>WNWU01013802.1:9136708-9313992 GCA_012654045.1 Ptyas mucosa
TGTTATGGAAAATTGTGAACTCTACAGATAATAGCCGTGGGATTTTGTGGAGGAGGCTTTTTTTCTTGTCTGCAGGCAGCTTGGCTTGGGTGAAAAGAAAGGGAAACTATAACGGAACTCTCATAATTGGAATAATAACAACTCAAAAAACTGGCGCAGGAACAAGAGAAGGAAAAACTTAATACATTTTATCCGGAATAAAAGTAAGAAAAAGAATTAAAATGATACATGGAGGACAAAATTTGAAGACCTTGAAAATGAAATGAAATATATGCTAACAGGCGAGAACATGAAGAAATAAGGTATACATGGCTGGAAAAAGGAAAAGAAAATTAAAACAAATGTGATTAAAAATGGAAAAACAATGTATAGGTGGATAGTAATAATAAAAAGGAGGTTCTTATAGATAAATATGGATGAATAGGAATATGAGGAGAATATGTATAGATATATAAAATGGAAATATTGATGGGAGTTAGAATATAAGAAATAAATTATGTTAAAAGAGATTCATAAATGCATACAAAGATGTGTTTGAAGTAAGAACTATGTCTCAATGTTAACTTGTCATAATAAAGATAATGATAATATAATTAACTAGGAATAAGTAATGTATAGATGGATGGTAACAACAAAAAGACGATTATGCTGGGATTAATAGTAAAATTAAGATGATTATGCTGGGATTAACAGCAAAAATAAAAATGATTATGCTGGATTTAACCGCAAAAAAAATGATTATGCTGGGTATGATAGTAAAAATAAGGAGAATTATGTTGGGATTAACAGTAAAAATGAAATGATTATGCTGGGTTTAACAACAAAAACAAATATGATTATACTGGGATTAACAGTAAAATTAAAATTATTATGCTGGGATTAACAGTAATTAAGATGGTTATGCTGGGATTAACAGCAAAAAACCAAAAATGATTATGCTGGGTATGACAGCAAAAACAACGAGGATTATGCTGGGATTAACAGTAAAAATAAAATGATTATGCTGGGTATGACAGCAAAAACAACGAGGATTATGCTGGGATTAACAGTAAAAATAAAATGATTATGCTGGGTATGACAGCAAAAACAACGAGGACTATGCTGGGATTAACAGTTCAAATGAAATGATTATGCTGGGTTAAACAGTAAAAATAAAGAGATGCTGGGATTAACAGTGATTATATTGGGAGCAACAGTTAAAATATTGTTTAAAGGCTTATAATAATTGTAATGATTTATATTTTAAAAATACATTCATCTAAGTAAAAAGAAAAAGAAAAATGAAATGATATTTGGTTAGGATTTAAAGATTTAAGTAACGGGTTTTTGGGGTAATGCCATTGTTAAATAGACAGAATTTAGGGAAATAATTGAGTAAAATATTAAGTTGTGTTAATTGAAAATTAAGATTTGTTAGTGATTTGACCAACTTATGACCGGATCAGTGCTTCGTTTTGAAAAGATGTATTTTATGTTTATGTTTTAAAACATAAAAATAAAATTATTTTAAAAATACTCCATTCATTATATCCTTTAGTGGCTGAAGGAATTGATCCTCAAAGAATTTATAATATTGACTTGGAAGACCATCTGGACCTGGAGTTTTATCTAGTTTCATTTTTTTAAATAGCTCCTGATATTTCAAAGGTAGTTACTGGATCGCTTATAAGTTGTTTCTGAGCTTGTGAAAGTTTAGGTAAGCGTTGTCTTACCAGATTTTCATCCATTCATCTAAGAAGCATGTCAAGTTCCTGCTTCTTGTAGAGATTGGAATAGAAATGATCTTTTTAATAAGATCATTATTTGTTATTACATTGTCACCTTCATAAATTTTCTCGATCATTCCCTTTTCCCTTTCCTTTCTTAATTTATATGCCAACCATCTTCCTGGTTTATTTGTGAACTCAAAATGTCTTTGTTTCACATAATTCATTTCTATTTCTTTAACTGTTAACATAGATAATTGTTGATGTAACAGTTTAATTTGATGTAAAATTTTCGAGTCTGTAGGTGTCTTCTTCAATTCAATTTCTTTCTGTTTAATTTCAGCCAATATTTTTTGCATCTTTTCCTGGGATTTTTTTCTTCACTAGATGACTATGTTGAGTAAAATAGCCCCTCATAACTGCTTTACTCCTGGTAGCATCACAAATAGTCATCAAATTTGTCCCTTTACCCAGGTGATCATCAAAATATTCATTTGGTTTCTTTTTACAGTCCTTTACAATCATCTTTTTTTGAAAAATAGATTCATTTAATATCCATCTATAATTTAAGCTCTTTTTTTAAGTATCAAAAGAACTGGGTTATGATCAGAGAAAGAGTTAGATAAAATATTAACTTGTAAAATGTTATTTGCAACACTTTTAGAGATCCATATCATAGAGATTCTCGACAAAGATTTATGTTGTTCTGAGAAAAAAAATTCTCTAGCAGAGTCATTTCTTTGCCTCCACAAATTTGTCAACGCTAAATTGTCCATCATCTAAAAAAAAAGTCTTTGGTAATTTACCCTGAAGAAGTTTAATCCCTTTAGTAGATGTTCCATCCAAAACTGAAGAAATCATTCTTGTCTTGCAAAATAAGCTAATTTTCATAAGAAAAAGGTAATAGTTGATCCATAAGATATTCAAAATGTTTACTTTATCATCCTTTGGCACATAAAGTCCAATTAGTATTGATTTTGTTCCATTAAGATCAATTTCCACAGCTACGTATCTACCATACTCATCTGATAGAATTAACTTGGGTTTAACTTGGGTTTTATATATAAAATGACTCCATTAATCTTTGTTAAACCAGCTGATATAAATTCCTCCCCTAATCTTTTATTTATTAAACAGTTCTTATCTTGTATCTTAATGTCTGTTTTTTGAAGACAGATTATATCAGCATTTAGTTTCTTTAGATAATGAAGTATTTTTTACATTTAGATGGAGCATTTGCCCCATTAATATTCCATATTATAATAATATTCTCCATTTTTAGATAATGTGGCAAGTCCATGTGCAGCCATCTCAACTGCCTCTTCTTCTTTGATATCAGGTTTTTGAGGTTCATCTACCTCTAATTGCTTGTCTGTATCCATTTCTTCAGCTGGTTCCAAAATTAGTCTATGTTTAATCATGAAATACTTGGCTTTTTCTATAGAATTCAGTCTGAATCTTTGCTCTAGGTAGGTAAATATCACTCCTTCAAGTTTGTCCCAGCGAAGGCAATTTTTCTCCTTTTCAGGATATCTGTGAGGAAAGACTAAGCTTTCTTTTTTCTTAAGATTCTGTCAGGGATTTCCTACAAAGCAATTATATCTATATTTTCCATTCTTAATTTAGATTTGAAGTGGCAGTCCAAAACATAACCTCTCTTTGTTCTTCCTACAAAATGAAACTAAAACATCTCTTGGTAATTTTCATGTCTTGGTTTCAAGTGAATATTAAAATTTTAAACTCTGTGCATCATCATACATATTTGTCTCTAGTATTTTTTTGCAAGTCTAAGATGCAAGATAAAATGTCCCTTTATGTTTTTCACATTTCCCACATATAAACCTAGACAATTAATTATCACAAGATAATGCTCTGATTTAGGACTGAAGTACAAACTCATCAGATATGAATTGTAGTTCGCCTTGTCATTCCAAGAGGTCCTTTACTTAGTATTATAATGAGCAGCAAAACATATTTCTCCTTTTTCTCCCATGGGGACTATAATGGCAAAAAAGCCTGTTTCTCAGCGAGTGGGGAGAGAGGGCTACATTTTTATCAGCTGTTAATAAGCTTATTGATCAGCCTTAGTAATACTATCCTTCAAGACACCACATCTTCTTAATTGTAACAATTATTTAATGCCATACTGATGAGATGAATGGAAATAAATGTATTGAAATATTCAGCTTAAAGTAACCTATTATGAAATACATGTAGTCTTTATCATGACCACAAAAGACCCTGGAAAATTCATTCTTAAGTGGTTTGTTTGTTAAATGAGGCATCTAAATTTCTTCACTAAGTAAGGATGACTCAAGCCTATCTCAGCTTGAACTGTGCAAAGGCCCTTCTAGCCATGACTACTATCTCCTCTTCAAGCAGATCTTGTCAGACTAAATACCCTGATTTTTATTTCTGAGAATGCCATTCAGAAGTATTCTTAGAATACTTCTAAGAAAGAAACTCAGAAGTATTCTAAGCATAGCTCATCAAATTATCTGCTACAATATACTACCTGTCAATGACTACTTCAGCTTCAGCCACAACAATACACAAGCATACAATAGATGCAAACTTAAGGTAAACCTCTCCAAACTCGATTGCAGAAAATATGACTTCAGCAACAGAGTGGTCAATGCCTGGAATGCACTACCTGACTCAGTGGTTTCACCCCCAAACCCCCAAAATTTTAACCTAAGACTGTCTCCTGTTGACCTCACCCCATTCCTAAAATGTCCGTAAGGGGTGTGCATAAGAGCACCAGCGTGACTACGGTCCCTGTCCTAATGTTTCCTCTATTTGTATCTATTTTATGTATCCAAGCTATGTTTATACTTATTACCTAATACGTTCTTGACAAATAAAATTTAAAAATAATTTAAAATAAAAGTGCAAAATAGAATAAACAAATGGCAACTCCGACTGCTCAGTGCTTTGTCTGGAAGTATGCCACTTTATCAGGAGAAAAGACAAAAATAAATGGCAATGGTATGGAGCATCTTGGGGGGTTAGCAAAAGGAGAATGACTTCAGCATCTGGAAAGCAAAATTATGTTTAGTAAGTAGCCACTTCTAGCTTCCTTCATGGCACTTATTTAGTGAGAATACCTATGATATGTTTCCAGAATTCCAAATGTATGATGTCCAAAAAGTTGGGGATCTTGGAAATTCCTTATTCGGCAGCAATGGAGAGGCTTAATACAAAAGTTTCCCCATATCTTTCTAGGCTTTGGGTACTATAGAGCAGTGTTTCTCAAACTCTGCAAATTTAAGGTGTGTGGGCTTCAATTCCCAGAATTCCCTACTAGCCACACTGGCTGAGGAATTCTAGTAGTTGAAGTCCATGCATCTTAAATTTGCCAAGTATGAGAAACACAGCTATAGGCAATTACAATGATGAAAGGATAACAGGCCTGTAAAGACAGGATTTCAACAAACTTCCTGAGTTGACCAAAGATTTAGCGGCCAAGCACACTATAGCATGGCCAAATAACAATTATGCATATTAATGATTAATGTAATAACAGGCTTCAACCAGGTATAGGCACTGAGCTCTCCTGAATTTGATTAGTTTCTTTTGCTAAAGGCTGGGAGTTAGCCTCTAAGCAATAATACCAATATGCTACACTTCGCTTTGAATTTAATTGTTGAAGTCTAATTGCCTTTCCATTGAATAAAGCTATCTTATCATGATGGGTGGTAACTTGGGCATTAGTAGAGGGGTAAGGGGACAAATTAAACAGGGTTTAAAGCACCCTGTTATTAACATTTATTAACATCTGCTGCTTGCAATTACTGCAAGTTCGAATCCCACCAGGCTCAAGGTTGACTCAGCCTTCCATCCTTTCTAAGGTGGGTAAAATGAGGACCCAGATTGTGGGGGCAATAAGCTGACTTTGTATAAATATACAAAAGTATGAAGGCTATTGCTTAACACACTGTAAGCCGCCCTGAGTCTCCGGAGAAGGGCGGCATATAAATCAAATAAAAAAATAATAATTATGAAATATATTTGATAGTGACATCACACAGATATTGTGAGATGCGAGTACATAATTGTAGCATTTACATAGTGGCATGACAATGCATAGGTCATTATTTTAGCATCAGTTAGATTTGCTTGTATGTGCTATTGTGCATGCAATAATATAAGAGACCTTATGTGAGCATGTAAATAGATGGTGAGCCAAATGATAATTTGATGCTTATGTTTTAAATCAACTTTGACTCAATCTGAAAATGCTTCCTACCTGCAAGAGAAGGAAAATCTCCTCTTCCACAGACATATCCACAAAGTGCTAATTTTTCTGTCGAAAGTACTAAAACACTTTTGTGAATATTAACAGCCCTCTTAGCTCAGAAACACTGAATAATGCGGAACAAAAGAATTCAGCGTGAGCCAGTGCAAAGAAGAAAAGCAGATCTTCACCCAGAGCTCAAGGGAGTAAAAGAAGACATAATGTACCAGGTGGATTATGGCTAATGAATAGGCAGGGAAATGGTCTTGAAATGAGATCAAATCTCTCTACTCCCATCCTCAAAGCCAGTTCTATTCATGTCATTTCTTGCATCCTTGCTAAACTCCATTGGGGCTGTAAAAGATGGGTTTAGCAGCTGACTAGTGGTTCAATGACCCATTAGTTTTGTTAGCTTCTTTCTTTCTACTGTCAGTCCCTGATGGCTGAATACAAGAACAAGCCTCCCATCCTGCACTTTGGTGTGCAATACTACACTACAGGGGCACATTTCTTTCTGATTCCAGCTGGTAATCAGTTTATACCCTGAAGCGTGGGGATTAATAGCTCTTGTTTCATTACTTTCTGCTGACCTAACATTCCCTCGCTAGTTTAGATGGTAGAAAAGACCACCCTTTCCTCCTGTTTCTTAGGAAAGCAGTTAGGTTGGGTTGATGGTGCAATGCAGAAAGCTAGCTGATATTCTCGTGAATTTTGCCAGGATCCACTCTGACTTTTCAATTTAGTCTTTTTTTTCCCGTCCTCTTTTTTACTTTTCCAACCTAGCTTTCTAAGACTAGTTGGATATAGGAAACCATTTCTTTGTCCTTTGTCTTCCAAATCTGTGGAAATGTTTTCCATACGTAACTATGGCAAGTTGCCTCTTCAAGTTTTAGAGTCAGGCCTAATGGTTTTTGTTCTGTTAAGATCAAACGTTTACCAATTCTACCAATGATAAATTTTATCTACCAATAGATAAATAATAATTGATTTCTCTTATAAGAACATTTTAATAGTGACATTTCTGTTTCTTAGAAAAAGCATCAAATATTTCTGTTAAACAAAACAGAACAGCATAGTTACCATTCCATATCAACCTACTTTGCAATTCTCTTTTCAGGAGCGTTTCAAGATCTTTTACTTAGGACAATTCTGCTCTTCCTGCTTACCCCAGTGTGAAAAATAGGTCACCTACCACTTTGAGAGAGAGGAACAGATGAGATCATCCTCAGTCTGCACCTAACCTGTTCGGAAGGTGACCTCCACCCTGGTTTTCTTGCTGAGCACCAGAAGGAGTGCTTTCTTTTCTCCTTGGTATAGGCAGGGCTGTCTGCTCTATTTGCTGCACTTCATTGCCTCTTGCACAAATGCCTCCACTCCATGACAGGCATGTCGCCCATCCACATTTTCAGTCCCCAGTGGCTGTTTGGTACCGGGGTTGCTAGCTGCTGACATGAAAGCTGGGTGAAATGCTGGATAGCATTTTTTATTTGTTTTTGGTTTTTAACGAGTATATCAGAGGGATAGTAAAATGCTGGGCATTTCTTTTTCTTTTAACAGGTTCAGCCCGGAAAGTTGGAAATCCTGTCCTCCTTTTTCTTCTTCCTGGATGAAATTGACAAGAGTTCTGCCAAGTTTCCCCTTCCAGCCCCCAAGTGAGAGGAAGAAATGTAAAATCCTCCCCCCCCCTCCACCCCAGTCCTGAAAAGACCTGCCCAGAGAAGAGAAAGTAATTGCCAATTAGCTTCTTGGGGTGGTTGGCAGGTGAAAAGAAGCAAGGAATCCACCATCAGATGCCTTGTTAACCATGGTCTGGACAGGGATGAGGTGGAGAAAGTAATATTGGAAAGGATTACCTAGTTCTCCCTAGTTCTCTATTAAATAAAGGCAGGGGAGGGGAAAAGTGCTTTCAGAACTTGCAAGATTCTGTTACTATAACTTTACCATAAAGATAGTGTGAGTACTCATGGCTTTTGTTACCTGACTGGACTACCTCAAAGGGCTGACAGTTGGTGTATGTTTTTTTTGGTTGGTTTACTCATAGGAGATAAACAGCTGATGGCTGCAATGTGGAAAACCCCCAAGTCATTTCAGTATATGATATTGAAGTATTTTCCTCCTCTTGGAATAGAAATTAAAGCCAAAATGTTGGCAGCCTACATGGATTGAATAGTTGACCAAAACCAATAATTAACCAGGCTATAAATTATATGTTTATTTTTTGCATCTGTTTCTGCCCATAGGATATTGAGCTCAATTCTCTGCATGGACATCTGGAAGTAAGTCCCACAGAGCAGCACAGGAAGGAGAAACTCTCTGCATCCAGCTGAAACACTTGTACTTTCCCTCCACACTTTTATCCTAAAACTGATAGAAAATGTAAGCTAGCTCTTGTGAAAATAGATTCTTTTTAATAAGACATATATGGACATAGTTTAAATGAAATTACTATTAGGTAGGAAATTACTCTCATAACTTCCATTTCCCATTTTGGGACCGGCAACAGTTACACTAGAGAGCAATTAAAGTGTAATTTATAGAAAATGCCTTTGCGTACTTCTGTCTGTCTAAATAAGGTTATATAAGAAGTGATACATGTCTGCAAACAGTATATGGCAGGCAGTGATGGGTGCCAGCAGCAAGAATTGCTTTGTTTCTATACCGTAGTAGCCACAGCTTCACCTCATGGGGAATTGTAATGAAGGTACATTTCTACATTGAGCAAATTATTGTTTTAAAACTAGGTTCATTGTCATTGCATGAAGAGATCTCAGTAGACAAGAAGAGAAGAGAGCTTTTTTATTGCTTTAATTATAGGATGGAAGATATAGAGGGCTTTAATTCGTAAATTCTCTCTCCTGCTCCCCCTTCCTTAGTTTCAGTACAACTGCAATTGTGCTAGAGGTGTCTAAAGAAATATAACGGAAGTGGCCATTACAAAAGGCAGAAGAGCCAGCACTGCTGTGCCAATTAATTTGGTCACTTAACCCAGAGAAATTTCACACGAGGCACTAGTTATTAGTAGTTAATTTATTATATTAGAGTATGTAGACAGAGTTATTTGCTGAGATTGGGGAGAATATTAAATATTTTTTATTAAATAAGTAAATAAATAAAATTCTTCAAATGACTTAGCAATTCCCGTACTATCCCTTATTCCAAATCATGATTTATGTTATTTTATCCCTTAATCTCAGCATCTTATTTGTATCATGATAATTCTATCTCAGCATCTACTTCTATCCTACTATCGCAGCACCATTGAGAGTGTCCTGACATACGGCAATCTTGCATGGTATGGGAGCAGCTCTGTAGCGGACAAACAAGCTCTACAGAGAATCATTAAAACTGCCCAGAATATCATCGGATTCCAGCTACCAGCCCTGGACGACATCTTCGAATCTCGCTGTTTGAGAAAGTTGCATAACATTCTCAGACTCTTCCCATCCTGCTTACAATCTTTTTGGACTGTTGCCTTCTGGCAGAAGATACAGAACAATTAAAACTCGGACCACACGTTTTCTGAATAGTTTTTATCCCAGAGCTATAATTGCACTCAACAACGAACTAAAGGGCCACCATCAGTGAGCTGTTGGACAGTATTACTTGGTCTGTTGTGTGGATGTTTGGGTGGTTTAGGAGTGGAGAATTGTGGTGGGTGGGAGTGTGTTTGGGGATTGTTATGTGTGTTGGATCTGGTCTTTGGGTGTTAAGTGAATTTTGTTGTATGGGTATACTGTGTATACACATACAATGACAATAAAGTTATTTATTTATTTATTTATTGTTATTTATTTATAACCAGAACTGGACACAGTATTACAATTGTGGTCTTACCAAAGTACTATAAACCAGTGCTAATAAGTCATGTGCTATTCCTCTGTTGATGCAGCCTACAACTGCCTTGACTTTTTTGGCAGCTGCAGCATACTGCTGGCTCAAACAGATCCCTCTCCCGGTCACTACTGTTGAGCTAGTATTCTATACCTGTTCTTTTGGTTTTCCTGCCTAAGTGTAAGACCTTAATTTTCTCTCAGCTGAATTGCATTTTGTTGGATGTGACCCAATGTTCAAGTCTGTCAAGATTCTTCTATATCTTGAGTCTATCTTCTAAAGTGCTGACTATTTTCCCAACTTGGTGTCATCTGCAAATTTCATGAGTTCCTCTTCTGTCCCCTCAACTAAATCATTTATGAAGATGTTTAATAGTACTGGGCCGAAGACAGAACCTTAGGTACCCCATTGAATGTTTCCCTCTGTTTAGATATAGTTCCATTGAGAACTACACATTGAGCATGGTTGGTTGGCTAATTGCGAATCTGTCTGGTGGTGGATGGATCTATCCCACATTTTTCTATCTTACCAAGTGGTAGATTGTGGTCTAATTACTGAAGTCTATGTAAATTATGTCCACAGTATTTCTCTGATTCACTAATTTAGTCTAAGAAGACAATAAGGTTTGTCTGGCATAATCTATTTTTAACAAATCCATATTGACTTCTAGTAATAGCTTTGGTCATTTCTTAGTGCTCACAAATCTACTACTTATTTTTTCCCCAGGATTTTCTCAGGAATTGATGTCAGCCTGATTGGTCTGTACAGATAGTCCTCAACTTACAACAGTTCATTTAGTGACCATTTGAAGTTACAAAGACACTGAAAAAAGTGATTTATGGCCATTTTTCACACTTATGACCATTGCAGCATCCCCATGGTAATGTGATTTATATTTGGACGCTTGACAACTGGCTCACATTTATGACGGTTGCAGTGTCCCAGGGTCATATGATTACATTTTACAACCTTCTGATAAGTAAAGTCAATGGGGAAATCAGATTCACTTAACAACTGTGTTACTAATTTAACAACTGCAGTGATTCAATTAACAAGTGTGGCAAAGAAAAGTCATAAAATGGGGCAAAATTCACTTAACTAATTTCTCACTTGGCAGCATAAATTTTGGGCTCAATTGTGGTCGTAAATCAAGAACTATCTGTAGTTTTCTGGATCCATTTTCCCCCCTTTTAAAAATTAGAACCATATCAACAATTTTCCAGTCCTCTGGTAGTTTCCTGGTGCTCCAGGATCTTTGAAAGATTATGTTCAGTGGTTCTGAGATCACATCTGCCGGCTCTTTTTAGAACTCTTGGATGTAATCCATCTGATCTTGGTGATTTGACCTTGACTAGGGCAGGTAGATGTTCTCTTACAATTTTCCTGCCTATTTTGACTTTTATCTCTATTCTGTCTTTTATACACCTGCTTTTGATAGTTTGGGCTATTTTTTGCTTTTGAGTAAAGACAGTTGGAAAGAATGAATAAGCAGTTTTGCTTTCTCCCTGTCTACTCATCACCTCCTTGCCATCTGCTCCTATTAGTGGACTAATTGTTTTCTTTGTCTTTTTTTGTTTTTTCTACATTGAAATTAAAAAATATATATTTTTGACATTTGTTGCAAGTTTTAGCTCATTCTGAGCCTTAGCTTACCTGACTTCATCCTTGCAGATTTGGGGTATTTGCTGTTTTAGTTATGTGTCCTCCTTTCAATTTTTTATACTGCTATTTTCAAAATAATGGAAGAGTAGCACAATCTATACAAGAATGGATGTCCTTTATACCCCTATTCCATCTTTTTAAATGGACCCAGCTTTGAAATGAGCAGTGATATATTGAGAAAGAGAATTCTTGCAGTACGTTGTAATTTTTATTGGAGAATGAAAATAGCTCATATAATTCTTCCATGTAAGGCCTGGAAGGAAGTTTATCTGAGAACACTAGCTACAAGAAAATGGGGGGGGGGGAGGATTCTGCTATTCTATTATTTCCTTCATTTCTACCTCCTCTGAGAAAATCTGTGTGGTGGACAAATCACAATGTATACAGATATTTTATCTTCACAATAATCCTGTGAGGTGAATTAGAGTAACAGTAAGTGGCTCAAGGGAGTTTCAGGCTAAATGGGGATATAAAACTCCCTCACCCCTAATAATTATTTTAATTGGTACACTACACTGGTTGAGAGTAGTTTTGTTAATCTGTTTAGTCACCATGCTAGCTGCAAACATAAAAGCCTATGCCCCTCAGCCAATCTTGAAAGTATTTGAAACTTGATTTGCTCACAATGTCATTAGTCCTTGTCTCAGCATCCTTCATTATTTTCTGGACAGTATAATGAAGAAGGACAAGGTGGCTGCAATTTAAGATAAAAGACATTCCAGAATAGTTAAAGAAGGCATATCCATCCATCTCTTTTCTTACAAATTTCATCATTTCATCTACTATAACTCTGGATTTCAAATGTTAAGCATGTCCTTCAGGCTCCAAAAGGTAACCCATTCCTTCAGTAGGAGTCTGAAGATAACATACAAAGGGATTGAATATGTGTGATGCAATTGTCTATTATGGCCTCTTTCCCAAGTTCTGCAAACAGTCTAATGTGGCTTGGAATCGAATGTTATGTTCATATGTTATGAAATCCAGAGCACTAAGTGTTCACTACATATGAATAGAGTTTCAGGGTCTTCACCATTAGCCTTGGAATTCCTTGTCAGTATGGAGTTTAATGGGAGTTTTAATCTTAGTTTCTGGTCCTTGAATTTCTTGTCAACGAGAACAAGAGAATAATGAGAATAATAGAACTAACTTAATCCTATGCTTTTCATGGTGAACTGCAAGCAAGACTACATATGATTGTTCCCGCCCCTGTCTATTTAAGTCATTAACAACACAATTTTTTAATTGTGAGAAAGACTTGGAAGAAGCTGTTTGAACTTAATGTGCACAAAATGGGAGCTAAGAAGCACTATGAGCAAATGTTCCTAGTTCTTCATCATCTTGCCTGCCTCAGCAGGGTGAAACTGCTCTGAATGTTTTATATTCCCATAATACCTTTTTAAGGAATATTTTTTTCATTGTGTTTAGCAGCAGCGTGAACAAAAAATTAACCTGTAAATTAACTCACAAAACTTATTGCTCTAAATTATTCTGAACATGTATAGTGTACCATCTTACACCTTTCATCTTTCACTTTTAGTGCCAAAGTTATTTTCCCCTCCATAACAGGAGTGTAACAGAGACGCAGACAAAAATATAAAATAAAGTAAGAAAGCCAACAGAGAGCGGGAAAAATCCTGCTTTTATCACTCTGCTTTTATCCTACAAATTCCAAAAAGGAAATTCCAATTTCCTGACATTTTTCAGGAAATATTTTTTTTGCAGAGGAAAAGGTGAGCATGAAGTTGCACCTCCTGAATTGGTTGGAAAATATCAGTTCTGCCCTTAAGACTCTTTAGCATGATGGGCTCTCCATTTTTGTACCCTGTTAAGACAATGTGGGGTGGTGGAATAGGATGATGGATCTATCCTTATTTGAAGTTCTATCCTCACAAACAGAACAGGGAAGTCTACAAAAGGAGAATATAGTAGATATGAAGAAGGGGTGATCTTTTCTAGCTGCCTCCTTGACTTTTGTTCTACATCCACACACCGTCTGAGAGAGAGAAGAAGAATGGATGGGCAACTTCCTAGTTTTTAAATCTGTTTCTGAAGTCCCCCAAGACAAATTCTGAAGAAAGGGCTGCTCTCCCCATACAACTGAACACTGTCTCTGATACTTCTGTGTAACTTTCAAAAATGTGAATGACGAATTCTATTTATCTCCGTGGACTTTCTACTCTTGAAATGTGCCAGATCTCAACCCCAAATATCTAGCTAGCCAGGATTGTGGAAGCTAGAATTGTGGAGTTACACAGATTGGAAGATGCCAACTTGGGGAAAAACTGGTCTACACAAAGTAGGAGAGAAGGGTTGATGAATTTATTCTCTCCCTCTTTATTTGATTCTAATTGTAAAAGACTGAACTTCTAAAATAACTAATATTTTAATATTGTTCAAGAAAGCAACAAATCTGGCTTCTGTTCCTTCCAAACATCCTGTCTTATCCTGTGGCTTGTTTTAAACAACAATTTTGCCTAACATTAAGCTTCATTTCACATTAAGCCACAAATTCTTTCCCAGCACAGAATTTCTGAAACCTCTGAAATTTTTCCTCATATCTAAACTGCTTATTTATTAACGTATTGAATTTCTATAACTGTTACAATGGTAGAAACTCTAAGTGGTGTACAGTCAAGAAATGCAATAATACAATAATTACATCAGAGTAAAATACAATATAAAAGTGAAGATTCTAAGCCAGATGTTGGAACCTGTTTATGCTGCATTCTGTCATATTTCATGACCTTCAACAAGTATTCTGAGTTTGCCCTGATTATTAATTTATATCTGCCAATATGGGCTAGATTATCTTGAATGCCATATGGGGATTTTTAGATGAAAACCAGCGTCTTGAATTTCCCTCAGAGACAAATCAGCAGCCAGTACAGCTCCTGCAACATTGATATCACATAGCAGAATCAAAATTTACCAGTAAACGCACAGGCAGCTGCATTTTATACCAGGCGAAGCTTCTGAGCAGTTCTGAAGGCCAGAGGCATGTACTGTATGTCTGTTTTCAGTTCTGTTCAAGAAAATCTACAACTGGGGCACTAGTAGAAACTGGACAAAGGCCAGTCCACAGTCCTGAACCATTCTGTTCTTCCAGTAGTTGTGTGACCAGGCAGATCCTCAGACTGCAGGCCTATTGATGTCATCCATAATCAAAAGGACTCTTAACAGTCATTCTATTTGCTTGAATTTGAGCCTATTTTGCTCTATCATGTTCTAACAGGTTCTAAGTATTGGGTTAGCATTTCTATCATATCGTCCATTTAATACAGAGTGGCTTTATGTAACTGGATACCATCAGCATCTTGATGATACTTTACCCTAAACTAATGGATGATGAATTCCGTTTCCTCATAACCCATCAATATTCATCAATAAAAGCAACAAATGCAGTTTCTGTTCTGTACCAAAGCCTGAAACCTGACTACCAAGAGTCCAGATAATCTGCTTCCTCTTGGCTAGAGTCTATTGTAATTATTACCCACCACATTCTCTATAACTTTGACAGTTGTCCATTAATGTTGGAAACAAGCAAGCCCCTTGAACAGTTAAACTAGGACCTTTTTCAAGGGCACCAAGATCTCTTCCTTTGCAGGGAGATGTTATCTACAGGCAGGATTCAACTTCTTATCCTCTCAAGGTTTGCCAAATACTGTAATCAAACTTTGTCTGGCTTCCAAAATGACCAAGTAGACTGTCATATACCATATTAAAGAAAATTTTCATTCTATCCCTCCTAATTGGGGGGGGGGGGGGGTGGGTCATTTTGAATACTGCATCTGAACAGAATTCAATAAAAGATCTTTTTTCATTCTGCCAGCCATGCTATCATGATGTTATTTTAATGTTTTAAAATGTTTTGCATTCTAATTGTAATATTTTTTTTAGTTGCAAGCCACCTAGAGTCAATTGACTAAGATGAATGGCTATAGAAGTTGAATGAATGAATGGATATATGAATGAATGAATGAATGAATACATGAAGTAATCAAACAAACAAAGGCTCAAATTTTAATTTATAACTATGTCTGATCATACTATCCTTTGTTTTCTACCAGCTGGAATCTCTTTATCTGCACCAACTCAGAATATCAAGGAGTCATCCAAGATTTGTGAATGAGGAGAGACCACTTGAGCAATCTTATGTAGTGCCTGACTCATATCTACTGTATCTACCATACATTTGCAAAGTGCTTAAGAAATCTGCCCTTCAAATAATTGGGAAATTCCTCAAAGCCTGCCAGTTTATCACGTTGCTGTGGCAAATCATTTTAATTAATTCACCCTTCCTGTGGAAGATGATGGTTCTGGTTAAAGCCACAGAAGAAGAAATGTTCTGTCCATGACAAAGGATTGATGGAACTGTCTTTTGTTACCAGATATTTCTCATCTTCTCGAAGATGAAAACCAGATCTAATGTGTGGCCATCTACTTCGTTAGGCCACTGATAGCCTGGGACAAGCCCATGATTTCACAGTGGTCATGAAATCCTCTTTTTTCCACTCCCAGAGAAGGTAGTTTAAAATCCTTAATTATCAGACTCAGCACAACCATATCATCCTTAGAAATCAGATTTAGTCTCTCAGGAAGGGGCACTGTTATGAAACTAGAATGTGATGGAACATGCAGTTGGGGGGAGGAATCTCGGCAATAGTACCATATTTTCCCAGGGAGGAAGCAACCCATCCTAGAAAGGAGCCAAAGATGAGATACTACACAGTCCTGAACTGGATGGAGGAAGGAGGAAAAGTGTAGCCACACCTTCATAGCTTAGCACAACTCACCGATTGGAATAATATAACTAACAGTTTAAGCAGCAAATGCTTCCTCTGAGCTACTAGTCTCATAGCTTCTCTGGTGCCATCTTGCTGAAGCTACTGAGAATTGGTATTTATATACATCGTATACATATACATACATATACACTCTAGGTGGCTTACAAACATAACTAAAAAAACCAATCAGACGTATAAAATAAATATATAAAAACCAAAAATATAAAAGATAAACCGTTAACTTGACTTCATACAGTTACCTTGCAGGCTTCCCATGGGATCTACAAGGTTCATGAAAAAACATGTCTTCCAGAATGCTAATAAAGATAGGCTAATTTCACCTTGGGGATAGGGAGAATGATGTTCCAGAGGGCAGGAGCCACAGCAAAAAAGGCATGCTTTCCAAGTCCCTCCAGTTCAGCTATTATGGGGATGGGACCCACAGCACATTCCTACTGCCTGACCTGGTGGGACAGGTACATGTAATAGGGAAGACATGGCCCTCAAATAATATGGTCCTATGCCAAATAGAGTTTTAAAACACTTTGAAACACCTAGAAGCAGATTGACAACCAATGTAGTTCATTGGTTGAACTACTAAGAGCACAAATAACTGTCCATGCAGCAAGACTCTGCATCGACTGAAGTTTCCAGATGCTCTTCAACAATAGCCACATGTAAAGTGTTACAGTAATGCATTCTTGAGATGACCAGGACATGAATGTGAATAAAGCTTCACAGTCTAGGAAGGGGGCACAGCTGGCACAAACATGAAGCTGTACAAAGGCTTTCCTAGCCATAACTGCCACCTGCTCCTTGAGGTCTAGGAGGACAGATTGTCTGCCTAGGGCAATGCCACCCTATCCTGTACCACAGTTAGTAAGGTCCTTTAACCAGGAGGTCCAAATCCCAAAGCCACTCAATCTTGCTAGGGTTCAGGTGAACTTGTTGATTCCCATCCAATCCAGTGGTGGGTTGCTACAGGTTCGCCCCAGTTCGAGTGAACTGGTAGCAGCGGAGGGAGGCGCCGCCCAACTGCCTGGATGTCATCAAATATGCTCTGCGCATGCGCAGAAGTGGCTGTGCACAAGCGAACCAGTAGCAAAGGTACAGTATGTAAAACCCACCACTGATTCGACCGGAAGCGTCGCAGCGAGACAGTTGGGGAATTAGCGGGCTCTGATGAGCTCCACAAAAACCCAGATTGACAAACCGCTGCTGAGGGGTCTTCGGACCAGAACCGTCCTGTAGGGATGGGGAAGAAGGAGAGGCACCTTGGAAGACCAAGAGAAACAGGCAAGTTCCTCAAAGGTCAGAGGAAACTCTCTATGACTTGGCGGTGGGGGACAGTCACGAAGCTGGGGCAATTGGACTAAGCATTGAGCAGGAGTGATGAATGGAACGGAGTTTTTTGAAGCTGGGTGAGTGGCAGCCAACCCATGGTTGGAACAACAATAAGGAATTTTTTTTTTAACTTTAAGACCCCTAGCAATAAAACAGTGGCTAACGAGCACGGGGGGAAGAAAAGAAGATTTTGAAGCATAATCTTAAAGGGACAAAAACCCAAAGGAAAATTGACTTTTGAACAAAATTATTTGGAAATATTTTGGAAAATTTTAAATAACTAGAGAAATTGCCCAAGATTGGTTAAAGGATCGGAAAAAATAAATAGATCCTTTTTTCCCCCTTTCTTTTTCGAATTTCAAGAAAAACAAAAGAGAATGGACAATAAGCCCTATAACAGAAGTGTTGTATAAATAAAAGGAAAAAAGAAGTGAGAAGAGCTATTTAAATTCAGACTGGACTATAAAACTGATTTGATATTTTTAAAGCTAAAAAGAAAAAGAGGAGCTAAGTAAGATTGTTAATGTAGATTGAAACAAAATGGATATTTGTTAGACAATCAGAAATTGTGGATTGCAGAGAGACACCTTCAGGAGTAAAAAGGAATATTGCAACTTGGTCTTTGTTTTGGAAAATTGTGAACTTGCAGATAACAGCCGTGAGAACTTTTGGGGAGGATTTCTTTGTAAGCAGCTTGACTTTGGGGAAAAAAGGGGGAATACAACGGAACTTTTAAAATCGGAATAATATTAAATCAAAAAGAATAAAATGGTGCAGGAAATTAGTGAAATGATTAAATCGATGTACTTGTCATGGAAAATGGAAATAAGAGAAATAACTACCATGTTAGGGAGGATTAAAATCTGAGGGCACAAAAGCTGAGATGGAGCATATGCAAGTGGACAAGGAAATGAAGATGGAGAAGCAAGACATAGAGGCTGAAAATAAAGAAGATAAAGACAATGTGATTAAATATGAAGAAATAACTGATGAAAAGAGACAAATAAAGAAGGGAGGATGGAACAGAAAGAATATAAAGAACTTAAATGATTACACTGGGATTTACAGTGAAAAGATAAAAAAGAGAAAGGGTGGAAAATAACAGGAAATATAGAAGAGTTCAGGACTTAGAAATACAAAATGATAATACTGGGATAAATAATGGGATAAACAGTGGTGAAACAAAAAAAAGAGAAAAGAGAGGGGGAACAATGGGAAATATAGGGCAAAACAGGAGAGATCAGGATTTTAAGGCACAAAAGGAAAAAAGGGGAAGGAAAAAGGTAAAAATAAAAATTTAAAGGGAAAAAAAGGAAAGAAATGAAAGGAATATGATGTATATGACTAGAATTGAAATATGAATTGTAGTAAGAAATAATGTTAAATCATATGATGGTGAAAATGAATTGAAAAATAATTGGAATAATAATTGAAATGTTTTTAATGGTTTATGGTGGTGTGTGTACAAATGATTAAGTGATGATTTGGCATAATACAGGGGGAAAGCTATATGATTAGAGGATAATAGTTAGAATATTTTTAAATTCAACTAAGGTTTTTTTTACTTCTGGTTCATATATAAATGAAAAAGATATCTATATAATCAGTTGATTTATATTAAAATGTTGGATTGTATTAGTTAAGGAAATGTATGTTATAAAATAAGTGGTTTATTATTAATATAAGAATTAAATTACTGTAACACCACATAATTAATTAATTTGATGATGGATATAAAAATTAGATGATAATGGGAAGGGATTTAATATAGAATAGAAGGGAAAATGAAATTTGGTCAAAATTAGAGATGAAAATGAAGGGTAATATTGGTACAAAATAGATGAAAATAAATGTTATGGCAAAAAAGGAAGTATAGAAATTGTAATTTTAGTTGAAAGGACTAAAAATTGTTTAAATTTGTTAACTGGCTGAATATTCTGTTCAGCAAAAATACATTGTATGTTTGTATGTGTGTTTGTGTAAAAAATAAAAAAACCTGTAAATTGAAAAAAACCCACCACTGATCCAAACCCCTACATTCTCTGCCAGGTTTAGAAATATTGATATCTCACTCCACAGCAATGCATGTTTTCCAGCTTCATGTAGATCTTAAATAGGGGTAGAGAGTGTACCAAACTCTGTGGAACTCCACATAATAAGGGTTTAGCCTGTGTCCTCTCTCAATTTACACAATTGGTCCTAGCCCTACAGAAAAGGAATCAGCATAATACTATGCCACCCAATTTCAGCCTACAGGGCTAATCTAAAATTAAATCTTGGTTGGTGGTATCAAAGGCTGCCAAAAAGTAAAGAAGAGCAAGGACAAATAAATTATTCCTGTCTTGCTCCCAGAATTCATCTAAAAACATAACCAATGCCATCTCTGTCCCATGTCCAGGCCTGAATCCTGACTGAAAGAGATCCAGATAATCTGCTGTATTGAGAGCTCTTTGCTTTACAACCTTCCCTAAAGAAAAATTCAGTACAGAATTTCTACATTAATTGAAAATGGAAATACTCGATCTATTCTATAGCTGATCACCACCTTTAAAGCAATTGACAGACTCCACCTGCACAAGATTTGTATGTTTGATACTGGAATTTAACCTTGTATCTTCTAAATTAAAATATAGAATCAATAATCACGTAAGAACTGTTATCTAGGCAAAAGGTGCTGAAACATTTTTTTAATTACAATCTGAAATGGCTCAGACAGATATTTCCCTAGTTCACTGGGGAATAACAACAAGGAGGAGGTGCAGCACAACCAGAATTGCAAAATTCTGTTATTATACCTAATTTCAATAAAAGTAGTTTTAGCTTTCCTATGAAGTTGAGTCCTTGGTCTTGTCTATCTATTGGGGCTGATAGTTTCCTTGTTGAGTGTAAAAACTGGATGGTTCATCTGAGTCAACAGATACACTGAGAGCTGCTTACAAAGTTCAAGCAGATAGATTCCAAAGTTAGTTCAAAAGGATAAAATGAAGAACATTATTAACAAGCTAAAAAGGGTATGTAAGCATGAAAATAAGAACAAAATCTTGAAAAAAGTGCTTACATTCAGGCGATAATGTGCACCATAACAGGAAAAATCAAATTGTAAAATGTATATTAGGCAAAATTGCAAACAAAGCTGCACATAAGTAGCTATATCTAAATACAAAAAAAATTATCACAGGAATGATTATATTAATTTTTAAATGTAGTTCTATTTCATACAGAATAAAGACTTGTGAAGCCATCTCACAGAGTTTAAATTCTAAATTTTAGTTTGCAGGCAGGCATGTCTCCACATGTCATACAATGGAATATAATTCTCTTGCTGAACCTGTGTCATTTCTCAATGCAATGATTTCCTTGTGGACATCTCTGTGTTAGCCAATTTAGTCTCTACTTCTCATCTTCCCCAGAGCAACTGTAGTACTGACATGAAAACAAGATTAAGACAGATTTGCCAAGACAAGTGAAGATCAACTAATGTGAAAGGGGAGGAAGCCATTATGTAGTCCTCATTTCTATCCCAATCCTATTTTGGCCTTCTGCTCCTTTTCTGTTTATTTTCTTATTTTGGGATTTAAAAAATATGGAGTTTAATATTGGGCCTCTTTGTTTTTGATTTTAGTAGCCTCTCCCTTATTTCTCTGATCATTTAAGGTTATTTTTCAATTTTACTTTATTCAGCTTATTCCTTCCTAAATCAGGGACCATCTGAGAAGCATTTCTAGAGAGGACTAGAAAAAGACTGATCCTCATGGAGGCTGAAAACTCCATGTTTTACTTTTAATTAGCATAACATTAATATTGCCTGATTTGTGTAATAATAATGGTATTATTCATACTTGGAAGGATGAACAGACCTTCAAGTCTTGAATACAAACAAATGTAAGCAAAATGGAGAGGAGGAAGTAAAAAGTAGATTCCAGCATCACATCCTGGACATAGCACAGGAAGGACCAAACACACTACAACAGAGTGCTCCCAAAGGCCAAAAGTCAACTAAGCAGGTAGCGACCTTCTTCTTGCCAAATACTCTATGCAGATGTTTCAGTTTATTTCAGAAACTGGAAACAATCCAAATTAAGAAGACAACTAGTCAGTGCTACATTTCCATGACATTCCCTAACCCTGAAATCCAGATAGAGAACAGATCCTACTGACTTTATTTGAAAATAACTTCTTTATTTGCATAGCCAAATCATGGTGAGGCACCACCTGTTCTGTACCTCCACTGCTACATTTTGCATCCATTCAATACAGAGGAAATGCTGCCTTATTTATATAGACTCAAGGAAGCCAAGTAAATAGCCACTTCCAACATCATAAACAGAGCTCAAAACAGTAAAACAAGAGATTGATGTTGCATTTTAAGAAGGAAGGATAGTCCTTAGATCAAGTAGTAGCAGTGTCAAATAACCTGACTTATTTCAACTGCAATTTCAGTAGTATCACTGATAATGTTCACACTATACACAAAAATTATTCAAATCTTATCAGGTACGCAAGTGGGACTATTTTAATTGATCCTCCATTTTCAAAGATGGAATTGCTAGTGTTAACTGATTAGAGAATAATCTATTCATGACAAATCAATGGAGCTTTTCCATCTTTCAATCACTAAATCCACCTGAACAGAAAGCCAACATCTACTGTGTATCTCACTGGTGTTAGAGACTCCTTTGATTCTGAGGCTATAGAGAAGAACTAAGTGGATTCACAGTTGCCAGCTCAGAAAGTAACAAGCTATTCCTATGAGTATGAATCAGACTGAGTGCAGGTGGCTAATATTCATATAGAAATAAATCAGTGCCTGACCTTGGGAGAATGCCAGACTCTAAATCAGCCATATCAAATTGTTTAATAAATTTTAAAAAATACAAATTTACTAATTCATATCTGGCAATATGGTGATTTTCCAAAGCACTAGAAGGCAAGACAAGAAGCAATGGTTGGAAACTAATCAAGGAGAGAAGCAACCTAGAACTAAGGAGAAATTCTCTGACAGTGAAAACAATAAACTAGTGTAATGGCTTGCCTTCAGGAGTTTTAGGTGTTCCATCACTGGAGGCTTTTAAAAAGAGATTAGACAGCCATTTGTCTTCATCACTGGTATAGGGTCTTCTGTTTGACCAGGAGGTTGGATTAGAAGAGCTCCAAGGTCCCTTCCAACTCTATTATTCTCTTATATTCTGTTATATTCTGTTATGAGTGTATCCCAGACCCTCTCTTATTTGTTTTTAATAACTCTCCATTATGAACTCTATTCCTCTGACCTTGTATTTCTGGTTTCTCCTAATTCATCCTGAAAATTGATTTTTCAGCTTACAATTGAATTGGCTACTGTGGATGCTATCAGCACTAGACTATTAGACTGCAAAATTTTCTCTTCTTGGCTGCGTTTAACTGTCCCTACTAGTTACAAACAAGTGTTTCTTTCTCTTCACCTCTTCTAATTCAAATGATTTATGATCAAGCTAATAAAATGGTTGGGAAAGTGTCAATTGCTCCCTGCTTGTTGGTGACTCAGCTTAATGCAGGATAACTGCATGCACAGGCCATGTACTACTTAGAATAGACTAATAATCTTTACAATGGAAATGACATTGTAAACTATTGCTGTCTTGGTAAAGTCAGTATAGCCACTGAAATACACTGGGACATTTATGATAAATCTCATACCAAATTAAGATGTGTGACATCAGGATGAGTGTTGTTGCAGGAATATATTTAAATATTTTAAAACTAGGATCTGTTTCATTACTTGATTATACTGTGGCATCAACTCAGTGTCCAGTCTTAGTAACCATATCAGATTCATTTTTTCCACAATGATCTAATCTGATCCTGCAAGTCTTCGAACAGGGCACCCATCTCCATTGTAACTGAGTCCATCCATCTTGCTGCTGGCTATCTTCTTCTCTTTCCTTCCACCTTTCCCAGCATTAGCACCTTCTCCAGAGAGGTGGGTCTTCACATCCGTGTCTGCTGTAGGATAATTTGAGCTTGAACACGTGTGCCATGCATGAGTTGATTTGTTTGGTGATCTATATGTTTGTTTTGTTCACTGTTCAGGATATTCTCAAGAATTTTCTCAACAGCAAAGTTCAAAAGCATTAATACACTTCCTGTTCTATTTCTTCAAAGTCTACTTTTTACGTCAATAGAATGTCACAGGGAATATTACTGCTTGCACTATTCTGATCTTTACAGATATAAACACATCACGACATCTGAATGCATTTTGGGTTGTTATAAAAAAATAATTAGGTCCATTTATTTGCCTTTCAGTGTTATGAAACTGGGACAACCTCAGTTTGAGTGAATAATGAAAACAGACATGTACAGAGAGGCAGATGCAGGTAAGTATGGAGCCCTAGCAAACTAATTCACTCACATTCATCACTGAGATTGAGTACTGGCAGAAGTACAACTAGACTTTCAGCAAAACATGTAACTGATTTTGAAGACTGGCTGGGTTTTGCTTTCTTTTAACGAGAGCCATTTAATTTCCTTCATGCTGTTGTAAGAGAGAGAATGCTCTCTTGTGCTGTTTGAAAGCATTCTACTATGAGCAGCCCGTAGCTTTTTGCTTTTAATGAGAAGTAAATTTCCAGTGACACTTCCCACCAAAGGGCAAATTTCTTAAGTATGTAAGAGCTTGGGACTATATCAACACTGGAGAAGTTCTGTTATAACAGAGCAGCAGAGGATGTGGACAAGTCAATACTACTAGTTAGTGAATTTTGTAAGAAAAAAATAATGCCTTGGTTGTTTTGCACCAAGGATTTGATGTTCTCTCCTCTTTGTACCTAAACCATATTTTCACTGCTCGTATCTTAACAGCATCTTCTCTACAATCAAAACATCTGAGTTCAGCTTGCAAGGCTACATCTAGACTTCTGCTTATAATGTAAGATTCCTATCCGATAGCCTTGTTAATAGGTGATAGAGCAGTAAATGGTAGATCCAGCTTTAGAAGAGGCATAATATAACAAGTATATCTCTGTATTTTATTTGCTTATTAGAAACAGTATAAAACAGGCTGATAGAGAATTCATGATGTCTTCAATTAATCATCACATAATTTTCAAAGTGTACAAATTGAGCACTGTATGATTTACTATGGAATTTTCACAGGTACAAATGTCAGAATAAATAGTCTGCAGATCCTTGGATCCTCTTTTTCTCCTTTTTTGGAAATAGGAACATTGATCTCCTTCAACAATGATATCCATTTAAAAACAGTGATACCAAAATGATAATGTTGTCACACTTGCACTGTGATGTTGAACTTAGGTTTGAAAGTTGCAGCATTAAAAGGAAAAGCAAACTCAAAATAAAAAGGAATTTCTTGAGAGTGAAGCTATTAAGCAGTGCAATATAGTTACTCCATCACTGGAAGTTTTCAAACAAAGTTTTGACAGCTGTTTGTCTGAAAAAGTATGTAGATTCCTGTGCTGGGCTGCGGGTTGGATGAGAAGTGCTCCAAGATCCCTTCTAGCCCCATGATTCTATGATTAATGGAACAATCCTGCATAGGTTACAAGAAATGTTTGTTCCAGTTCATCACTGTGTAGGCAAATTTTAAATTGTCGATTAAAAATGGAGAAACTTGAAAAACCATGAAGCCTTGTCATAAGTCCCATGATCTCATAAAGTACAAGGAATACTTAGAGGATTCTACTTCTTGTTTTTCTCTATCGTGCTAGATTTGAATGCAGTGGGTATTGCTTCCTACATATACATTTTCTTTCTTATAATAAAAGTATTTTCTCTTATATCAAAATAAAAATCTACAATAGCATGTTGCTTTTCATCATCTAAACATTTTATTATGCACATTTCATGAACTGTTAGCTCTATTAATTCAATTTAAATGTTATTAATTACTATGCTAAATTAGCTTATTATTAATATCTAAAATCAGTGGTTTTCTAAAAGCAGTAATGGATTTTATAACACATCTACTATTTCAGGAGCAGCCTACAGGAATTTCTAGGTAGGTCATTGAGCTTATAAAGCAAGGAAGAAACCTTAGTAATTCCTTTGATCTCTTTAACAGGTAGGGAAACTAATGCTTGAATAAACTTAGTCAATGCCACAGGATGATTTCTAAAAAATGAAAGCCCATGATCAGTGGAGAAGAAATTATTTGGAACCAGCTGAATCACCAGGAAAATTAAACCCTTATTCCTGGGTTTTAGCAGTTTTCACACAATGTTTAATGATGGACTGTTACATAATGAACTATGGGCAGAACAAAGATAATAAATTATTATCACTGGTTCTTCAGACAGTGATTTTGGAGGACGTAGGGCAGCTGAATAGCTGGGGCATACAGTTAGATGTCTTCACAGCTGGGTGCATAACTGATCGCTTGAGGGCCTGACTATTTCAGAAACAATCTCTTCCATTTCAAATCTATCCAGGAATTAAGATCTATAGGAATGATCCTTCTGAAGGTGATCCCACTCTTATTATACATGGGATTGTTCTTTATTGCACCTAGATCTTGGAATGAATTCTCTTGGGACCTCTGTTAGGCTCCAACATGGTAATCAGAAAATGTGTTGATACTTCTTTAAAACAGGCTTTTAATTGGGGTTTTAATTCGTAATTAATGTTATCATTAATTTTATTTTAAAAACTTTTTGTATTCTCCTTTTAAATTAGCTGACTGAAGGAAAATGCAAAGACCTGTTCATGTAATGACCAGGAGTCAAGACTGGTTTGAAAGCACTCTTTAAAAAAAAAAAGCTCCATTGAATGGTCATTTGAACTGAAAGTTAGGAGGTAAATCAAATCAAATCAGTATAAAAGGCTCTTCTTTAATCTTCTCCATGAATTTGTTGAAACCTCTTTGTAAAGGTCCTCTGAACTGATTGCCATTTATACACCAAGGGGCAATGAATTCATCTATACATTAGTAAAATGTGTTTCGGGTAATATATTTTACCTGTTTTCTGTTGCTTCCAGTTAATATCACTGAATAATGTCCTATTCTCAGATTAAGTGAGGAAGTGAAAGTAATTCTATCTTTGCCTCCTTGTCATAATTTCCTTCGGAGGTGACTAAGTTACTGCTATATGTTGGTTGTGCAGAATAGTTTGCCAAGTGCAGTTGTCCAGCCCCATACTGGAAAGACAGGCTGTTGCTTCTGTTTTTGTATTGGCTGCTGGCCATGGCCTTCTTGTTACTAAGCAACTGGAAGTTTCTTTCCAGTGATCTATCATTGCTGGTTAGGTGCAGAGAGAAATGTAGGATTTCTGGGAGGTTTTTTCCCCCCCAGCTTGCCATTCTGGATCATGAGTTTGTTCCTTACTTGGACAAGACTTGAATAGACAGGTCAGCAAGAAGGAGTACAGGCAGTGCTGCTTCCTGGCTTCCTATAAGAAATCTTCCTAGAGGATACATGATGTCTTTCCAAGTCACTGAAGATGATTTATGACATTGCCTTTAGCAGGAGGACTGAACACACAAACTTGTCATATATAAGCCTGTAAGCATGTGGAGGCCATGCAGCTGGAATCAGGCAGGCAGAAAGAGCAACCATGGTGGGTACTTGGCACCTGTATCTTGGAGTATAAACTTTCTCAACCTCAAAAATTTTCAGATTTGGTGGCCTACCTCTCCATCACCTTAACCAGAAATCAGTGAAGGAAGGTGGACACTATTGTTCAATATGGGAATGTATTAGTTCTGTGAAGTATGTTCAAGCTGCATTTATGAGAAAGATCACTCTAATTCATGATTATGCATCAAGCACAATTAACTGAGAGTGATTCAGGGATGCAGTTATATGAACTATAAATGCATGAAGTATTTGAAATTATAATATAGTTGTATTCCTGCCTCTCCTTTCAACCTGTCTCACATCAGTATAAATACAAAATCAGTGAAATGAAATAACACTGGAGTCCTTGATTATTCGGTTGCAGACATTTCATTATCCAATTAGGTAACATATTCTCTATTAGGATGAAATAATGCATCTAAAAGGGAATTTTAATAGTTGTGAAGTCTGTATGAAAGAAAATGAGATCCCTTTTCAAGCAATTTTGGGATTTAAGGTTAATCAGCCAGTGATTTAATACTTAGTATTTTGTTTCAACAAGGCAGCTAAGTCTTTGCTCTTTGTATCCCCTATTAATACCGTAGTCAGGTCACCAAATTCAGGATTTATCACAATTTTTGAACACTGTTCAAAAGTCATCCTAAGAAAAACATATTGTTGTGAGGAAAATAAATTTTCAGATGGATGGGAGTATGTTAATACACTAGAAACATAAACAAATAGAATAATAAAACAAAAGAATGTGAGCTTGGAGTGCCTAGCTTGCAGCTAATCTTATCAAAATATTCCTATAGAAACCTATTGACATATTTCTTTTATTATTATTCTTTATTTATAAAGATAGTAACAGTAAAAGGGCAAGAAGTTAATTGAACTTTATTAGCTTATTACTTATGAACATGTAAGCATGAATCATTTTTCCCTCCTTTGTTGCATCATTTTCCTCTCCTTTTTGAAATGTATAAATACCAGTGCAATTTCTTTATTTTGGTGGGGTCACCTCCATTACATGCTGTCTAATAAACATTGCAGTGAGCCTTGATTTATTTGCTTTCAGTCCTGTATTTTGATTCCACATTATGGCAATCTAGATGTGATGCCACATCTATAATACTCATTGATTATGTGCTATTAAATCGGTGTTGACTCTTAGTGATCACATAGACAGACTTCTCCAGAATAATCTGTCCTCAACCTGACCAAAGTCTTCCAATGATTTACTGATTGCTGCTATAATTTAATTGATTCACCTTGCTGATGGTTGTCCTCTTCTCTTTCTTGATTTCATTCCACAAGTCTTCTGGTTTGCTATCAATGATATTCAGGACCAAAAGAATTCCTAATGTTCTACTTGGAAAAGAGCAGGCTCAAGACCATGTTAGGGAATATATTGGGGGTTTTTTTCTTTTGCTTTAGCTTGACTTGAACGTGCATATGAATAGTTCATAATGTTTCATAATCAGCCCCTAGCCACATCTTTGCTGTTATAATTGAGCTCTTCCTCACTCCTTAACCAATAATATAGTAAATTTCTGTGTATTCCATCATGCAATGATCTATGTATATGTGTTGTTTTCATTGCTTGAAAATTGTTTTACCAACAAATAAATTATTAGATTGGCAGAAATTGATCATTTGTTCTCCTGCTTCCTTTCAGTTTCTGAGATCCTACAATCCAATCACATTTTGTTCCTTGCTATTTCTGACCTGGACATTGCTTTCATGTTCTGTTGATTTTAGATTGAACTTAACCACATAACTCATTGGTCACTTCTTCTGCACCAGTGGCTAGTATAAACTTGAATAATTGTCATGTTAAGGTATTGTAAAGTCTAATTGATGTTATTCAGTTATCAAAAGCATTATCTTCAAGAATTACCTTTGATAGCCTGTATTCTTACTGATTATGAAAGCAATGCTGTTCCTTTTCCTGTTCTGAGTAATAAATTCAGTTCATCGATGCCTAAGAGCCAATCTGTGTGGTTGATTCATTTCATGTTGCATTGTTTTGAACTTCCCTATTTTCATGCTTCTTGTATTCCATGTTCTCACTATAGTTCCATCTTTGCAGCTTTTGATGTTCTTTTCCTGCATGGCAACTAGATGTCCTGATGACTTTAGCCATATCATAAACACCAGTAGTACTATGAAAGAGCTTCAGCTCTTACTCAGTAGCATGTTGAATGCCATCTGACCTGAGGGTCCATCATCCAGCATTTTATCATCATTCATTTTATACTATCTAGCTGGTTTTCTTATCAGCCTGTAAATCATTTCTATTTGCCTCCTCCTTCACGGAATGAAATGATGCCTTTGGCATTGTCACCTCCAGCATTTTTCTATGTCATTGCTGTCCATTTGTTTTAGCTGGGCAACTGGGATGGCCTTCATGCCTTGGCATATACTCCCTCATTTTTGCTTTTCCAGCCCAGGATCATCTCATCATCGCAATGAAGCAACATAGCAGGGTTGAATTGTAAATTGTAAAGAAAAAAAGAAAACGGGTTAATCCAGAGTCAGCCTTCTCTTGCAGTGAGTTCCATATAAGATTATAATTATACTCAACTAGGCCTGTTTAATACCAAGTCTGCATGTATGTTCCACTTCCCAGCTCCCTGTTCTGTTCTGTCCCCCGTCCAGCAGTGTTGGGTAATGGTTCTTTTGGATTCAGAAACAGTGATCACACTATGAGTACTGTACTTAAAGCAGTTTTGCAAGAAAATAACAGATAACTGTTTGGATAATTGAATAACATCAATGCGACTTCACAACAATACTTTAACATGACAATTATTAACATTATATAAACATTAGACAGCAGTCAATGAATATTCAAGAATGTGGAAGAATACAATAAGACAAAGAAAGAAAGATGAGGGAAAGAAAGCTGAGGGAAAGCTTGCAAACATGTTACACCCTTCTGGTTAGATCTGCATCTAAGTTCCATCCAGGGGAGGATTCTGACTAGTTTATACAGGTTTGAACCAGTGGTGAAATCCAATTTTTTTTACTACGAGATCTGTGGAAAATGCACAACAAAGTATAACCCAAATCTTTAATGACTTAAATAAATGCTTGTTTATTACAGTACTGAATGATTACATGAAAATATAAAATCATGTATAGTTCTATATGGGTCATATATTATCATGATGCGCCTGGGGGAAAGAGGCCCACACTGCTCTCCAATTCCTCCTTTCCAATTTTTTGATGGATGCACCAGCAATACACCACCTTTGTTCTTTTCAAATAACCTTTCAATTTGCCTCCCATTTTGCCCTTCAAGCTCTGGTTTTATTCAACTATACTTTGGCTAAGAAGCCCATATAATAAATTTTGATGCATTCTTTCCTTTTCCAAGGTTCACATAAAAATTCTACCTATTTCTTGGATTCTTAGTCGAAACAAAGCATTGTCCAAGCAATGGTACATAAAACAATCTCAGGTATTTTGAGAATATCTATAGTAGACACTGGCATTTTCACCTACCATATACATTGAAAGATATTGTTGAACACATCCAAGAATGTGTATTGTCCTCTGTATGCCATAGATTTTTCATACATAAATGGATTATGTTTCTTAGGTGCAAAGGGAGAAAGCAATCATTTTCCAGGGAAAATATTCTTGCAAATATGTGTCTTTTTCTCTGCATTTGAAACCTAATATTTTGGCACTGGCAAAACTTAATTCTTGACTCAAGTAATACAAGTATCCCTGGGTTGGCATATTTCAGAAGTGTTGCATTTCAATTTCCAGTTCATACATGTAGTAGAACTATGGTGCTTGAAAGCACTATATTAGGAAAAGTTGAAGTACAGAATAACAGAGTTGGAAGGGACCTTGGAGGTCTTCTTATTCAACCCCCTTCTCAAGCAGGAGACCCTATACCACCTCTGGCATGCAAACCTATGGCACGCATGCCAGAGGTGGAACATAGAGCCCTCTCTCTGGGCACATGCGTCATCACCCCAGCTCTGTTTCAGGTCTCTGCCGCACATGTATGCACCCTTTCCGCCGGCCAGCTGGTCTCTGGGTCTCTGCCACACATGCGTGGGGTGTAGGCACGCATGCACCCACACCTTGCAGTTTGGGTAGGGCGCAGGTGCATGCATGAGGTGTGTGCGCATGCATGGGGTTCGCAGGCGCATGCACCCACATCTTGCAGTTTGGGCGTGCGCACGCATGCACTTTGGGCACTCGGTGCCTAAAACATTCACCATCACTGCCCTATACCATTTCAGAGAAATGGCTATCCAACCTTTCTTAAAAGTCTCCAGTGATGGAGTCCTATGAAGATGGCGTGCTGATGGCGTGCTGGGTGCGCTTCCCAGATTTGAACGGGAGCAACTAGGAAGATCCAAGACAATCCTTGAATGACAGTGAACATGCCTGAGAAGAGGAATCTTGATGGTTGCAATTTCAGTATTTTTAAAAACAGGATTTTTGGCAAGTTAAAAAGAGAACATTTAGGAAATAATTCCGAGTAAGACAATTCCTAGCAACTGGCACTGAAAAAAAATCATCTTGGAGACTGTATTAAAGATGTTGTGAAGTTTACCAACTTCAACAGGGATTTTAAAAGTGGGTTAGAAAGAATGAGGGTGGATGAATGCAGGGACCATTGCTTTACAGGTAGTCATGTTTACATGACAGTTGGGACTGGAACTGCCATCACAAAATCACATGATTGTAAAGTGCAATGTCACATCACTATGCTATTTAGTGATGGCAATTTCAGCACGTCTGGTTGCCATTGTGAAGTGAATCTCACACCATGGTTAAGTGAAGATACTACAGGGTAGCCATTTGCAACTCCTGATGGCTTCTGCATTGGCTTTGCTTGTTGGAAACTGGCAAAGAAGATCACAAATGGCAACTGTGTGACTTCAGTGCCATTGCAAGTGAAAACCACCTGTGTTGTATTTTAGAATAGAATAGAATAGAATTCTTTATTGGCCAAGTGTGATTGGACACACAAGGAATTTGTCTTGGTGCATATGTTCTCAGTGTACATAAAAGAAAAGATACGTTCATCAAGAATCATAAGATACAACACTTAATGATAGTTAAGTTTACTTGCAGTATTAGCATTTGTTGGATAACAAGAATGGGAGGGGGCTCAAATGCAAATGGTTAGTCAATGGAAAAACCAAGACTCATTAATGGAAAGCAGAGAATGCTGGGCTTGATCATCTTTATCGGTGTAGAGCTTTTCTGATTCTCTCTCTCTCCCCCCCCTTTCTCTCTCTCTCTCTAATACTTAATCAATTCTTGCTTCTTAGGGCTGAGAGAGGGTGACCGGCCCAAGATTACTCAACAGGTTTTGTGTTTAAAACAGGACTAGACCTCATGCTCTCCCAGTTTAACCACTACACTCAAACTGGCTGCCTTATTTTGTAATTGTAGTTGGTAAAAAGATCCAATAAATGATTTACACCCTATCTGAAACTATGTTTTTGCACATTGTGAGCCACTGATGAGAGAAAATATCAGTGATAACATAGAAAGAAAGTGGGTGGTATTTCCAGGCAATGGAGCTGTAACTGTTCCTCTTTTTTTAGACGTAGTAACGTAGTAACCCTAGTTTGCATATATGAGAAATATTAATAAGACACATTGACCTTTTTGCATCCTTGGGCTTAGTTTATTACTGTACAATTATAGTAACCTGTACTATCCAAAAATGACCAATGGCTTTTGCTGGCTCACACCTTTCAACCCATTTGGTAGATTTGTGTCCCGTTCCCACCCACCCCACCCCATCTTCAGGGACCTCCAGCCTTTTGATTCTAAATGTTTCATCAACTGACAAACAGGTTTGTCACATTTGTTCAAATAGCAAAAAGAGAGTTGGTGGGGAATCTTATTGTCAAGTGTAGTACACATAAATAGAGGATTCCTCTATTCTTATGGAACAGTCCACAGATCAGATTTCTATCAACAGAAACCATAGACATCAACCCAGGTTTTGTAATCTTCCAGTTATATCTTTGCTCTGTTTTGGAATTACTGTATTTGGAATCATTTGTTACTTTAGTGTGCATCTCCTGTTCAATTTATTCTACTTCTATCAAAGTGGTAGTAATTTCTTTGCACATTCTATGAAAAGATTAGTTCTGAAACCCTCTACCCTCTACATAAAAGTATTTAGCAGACTGCAAAAGACACTATCTCAAACCCTTTGGTAGAGGGTTTCAGAACTAAATTGACTGGTGAAACACAGTGGTAAGCATTTAAAATGTCCTGGAAGAATATATTTCATATGTTTTGTGTTTCTCTCTCCCGCTGTGTGTGTGTGAGTGTGAGTGTGTGTGTATCTGCCTGCCTGCCTGCCTGCCTGTCTGTTTGTCAGCAGCACAGTAGAGCTGACAGTTCATGCAGGACAAGAGAAGTATGAGATCTTCACCTAATGATGGCACAGCCCTTGCTTAATGACCACAACAGAAGTGCCATTGCTAAGTGGTGCAGTCACAGGACATTTTGCTTAACAATTGATTTGGTTAATGACAGAAATTCTGATCGCAATTATGGTTGTTAAGCAAGGACTACCTGTATGCTTTTAGGTGCAATTCAAGGTTTATTACCTATAAAACATTTCATGGTAAAGGCCTGGATATTTAAGGGGCCTGTCTAGGAAACTCCTATCTTTCATAGTTTCTGTCTATCTCTTGTGATTGGGCAAAGATGGCGTATTTTAGGTCCAATCTATTAGACTGTGTCACCTGGTAGAATCTAGAAAATATGCCTGCTTTGTCACAGTGCCTGCCTGAGGGTATAACATTCCCCTGAGATCAGTCTAGCTCCCACCCAGATCATGTTGAAAGAGCTCCTAAAATTTGGCTATTCCCTCAAGTCTTAGATTAGATTGGGTGGTAGGTCCTGCATGTTGTATTATTTTTAGAATGAATGATCTTTCTTTTTCTGATCATCTGTGGTTTTCAATTTGCATCATTTTTGCTAATGATTTTATTATAATTGCATGCTGTCTTGAGTTGTCATGGAATTGGATGGCATTAATTAATTAAATAAATGAGATACTATCTTTTGCAGTCTCCAAAATACTTTTATGTGGCAGGGTTTTCCAGCATTCTGCTCAAAATCCTTCTTTGCTGTTTTCCTTTCCCTTCCTCCATTTTGTTCTAAAATCATACTTTTCTGAGTACCCTACAGAGTGCGGATTCATTTTGTTTTTTATGTGTACTTCTTATTTCAGAGTTCTACTATTTAGAACTTTTCTTCCCTTTCTCCCCATTTAACCAAGGTCAAGCAATAAAAGGAACCATAGCTCTTTTTATTTCCATCACTTCTAGAAACCAATTCAAGGGCTCTTTTTCAAGCCCCAAAGATTCTGTGACTGGTTTTGTATTCATAGTTTGCTTAACTTCAATCCCCACCCCCAATCCCATACATACAAAGACACAATTCAATCATGGTGAGAGTTGTGTTGTCTCTTAGAACAATACCTACATTTTTTCCCAGCTATTCATTTTCAGCTGTTCCTATCACCCATCTCCTTCCACTAATGACTGTATGACTGTAACTTTGTTGCTTGTATACTTATGATTTATATTGACTGTTTCCTAATATGATTTGATTGCTTATTTGTACCCTATGACTATCATTAAGTGTTGTACCTTATGATTCTTGACGAACCTATCTTTTCTTTTATGTACACTGAGAGCATATGCACCAAGACAAATTCCTTGTGTGTCCAATCACACTTGGCCAATAAAATTCTATTCTATTCTATTCTATTCTATTCTATTCTATTCTATTCTATTCTATTCTATTCTATTCTACCCTACCCTACCCTACCCTACCCTACCCTATCCTATCCTATTGCTGAGGAAAATGATGACATTTGCTTGAACACTATGAGGATTACACCTTTAGTTATGGGGTTAGTAATAGGCTCACCTTTAAGTGATAGAGAAAGCAACATTTTACAACAAGAGCACTGAGTCACTGGAGAACCAACATTTGATGAAATTTTATTTTCCTTTATTAATAGACTATGTGTTGATAACAAAAGAGTTATCAAGGGTTTCTTTTCTGATAGGAAAATTTGCTAAAGCAGACACACTTACATTGTCCAGTAGACATGAATATTTTTGCTATTAGCTCTATAATTCTAAAAAGGAGCCAAATTAAGCTAATACTGTTATCAGTGGACCCATTACTACCCAATTCTGTCAGAAAAGATTTGGATGAAGAATTGAAAGTACTCATTGCTTCACAGCAAAATGTGGAGTTATTTATAATTAAGATTCCATTGCTCTCGATAAAAACAATTTCCTCCTTCTGCATCGATGGGCCAAACATATATGCCCCATAAAAACAAGAAATGAAATCAATTGCCTGAAAATGTTAAAGCATTTGAGTATTGGACTTGACCCAGTTTCTTGTTTCCTGATTTCAAAATTTCAATGCCCAACAACAGATAAAGGGCATCTATCATCTCTCACCAAAAGTACAGAAATCAGCCATTGTGCAGCTTTTCATATAGTCTGCAAGTCCATTGCAAGGTAATGGAGAATCTTGTAAAAAATTAGACATGGTGGTAATATTCTATTAGTTTGGATGAGCCTTTTGTTGATGTCTCACCAAATTCATAAAACCACTAGCAGCAAGTCACTAACACAAACTTTAGATCCAAATTTTTGAGAGACAGTAGGATTTAATGGCATTTCACACAGACAATATGTCCAGAACTAAGTGATAATTTTTGCAATTATAATTAAAATATCCTATAATTACACTACTGAGAGGATGCTTTTATATCACAAATAACTATTGAAATCCTGTTCTGATATTATTCTTAAGACTTTCCTAAAGAAGTCTTAAATTAGATGGTCCAGAATTCTGAATCCAGCTGGATATAATGGATTTATTTTCAATTCTTGCTTCAGCGATGTGTTCAGCGAATGTTCAAATAACAATGGCGCTGAATGAGGGGTACCTACAATGAGTTCTCATTGTTGTCACCATTGCAATGTCCCTATGGCAATTTGGGCACTCAGCTCTCAGCTCTCAGCTGAAACATTGTAGCAGCCCACAGTCACTTGATCGCCACTTCCAACCTTTCCTGCCAGCAAAGTCAATGGGGAAGCCAGCAGGAGGTTGCAAATGCAATCACAGGGCCATGGGACGCTTCTTAATACTCTTCTTAACTCACTGGATTATGTCTGATTATTCAATTTTGGAGCAGTCAGATCAGCTCTCAGCTGTTCCAGAGAGCCTTTCCCTAATTATGTGAAGCCATGTTTATTTTCTGTCTATTGTTTTGTTTTTCTGTTTGGGTTTTGTGATTTTATTGTTTTATTATTGTATTCCCATGAGTGTTTTATTTGATTTTGTTCTTCACGTAAGCTGCTGAGCATCTCTGGATTGCGGCAAAGTAGAAATGAGGACAATAAATAAATAAAAATTGCCTACATTTACTTTTATTTACCCAAATGTAGTACCTTCCAAATATGCTGGGGTCCCAGATGTACAATCCCAATATAGCTGGAAGACATCAGTGGGAGAAGATTGCAGTAGGTATGGGGGAGTCTAACTTTCTGAGCAACTGCCTAGAGCTGGAAGCAATCCAGCACAGCTTCCAGATTTCCAAAACCACATTAAAGCTTGATTTTCAGACAATTGGCAATACAATGGCCTTGCACCCACTCTGCTACTTGTTGTGCTTCCTTTTTTCACAGAGGCTATGGAGTGAAATAAAGCTGTGAATTGTATTATCTTTTCTTTTCCTTTTGTACTGTACAGTGGCACCATTGAAATATATTCAATTGCGTGATATGTCATACTTCCCAACCACCATTTTCAAAGGGATAAGTAAAGACAGATTTTTTTCGATGAAGACTCAGATGATGCAGCCTCTTAATTATATACCTTAGATGACAGTCTAGCTCCACCCAGCTCAGTGAACCAGCCAGCCAATCTCTCCCCTGCTGGTTTCTCCTTTTGTTCTTTAAAACTCTTTTAGTATCTCACAAACTCCAGACAGGGGAAGTAAGCCAGCCACCAGATAAAAATATCTCAGAGATCCCAAGAAAGATTGTCAGTGCCACATTGGCTCAAGCAGAAGTGAAAAAGCTTGTACTACTACAAAGGGATGAAACTAGGATTGCATGTCTTCCCTCCAGACCCTCTCCAGGCCCTGCTAATAGATGACTGAAAAGGGTGATTCAGTTTCCTGCTATTTTGAAACAGGAAACACAAAAAACCTGCGGCATGAATTTTAAAACAAAGTTAAGTTAATTTAAAAAGATAATTTCCCCTCTACTAATCTGCGGGTAGGGGGAGAAATAGAGAATATTGGTCCTGTTTCGGTTATGATGTGACCCTACCTATCTGACCTATTGATTTTCCCCCTGGCAGTCTTGTCACCTTTCAAAAATGTTAAGCATATCCCTCCATCAACCCATATTCCTAAGTGATACTTTTCCCCTTGCTAAAAGCTTTATCTGATTCTCTTCATACATCAGCAACCGGGGGGGGGGGGGGGGGAATGACAAATGTTGGAAATAATTTTGTCTATTCTTCTTAGGGGTGTATACTTACAATCCTGTGTTTTTAATTTTAGTTGTTTTTTTCTATATAAGTGCCTCTTCTACCAGAACATCATCATAGCAGAAACCAAACAAAAATATCTTAAGTGAAAACTCTCTCCAACTTTATGCATCTGCATTTAAATGGACAGGTAGTCCTTGACATAGAACCATTCATTTAATAGAACAGGACAGGACAGGACAGGACAGGACAGGACAGAACATAATTCTTTATTGGCCAAGTGTGATTGGACACACAAGGAATTTGTCTTGGTGGATACGCTCTGGGTGTAGATAAAAGAAAAGATATATTCGTCAAGAATCATAAGATACAATAATTAATGATAGTCATAGGGAAACAGTCAATATAAATCTTAAGGATACCAGCAACAAGGTTATAGTCATGCGGTCATAAGCGGGAGGAGATGGGTGATAGGAACGATGAGAAGATTAATAGTAATACAGACTTAATAACTAATTTGACAGTGTTGAGGGAATTATTTGTTTAGCAGAGTGATAGCGTTTGGGGAAAAACTGTTCTTGTGTCTAGTTGTTTTGGTGTACAGTGCTCTATCATTTTGAGGGTAGGAGTTGAAACAGTTTATGTCCAGGATGTGAAGGGACTGTAAATATTTTCACAGCCCTCTTTTTCACTTGTGCAGTATACAGGCCCTCAATGGAAGGCAGGTTGGTAGTAATTGTTTTTTCTGCAATTATCCTCTGAAGTCTGTGTCTGTCTTGTTGGGTTGCAGAACCAAATCAGACTGCTATAGAGGGGCAGATGACAGACTCATTAATTCCTCTGTAGAACTCTATCAGCAGCTCCTTGGGCAGTTTGAGCTTCCTGAGTTGGCGCAGAAAGAACATTCTTTGTTGTGCTTTTTTGATGACGTTTTTGATGTTGGGTGTCCATTTTAGGTTTAATGTCCATTTAACGTTTAGGTTTAATTGTCCATTTAATGACAATTTGAAGTTACAATCACATTGAAAAAAAGTGACTTGCAACTAATCCTCACACTTATGACCACTGCAGGGTCCCCATGGTCATATAATCAAGATTTGGGCGCTTGGCAACTAGCATTATATTTACAACAGCTGCAGCATCACTAGGGGAATCTGAATTCATTTAACAACTGCCTGATTCACTTAATGATTCTAGTGATTCATTTAACCATGGCAAAAAAGCTTGTAAATCAGGCATAACTCAGTTAATGGCCAGATCACTTGGTGATGGAAGTTCCAGTCCCAATTGTAGTTATAAATTGAGGATTATCTTTATTCAAGTGCAGGCACATATCTTTAGTCCTCCTAGGACTAAATTCATAACTCTTTGAAAAGTAACATGGTACAATTTAAGCTGAAATTAATTATTATTTTAGGATAAGCAAAAGTATATTAGATTAAAAGTACAACAAAGCAAATGAGTAAGAAATCAAAATATTAATGGCTTCTGTTACATAAGCTATTTGTGTGAATGAAAGACATGTTGTCTTTCACAAGTTTTACCTTTCAAATAAGTTCTTCCAGTACAGTGCTATAGCCTGACAATTTTTGTCAGTTTGGGACCCTTGAAATAGATTGGAAGTAAAATTTCCAAGAGGTACCAGGCAGCACAGCTGGCTAGGAATTTGAGGAGCTGATATTCAGGCACATCTGAAGGATACAGGTTAGATCAGGGGTGTCAAACTCAATTTCATTGAGGGCCGCATCAGGGTTGTGTTTGACCTCAGGGATTGGGGCATGGGGTGTGGCCCAGATGGGCATGACCAGTTTGACATCACTTGTGTCAGGGGTGCTTGTGGGGGGCCAAGTGGTTTGCCAGTGAAAACGGGCTCCCAATCTCCGTTTTCAGCTAGGAAACCCTTTTCAGCTTGCAACCCTCTGCCAGTGAAAACAGAGCTCAGAAGGCAGCCTTCCCAAGCTCCATTTTCACTGGCAGAGGGTTGCAGGAGGCCATCCCAGCCGAAAATGGAGATTGGGAGCCCGTTTTCACTGGCAGAGGCACCGTGGATCAGTCCTTCACTGTTTCCAGGGCAGCCCCATGGGCCAGATCTAAGCCCCCTGCGGGCCAAATCCAGCCTGCATGCCTGATACCTCTGGGTTAGATCAAGCTGTACTAATTCATCAGTTCTAATCTAGGGTGGAGTGGCCTTCTGTGCCAACTAGAGGATAGCTGACCTGTAGACTGCCATGTTCTTTCAGAGCATGATTTAATGAATGTGATGTTAAATAAAAGAAATAAAAACGGATTTACCAAGGGAATTCTCTCTCTCTCTCTCTCTCTCTCTCTCTCTCTCTCTCTCTCTCTCTCTCTCTCTCTCTCTCTCTCCCTCACCACCCTTAAATGCAAACAACATCTGGTTCCCTTTAGTCTGTCAGCTCTTTCAGTCCTGAGATTTTTTTGCTGTTCCTAATTACTGTCATTAGGCAATGGGTAGTGATTACAGATGGATTCTGATGAGAGATATCAGGAAGGCCTGGTTCCCAATAGTTTCAAGATGAAGAATCAAATTTCTTCCTCAAAATTGTTTAAAGGAAAACAAGGGGAAACAACAACAAACTAGAGCACTTATAGTTTGTGAATTATAGGTGATAAAGCAATATGTACAGTATTATTTTTAAATTTAGATACAAAGGGAACAGAATAGGCAACGGAAACTGGCACAACCACATTTTAAAGTAGAAAGGGCACTTGCTTTTACATTTACACTTATTCCAGTGAAGAGAAAAGAAAATAACTTAGAATTTTTAACACTTCTAAGTGTTCTAAGTGTCTGAATTCCCAACTGGGAAGAGGAACTGCAGTACTATAAAGGTATCCAGGATTCAGAGGAAAGAGTAAAACTTGGCAGCTAAGTTTCAGGGTCTTGGCAATCTTCTTGTAGCCTAGGCCTGTGATGGTGAACCTATGGCACATGTAGCCATATCAGTGGGCAAGCCAGCTCAGCTCTGGCGTGCATGCATGTACCAGCCAGCTGATTTTCGACCCTTCTGGGCTCACCAGAAGTAGGGAAACAGGCTGTTTCCTGCCTCTGGAGGGCCTGGGGGGGGGAGCCCATTTTTCTTTCTTACCTGGCTCCAGATCCTCCCTATGCATCTGGGAAGAGCAAAAACAGCCTTTCCCACTCCCTCGGAGGCCCTCCGGAGGCCTGAAAGGGCCCATTTCCCAACTCCTGGTGGGACAGCCTCCAGAGTCTCCTAGAGAGGTTGTAAAAAGATGCTTTCAAAAGGCTCTGACGATCCCAGCTGAGTTACCTGATCGGCAGAGGCTTTTTTTCTTTTAAAAGCCTCTGCTGATCAGGCAACTCAGCTGGAATCGTCAGAGGCTTTTAAAAGAAAAAAGCCTCTGCCGATCAGGCAACTCAGCTTGGATCGTCAGAGGCATTTAAAAGAAAAAAAGCCTCTGCTGATCAGGCAAATCAGCTGGGATCGTCAGGCTTTTAAAAGCATTTTTTCTACAACCTCTGAAGAGGTTTTAGAAGAAATGCTTTTAAAAGCCTTTGATGATCCCAGCTGAGCCGAGCGATCATCAGAGGCTTTTTTTTTACTTTTAAAAGCATTTTTTTAGCAGAAGAAGTTGTAGAAAAAATGCTTTTAAAATTAAAAAAAAAAGCCTCTGATTGCACAACTCAGCTGGGCATAAGGGAGGGGCAGGGATTTTTGCTACTGGTTCTCTGAACCACTCTCCTTCATCACTACTGGATAGGGCAATCCGGTCCGGAAGCATTTCACCCTTGAATTGAGCTCAAAATTTATGCTGTAAAGTGAGATATTTGTTATGTGAGTTTTGCCCCATTTTACGACCTTTCTTGCCCCAGTTGCTAAGCGATAACTGCAATTGTTAACTTAGTAACACAGTTGTTTACTTCCCCATTGACTCTGTTTGTCAGAAGGTCTCAAAAGGTTATCACGTGACCCCAGGACACTGCAACTGTCATAAATACAAGTCAGTTGCCAGCTATCCAAATGTTGATCATGTGACCATGAAGATGCTGCAATGATCATAAGCATAAAAATGGTCATAAGTCATTTTTTAAGTGTCATAATAACGTCAAATGGTCACTAAATCAACTGTTGTAAGTTGAGGACTGCCTATAATATATGAAGATGTGCTAGAAAATATTAATGAAAACAGATGAATTGATCCTTGGCTGAGGACAGGATGAACTGATATTAATTTTTATCTTGAACACAATAAAGAAACATTGCTTCTGAAATATAAAGTTATGTAAAACACACTGGATTTTATTTTAGTAAATATTTCTGACTCATATTCCTCTGAAATTCATCATTCTTTCACTACTGGTTCTTTTTTAAGTGTCCCTTGTTTTTTTGTAGAGAAAATAAGCTTGAAAAAAGGCTTTCATAGGAATGTATATAGTGAAAAAGTGGGGACGTGTGCATGAATTAGAATCTACTGGTTTTCTTTAGCTATCTTGATGATGTTTTGGCTTTTTTTCAGCATTCAGCATCATCTATTTGGGACTTCCTAGTTTGTTGATATTGTTGGAAGAAATGTCCATCTGGTTCAGTTCCAAGTGGGGAGAAAGACACTGGAAACATGGGGGATATTTGGAAAGATGGTTTAATGGTAGACAGGACCACATGGTTTGAGGTCCTGGGCAAAATGAGAGAGAAAGTGGAGAGAGTTATCAGATTCCCATGGGGCCATGCAAGGGTAACTTTGTAGGTTGTCTTGAGTCCTAGGTTTGGTTGAATCTTGCTGAGTGATGCAATCTCCCCAGGTGCCATGTGGTGAGGTTTGTTACCAGATGAGTAGAGGGCTAATCCTATCATGTCCTGAGGGCCATGTCTTAATCCCATCACCCTGGAGCTGGGGGGGGGGGCAGGGAGCTGCTTTGTCTTTAAAACATTTCTCCTTTTCTCATCCAGGGAAATATAATATTCTGCCTTTTTAATATTTCCTAAAATATTTCATTCTTCCAGGAGAGGGGTGGGTGCTAACTTTCTTCAATGTCATAATTAGAACAGGATTTTTTTTTCTCATTTGAGAGACAAAATGTACAATGGAAACAAATTTTGTAATGCCATAAAGATTTATTATGTTATTTTATGGATTATAACTTAATAGGCTCATAGGAACAAAGGTATTTCTAACTCCTAATAATCTATTACTTTGTTAAATTTTAATTTATGAGATTTTTTTGCTCTTATTCCTATGATAGATAAACCTGGTAAATATAATGGAGAAGATACATACTGAAATTACTATTTAGCTACTGACAGAAAGAAACTATTCAGAGTTCTCAAAGTAAGTGTCTTGTTTTAATGATACCATGATAAATTCAGCTAAATGGCCTCTATATAGTCTATTGGGAAGGCACTGAAAAACCAAGGAATCTGCTCAAAAACCACTTGGAGTAATTCTCACACAGGGTGCTAGTATAGTACCTGTGCCATTTCTTTGAATTATGCCGGTGGAAGGGGAGCGCCACCTAGTGCCAGGCTGGTGCTCTCTCCTCTACACTTTTTAACTACATTTGGTTTCCATTCTTCTGGAAGCAGTAGAAACACATTCAGGAAATTAGGAAAGAGGCAGATTTCATACCTGATAATTGCAGTGACTGGATAGTATGAAACCATCATGTTGTATTTTTGATGCAATAGCACAATTCTTCTGGAACCATAGGAATCCTGCTAACTAACTTCCACCCAAAGGTGGATTTGCTCGAACTATAGTTCCTAAACCAATTTTTCTCAAACTGAATATCTTCTAAATTTCAGTTCTGTAAATTTGCAGGCAGGCCCATATTGGCCAGAGAATAAGGGAAGGCTGACTAATGACAGCTAATTATTCATCTTTATAACAGAAACTCTGTACTCTGTACTCATTCTTTACATTTTTTATTTATTTTTTTCTTCCCTGTAAAGTTTCCTTACACAAATTGACCATGATTTCCCCCAATTTGTACTATAAATCATCTCCCTTAAAACTTTTCTGTGTCTGCCAGTTAAGCACACAACTGTATCTGATGACTAACAGTGACTTTGTTTTAAAGAGGCACTTCATGAAAGGGAACTGAAAAAAATGGTTTTGGAAACTCTAAACAGATTTGTGAGTGCAGCTGTTAACACATTCAGCTCCCTGTCACAGACAATACATGCATGCACATACTGTAACCCCCATACTGGCAGGATGGTGAGAAAATAAAGCACAGTTTTTTTAAAAAAAACAGTGTTAACATTTCTGGAAGTGAACAAGCAGACTGTTAAGTGTAAGGATTGTAAGGTAAGATTGTAAGAAGTGTAAGGTAACAGTGGTGGGATTCAGCCAGTTAACACCACTTCGGGAGAACCGGTTGTTAACTTTCTGAGCAGTTTGGCAAACTGGTTGTTGGAAGAAATCATTAGGGCAAAGAACTGGTTGTTAAATTAATTGAATCCCACCATTGCTGGGTACACATCAGAAGACCCAAGGAAAATGTTGATGACCACTAAAGTACATGCAAGGATCTTTTATCTGCCCAGCATTTTTCATTGGGACTATCACTGTCTGTTGTTTTTCCCCAGATTTATTTAGAGATGGGAAGATAACCATTAAGAGAGATAAGAGAATATATCTGATAATGCAGCGGTCACCAACCGGTGGTCCATGGACCACTGGTGGTCTGCGAGAAAATTTTGGTGGTCCACAGAAAAATTATTTGCATTTTTTATATTGCACTAAATCAGGGATCCTCAAACTACAGCCCCTGGGCCGGATACATGCAAATGAATGTTTGTGTTGCTGCAGAGAGTCTCCCCCTTTGGGGTCTTTTTGTGTTGGGCAGAGGGGGGCAGAAATTCCAACTTCAGCCTCCTGGTACGGGGCTTTGGGCGAAGGCTGGAGGGAAGCACCACTGGTGGCAAAGAGCCAGAGGACCTTGTTCTGACTGACCATCTCAGCCCACTGAGCTTCCAGGCACTGGTACCTGGCTTGCACTCCCGCAGGTGTTCCCTCTGCTTGGAAAGCGTACAATCATAGTCCTCAGTGAGGTGCTTCTGCTGAGCCTCCTTCTCAGTCAGATCCAATTTGAACTGAGCTGTTTTGCCAACTCTTTTTTATGATAGCTGCTTAGCTCCAACAATTGCTTCCTGTTGGGGCCCTAAGGAGCCCAGGCGGGCAGGCGAGGAGTGGCTGGGAGAGGAGGAGTGAATAGAGGCTGGCAAGGCGCCCCTCGACATGAGTGACATTGAATTGGCCATGCCCACGCAGTCACATGACCACCCAGCCACACCCACCCACCCAGTCATTAGGCAGATCATATTACTGGTCCGTGGGATTTAAAATTATGAATTTAGTGATCTCTGAGGTCCAAAAGGTTGGTGACTCCTGTGATAATGGCCACCTATGAAGCTGACCCTGGCTGATTTGGTCAGAGTTGTATGTGATTATTAAAGACAAGTTAAAAGTAAGTTTGTTTGTTTGTTTGTTCGTTTTGCATATCTGGTAATAAACTTCCCCTTTGGAGATACCATGTTTTCTCATGGGATATGTACTACTTATACATATTTTAAGGACTGCAATGCAACTCTCTCCTGTATCTGATCACATCAATCTGCTGCCTGTTAAATTTTGCTGTGCACAACATAATTTTTATTTGGCAAAATAAAACAGCTTTGCATTGCAGATATAATTATAAACCGTTGATCCTGATGGCTTCAATTCTTGGTGATCAAACCTAATGATTTGTATCCCCGTTTTCTATCATGTGGCTCCTACCTTGTAGGCCTTAAGAACCAGGATATTTTTCTAGGCCTTGGGTAAGTGTGGGGTGGAGCCCCTTGTTAGATGTGTTCTTGAATTTGTGTGGTATTGAGCTATCAGATCCCACCTTGTTTATTTGCTTTCTAGAGTATTGTTTTTATTGCTCACTATATTGCAAACTGTTCAGAGATGGTTTAGAATCAGACAGATCTTGATTTAAAATACACAATACTTATCAACAGTTCCATGAACAGCAAAATCCAAAATACACTGAAAATTATAGGTCATTTACCTATTGCTTAACATTACATTATTTAATTTGTTACAGTATGAGGACAAATTAGAATAGTTAAAAATAGTTAACTAAAAATAGTTTTAAAAAAACATAACTGCAATGAAATATGATGGTTTAGAAAGTAGTTTAAAAAGTTTACCCTGACCATTTTATCAAGTGCTTCAGAACAAGTTTACACTCGCCATTAACATTGGTTGTCTGTTTTGTGCCTTTGAGTCAGTTTTGACTCTGGATGACTGCCTAGACCAGGGGTGTCAAACCCAATTTCTCTGAGGGCTGCATCAGGGTTGTGCTTGACTTCAGGGGGGCGGAGGTGGTGTGGCCAGCTCGACGTCACTCATGTCAGGGATGCCTGTGGTGGCCTGAGTGCTCTGCCAGCAAAAACGGGCTCCCAGTCTCTGTTTTCAGCTGGGACGGCCTCCTGCAACCCTCTGCCAGTGAAAACAGAGCTTAGGAGGGCTGCATGCGAACTCTTTCCAGGGTGGCCCCGCAGGCAGGATCTAAGTACCCCATAGGTCAGATCTGCCCCCTGGGCCTTGAGCTTGACATCCCTGGCCTAGATTTTCTCTGCAGTTTTCTTGATAGAATTTTTCAGAAATGGTTTGCCATTGCCTTCGTCCTAAGGATGAGAGTGAGCGACTGGCCCTAGGTCACTTAGCTGGCTTTGTGCCAAAGGCAGGAGTCGAAATCACAGTCTCTCTGTTTCTAGCCTGATGCCTTTACTACAGCAAAGTGCAATAGCTTAAATGTATCTCTTAGTAATTGAAATGGTTTCACTTACACTCTTACTCTATTTTCTTATTTCATGTATAAGTTTTGTTTTGTTTTTAACTATAGCAGTGATGGCTAACCTTTTTGCCATCGCGTGCCAAAAGCGGGGGAAGCGTGGAGGGGGTCGCGTGTGCACGTGCCCACACCCATAATTCTATATGCCCTGCCCCCCATGCATGTGCACATGACCCCCCCATGCTCCCCCCCACTTTTGGCACACTTTGGCACAGTGGGCCCAGTAGGCCCGTTTTTTGCCCTCCCCAGGCTCCAGAGGCTTTCTAGGAGCCTGGGGAGGGTGAAAACAGCCTTCCCCATCCCTCCCCCGGAAGCCCTCTGGAGGCAGGAAACAGCCTGTTTCCCTACTTCCAGTGGGCCCAGAAGGCCCGAAAATCAGCTGGCCAGTGTGTGCATGCATGCCAGAGCTGAGCTCGTGTGCCCACCGATATGGCTCCGCGTGCCACCTGTGGCACCTGTGCCATAGGTTCGCCATCACTGAACTATAGCATATACAGTAACTTACAAGAACCTTACTGAGTGAGTTTCAGGATGCAGAAATTAAGGCAAGATTATTTTACTCCCTTGAACATGATTTTTTTTCTAAGATTCTCTGATCTTGGTGGATTGGGTGTAGTATGTCCTCTCATTTCACCATAGTTATAGCTGGACATTTTGGAAGCTGAAGAGATGAATTCATTAAAAGTAAACCTGTTATTTTCCTAATTATAGTTACGCCAAGGTGAATTGACCTGCCTCCAATAATGAGCCATATAATGTAGGAAAGATTGCAGTTGCTAGTCTAAGCCCTTTTAAAAGAATTATTATGACAACTCCTTACTGAGGATATTCTCCTGAATGGTCTTTGTAGTCACCAGCACAGTTGCTCCAAGTTCAGTTGCTGGCAGTGGAAATGAGGAGTTGCATTTTTCATCATGGGGAGACAAGGAAATCACTTCAACCTCCTGACTTGTGAAAGCAACACAGGGCATATTCTCCTTTAAGACATCCTGGGTGATCATAGTAACACCATTTAAATGTGGGCATCGAAGCTGTCCAAGGTCATTGTCTCCTGGTTTGCAGTCATGGCTTGTTTGAGCTTCATTGGTCAAAAAACAAGTGCACTCCCCATTTTCTAATAATAATGAAAAATATAATAATAAAGAAAAGAAAAATTAAAATTTTCTGGAAAACTGAAATTCTTAAAAAATAAACAAACCTGAAGGAATAATCATGATAGGGCAAGAACAGCTATGCAAATAAGCTTAATACCAAAACTAACATATTTCAAATGAGAACAAATGGAAATTTATGTAACATATTTTAGAATTTAAAATATTATTTTATTGGCCAAGTGTGATTGGACACTGAGTGGCGCAGTGGACTAAGTGCTGTTAAAGTAGCACTTAAATTGCCAGCTGCCTGCAATTACTGCAAGTTCAAATCTCACTAGGCTCAAGGTTGACTCAGCCTTCCATCCTTTCTAAGGTAGGTAAAATGAGGACCCAGATTGTGGGGGCAATAAGCTGACTTTGTATAAATATACAAAAGTATGAAGGCTATTGCTTAACGCACTGTAAGCCGCCCTGAGTCTCCGGAGAAGGGCGGCATATAAATCAATTTTTTTTAAAAAAAAATTGTCTCCAATGCATAATCTCTCAGTGTATAGACAAACAACAAAGTTTATTTATTTATTTTATTAGTCATATTTCTATGCCACCCACTCTCTGAGGACTCTGGGCAATTTACACCAAAGACAGTATACTAAATAGCATATTGCCCCCAACAATCTGGGTCCTCATTTACCCGCCTCAGAAGGATGGAAGGCTGAGTTAACCTTGAGCCAGTGAGATTTGATCCGCTGATCTGCTGAACTAGCAGTCAGCTGAAGTACTGCACTCTAACCACTGCGCCACCTCGGCTCTTATAATATATTATATTATAATATAATAAAGTGATAAATCATAACTTGTAAATCACAAGATACAATCATAAATGATAAGATACAAACAATAATCATAAGATACTAATAGGAGAAGTTAATAGGAAAGATGGGAAGGATAATAATAATAATACATTCCTACTACATGGATAAATATCCTTAGGCAGTGCTGTGGGAATTAGGTGTTTAGCAGAGTGATGGCATGGGGCGGGGTGGTGGTGGTGGAATTGTCTTTGTGTCTAATTGTTTTGGCATGCAATGCTCTATAACAATGTCCTGAAGGGAGGAGTTGAAACAGTTTATGTCTAGGATATGAGGGGTCTGTAGATATTTTCTCGGTCCTCCTTCTGACCCATGTAGTATACTGGTCCTCAATGGAAGGCAGGCTGGTTGCTTTTTTTCCCTGCAGTCCTAACTATCTGTTGAAGTCTGTAGTTGTCCTGTTTGGTTGCTGTACCAAAGGAGACAGTTATAGATGTACAAATGACAGACTCAATAATTCCTTTCTAGAACTCTATCAGCAGCTCAAGGATTAGAAGCCTGAACGGCATAGCAGGCTAATGCCTCCTATTAAGGCAGCATTTAACATCCAGCTGCCTGCAATTACTGCGAGTTCTAATCTCACCAGGCTCAAGGTTGACTCAGCTTCCATCCTTTCTAAGGTGGGTAAAATGAGGACCCGGTTTGTGGGGGCAATAAGCTGACTTTGTATAAATATACAAAAGTATGAAGGCTATTGCTTAATGCATTGTAAGCCGCCCTGAGTCTCCGGAGAAGGGCGGCATATAAATATAAATTAAAAAAAAATTACAGATGAAACTGTTGATCACCTTATTGCTGACCATAGTAAAATTGCCTAATGTGTTAGAATTGTTATTGGAATTCATGTAAGTTATATGCTTGAAAAACATAGAAAATGAATTTGAAATCTTACTGTATGGTAGTGATAAACATATTATTGCTAAAATCTATGAAACGTTACTGAAATTGAATTTGGAAAATGAACATGTAAAGCATGGTATGACTCAGTGGGCAATGAATTTTGGATATAATGTTATGCTTGAACAATGTGGATGAAAGTTTTAAAATTTATGTTAAATTACAATTTAAAAGAAAATTTCTATAAGATGATATATCACTGTTTTTAATACCAGACAAGTTATCCAGAATGTTTAAAGGTATTTTAAATGAATGTTGGAAATGTAAATGTAAAAAAGGGACCTTTTATCATTTATGGTGGACAAATGTTAAAGCAAAGAAATATTGGAATAGGATTCATATTCTAATACAGAAAATTCTTAAAGTGAACATAAAGATAAAACCAGATTTTTTTTTCTTTTGTGTTTAATGTAAAAAGACTTGGGGAAAAAATTTGGAACTTTGATGTTATATATAGCAAGATTACTATGCACAAAAATGGAAGGACATTTTGATCCCCACGAATGGCTGCAAAAGTTGATGGAGTTAGCAGAAATGGCTAAATTGACTGTTTTGAAAAAAGAAAAAAAACATAAGTACCTTTGTTTCTACTTGGAAACCACTTATGGACTTTGTGCTTGAGGTGGAAAAAATGAAACTTTGATTTTGGGTTTTACTGATTAGATAGATTTGTTGTTATAGAAATGGCTACGTTATGCTGATATGTAAAAGTAAAAAAATGAGGTTTGATGTTACTGTTTTATTCTACTACACCAGACGGAGTCGGAAGTCAACAGCTTTTTTTCCCCCTTCCTTCTTTTCTACACTTCCCCTTTCCCTCCCTTATTTTTCCCACTATTTGCTTTTGTATTTTTATATTTTATATTATAAACTGATAAAAAGTGTAAACTATAAAGATACCATGTGAGAAAGCAAGGGACTGTGAGTTCAAGTTCCACCTTAGCCATGAAACCCAGCTGTTGACTTTGGGACAGCCTTTCTCTCTCAACCCAATTCACCTCACAGGATTGTTGTTGAGGGGAAAATAGGAGGAATATTTTTGCCACATTGAGTTATTTGTAAAAATAACAAAAGCCGGATATAAACAAACAAAATAAAAATAAACAATAACAAAAGCAATCGGAGCACTTGGAGTTATACCAAATAAATTTACCAAATATTTGGAAGTTTTAAATTTTCTGGATTTGACACCATCAACCAGCTTGCTTGGAATTTTTAACGTACTACAATTAAATCTATAATTCCTAGACTAGAACCTGAATAAAAAAAATCTAAACTGATAATTGATAAATAAACAATAATCTTAATTATTAAACCATAGTAATAAATGAATGTAAATTTTAAAAAGAAAAAATAGAAAAAACAGAAACAGAAAAATTTATAATCCGCTAATTTGGCAGATAATTTGTTGTAGATCAGTACGGATTTTTAATTTCCACTGTTTAATTGTGACATTGTTATGGTTCCTGTGACAGTAACTAGAATATCCCCAGTATGACTATTAAACAAGAATGCAGGGGAAAAGAAGAGTAGATTCTGTGAAAAAAGGCATATAATCTTAGTTCGATACTTGAACATTTACGCAAGGACATAATGAGAAGTTGCAGTTGGCTCCAAATCCCCAGAAGGGGACTAAGGAAGGAAAGTGATGGAGATTGCATTGCGAAATGTGACACGAACTCTGCCCTTTTGTGTGCAGTATCAACACAAGTATGAAATGGTGGAGGTGCTTCATGATGTTATGACACATATTTCATCATATTAATGTGGGTGTGATTAGGAAAAGAAGCCTGTATGGTGAATCTCAACAGTCTACTTAAAACAAAATTTTTGTAAACTTGAAATTCACCAATATAGTTCAGCATCCCCAAAGTAGGATCTCTCTGGATTCCTTTTTTACATGCTCATTTAAAACATGTAAAAAGTGAGAGGAAAAAATAGTCATTTGGTTCACACATTGCTCAATTGCATCTAAGACTAGAATAGATCAACCTTTCCCAACATGGTGTATTTAAACTGTGACAGGCTGCAGTTTCTGTAATCCAACCTATCTTGAGTACACTGTAGCTGGTTGGAAAGAGTTAGGCTAAAGGAAATCAACTGGATTAAAACCCATTATCTGAAGTGTTGTTAATATGTACCTTGAGAATTCTCCTTTCCAGTTTTTCTTCTTCTCTTCCGTCTTTGTTTCAGGATTACAAGCCATAACATTGCCATGATGATTACTAGCCACACAAAAGCACAGAAACTAAATATTAAAGCTGAACAATTTTGGTTTCCAGCATGAACTTGCACTGGTTGGGTTGTAAGAGAGGTTGTTCCAAATACAGTAGCTGTGGAGGGAAACAACAGTTCTAAGTGGGTCATTTTAACAGAGATGTTTCTTCTTTCAAAGGGAAGGGAAGGGTTCCAATTTGGTTTGTGGCATACCAAATTCAGTAAAAGGAACAATGAAGTAAGAAATGTGCTACTGGTTCAATTGTGCTACCAAAACAGAATAAAAATGTTTCATATCTCCCCTCTGTTAAAGCATGGCAGCATTGGAAATTATAATGATGTGACCATGGCAACATGGTGGTGTAGCAGTGCAGAAGCACTGAAGCAGACACAACTTTGTCAAATGTCCATCCCATTGGGACAGATGAGTCCCTGATTTTGGATACATTTTTTAAGTTAGCCCTTTTGAGATACATTGAATTAAATATTATTGCCTTGTGATGCACCGTTTTCTCCAAATCGAAAATTACAAACAGACAAACAGGAGAGTTTTAGTAGTGTATAAATCAGGAAGAGAAGACGCAGAAAGACAAATTGGTGGTGGTTTACTTCCAGATAGAAATAAACTTAACAGCAAAAGTGAACAAGGCTAGTGATTCACCCAAGAAAACCTATTTTAGTTAATATATCATGCTGTGGATTAGTATTTCACCTGCTTCAGAGAAGGTAATTCACAATCTGTTTTTGATTTACTTAAATATACAATAGATTAGAATAAATAATAAGCAAGCTCACCACTTTAAGATTAAATATGTGAGTAGCTGCAAAGAGCCATCCAGTATTGTTGCAGCTAGCAAATCTTACAATTCTACTCATAATGTTTTGAGCTCAAGCTGTGACCCCTCAAATTTGCTGTCTAGGAAGTAGAAGACTGAAAATAAATACCCAAATGGTTAAGTACAATAATTTCCTTGATAGGAGAACTATTAATTTTCTACTTATACAACACATATATCCTGGTGAAAAGCAAAACCTTTGTTTTAGAACACTTTATTCTGAGCTCTTCTATCTGGCAGAAATCAACCAATGCGCAACACTCAGAAAACTTAAATTGAGCTTCAGTTACACCTTCATGGACACTATCTTGATATTTTTTTAACCACACACTGCCTATCCCATCTGAAGGACAAGACTCCAAAAGCTTGGAATTTAATTTTTGGAAATAAATGTGAAAGACTAAGCGTACCGACTGCAAAATATCTCAATTACGCATTCTCACCCTCTGCATCTCACTGTTTGAGAGTTGCATTACAACCTTCATACCAGTTCATAAGGGAAGAAACAAAACATTCCACCAGATAATCCTTATCCATCCATATGGCTGGATGTTTTATATCTGGAAGGCATCAAGACAAAGAAGGCTGATCTAAATCATGAAGTAAGGCTTTGTTTTGTTCCAGATTTAAGACTCTTTGTAAACTCTGTGATTAGTGTATGATACAATGTGTTGAGTGAACCCGACTAACTTACTGAACCACAGTACAAGTGACTTGGGCCATAAAGCTTCTATGTTTTAAGATTTTAATTGGAAGCAATGGGTTTCGGATGAAGAATGAGATGATAGAAATGGGAAAAAGAAAGAAAAGGAGTATTTTGTTTCAAAGAGACTAAAAATGGCTATGTATAGAATATACGTACAAAAAGTTCTGAATCAGAAGACAGTTAAAATAGATATATTTGCATATTTTCTTCCTCTTTATTGAAGAGAAGAGGAAAGAACCAAAAGGATACTAAACTTCTGCTCTGTTGGTATCAGCTGCTTACTAAAATTTGACTTGAGCCTTCATTACAAATACTTGCATACATGTCTTCACTAATGAAAGAGAGGTAAACTAACTTTGCTAAAAATGAAAGAGGAAGTTGTCACTGATGAAGTTTGCACTAAACTGACAGCTTTGATTAAGGAAAAAAAACACAATTACTTTTGTTTCTATTTAGAAACTACTTCTGGACTTTGTGCTTGAGGTAGGCAAAAAATGAAACTTTGATTTTGAGTTTTACCGATTAGTAGATAGGTTTGCTGTTATAGAAATGGCTAGTTTATACTATTATGTAAAAGTTAAAAAGTTGAAGTTTGATGTTATTATCATATTCTACTGCACCAAAGGATGTCAGAAGTCAATGCCTTTTCTTTCTTTTTTCCCTTTTTCCTACACTTTCTCTTCTCTTTTCCCTCCTCTATCTTTCCTACTATTTTCTTTTGTATTTTTGTATTTTATATTATAACTTAATAATAAAAATACTGTAAATATATAAAAAAAGAAAAAAAATACTTGCATACATATCTTCAGTAATGAAAGAGGGGTAAATTAACTTTGCTAAAAATGAAAGAGGAAGTCAAAATTTACCTTGATAAATTTTGCACCACCCCAAATTATTTTCTGCACTCCCAGACAGTGACCATAAACCAAACGTCTAAAAAAAAGGCTATAAATGTAGCAGGGTAAAAGGGAAACACATGTTTGCCCTTTTATGTATAGTTAGAAATTGAAGGAAACCCACACATTATAGAAGGGAAGCAGATTTTAAACAAATCTGAAAAGGGATTTGCACTATTTGCATCTATTCTAATAAAACAGCAAGCAGATACTGCAGACTTGAAGTCTACCCGGCATTGCTTATAGATTCTTTTACTGGAGTTACATAACATGTTTAAACCTAATCCTGGGTTAACAAAAAACATTTTCTCCATTCGTCTTTGCATTCCCCCACAAGATAAACCATGTTGTGATTTCATACTATGGCCTAATTCACACAAAACACTAGGACAATGACTGAGTTTTCCACAATCTGCTGATTCTGATTTACAACTGCACAATTCTAATCTACCTTTGTTAGGCTTGTGGTGTGAAGCCAATATAAGTCTCAAGTAGTGTGAAGGAACCGCTAAGCTAAGATGTTCCTGAGTCTCAAATGCATCCACTAATAATTCAGTCATTCCCTTGACTCTGATCAAACTTTCTCTATTAACTGTTTCCATTTCATGGGGGATGCTGAAGAGTAGGTTCCGCCATGACATAATTATACTTTTCTTGGAATGCTGGAAAGGAATGAGCATGTAAAGGAATGAGTTCCTGTAAAATCCCAGCTGAAGACTCCTCCAAGAACTCCCTACAGTGTAACCTTCCATCCTCCCTCACAGAGGAGTCTGCTCTAAAGCAAAATAGACCAGCCAGTTCACTATTATCTTTACCACAATCTGGTTTTATTTTTTTCTAACATCGGTCAAAGAAGGTTTGTTTTTGCTGCTGGCATTAGATTATAGGAGGTATCTTTGCCAACCCTACCTTGAGGTATCGGTGCCTGGGGCCATGACAATATGCCAATATGCCAATATGCCAAACAATGATGATTTTTGTGCTCACCCGGTTCTTACTCCGACTGATATTATTTTTTAGATTTTTGAACTCACAAAATCATTCTCATCATTACCATCCATATATCAGTCAAAACTATTATCAATGCTTCAGTGCCTTTGGGCCCTACTTAAAGCCGGGGAGGGGGGGACACACAAAAAAGAACTGAGGTAGTAACTTCCTAGGAGGCTAAAAAAATCAATAAAGTAGGGCTTCCAGTAAATCAATATTTAGGATCGGCCACGTACACATTCATTAAATATCTTTTGTGAAAGTAACTATAATATTCTCTAATTTCCACTTATATTCTTTATTGAAGAGGAAGATGCCTTTAAAAAAGCACATCATTAACTCATTCAGCTTACATAAGAGTTGAAAGAAACATACATGTAGTTATTGCAATTTTGAGCTGTATAACATACACACACACACACACACACACACACATACATATATATTATACATAGCTTATACATACAATGCACATAATGTCAACTTAAAACCCATGCACATCTAACCTTATTGTTCTCATGGATTTTGAAAAATAATCTTGGGCTTTAGGTCTCCTTCACTTGATTGCTTTATTAGAAGAGGTGGGACCTTTTCTATGAAATAACCTCTCCTCAGAGATGTGCAAAGCACAAGTAGGTTTTAGGCATATTTCAAAAATCCATCTCCTTTTGTTGCCCTTCCCCAGCCTTTCTACTGCTTAACTTTTTATGGATTGTTTTACTCTGACATTTTAAAATCCATTTTTAATTCCTCTTAAAATTAGATAGATAGATAGATAGATAGATAGATAGATAGATAGATAGACAGATAGACAGATAGATAGATAGATACATACATACATACATACAGTGTTTGTGAACTAATAAACTCAATCGCTCAAATACATGTCTATTTTGCAAATGAATTTATAATTAGACTAATAAGATGAGAATTGCCTTCTCAAGCGCAGAGCAGAGCTCCTTGCATAAAAAGACAATTTAACATGCATTGTTCTCTACTCTTGGATTCTCTTCTGGCTTTTAGAATCCATTTCCAGCCTAATTCCAGACCCCTATTTCCACCCCACTCTTTTATGCCTGGGATTTTATATGTTCCTTACTTGTCTCTTTCCTGGATCCTCTTTGCATGTGTCTACAGCTATAGCATTGTTTGATCAGCCGGTCATAGCAGAAGCTGGGACTATGGCAGGTTGTGTTGAGATGGTCCATCAGAGACCTGGATGAGAACAGGCAGTATCGTAACTGTTTCTGTTCTTTATTACAATTGAGTGTCAAAAGGAAGAGAGACATTCAAAGTTTAACCAGAGAAGAGATTATTCAAATCTGGCCTCAATGAGAAATCAGTGAACTGTGAAACTGTTTTTTTTAGTGCTAACTACTACCATTTTCATTAATGTCATATATATCTCAGAACTCACTGCTCTAAGCAGATCATTTTCTGTGGTGTCCCCAAGATATCACAGGAAGCAGTAGAAACATCTGAATAATCTGAAAAGAGTAGGAGTGTTCCTACTGCCTCACTAAAATTCCTGTTTAATTTTTGGATGGTCCATGAATGATATGGTTTTTCCCACAGAGTGTATGTAGACCATTGTATAAAGATGGGAAACAAACAAGTAGAAATGGCTACAATCTCCCTTTTGAATAAATAGGTTCAAGTTAAGAAACAAAATATTCTGCTGGGTGTGTTTTTCAGAATACTACCTAATAACAGCCCAGCTTTGGTTGCTTGCTGTTCCAGTTTATGAAGCCAATATGACTGGCTACCATCCATCTTCTCTCTGGCCATCCTTTAATCTATGCAACACAGTACTGTTAATTGTATTTTCCTACTATACACTTCTTTATTATAGCTTCATCTATGTACATAATTTTACAGCTAACGACAGATCTCTAACATATTTTAAAAGAGGCCAAAATAATCGAAGAGAGAAAAGAGAGAAATGGCACAGAAATGGAGGGAAAGTGTGCAATTATTTCAATTATATGTAGCTTTTATTACAAGAGTGGATGCCAAGGCAGTGCTTTGGCCTGGGCCATCTTAGTGATTGCTATTGTTGAGGTGATGCTTTTAACTATGGAACATGCTAGTCCTTAGTTATTATGCTCCTAAAGCATTTGCTGCTTGGAAAAGCACAATAAATCAGGTCAGCTGGCAGTGCCATCCTATAATAATCAACTTCTTTTCTTTTCTTTTTTTCTTTTCTTTTCTTTTCTTTTCTTTTCTTTTCTTTTTTCTCTTTTCTCTTTTCTCTTTTCTCTTCCTTTCCTTTCCTTTCCTTTCCTTTCCTTTCCTTTCCTTTCCTTTCCTTTCCTTTCCTTTCCTTTCCTTTCCTTTCCTTTCCTTTCCTTTTCCATTAGCAAAACAGATCTGAGCCACAGGGGTTAGAAATGATTATGTTGCCTGAAGTGGCTCCTAATTTTATACAAGATTAGAAAACAGAGCAACTGGGTTAGGGAAGAGGGTAAGGTATTTCATTTTTTAAGGATGTCTCCAGGGTGGAATGTGAGTAGGAATGCATAGTATTAGATAATAGATAACTATAGATAACCTTTTTGGTTATCATATTGATGTATTCTTGCTTAGTTTTTCATTGCTTATTTTATTGTTCTATTATTTTACTTTTGTTCAGTTTACACTCTTCATTTCTTCCTTTTATTGTTGTAGAGAAGCTCAACTATAAGATAGGTAGCAAATACATTTGATAAATAGTAGTAATAATAGTAGGAAACAGATTATGCTAAAGGCTAATACTTTGCTTTGCAATGTGATGGCTTTCCAGTCACATTTTTAAAAAAATTAAAATAATATTTTATAAGAAAATTGACTAAAACAGGGAACTTAGAAAATACGAAGGAATGTATTGGCAAGCACATTGTTAGCTCTAGACACCACATTGGATACAATGAGACATACACTTCACGAACTCCTTTAACCTGATTAATTCAATCAGGATTGTACTATTGAACTAATTCAATGTTCATTTGTATTGCAGTTCAAAGAAAAGCATGTCCTTCCCTTTGTTTTCTCTTTCTGCATCAGCAATGCTTGACATTAGTTTAACCAAGTGAGAAATTCTCAGACCTACGCTTCTCTGGGACAAAGCTCCACTAAACAGAGTCAGAAGCAAATTTCTCTGTAAATTTTGCATATGAAAATACTCTAAAACGTCGACACTTTTTAACATTTAACAAACTTCATGTTTGTATATACATATATACTATACACGTATATAAACTTGATTGTTTAAATATAAATCTGTGAGACACTGTTTTTTAAAAGACACATGAGATCCAATTGCCTAACTTCCTTAAGGGGCAAAGATAAACACACATCTTTAACAGCAATGATAACCAGGAATCTGAGTTTTGGAAATTATGATTACAATGAATGAAATCAGAAGCCTGGCACAATCCATAACCAAACTTGCACTTCTCATCTTGATGCAGGCATGAAAACCCCAGGAACTCTGGGGTCCAATTAACCAAATGGATTTTATTAAGTATATAAAATAGCAAGAATGTGAAAGTAGCAATTAAAAATATGGTATGTATATATGCTGGATAAATGCCTCAAAATAATTATCCCAAATATTAAAAATATGGTATGTATATATGCTGGATAAATGCCTCAAAATAATTTTCCCAAATATTTGCTTTAATAAATAAAACAGCTTTTCACAATTGTATTTGCACCCCAGTGTGCCTCATTCTTGAAAAAAAATAGAAGAGTAATTGGAAAGGAAGACTTGTCTACATGCAAGATACAAAGATCACAAGTATACATACATAATTTATAGGCCACAGCAAGAGCTTTAATGTTTAATAACAGAAAGTTGGATTTACCTAGATGAGAAAAATATATTTGTAATGAAGAAGTTTGTAGCTGTAAGAACAAATGCATCCAATCAAAAGATTATTTTTGCATGAAATAGTCAAGTCTCACCTTCTGAAGACACCAAGACAATTGAGGTAGAATAATTATTGAATGGTACATTTTAGGTATGAAACATTAATATATTGTATTATACCGTAACAGCTCCTTGAGGGAGATGTATGGTCTTGAAACATGAAATATAAACAACACATAAATAAATATATTGTCAGTATCTTCAAACTGTAAAATGTGAACTTCTGTGCAATCAGCATGCCACAACCGTGTATGCTTACTTCCACATCAGGGATGGGTTCTAAATTTTTTTACTACTGGTTCTGTGGGCGTGGCTTATTTTGTGTGCATGGCTTGGTGGTGGTGGGTAATGTGACTGGGTGGGCGTGGTCAACTTTTTTTTTAACTTTTAAAAGCATTTTTTCCACAACCCTAAGAGGCTGCAGAAAAAAATGCTTTAAAAAGCCTCTGACGATCCCAGCTGAGCCGCACAATTATCAGAGGCTTTTTTTTTACTTTTAAAAGCATTTTTTCGACCGAAGAGGTTGTAGAAAAAATGCTTTTAAAAGTAAAAAAAAAAAGCCTCTGATGAGGTGGGCGGGGTAAGTGAGCGGCGACCAGGCTGGGGACCGGTTCGGGGGCGTGGTCAGCCAATGTTATTACCAGTTCTCCGAACTACTATAAATTTTTACTACCGGTTCTTACAAACCGGTGCGAACCAGGAGCAACCCACCACTGTTCCACATATAAAAAACTTGCATGTACTTGAGGGTATTGGGCTGGTGCATAGTCCACCACCATCCACACCATCCACTGCTCTCTATGTGTGTGCCTGTATGACTTGATTAACCAGCTCCCAGAAAGTGTAAGGTGAAAGTGGGGAGAAGCCACTATTTCCTTTGCCTCTTATTATTTGGTATCATGGCAAACTAAACTCACTTAATTGACTACACTCTGGACACTACTTCCATTTCAGGAGGCATGTTATGCCTTTAAAACACAGCTTTAAAAAGCCAATGCTATATTTTGACATTTTCTTATCAAAACCATAAGTCATAAGTGCATTTTTTTCTATTTCATGCAAAAAAGACAATAGGGGATTCCTAGCCACGCGTAAATGTAGATACTATGCACTCTTTCCTCTAATCAAAGAATTAAATCATCTTTGCAAGTTCCATCAACTAGAGCCTGTAGTACAGTGGTTTAAAGCACCCTGTTATTAACATCTATTAACATCTGCTGCTTGCAATTACTGCAAGTTCGAATCCCACCAGGCTCAAGGTTGACTCAGCCTTCCATCCTTTCTAAGGTGGGTAAAATGAGGACCCAAATTGTGGGGGCAATAAGCTGACTTTGTATAAATATACAAAAGTATGAAGGCTATTGCTTAACGCACTGTAAGCCGCCCTGAGTCTCCAGAGAAGGGCGGCATATAAATCAAATAAAAATAAAATAAATAAATAAATAAATAAATAAATAAACTTCACCAACTATTTCTCCATTATGAGCAGTGTTGAACATTTCCAACTGAGCATGTCCTTCAGCAATTGCCATATTTAAAAACAAGCTTCCCATACTTTTTCTAGTTGCCTATCCATTACTCCCAAAGGAAAATTAGATTCAATTGTATTTTAAAATCTTCTGGATGAAATTAACCACTGTTATTTTTAAACACCATGTATTATGGCTTTGTATGAAGCCAACTTAATTATGTTTTTTTCCTCAAGAAATCATATAAACAATGGCTTAGCACAATAGATGAACCTAGCCTATGTTTCTGAATACAAGTTGCTGGGGTTCAACAAAAGAGAGCACTTTTGCTTCCCTGCTTTACTTATTCCATAGCCATGGTTACTCTCTGTAGGAAATAAAGTGCTGGATTAGACTGAAGTTTGGCCTGATCCAGAAAAGCTCTTCTTGTAGCAATGAGCTATTCTCTTATTCCCAGCAGACAGTTGTGACTCAGAAGCTGAAAACTGCTTAGTTCTGTTACACAATCCCCAATTTGAAATCTTCTGGATGTGTTAAAGAACACCTTCCATTATCTCCTGCTAGCATAAGAACTGTAGCCAGTCCAAAGAACAACAGTTTGGGAAAAGCAGGCATGTACCACTGTTGATACTGTCAAACCAAGAAAGGACTCAAAAGCTGATTTAAGCACCTTGCTTTACAACCCACAATCCTTTCATGAGACCCTCAATCAGCCTTCTCCATCTTGGTGTCCTCCAGTTGTGCTGCAATAGGAAAGACTGCCAAAATTAAAAACCATCCAACTAAACATTTAACCAAATCACTTTGCAGTTCACAAAAAATATTTGCAGATTTTTTCAAACAGTTAAACAGCAGGCTGAGGGTTATTCATAGGGCATTTTTGAATTATTCTGAATAATGAATGAATCTGAAAATGTGACAAAGTCCATAAAGATCATAATTCCCCAAGAGAAAACAATGTCAGGAAGACCTCTCTCTTTCTGTTTATCTCTTCTTGCATATTCATCCTCCTTATGAATTTTTTTTAAAAATAAATTTTAAGTTTTCCAAGTTAAAACATAAGACAAAAACATTGATTATACAGAAAAACAAAAACCGTACATTCCCCTTCCTCCCTCCCCCATTCATAACACTAAACATACAAACACATCTATCCCGGCAGATAATATTCCTGCCCTCATTAATAAATAATGAGCTTGAGTGGCATAGCAGGCTAATGCCTCCTATTAAGGCAGCATTTAACATCCAGCTGCCTGCAATTACTGTGAGTTCTAATCTCACCAGGCTCAAGGTTGACTCAGCCTTCCATCCTTTCTAAGGTGGGTAAAATGAGGACCCGGTTTGTGGGGGCAATAAGCTGACTTTGTATAAATATACAAAAGTATGAAGGCTATTGCTTAATGCATTGTAAGCCGCCCTGAGTCTCCGGAGAAGGGCGGCATATAAATATAAATAAATAAAATAAATAAAATAAATAAAATAAATAAAATAAATAAAAATAAATAAATAATTATGCCCACAACGCAGAATAAAGTAAATAATCCCCAAATATGATTTTCATACAATTATCTTTCAATCTAAATAAATATATCATGAATTTTTATGGAATAGAGTCAAGCTCATGCCTGATTCTTTTGCAGAAATAAAAAAATGTTATTAACATTGGTTTGGTTTTTCCCCTACTGTTTACAAAAAAAGGGGGGGGGGAATAAACTGCTTGAAGCTATCCATTTATCAATCCAGGAAGAGCTTTAGAATCAGTTGTGATTGGAGTGGGCTATCAGCTTAATATAATATATAATAATATATTATTTAATACACTTAATATAATATATGCTTAACATAATACTGTAAATATATTTTTGCATCTGTTTGCCAGAAAGATGTGAATTGGCAGAAAAGATGTCGATTGGCCTGTACTTACTGGCCTTGTTTTTAATCTCTGTTGCTTGGGAAATTTTATACTTTAACAAAAACATTTGATATTCTCAACATTTGATACCCTCATAATGTCCGATGAAAGAACAAAATACACTAATATTAAGTCATTTATATTTGTGGCATATTTTTCAATTTAAGATAAGAGCCAGTCTGATGTAGCGGTTAAGGCATCAAGGCCGGTGGATGATGTTCTAATTCTGCCTTAGCTACAAAGCTAGTTGTATGACCTTGGGCCAATTACTTTCTCTCAGGAAGAAGGCAATGGCAAACTATTTGGAAAAAAACTTGCCAAGAAACTTGCAGGAACCTGTCCAGGCAGTTCCCAGGAGTCAACACTTCTTGACGCACGTACACACATATTAACTAATTTTTTAAAAGTTTTTGTTTCCTGCTTCACTATCTCGAATCCACTTCTGCCCCTAATTCAACCTGATTTATGAACATGTTTATTTACTAACCCTAAGTTATATTAAAGTAAATTATATTAAAGTATTGTAAAGTAACTTTACAATCCCCAAGGCATGTCACAACTTTTAAGCAGCTCTAATGTTTGGAAATTGAAAGCTGAAAAGTTTGACACACCCTAAATTAACTAATTAACCTTCCCTGTGTTCTTGAAAAGGCAGTTATTAACTACTCTGCATTGTTATGTTGAGCAGCATAAAAATCAAAGTAATTAAGACACCAGATAAGAAAAGACATCTCTGGCAGAGTAGCCAATGAATGTTTCTGATGCTCAGTTGTCTCTGACTAATGGGCAATGCTATTCAGTACATGTTGTTCTCTAAAACTACATGTCAAATGTTTAACAGATTTAATAATACGATTTCTACCTGTTCTCCTAAAATAGTCTTTCCCAGCCAGCTTTATATCTGTGTAGGAAAAACGCCATCTGCTGTTATGCTTTGTGTTTGTTATTAGTCCAAGTGCACAGAGTTTCTTAACCAAGCCGCATAGAGAGTATCATAGGGCCCCACCAACCATTTACTTTGAAAAGTAGCCGATGAAAAAGCAGTTGTATAATGTGCCAGCTGGGATATTCCATTAGTAATTGAATCTGTGAGTAAATTCAGTTCAGTGTTATAGCTTCTTGTTATTAACACAGGGATAAAAGTATTATCTTCTGAGCATTTGAACAGATTTTGTATAAACACAAGTTTGAACCCAAACTAGTGATAACATAGCTGATAAATCTTAGTAAATTATCATAGCTTTATTTTTTCAGGGTAGATAGGACAGAAAAACAGAGGAAAATTTATAACTTTGAAGAAGTTATATTTATATAAATAAAAACAGTGTCTATTAAACTATTAATATATTTTCAATAGAGTATATTAAACTATTAATATATTTTATAATTTAATTCTTTAAAGGGCACTGGTCTACAAGGAGAAAGCCTCAGAAATGAAAGTAGCTTAATTTTATCAGAATTGGGTCACTAATAAAGAAAAATTAAGTCCTGAGTATTAATTGGCTTCAGTTTCCAAGATACAGCTTCAGGTCAAAATTGCTCCAAAATAATTCAAAATTACAGGGGTGTGTACAATTATGCTCCATAACTTTTCTGCAAAATGTGATATAGCAATGAAAATGATGCCACACCAATCATTAAAAATTTATCTTTTTGATACCAGTAACATTCATTTATTGGTTTTTCATGTAACATTTTCATGCTTTTTTCATGAAAAATTTACAAGCTCTAACATCAGATTAAATGACAAGGTTCCATCTTTATTCGGTTTCTAAACTGTGCTTTTTGGCTTTTCTCTTGTGAGCTGCAGTAGGATCAACTCTGGGGAGATTCCAGCAGTAATCGGCAAGCATGGACATATTCCATTTCCCTTGGTATCTTTTCTCCATGCCTGCGATATATGGTGGAATCTCTCATGCTCATCATTCACTGCCCCACAGTTCAAAGGGAAATAGACTAAATGTGAGTGTGAATTTTCAGTGACATGTTTGCACCAAGTGCTTTATAGGACCTAAGCAAATTTTCCACGTTTTTCAGTCATCTGCCTTGCTGTTCTCAAAGTGAAGATAAATTTATACATTTCCATGTGGTACCATTTTCATTGTTCTACTGTACTGAGAGGTTCTACCATTGAGAAGTTATGAGGCATCATGATCATCAGACACCTCCCTCCCTTGTAGACAAATATTTGTCTGTGTATAAATCTTTATTGTGAAATGTCGAAAACTTTAGCCAACCAGCACCTTTATCACCTGTTTTCTAATTCATCTCATCAAAATATGTAAATTTAACACGTTTTATCTCGGTGGTTGATAATTTCCCAAACTTTGTAGACCAATGGAATTTACCTCTTACTGTTGGATTAGACACTCCGCTCATGCAATGGTATTACTAATTAGCAATAGTATAAGCAGCAGCCTGAAATCTTTAAATTTAAAAGTCTCCTATCACCATCTTGAGGTTATAGTAGAAATTGCAATGTGCATGTTGGTGTGTGTATGTGAGAGTGAGAGAGAGAAATCTACATTTATTTTTAAAAATTATTACTTTATTTATTCTAGGAGTTCAAAACGGCATGTCCTCATCACACATTTTCACCACAATATATGAATAAAGTTGGACCTGGATCATCTTAGCTTCCTAATAGTTTATGGAGCCTTGGCTACCATGGTGCCCATGGGCATCTTCTGGGCTTTCAGACACCACCCCCAAATGCTAATTTGGGGGGGGGGAATCCTTATTATACTCATAGACCAGAACAGGCCTGATGAAGGGATATAGTCAATAAAAGAAGACATAGTCTTCTTTTGTGTAAAAGGTATTAAAAGGCAGAGAAAGGCATAGGGAGACATAAAACATTACATAAAAGTTACAAAATATACAATGTTGACTGGAAATAGAATAAATTAAAGAGGGTGCACTGTTAGATTGTACAACTTTCTGTGGTAGCAGATTAGGGGCACGTACATCTAGATGAGGTTAAGAAGTCATCAACCAGCAGATTATGTGTACTGTTGTATACTGGCAACACTGTATGTTGTGGCACAGTTGATGCCCGAAAGTAGCAAAGAAATATACAATTGTCACATGTACCCTGGATACTTGTTGAGGATGAAGTTGACGTATCTGAAGAACATGCCACTGTTCTTCTATGCCCAGAATTGCAAGGGCATTAACATTCTGAGAATAGCGTTTCTGCATTGTGCCTCATGCATGGTTGAGGGAGAACAATGACATCGTGGAAAGAAATAAAGGCCCTTCGGTTTGCCATGGGGGAAAAAAAATACCTGGGATCTTCACTAATGAAGTTTGGGGTCCTGGTTAAGTTAGACTGGCATTGTTATGCACTGTTTAATGATAGTTTTGGCCTGCTCATAACTCATATTAAAGAGGAGAGACAGAAATATGTCAGAGGGGGTTTAGTCACAATTATTTTTTTTCAGTTGGATTGGAAATTATCACTTAGTTGGGGATGGAAAGATCAGGGGGAAGAGGGTTAATGTAAGGTGACAATTTAGTATGGCAAGCCACAATTTAGCCACCACTTGCATGAGGTTCTTCTCCAATTGCAGGATAGCAACAGACACATGCTTAGAAAAAAAAAGAACTTTAGAGATAAGAAAGCTTGGAAGAATTTTTATTGTCCAAGCTCTAGAGGAGCAAAATTGTACAAAAAAAAAAAGCCTAGCCTAACACCTTAAAGAAGCTGTGCTAGCTGTTGTAGTGGATAGAATAGAATTTGAATAGAAGAGCTGTAGACACTTAATGGCCATCTTTTGTCCTAAAGCTTTTGAGGGTGGTAGATGAGCTCTTCTGTTTACTTCGCTGCTTTAAAATCTATGAAGGCAGCATATAAAGATGCCACCTTGTGGGAGGAATATTTTTCAGTAAATTGCTAGAATATTACACACCAATAGGTCATGATTGACCTTCCCTGGAGCCAGCTTTAGTTTAGTTTAGTTTTAGTTTACTTTATTGTCAATGCACCTTGTACAATGAAATGAGTGTACATCTTCAGTGTACATTATAACTATAAAAATAAAACACAAACGCACATCCTTCACATTCTATACAATTGAACTGAAAACCCCTGATATTGCATTAATATTGCACTATACAGTAGAATTCAATATGGTTACTGCCCTGGGATAGAAGCTGTTTTTCAGCCTATTTGTCCTTGTTTTTATTATCCTGTACCATCTGCCAGATGGTAATAGTTCAAAGAAAGGGTGCCCAGGATGAGATGGATCTTTAAGAATGTTTTGAACTTTCTTAAGGCAGCGGGAGCTATAAAGCTCTTCCAAAGAGGGTAGAGGGCAACCAATGATCCTCTGGGCAATGACGTTAACCCTCTGGAGTGCTATCTGCCACTGTGCAATTGGCACATACTATACAGGTGCAGTAAATTAAAATACTCTATATGGTGCAGCGGTAGATGATCACCAGTTGTTTTTCATTCAGTTGTTGTTTCCTGAGAAGTCTCAGGTAGTATAATTTCTGCTGAGCCCTTTTGACCAGTGCTGCAATTGAGTGCCCCAGGTCAGGTCCTCTTTTATGCTAACACCCAGAAACTTAAAACTGGCCACTTGCTCCATTCGGTCTCCATTGATAAGCAAGGGCTGGATGTCTGATCTGTTCCTTCTATAGTCCACTATAAGCTCCTTGGTCTTATTGGTGTCAAATTATTGTCTCCACACCATGAAAGCAACCGGTCCACCTCATCTCGATAGGCAGACTCATCCCCCCAGATGAGTCCCACCTGTTGTATCATCTGCAAATGTAGTAATAGTATTACTAGCGTGAGTAGGAATGCAATCATGCACATAGAGTATAGAGTAAGGAACTCAAAATGCAACCCTGTGCTGTACCAGTGTTAAGAATAAGGGCTGAAGAGATATGATTACCTAATCCAACCCTCTGAGAGCGGCCAGACAGGAAATCCATTACCCAAAGGCAGATTGAATAAGAAAGTCAAAAATCCATAAGATTAGACACTAGTCTATGTGGGAGTATTGTGTTAAATGCAGAGCTAAAATCTACAAAAAATCTGCAAACTGGTATTTATGAAATGTATGCGGAAGACCAGAAATAATGTGCCGTAGACCAATTTCTCAAAGCACTTCATGATGAAAGGAGTGAGTGCCACTGGTCTGTAATCGTTGAGGTTATTGATAGGGAATTTCTTTGGCAGTGGAACAATGGTGGAAGCCGTCAAACAAGATGGAATAGTGGGCGGGGATAAAGACCAATTGAAGATCCTGGTAAAGACTCCAGCCAACTGATCAGCAGTCTCTAAGCACTCGGCCAAAGATAACGTCGGAACCGGCAGCCTTTCTAGGGTCCAGAGCCCTCAGAATGCTCCTCACCTCCTGTTCCTCCACGATGAGGTGGGGACTACAATGGGCTGGTGACTATATTTTAGCTGTCTCTGATGTCTCCACTTCAAAGCGAGCAAAGAAATAACTCAGCTCTTCTGCCAACGAAGCATCCCCCTCAGCAGGGATGATATTGGTCGGTTGATGGTTGGTAATTTGTTGAATCCCTCACCACACCTGCCTGTTACTATAAAAATTATTCTCAATCTTCCTCTTATAATGTTTGGATTTGTATGCACTTTTTTGTAGTCTTGTTTAGTTTGTTTTACTTTTGTATTATCTTCTCTCTTCCCCCCCCCCCCTTTTTGGAATGTATTTTAATGCTTTGTATAATAAAAAATATATACTAAAAAGAAAAGCTACTCTTCTGAAAAAATACTTGCTTTCCATACATAAAAGACTTAAAGACGACGTGCTATTTGCAGCCTTTTTCAATGAAAGTTCATCTTGATGCTAAACCTTCCAATCTTGGGAACCCCTTTTGTTATTGTGAATGGAAATATAGTTTAGTTGCATTGGATATGTATCTCTAATTATCCAAAAGGCCAGTTCCTCTATAATAATTAATCAAATATCTGTTTGTTTGTTTTTTGCCAACCTGTCACTGAACCTGTCTCATTCTCAGAAAAATACATTTTCTATGTGCTGCAGATTGCAAGGCTTCCATTTTGCTTGATATACAGATCTCTGAGAAACATTTTTCTTCATGAAGATCCTGAAGACACTGGAGATATTTATCTGTATGTAAACGGCATTAAGAAACTTGTTCTAGCAACTCATTCTGGAAACACCAGTTTTCATGTATTAAACCTGTGTTGATATGCCAAATATTTTGTATGTATACTTGAGAATTAGGCTTTGAGAAGGAGGTATCATAATTCCTGACAAGTCCAGGCTAATTTGGCTCCTTTAAGACACCTTAAAGTCTATTTTACCAGTTCCTATCCCATATGAAAAAATAGTAGGTAAGATTTATTTCTGACAGTGATACTTATGTTCAGTTCACTTAGAAATCACAGATAATAAAACTGGAAAATACAATAACATTTTATGCCAAATAACTTGAGTCCTCAATGGAGCATTTCATTAAAGAACTGAAAGAAAGGGAAGACATCCCCAATACATGACCAGCGCATATTTGTAACATCCGGAGAAGTCTCTGAGCTGTGACAGTTCTGACTTTTTCACACTGAAAAGGGGAAAACAAAAGATCAAACAACTCTTTTAAGATATCTGTAGAATTGTTACCTGATATAAAGACCGGGGGTTGGGGGACGAGGGACGGGGGGGACAGCCAAATATAGTCTTGTTCTGCAAAACTGAGTAAATCCAAAAGGCCACTTAATTACTGTACCCAGTTTCATCATCTGCCAGAGAAAGTGTATTGCCAGGTACAGTGAATTAGTGACAGGTAATTCTCAATTTACAACCATTTATTTAGCATCTCTCTGAAATTGCTAACTTTTCAGATGACAACATCCCCACCCCATCCTGTCAGAACCTATCCTTTCATCCCTCCCCACCATCACAACTGATGAAGTTTCTTGGATGAGAAGCGAAATTTCTTCCTCAAAGGAAAAACAGTCCAGTTGCCTTTGAAAAAGCCCCTTTGAGACAACTATGATCTGGATGACTGAGAGACTCCATAGACACAGCACTGAAAAAGGTTACTTATGACTGGTCCTCCCATTTATGATTGTTGTAGCAGTCCCACAGTCACATGATCAAAATGTGGACTGCACACCAGAACAACTAGACATGAGTTTTTTCCCAAATGCCATCACTCTGCTTAACAACTAATTCCCACAACAATGTCAAATAATTTACTAAGACTGTATTACTATTATTCTTCTCTCCCTTACTAGTATCTATCTCTTCCCACTTATTACTATAACCATGTGCTTGTATCTTTCAATTTATATTGTTTTTACTTGTTTCCTAGTACAATTTGATAGCTTGACTATCACTGTTGTATCTTTTTATTCTTGATGAATGTATTTTATTCTCCTTATGTACACTGAGAGCATATATACCAATGACAAATTCCTTGTGTGTTCAATCACACTTGGCCAATAAAAAAAAAGCAATTCTATGTGAAAAAGAATTCTATGTGGATGCCTGGCAACAGGCATGTATTTACAACAGTTGCAGCATCCTAAGGTCACGCAATCACCATCTGTGACCTTCCCAGCTAGCTTCTGATAAAGTCAGTGAGAAAGCCAGATTTGCTAAACAATCATGTGATTTACTGAACAACTGCAGTGATTCGCTTAACCATTGTAAAAAAGGTTGTAAACTTGAGCGCGACTCAGTTAATAGCCATCTTGCTTAACAACAAAAATTCTGGTCCCAATTGTGGTCAAAGTCAAGAACTACCTGCATAGAACAAATCTGTTCAAAGCTTCATGTGAGCAAGCCAAATTTCAACCATTCCTCTGCAGCAAATGGAGAGTTCCAAACCTAAATTTAGGTTGGGACTGAGCTTGACTGAGCTCAGAAAAATATAACATCCAACTGAAAATGGGCAGTGCAAAAATGCTTATTTTTTTATTATTGCTACTCCATTATAGTTAAAAGTAGGATTAAAAATTTATTTGTGATAGATTTGCTGCCACTATTTGGTGAGTAACAGACTGTTCTCTGAGCAATTGCACTATGATAGCTCTTTCTTTCCAAGCTCAAAATTTTGGAATTACTTCATTGTTACATTAATCATGATTATTCCTTATAACTCTCTTCTGGAAAAGCCACAGAAAAATTTCACCTTGATACTGAGTAGGGGAAAAGCAATTCTTCACAACTACAATATCTTTATGGGCAAGCACAAGAATTATATTTATTTGATTTATAATTATTTTTAATGGTGAAATCAATTAATTGACCATAAGCTTTCCTCACACTGGAGTATTTTTATAACTCAAAAAATAACCTTAAGAGTAGGAACTTGGAGAGCAAGGGCCACATGTGCCCCTTGGCAATATTATGTGGACTGATCAATAGCAATAGCACTTAGTCATATGGCAATAGCACATATTGCTATTATATAGCAATAGCACATATACCATTTTGCAGTGTTTTATAGCCCTCTCTAAGCAGTTTACAGAGTCAGCATATTGCCCCCAACAATCTGGGTCCTCATTTTACCCACCTCGGAAGGATGGAAGGCTGAATCAACTTTGAGTCAGCTGCACTTTCTTTTAGAAACTGTCAATTTCTCCAAGAAACCCATTGGGCAAGGTGGAAAAAATCAAACTATTAGCATGCAGCTTCTCATAGATTGAGAATGGGGGGGAAATATGAAATAATTTTGTTCTATTTTTGCCAGGTTGTTAAATGAACATTGGGAAGGCTAATAGAGACAGTGATCCAATAACTGGAAACAGAAATAAGAAGGATGTTAGCCTATAGGAGATACTATTTGATTATTTGGCTGATTATTTAAAAACTGGTATATATTGGTATTAGATTGCAAAATGAATGTGTTACTTAACAATACAACTATATATAATTTAAAAAAAATAAGAGGTCTTACTTCAAGCTCACAGAACAAGACAGGGCTACAGTAACGATCTGCTAGCTTCCAGACAGCATCCATATTCACACTGATTTTATTCATTCTACCTACTATTTTTTTTAAAAAGACAAGAAAAGAAGACATTTTCAGAATCTTTTTTCCAGGTATTTTTGTTTTTTTTTTAATTTAATATCAATAATATATTATTGGTAAAAATAGTAAGCATTTATATTTAAGCCCTGAATAAAAACCCTGACCATTAAACACAGCTGATTCCAGTATAACAAATTGCTAAATGGTAATAGATTATTAAGTAAAAGTATACAAATATGCAAGATAGAGCACTAGTTAGCTGTCAGAATTTAAGTACTGTGTTTCCCTGAAAATAATACCAGGTCTTATTTTCTTTTGACCCCCCAAAAACGACTAGGGCTACTTTTTGGGGTTGTCTTAATTTTTTTGAGGTGCAGGAGCGTGGTCACCTCATGGCTGCTGGCCCCTTAATCGTGACTCGCGGATCAGCTGATCCAGCAAGGGCTGGGAGTTCTGTCTCTGTGGGCGCCTGGAGATGTTTCCGGCACTCTTGCTAGCCCCAGCCCTTCCCACGCCGCCAGGCAACCTTGCAGCCAAGGGCCCCTCTCTTCTGCAGTTCACCTTGTGACTATGGAGCAGGTGGTGAGCATGGTTTGCGCTCCACCAGGCCTGGATCTTGGGTGATGCTCAGGCTGCTGCTACGATGAGGCAGGCGCCCAGAGAGAGAACTCCCAGCTCTCGCTGGATCAGCTGATCCACAGGCCGCGATTAAGGGGCCCAGCAGCCATAGGTGACCGGGGAAGGGAAGGGCTACCTCCTGTGCTAGCCAAGCCCACTCCCTTCACTAGTGCTTATTTTCGGGCTAGGGCGTATTTTCAGGGAAACATGGTAGCAACCTGCTACATTTGAGATGAAGTACTGGTTGTTGAATAGAATAGACTGCCTGCCAAGTAGTGTTAGATTTGATAGATTGTTTTAAGCAGCAAATGTATCTCATACATACCACCAGTAACCAGAAGGCACACTTTTCCAAGGAAAAAGTTTGCATCTACATGTATAAGGGAAGCTTCTATATCTTCAAAACTGGCAAAAAAGCAAATAAAAGGAAACAAAATGCAGGGTTTTTTTTTTTACAAATGCAAAGAAATCCCTTGCTATATTCATGATATAGTGATAATAGCTTTTAATAAATCATAAGAAATAAGAAAGAGGCCCCATTGGTGAAAATAATTGCTCTTTCAGTTTTTACATAATCTTTTCTATATTACTGAATTCCTGAAGGAGCAAATTTCTCTAGATAATATTCAAATTTAGAAGGAAAAAAAACCTATTATTTTAATGATAGTTGCAATTTATTAAATAAAATTTCATTCTATTTTTTTAGATTTTTATCCCTGTTTTGTTTTATAAGTAACTTAAGCCAGAGAACATACCTAATGTACATAATTTTACATACTTTAGAATGATATTTAAAAATGCTTATAGCTTTCACATCTATTCAATGCAAATAGGTAAACTTATGTTCCCCCTTGAGTTTATTACACGTTGCCCAAATTAGCAATTAGACAAACAAATCCCTTCTCCCTTTCTGTCAAATATATTATTTCTGTTCATACCTGTATTTGCTTTGAATATTAATCATAAAGACAATCAAATCAATCCTTGGTCGAATGTGGTTTCTCTCCACAGGTAAAGGAAGAGAGGCTGCCAAATGGCTAAAAAAAAAAAAAACACCCTGCATTTTCAGTCAACAGTCCCAAACCAAATTTGTTCTAAAGAAGTTTTATTGGAAAAGAAAATATGAACACTAAAGTATTAAACTAAACTACAGCACTTCAGAAAGAAAAAAATAGTCACAAATGTAACATAGTATGATTACACTTAAGTACTAGCTATGCTGTGCGATTTTATCTGAAGATTAACTTCTTCTGCTAGTTCTAAATGTGTTGGGCTACAATCTCATTATAACAAGCCAGAAAGTGACATAAAACTGTTATATGCCAGATATTGGCAAGAAATATTATTAATACAATTGCTGAACAATAAAACAGCTCCATTAAATATTCAAAGTCTCTACTTCAGTCATCAACTAGCAAACTATTAATTATCTAGTTAGGATTAAACCCCCCCCTTTTTGGGGGGATAGAAAACAGAATTTATTGGAGTGCCGCCCAGATCATTCCCAGAAATTGACAACATAATCAAAAGCAAGGGCTCTGCAGGGGCAGACTGAACATACAGTATATAGTATTTCCTCATTTTTGAGCATGGTACTTTACCATAATATCATAGACCACAAATAGTCATCGTTTTAGATTAACAAATATTGTATAGAATTCCACAAAACGTAGCTAAGAACAAAAATTCTGGAAATAATAAAAGTGGAGGGTTTTTTTCTACTACTTACATATTTATTTTCAAATCTTGCTTTTCCTTAAGTATAGTTTCTGCTAGTTGCTGCTGGAAAACATCATTTGTTCCCACCAACTATTAATGAGGAAAAAAGTTAGTTCAAATAGCTGCAAGAAAAACAGTGATCAGTTCTAATCTGCTATACTTTTGCTGTCCTCATTCTTCTATTATCAAATTCAATTAGTTGAATTTTATCAAACTTAATAGAAAAAATAGCCATTAACTGGGAGGAATTTAATAGGTAGTGTTTATTTTCAGTATAAACAGGTCACAGATATGTTGTTGTCAATACTGCCTTAGTTTAGTTTACTTGACAACATTCAAAAAGTGATTTTCTTTCAGTATCCTTTTTCAACTCCAATCTAGCCTATACAAAGACATTCATTTACTTTGCAGTCCCAAAGGCGCTTTTTTTCAAGAGGCAACTGGACTTTCTGGAAGCTCAGTTGTCTCTTGAAAAAAGCACCTTTGGGAGAACCACGACTGAGAATCTCCATAGACATCCACTTTGCAGATTTCCCCTTCGGATGGAGAGGGGTGACTATTCCATAAGCGAAATCATTCCGCAGGATGTCGCTTCTTGGAAAGTTTCAGCGCAATTCCCATGTCAAGCTGAAAACACCCAATCACTGGTCAGCGGGCTAAAAGGAGACAGACCTGGTGACCACTGGCTGAAGGACGGAATGGCTTTTTTTAATCCGTTTTCAACTCAGGACCTCAGAACCGATAACCGGAGAAGGGACGGCAAGCGCAGACGTTACCCGCGTGAGCTATTGTTTTATATAAGTCACGATACATACCAAAATGGTCGCAGAATTAAGTGTTGGGAGTTTGCTAAAGGCACTCAACATCGACATTATCACAACTAAGAAAAGCGCATTCTCTTTTTCAAACTACCGCCAACTAGCGTCGCCGTGACGTCATTATTTCGTCGCCTGCGGGCGGTCAGAAGACGAAGCTGGAAGACGGATTCCGGAACTAGACCGCTTTTTTTGTTTTTTACTGCGCATGTACATTCGGGCGATTGCGCGGAGCACTGTAAGACACTGTGCGCATGCGCGCTATTTCAGAAGCCCTGGTTTTGTTGCTGATCTGCGCCGCAGAACCTGATCCGGGTCCGGAGCTTTGGAGCATGCGTCTCGCTGTTTTCCCTTGGGAAGTGAGGGAGAAGTACCCGGATCGCTGGGCTCTCTTGAATGAAGTGATTGTTACCACAAATGAAACTGTAAACATGCACTTTATACAAAAGAGGAGATGTTGTCACAGGTTTAATTTCTCTTTTCTAAATTGCTAAATCAGCGAGGATAACCTTTCCTCGAAGCTTACATGCAGCCCTTTTGCTCTTATTGGATACCAATAAACTAAAAACTGATGGCTTGGAAAGCCGCATGAATAAACTATAGCGTCACTACCCGTGGAGACACATTCTATTAAAAAGGAAAGAAAGCGAAATATCACTTATATTACAGACACCCCTCCATGTGCAAATTTGGCTCTTGGCTACCAAGAGCACCATCTAGTTTTCGCTCAGTTACTCTGTTATCAAGGCAAGCTAAAATTAGGGCTGCTCGTGAAACCTAGGCTGCAAAGAACATAATGCTGCTGTTTGTTGCATGACCTACTTAATTTTTATTTGCTATCTCAAGGGGAAAACAGAACGCGCTCTTGTGCCCTGCCTTATTCAGAGGCTTGTAAAATTCCTCTGCTGTTACCTGTCCCAAGTGTTGTACTTTAACAGAAAATGGTTATCCCTTGTTTGAAATTTCAAGTTCAGTTCTCGATAAGAATAAGATATTTTGAACACTGAATAGGTTAAGAAGCTATTGAAAGAATAATAGAAAAAAATAAGCGATTGTAATTCTCATACTGAGTTTTCTCTTATTTTTTCTCTTTAAGGAAATAGAGTTAGCCCCAAATACTGTTTATGTAGCAGTAAGGTGTGTTTTACTGTAAATTTTCAGGTTTTGTTAATGGATCCAAATACACAAATATTTTAATAAAATAAAGTTTTACTGGAGTTTTTACAAAAATCATTTTGTATATTAATTTGTAAAAATAAATGTACATATTTAAAGTATTAATTTTAAAGGAATTTCATAACTCAAAACCCAGAGGCTCAGGGGCTTTCTTGTCCATCCTAGCCCTTGGAAGAACACCAAAATAGAAGGGAACTGCATTGACCTCTTAAAAATGGCTTTTATTTTTGTACTGGAAAACAATTATCTTAATTTTTCTATTGTAATTTTTATTTTATTTTTTAGTTTATGAGCAAAGACTAAAATTTAAAAATACTTATAAACAAAGCAAATAAATTAAAAGCATGAAATCAAATCAGGTATGTAAATGCATAAATCCAATTAGTAAATAGTGATGCTAGTTTTTATGTACTAAATGACAGCCAGCCAATGTAGGTTTGGGTGAATTTCAGGTTTTTGACTTTTAATTGTAACGAAACAACATAGCATCTTAGAAGTTTCTATGGAAATATCTACTGATAAGAACAGTAAAATTATGGACTCAGTAAGGACTTGAAGACAGCATTTGAGAGAATTCTGTGAGAAAAGTTAAGGAGTAAGCAAGCTACAACCTTGATTGGTTTCCATTTCCTCCAATTATTATACTACTTTGCAGCCTGGATTTTGGGGTTACTGAAGATTTTTTCTTTTCAAGGATATATCATACTTATCTGTTGTCTCTTAAAAAGAATTCTGCTAGTCTATCACAGTTCATTGACTTCTAATCAAAAGCATCAGTGCAATCCAGAAATAAACTTCTTTTCAATCACTGTAGAAAGTTAAGATGGTATTCCAAATGTAAAATTGAAGACAATAGGAATGAGTCACTGTTTAAGAAAAAAAAATTATGGAGGAAATTGAAATGGATAAACTCAAGCAGACCAATATTTGTAATCAAGCTTATACACGTTCCCTCAAATAAGAAAGGGTTCGAGATTTACAGTGCTATGCTGGATGTGGAACTTCAATTTTGGTCCCAAATCCAGAGTACATTTCTGGGTAACAGATAACAAAGGCAGATGTATTTCTTTAAGAAGTTGTTGAAAATGCAGGAACAGCCTCCTCTTCTTTGTTATTATTATTTGACTAACCCCTAGAGAAATTCATGCTAATGCTGCTCAGTTCTGCTTGGAAAGCCTGAGGGGGAGAGCACCAGTGAAGGATATGGAGATGGATATGACTGCTTCCCCCCCCCCTTTTTCCCCCTTAAGGTTTTCATGTTAATTGATTCAACTAGGAGTCATCTGCTCCACCTGGGACTGTATGTCTGCAATCAAAAAGATGAAATATGCCATCACAAAGATTGACTGGATTGAGTATTTGAATGAATGCAGAGAATACTAGATAGGAAGAACAGGAGGACTGAGTAAGTTAAAACTTTCCTCAGCTTTCCTGAATATCTTCCTAGACTTAGTTTTCCATTAAAAACAGTAGATTTGTTCTAATTCATTAGTATAGCTACTACTGGTAGCAGCAATAGCAAGTCAGTTTGCTTTGGGAAGACTGCAAGCAAGACCAAGGGACAAGAGGGGTTCTTGATGCTCTCTGAGCTTGGTTGTTTTCTAGCAGACGTTTCATTACCCAAACTAGGGAATAACATCAGTGATGTTACAAGGAAACAACCAAGCTCAGAGAGCACCAAGGACCCCTCAACTGAGCTACAAATATTCTCTTTTGACCCAAGGGTGTTTCTTTAAGGTTTATCTCTGGATGCCGATGACAAAGTCCTTTGACTTAATTCCATTTAGTTTGCATTTATAGACGCGCTCAATAAGTGTATCTTGTTCTCTTCCAGCTCCTTTTTAAATATATAACTGCCTATAATGGGCTTCCTGGGCAAGAACAACCATATTACAAATTATCTGTTCTGCACTGTATGGAGATGTTGGAAGAAGTTGCTAGGATACATTATGTTAGGGAAGAAACACTTCTGTGTGTCTCTGTTTCCTTTGACCTACTTGGAAGCCTTACAAAGTCCTAATTTGGTATACTTTAGAGTATTAAAATCATAATCCAAACATTTCATAATCATAATTCTCTGACACATATAAGATAGGGGATTCAAGTCTTGGAAGCCATATATTGGAGAAGGACTTTAGTGTGGTCATTGACAGCAATCTGAATATGAGTCAGCAGTATGGACCAGGTTATATAAGAACTCGTACAGAAGCACTGTATGAAAAATATGTAACATCTTTATTGTATCTTAGTCTGCACTGGTCCCTGGATTACTGTGGAAGAAGGATATTGATAGAACAGGTTTAATGGAAATGATACAGGGACTTGAAGACAAATTGAAGGACCCTGGGAAGTTCAATCAGAGAAAAGAAGACAGAGAGGAGAAATAATAGTGTTGTTTGTTTGCTATTGAGCAAGTTTATATAGCAGCCTATCTCACATTGGGACTCTTCAAGTACTGGTACATGAAAAGGTACCAAAGAGAAGATGGTCAGACAAGAAATAATGAATATAAGTTGCCGCTATCTAGATTTCATTTATAATAACAAACTACAAGGCAGTAAGATCTATACAACCACAGAACAGTTTACCTATAAAGGTTATGGATTCTCTATCTCTAGAAGTTTTTAAGAAGACTGGGCAGCCATCTCTTGAGATGGTTTAATTGATTTCTATTAACATTGCAGAGAGCTGGACTAGATAAGGCTGTCAAACTCCCATGCCCACAGCCAGTTTAGTGAAGGGGGGAAAAGTCCCAATACATCATGTGATGCCGCTGTGATGACGTGAGTTTGATACCCCTAGACTAGATGATCCTTGAAGCCCCTTCCAACTCCACAATTCTTTTATTGATTCAAATTGAAACAAATAATTATTTAATTACTACAAATCTTAGGCTATAGCAATATGCATTTTATTGGTTATCAGTTATACAATAAAAGCATCAAATTCTAATCAATAGGTAGAATTCAGATTATATGGGTTAAAAAAATAGCCGTTAACAATAGTTTCAAAAGACACAATTAAAATCAGAGGAAGTTAGATTTACAAACTGAGGAAGAAGATGTTTACTTTGCTGAAATGCTTCACAGGCAAAAGCTGTCAAACACCAGACAATGACTGCTTTCTGAGTTTTCAATAAAAATTCAGTCTTAAGGTGATCTGGCCAGTGTGCTTTCGTTTGAAAAATTTATATTTTCTCTATTCTATCATCAGCAGAATGAAAGGAGTAGTTGTCCAATAACTACAAAGATTTCATGCCTGAAGGTAACTGTCCACTAGGTATTTAGGCTTGAAGATTATTCCAATCTTTTCCCCATTTTGGAGACAAAATAATATTCAAAATATTAAGGCTTTTTTCACCTTCAGTTCAATTGTATCCAATTCTCAGAGAGTGCCTGGAAAAGTGCCTGCAGTTTTCTTGGCAAGTTTTTTCAAAAGTGGCTAGCCATTATCTCCTTTCTAAGGTTGAGAGAAAGTTACTAGCCCAAGTTCACTCAGTTGCCTTCATGCCAAGGTGGAATTAGAATTCAGTCTCCTGGTTTCTAGCTTGTTGCCTTAATCACTACACCACACTGGATCTCAAAACTTATTTTAAGCAAAGATAAATATCAAATATATTTTTGCAATATTGCTGTTTAAATATTATTAAGTTGCTTTTTATTGTATACTGTGGAAGTTTGGGGCCAACCAATGGAATATGAAGAAGATAGATTTTAGCTTCTCTAAATCTACTCCCAAAGGAACAACAATACATCCATAATTGTAACAGTACTACCACTCCAAAATTTGAAACTGTGAAGCCAATCACTGTGATGCTAAATCTCTCAAACCATTATAATTAGTGTGCTTGTCTTTAAAAACAAACAAAGGTGCACTACAGAAAATTAATGAGCGTTTAGGAGGATAAAAGCAATATTTTAAAAATGTTTAACTGATTCTGGAACAAACTTTTACAATCCATATATATAGTTCATGGACTCAAAAATATTTGGAAAGATTAACAAAATTCAAGTTTATTTTGACAGTATTGCTGCAAGATTGTTTTTCACTAAATCATAATGTATGTTTAGAAGGTCTGTGTAGGGCAGGGATCAGCAACCTTAAACACTCAAAGAGCCACAAAGGTCCTAACTGGAAGCCCCCATTCAATTCTGGAGCCAACCGAAAGTCTGGTTCCCCCATCATAGTCTCCTCCTAGTGCAGCATCCTTTTTCCTCTGCTGACTGGACATCTGGTTCCCTGACCATAAAGTCTCCTCCTAGCGCGGCATCCTTTTTCCTCTACCTGTCCTAACCAAAAGCCCTATCAATTGTGGAGCCAACCAGCAACAGGGAGCAGCAGCAGAGAGATGAAAGAGCCACATGCGGCTCCAGAGCTGCTGGTTGCTGACCCCTGGTATAGGGTGTAAAGTCAATCTCCAAAAAGCACTTCCAAGTGTGGATGTAGTCCCTCTCCGCAATACTTTAAGTACTAGTCAAATCTACAATATTCCTTGTGTTAAAAGGCTGCCTTTCAAAGCTGCAGTGCCATTTTTGTAGTGCCAAGCGCTCCAAAGCACCTTTGAGAGATTGAATCAAACAGTCTGAGCAACCTTAATATTTAGAATAGATACTTAATGTGATGTTTGCTTTGAATTCCCTTTCTGTGGTCCTGAGTTTGAGTTCACCTTACCAACATGTTCCAATATGCATGTGAAAGGCTATTATTGCTCTGCGGAGAAAGCTTGACTATTGCCTGAATGTGGTGCTTGAGATGGGAGTCAGTGGGAAGTGTCGTGTTTTAGCAATGCATTCGAAAGCATCTGTCAAATTGAAAATTGTCTTCCAAAGCTTAGAGCATCTCTCAACCTCTTTCTTTCCCCTTATCCTTTGTATCACATGCAGAGAAGAGCTCTCTGGGCTTGTTGCCGTGACAACCGTTGATAGTCCTCATTTGCTTCGGCATTTTGATTGGTTGGGGACAATGTTGCTTCTTTTGTGAGGGTGAAAAAGGAGGAGGCCCACTCGAATGAGAGCAGGATGGAAAGATGCCAAACTGGTCCAGAGTGTAACATACATCTATTGGGGGTGGGGGGGGATGGGGGAGTGTCCTTTGGCAACAGCAGATGATCAAGCAGTGAGCTTGAGTGTATGATTCACAACCGCATGCACCAGCATGCTGCATGCAGAGCAAGTGCAGCTCCATCTGTCTTCAATCTGGACCAATCTGCTCTGGCACTTTGAGGACTCTGCCTGCCTTGGGTGAAGAAACCCTTTGCCTTGTCATCTGACTACACAGCAGAGAGCGACTGGCCTTCAAAAGCTGCCTGGTACTAGAATAGCTTGCTTAGCAGCTGTGATCTCCTGAAGCAAGCAAGCATGGATTGAGGTAGGTGGTGCATCTTTTGTGGCATTTCTGTAGGGATATGTGTACACAGGTTTTACTTGGTAGCCCTTAACAAGTCTTTGATCATGTTTTAAAATATCTTTGTGAGTTCTATGCTGTGCTAATTCTGAACCTACTTCTGAATGCATAAAGATAGCATAATTAATAAGATAAAATATCTTGTTATTTTGGGGTACATGACTTCAAGTGTTTTAGAACTTCTGTTGAGCTTGAATTCTGCAGATGTGACATTCCTTAGATATACCACCAGTTTGAGACATCAAAAATGAATGTAGATCAGTTATTCATGGTAGAGTAGGGATTAGAATGATTTTATCCAATGTTTTATTTTGTGTCCATATATCTGTGGAACACAAATATGTAGGTAAGGTCTACTTTTAAATTCACAAGAGCCATTTAAACATCACCAGCCATTTCATAAATCAGCAGAAAAAAATCTCACGGTATACATATATCCAGACATCATACTGGGAGAGGGAGAGGATTATGCAAGAGGCTGAAGAGTAAATACTGTAAATTGCTAAATGAATTACTCTCTTTCAGATATGTTTAATGCTAATAATCCCTACATTGTTTTATTTTGTTTTCTTCTATAGTGAGTGTTGAAAAATACCCTCTGTTCCCAGGTAAGTGTGTATAGAACTGAGGTCTTAATCTACATATTTTGTTGTAATCTACATATTTTATGTAGATTACATATGTTGTAATCTACATATTTTAGGGAGTTAATACTGTTTACTCAATAATATTTGTGAATACTGTATAGAGGTGGGATAGTAATAATAATAACCTAGAAGTGGCTATGATTTTTATATTGCAAAATGTAGATCTTTAAGGTCATTAGACAATACATTAGACAATAAGTAGACACAATGGACAATACAATAATCTGTTTTGGTTTTAGAAGCTATTGCAAGCAGCTTCTTGTTATTGTTTATTTACATTCCAAGGATGATTTCAAAATATTTAGGGTCAAATGTGCTTGTTATGTGGAGGACTTCCTTGGGTTGGCTCTTTGGTTCTATTATTTTTGCTATGAGGTTAGTTGAGTCTTAGCTTTCTAGTATTACCAGGTGTGTTCAAGAACTCAATTTGAACTATAGATTGCCTCCTTTAGGATCCATTCACTGAAGGATCTTCTAATTATAATTATTATCAAATGATAATCTATTGTCATGCATGCAGTAATTTCTTTCAGTTAAATGTTTTTAGTGACATACTGTACATAAAACACACAGAATTAAAGTATACAAGTGATTTCTTTAGGTAATACTTAAATTAGTTTAAATTGTAATTAATTTAGTTGGGGAAAACAGTAATTCAGTTCAAAATACAAAACAAATTGAAATGCAAAGTCAAAAATAGAAAAAGAGCAAAAGGATACATAATTCAAGGGCATTGGCATGAAAATTTAAAGTAATCTTCTCTGAAAGAAAAGGTTTAAAATATTTTTTTTTCAAAAAGGTCCCACAGGATTGGTCTAAAAAGAGGGCAGAGGTAAACTGGATCTAGACCACAAAGCAGGGGTGAAATGCTACCAGTTCGCTCCAGTTCGGGCGAACCGGCAGTAAAAAAATGCTTTAAAAAGTTTTTTAAAAGGTTCCGACGATCACAGCTGGGCCACGCAATTGTCGGAACCTTCTTTTTACTTTTTTAAAGCATTTTTTTTACTACCTATTCACCCGAACTGGTAGTAAAAAAATGCTGTATAAAAGTTTTTTTTAAAAGTTGGCCACGTCCACAGTCACATGACCCCCCACCATGCCACATCCACCAAGCCACGCCCACAGAACCGGTAGCAAAAAAAAATACATTTTACCACTGCCACAAAGTAATTTTTAAAAAGTATCAGAATGAGTTAGCACAGCACTGCAAAACTCTGGAATTAAGTTCCTTTTTCTGGTGTTTCTTTATAGCAATTTTTATATTGTAGCCCTTTAAAAATTCCCCATATTTTTATCCTATTGGGTTATACAAGAAAGCCTTTTAAGACAGGATTTGAGTCTATCTGGAAAAAGAGGAAAATTGCTTTCTAATTTATTTACATTATGTCTCTGGCACAACCAAGAGTTTCACAAAACTAGCAGTTTGTAGGAATATAGGTTCTCTATTTTATTTCCCATTCACAGAACATAGGATTCTGTGAATGAGGCAAGGGAGGAATAAATGATGAAACTTGCATCATCACAAGGCACAGACTAAATGATTTTCATCCAATGCCATTATACAAATATTTGCATCTAATCTCACAATACAATACAAAAGACCAGAGTTTGCACTGTAATGTCACAGTAAATATTTTGTCATTGTCACATCACCATGGTTTGCATTTATTATTTCTGGAAGGGAAACAGAACTTTGGGGCTCTGGAACATTAAGTTCTGTTGACTAAAAGTATGAATAGTTGAGAACTTGACCATAGCTAGACCATATGGCTGGAAAAACTATCTTTGACTGGACTTAGCACATGATAAAATTCATCAAATATGTCTCTCTGAAGATATGTTTAATATAGCAAGACATTTAATAGTATACAGAGATTTAAATGAGGTCCAAGTTCATTTTTTTTCTTGTTCAGTCTGGACATTTCTACATTTCTTTAAAACACAATTAAGATGGAGTCTCTTTACACAAAACATATTTCTTATTCCTAGGAAATTACAAATTTGTAGGATTGTATTTTTTAGCCCAAGATTCAAACTATTATTTTTCTCCTCAAACCACTTACATTGATTAAAATATTGGTTTAACCACAGCATGAGTTTTGTGCCTAATTCTGGGCACTTTAAAAAAATTGAGACAAATTGGAACAGGTTCAGAGAAGAGAATGTTCAGGAGCCTAGAAATTGTAAAGACTGAAACTGAACTGGAAACATTCAGCCTTGAGAAAAAGCAAACTTGAAAAGATGCTACACAGAAAATCTGTTCTCATTCCAGAATGCAGAACACCAAGTAAAAGATTTAAGAAAGGCAGATTCCAGCTGAACATGAAAAACATTAATAACAAAAACCCTTCCTAATGGTACAAACAGTTTAACAGCAAAAATTACTCTGAAGTTGTATTTTTCCATTCATTGAATGTGCTTGGCCAGAGATGAAATATTAATTGGATATGCTTTAATAAATAGTTGCACTAAGAGCTTTGGATCCAATGACTCTGAAGATCACTATCAGTTCTGTATTTCTATGATTCTAAAAAAAATTCAAGGATTTTGCCCTTGGGTTTACAAATTAAAAAGCAATGCACTAAGTGGATAGAGAGCTTCAATCAATAGAGTATTAGGGTTTAAGTATTGTCTAGGACTAAGACACCAAGGTCCAAGTCACCTTTAATAAGGAAAGATTATTAGCTGATTTGGGACCAGTAGTATCTCTTGGTCCAGCCTTTCTCTCAAGGTTATTTTGGTGGGGAAAAGCTGGTGGAAGAAGTATCATGTTTCTGAAAAAAAAGTGGCACATAAGTAAAATGAATCATCATCATATGTCTGTAATTGGAGCATTAGGATCTATAACAATGAAATTGTCAAAATAGCTGACAAAATTAGAATTATTTTATTTCAAATTATTTAGTTTAAAAAATAAAAAGAGTTAAAAAGTGATATAACATATAGCCATATAATATATATTTTGGCATAGCCAAAAGTCACAGTTGATATCTAATACCAAATAAACTAAGAACAAAAGTCAGTTTCAGATGGTGTGCAATCACTCTAAAAAGTTTCTCCAGTAAAATATGGCTTTCATTATCTTCCAGGAGCAGCCAGCTTTGCTTTAAGCTAACTTGTTATGACTGAAAAGCAGCACCTTCTGGCTTCAGCTTCCTCACCTCATGGAATTGGGGGCTCACAAGCAGCTTCTTCAGAGATGATTTTGTCGAAAGGGTCACCACTTATTAGAAAGGGGTCCTGAAGATAAGAAGTGCCAAGCCATAGGGTTTTATAAATCAAAATGTTCATATTCTGTGGAGAAATGATAGAAAATCTTAGTTAGACTAGGACCGTGATGGCGAACCTATGGCACGTGTGACTCCCCAGATTCCTAGAAAGGCTATGGAGCCTGAGGAGAGCGATAAATGGGCCTACTGGGCCCACCGTGCCATCACGTGCCAAAAGCAGGAAGAGCACGGGGGGCACACATGCATGTGCGCAGGGTGGTGGGGCACATAGAATTATGGATGTGGGCACTCACGCGTGTGACCCTCCTGCGCTCCCCCCACTTTTGGCACGCGATGGCAAAAAGGTTAGCCATCACTGGACTAGGAAGTGATTTTGGCCAAGACAAAAGTAATCCCCTCCATATTCAGATCATCACACAACTGCTCCAAGATGAACAAAGATCTAATGTATCACTACCTGCAAGGGTTGGAGCCAAATATTGCTTGGGACAAGATCATTGTCAGCATGTAGACCTTGAAATTCATGGCCTTGCCAACCCCGGGTAGGAAGCACTGAGACTGAAGTCACCTAATGCCCAATACCAAAATACATGCGGATTCCAACATTAAACCAGATCAAGGAAGAGAACACGTTGTAGTTCTATATATCTGGAGCAGGAGGCTATGAAACATTGCTGTTACAGCTGTGTTTTTATTTTGGATATTGTAAAAAGATTGAAAGGAGGAATAAAAAAGTGCTTTAAATAATCAGTAAATCTATTTTGAAATATTGACGATTTGTAAGAAACAAATATACATATCTGTATAATTTATTCTGATATATTATTTTTCTTCTTAGGAATAGAAAAAGTTCTAAAATAAGATCTTAGAGTGGAAAAAAGGCCAGCTTTTCAAGGTAAGTTACTTGAGTTTAATAGAAAAAAGATTATTTTATGCCAAATTTAATTTCATTGCATCATAGAAGAAAAAAAAGTGTGCCCTTTCCTGGACTGGCAGGTCTAGTCACACTCACTCTTGCCTTGGTCACCTCCCATCTACATGGGGCTGCCTTTGAAGACATACAGAAACTACGACTAGTCCAGAATGCGGCAGTGCACACAGTAATAGTTTGCTCATGTAACACTCTGTTGTGCAAGCTGTGTTGGCTTCCAGTTTTTTCCAAGTGCAATTCAGCTCATCATTTTTAAACCTCTATGTGCACTGGACAATGCTATTTGTGGGACTGCTTTTCCCTAAGGATATCTACCCTTCCTATCATATCAGATAGGGTGGGCACACTCCTTGTTTCTTCCCCCAAATATTGTCATCTAATGGGAGCTAGAAGTGTACCTTTTTTCATGATAGCCCATGCTCTGTGAAACATCTTGCTCCTTGAAGTTCATCAGGTCTGGCTTTCCTCTCAAGTATTGGGAGAAAATTGGACGAAGTCACATTAGCTCAGATTGGGGCAGGTTTTTGTTGTTTTTAATATTCAATGTTTTAACTGGATGTGTTTTATAGTTTTTAAAACTATTTAATATGTCTTTTACTCTTTGATTGGGAGTTGCCCAGAGTTGGTGGAAAGGTAGGTATGGTACTTATATAAATGTTTTAGATTTATTTATTTATTTAGCATATGGCCATGATGGCGAACCTATGGCACGGGTGCCACAGGTGGCACGCGGAGCCATATCAGTGGGCACGCGAGCTCAGCTCTGGCACATATACGTGCGTTAGCCAGCTGATTTTTGGGCCTTCTGGGCCCACCAGAAGTCAGGAAACACACTGTTTCCGGCCTCCGGAAGGCCTCTGGGAGGGTGGGGAAAGCCATTTTTGCCCTCCCCAGGTTCCTAGAAAGGCTCTGGAGCCTGGGGAAAGCAAAAAAATGGGCCTACCGGGCCCACCGGGCCATCATGTGTCAAAAGCAGGGGGAGCACGACGCATAGAATTATGGATGTGGGCACGCGTGCGTGTGACCTCACCACGCTCCCTGCGCTTTTGGCACGCAATGGCAAAAAGGTTAGCCATCACTGGCATATGGCAATGTTTAAGATAAATAAATAAGATTGTATTTTTTCTATTCATCAATACCAGCTGTTTATATTTACTTTCCTTTTGTCTAGTGGTTATGCCTCATTTCTTGGATTGGTTTGTGCCAATGTATTTGATGATCTCAATTCTCATATTGGTGGGCTTTGGAGCTTGTATATACTATTTTGAGCCAGGACTTCAGGAAGCACACAAGTGGAGAACCCAAAGACCACTCATGGAGCGAGACCTCCGGAAAACATTGATGATACGAGACAATCTAGCATTTGGAGTGCCTGAAGTTTAGTATTCTGCTCCTCAAGACCTATGAACTTTTGGTTTGTTCAGGACAATTTCTTGCTATTATTATGTGGTCAGTTCATAACTTCGTTCTTTGCGATGTGGCTCTTCTTTAATGAAGTATTCTTTGCTAGTTTATCTAAAACACACCTTTTAAATAATGTCACCTTGAAGCTTCTGGTTTTAACTTTTAATAATTAAGCTCTGTACATTATACCATCATTTGAAATTTTTGGATCCTCAATTTTTGGAAATTGTTACACTTAGAGAGGAACTAGATGGTTATGTTTTACTCCAAGGGCAACCAGTATAAATTCTGGATGCTCTGAAAACACTTCTGACATTATGCCATTTTTTAAAATCACTTGGGTACAGTAAAAAAAACCCCATCCTAATTGATTATATGCTTTTTCACTTCCAGCACTGAGCTCAGGACATGTTCTGTGCAGGTTAAAGATGGAGAAAAAAATATTCATTATTTGGAATGGGATCTTTCACTCTCCTCATTCCTAGAATTTTGAAATGCTGCACTTTTCCAGTTCTCTGCTGCTGTGTCTGTTGAAGTTGACAAGATGTTTAAAACTCAACTGCCCCATCTAGCACTATTCTTTCTATATGTATAATTGATCTTAACACTATAAAATGTAGAAGTGCACAGTCAACCTATGTACATCTTATATAAGAGCTACAGACCATGGTTGCATAATTCCAGTGCAGTTTTCTAAAGCTACACTGTATATGATATAGGTTAGTAATCATGTAGAATGTTTGCACATTGTCCACGTTTCTTTAAAGCTGGTGTATAATTCTTTATAGCTGGTGTAAACATAACTACGTGCACAAAAAAGATTATTAATAATCTCTGTTTCTATGAAAATTACACAATAACAACCTCTAGAGCCCTATGTTATTATAAATATTCTGCTTTTGCTAAATTGCATTAAGGCACCACTGATTGCAATTTTATTCCCTTGATGGCATAATATCTCAAGCTTGCTAACTTAATACACTGGTTCCATTTATTATATCTTGGGGGCAGGAGTGGAATAGTATGTTCTAATCACCAGCTCTTCTTGTACACATTCCATGCTAGGAACATGTGCCTTTCTTTCTTCAATGTGGTCGCAGGTACACATTCCAAGTTAAGAATGTACAAAAATTGTTATTATAGTATCTGTATACAGTGGTACCTTGGTACTTAATGCTTTGAAACTCATCAAATCTGGTACTCAATGCATTTTGATGTGAAAATTTTGTCCTGGTACTCATCATTTGTTTGGTACTTAATACACAAGCTAGAACTTGTCAGTGTCAGCTGCTTTGTGACTCATTACATTATTCCTTATGGGAAAAAATTGTTCGGTACACATCATTTTTGGCACTCATTGCGCCTCACCGAACCAATTAAGGATGAGTACTGAGGTACCACTGTACTCTACTTCATAATTCCTTGAATATTGGACATCTTTCTGTACATTACATGCTACATTGGAATTAATGTTGTAGTATAAGGATCTTTTTCTACATCTGTAATTTCCTCTCACATCTACCTCACCTACACTTCATTACATTTGACAGCTTCCATTGTCTAATGCAGTGCCATAGACCCTGACAACAATATAGCACAGAAGGACTTTGTTCAATTTCTTCTCTTGTTCTTTTGACCAGTTCACCATGAGTTGTCATGGGTTCATAGCCAGTCATTCCTCTCACTTGAAAACAGCTGACCAATTTTTCAGCAGTAACTGAATTTAAGTATAGTACATTACAATTTGTGATACTATATGTGAGTTACGGTAGATGTCTGAGGATACCATTAATATTATTAAAGAGCAATGTTGCTTTTGTACAGAAGGGAACTTGCCTCAAAGCCCTTTTGCTGTGTCAATGTGAATATTGTTCCAGGCATCATTCCTGAAAGTAACATTTGCATGGGACTTCTTTAGTTCCAATATACATAACAGGTAAGAAAATTTCTACTTCTTAAAATAGCTAACACAGCAAAATGGATTCCTGTCTTGGAATCATGTGCTGTGTATCATTTTAAGTATTCAAAGTGTCTTAAATTTTCCAAAATGTTAAGTGTTTCCAGTTCAGAGATTCTTGCACATGCAATGAAAGGGCCAAATTTTATGTTACAATTGCAACTTTTTGATGCTATCGAAGAGTGGCAAATTGTCGTCTATTTTACAGTAGATATAAAAATAGTAGGGTAGGGAAGGGGCAAGGAAGTATGCATTTTTGCAGGATCAGTAAGTGCAGCATCCTGAGCGAGACAGGGTGTAAGTAAAGAAGCTTGCTTCTGCATTTATATCACCTGATCTATTTTTATAAGGAGACAATGAAACAGCAACACCATAAAGTTCCTAAAATAATATCCTCCTCTTCCCATCCTGTATATAAATAGCCATTCTTCTTTGTGTGTGACTTATCCATTAGCACTGCTGCTAGCTACAGCCATAGTCTCTGAGTGATACTTAAGAGACCTCTTTTCTGAGCCTTGATTCTCTTTTGTGGCAACTAGACTACCAATGCAAATGAACAACCCCCAAGCAGAGCAATGGGGTAGCAATAAGTCATTTATTAACAAATATAAGACTTTGAAACAGTATGCTTTCATAGCCAATGTACAGTTGCAATATGTGGGCATAGGGGCATTATGGCACTGATTTGCACTAAACCTTTCTTCTGTTCTAGATTTTTTCCTCAGGACTGTATCACTTGTTATAAAAAATATAATGCATTTGTAGCATGTCCAATATCCATCCTGAATCAATGTTGTGAGCATGCTTTCACATTGCATTTGAGTGTAACATTACCCAGGGGGTCAAAACAACCATTAAGGAGTGATTAAGCAATTATGTCAGCTTTCTGTAGGTGCTTTGATCTCAGTCCAAATAATTAGTATGGCTATGTACTGTGAGTAAACAATGCTATTTATCCTACTTTCCAACTAAAATGGGGGATGAACCCAGCCATTCAGATCAGTATGTCTAGTAATCATAATGTTGACCCTGATAGCTACAGAGGCTCATCAATTTTCTTGTAATATTTCCACCCGTTAATGGCTCTTTATTATTCAATAATGAATGAGAGATTTATTACCATTTGAGATCTTTGTTCTGTTTCTATACTTTCTATGATAAGAGGAAAACTCCATTTTCAAACAGGAAACAAGTATAAAGTCCACAATATGTTTTCAATTTCTCTTCTTTTAACTATCAGGAAAAAAAATTAGACAAAAATCCAATGTAACCAAGCTATGTCTTATAATGGAATTTTTAATTACCTATAAAAAGGAGCTCATTAATCCTATTTTTCAAGATTACTGAAAATTATTTTAGAAGAAGGAGATTAGAACATAGCTGGCCTTTCATATACTACTGAATTCTCACAATGCCTGCTCATTTGACTGGGCCTGATGAACATCGATTCCAACAACACCTTGAGGGTCAGTGGCTGCATTGTCTCAGGTCTTGGCTGCTTCTCCTGTTTTGTGCACCAATTTTTAACTGTTCCCATGTTTTATATTGCCCATAAGTGCCAGCTGCCTTGTAAACATTTTATGTGTACAGTAGTGGCCAAAATTGTGGAAACATTTTGGGGAAAGTGTATTTTCTAAAACTAGTTAATAACACCACTTTTTTTTGAAGTAGTACCATAAAATTATATATCAATGGAGGATAATTTAATCAAGAATGTAATGCAATAACTTTTATGAAGGATTTGCTATTAGAATAGCAGTTACAGTATAAAGAAGAAAAGTGAAACACGTAGAAAAATGAGATATACAAAAATTATTACCATAGAAAAAACGAGATATACAAAAATTATCACGTCAGTTAATATTTAGTTGGATAACCTTTAGCATGAATTATGGCCTTACAACATCTTCCCATGGAGTGAACCAAGTCTTTTAGTTTGCAGCTGTTATTATGTGAAACCAAGATTGAATGATTGCTTCTATTAACTGGGTTTTATTGCTGGGTCGCTTTTGACAAAAAAGTTTCTTTAGTCGGCTCCATAGATTTTCAATTGGATTAAGGTCTGGGCTATTCCCAGGCCATTCCAGCAGTAGAATATGATTATCTCGAAACTCCAAAAAAAGAGAGGTGTTATTAGCCATCAAACCTCAAAAATACATTTTTCCCAAAAGGTTTCCACAATTTTGGCCACTACTGTACATATGAAATATTCCTATCTTACACAATAACTTCATCTGCAAATATAACACCAGTGTTAGCTCTGAACTTGTATAGCACACATAAATGGACAGCCATATGGTGCATTTTTTGTGAGATAAAACACATATTGTATGATTAAAGTAATACTTCTTTAATCATAAAGATCTTTGGCTGATTTTTAAAAAGTCATATTTAAAACATTCATTAATAAATAAATTAAAATATTGCTATTTCAGATTTTAAAAACCCGTAAAAATCCTAACTGTATTTAAGTGGGACCAAACTAAATAGAAAGCATTAAGCATTAATTCTGAATAAATAGGAACAGGAGTACATATATCTTTGTACAAAATTAGGTCAATTTGAGGTATGTGGTACTTATTTTTGGATGTCAGATCTGTTCTTCTATTTTTTTTTTATTAGCAAAGAAACATTTTGCAAAGAAAAACATAAATGCCTCAATTCCAGAAACAATGTATTTACTTGAAAAAATGGGTATTGGGAGGATCAGGAGTTGAACTTCTTTAGACTACTAAGAATTTTTCAAATATTCAGCCTAAAACTAAAGTTTAATCAGCAAGTAATATGTGCATTGTTTTTCCTCAATGAGCTTAAATCTGCTACTTGACAGTGTAACTTAAACAATTCTGAAATATCATATTTTATGTCCCCTAAATTGATTAATACTGAATAATGCTGATCTACTGTGGGGAGTGTGGAATTGGAGGGATCCTGGACTGAATCCAGTTGTACTAACTTCTCAGAATTGTTACGAAGGTGTTTCATTCTCTGGATTGGATAATTAATTGGTGAACTGCATTGTGCTAATGATTCTCTGCTTTAGAGTTGTTAAAATTATGTTCATGTTGTTAAGACTGATGTTAAATGAATACATCTGGAGAAAACTCTACAGCTGTGCCTGACATGTGATGTTCACGGGGTGGTTGGAGTTTTTCAAGTAAACCTTGTACAGTTTTAACTTGCACAGGGATCCAGAAGGGTAAAGCACATGATGCTTCTTCTCCGCCATCATTGTTTGCCTATTTGGAAGAGTACAGAGACATAGTACCATACTGTTCACTGCCAAGGAGAAAGTCCTGAGGGCTGTAGATTGTGGTGGTCAGAATGAGGGTGCCTATAGAACTGTGGACCTTAGAATTTTGTCTGTGGACCTATCTGCTAATCAGATTTCTAAACGACCACAGCCGTACAAAATGGCCAATGATGCTAACTCCTAACACTGTCAGACTATTAAATTCTATAATATTGGCCCAGATATAGAAACAGCACAAATAGCGATCTTAAAACAAAGTTTCAAAATTTGATCCAGTTTTTCCCATAACCTTGTCACTCTAATAACAGATAAATATTAGCAAATCTATGAAATATTCTTTCTTACAGAATATCATATATTAAAGGAACTCTGAAATTTAGCAATTGAGAGATTGTTAGATTGAATGAAGCTTTTGCAGGGGGGACAGAGAAAACAGAAAGACCGTCTGACCATCGCTACTACCATGATAGTCTGCATACCAGGGGTGAAATGTTCCCAGTTCGGACCGGATCACTTGATCCGGTAGCAATGGAGGCGGGTGGTTCGGAGAACCAGTAGCAAAAATCCCTGCCGCCCCCCCCCCCCCCCCATGCCCAGCTAAGCTGCACAATCATCAGAGGCTTTTTTTTAACTTTTAAAAGCATTTTTTCTACAACCTCTTCGGCGGAAAAAATGCTTTTAAAAGTAAAAAAAAGCGCCTCTGATGATTGCACGGCTCAGCTGGGATCATCAAAGGCTTTTAAAAGAAAAAACCCCCTTTTTTTCTTTTAAATGCCTCTGACGATCCAAGCTGAGTTGCCTGATCGTCAGAGGCATTTAAAAGAAAAAAAAGTATCTGCCGATCAGGCAACTCAGCTGGGATCATCAGAGCCTTTTGAAAGCATTTTTTTACAACCTCTTCGCCGAAAAGGTTGTAGAAAAAATTGTTTTAAAAGTTTTTTAAAAATGGCCATGCCCACCCAGTCACATTACCCCCCCAAGCCACGCCCACAGAACCGGTAATAACAAATTTTAGATTTCACCCCTGCTGTGTACCATTTTCTCCTTCTCTTGGATGATCTAGTACAGAACTGTGAATTTAACTCATTTGTTTCAGAAACTGAAATAAAATCTACAATAGCACTTTCTATATTTTGCAAAGTAGATAATCAGTTTGACTTGTTTGCTGGTATAAACTGTTTTGATGAAACACATTGTAATATTAATGGTTGTGCTTTATAATGGTAATGCTTATTTTGAACAGAATTCTAATAAACAAGTCAGAGTCAATCAATACAGTGTCTTAGTATTTTGTTCCTTTCACAGTAGACAAATTTACATAAGCATAATGTAGCCCTCTGTTCTGTTTGGGACAAAGAATTTCCTCTTTTTTATACATATGAACAGCTACATGAATTGCAGGACCAAAATATCCATTAAACACAAGAGGCATAGTGCCTTGAGCCTATCAAAATGTGTTAATTTCTTTTTAAATTAGAAAGAATAAAAATGAATAGATTATTTAATTACATGCCTTGCCTTTTGGCTCTGAAAATGTATACCATACATATATAAAATACCAATACAAAAGACAAAATATGCATACAATTAAAATTAAAAGCTCAGTCAGATATTAAATGCTACCAAGATAATTTAATAATCCTAATAGGAACTTGTTATATTAAATTATAAGAACTGAGAAAAGTAAATATCATTATATTCAGACAGCAACTTTTCTATGTATGTGTGCAAATTTATTATCTACATTTTAATTTTACATTGTTTTCTATTTGCAAATTCTTGGATTATTTCATCAATGGAATTTTATTTTAATAATTCACTTTCAACAAAGAGTAGAGCATGGGCCGGATGCGTCATGCACTGGCCACGCCTTCCCATTTTAGCAAAGGTGAAAAAAGCCATAATACGTCAAATGACGACAACATGATGATGTGAGTTCGACACCCCTGGTGTAAAGGTAGGTGATTTTTATTCTGTTTATGACATCATGGAACATAGGTAAGTAATTAATTCCGATGTAATTTACTGTAATTGGAAAAATGACTGTTTCTATTCTATAGTAGTACCCAAATTGTAAGTAAATCTAAATGCAATATTTAATTTCGGAAACGTGCAACTAGATTTAGGTAATTATCTAGACCTTAATGTAACGTAGGCTAACTAACTGATGAAATTATTTATAATACATAACTTTTTAAGTAATCAGAAACCTGATATGTACTATTATTTACTAAAAGATATGTACATAAAAATTTCAAAAAATCAGAACTATGCAGCAGTATGGATAATGAAGACTCAGCCACAGAGGTCAAATGAATGAAGGTGAATAGGGGGCCAAATCACACATATAGTAATTTTTAGGGGGGAAAGCAACCTTATTCTGGAAGCTTTTTGTTATAAAACTGGTGCACACTTTAATCCTGATCAGGAATACATTAAAAAACCAAGGTATCTGCCTGTTTTTTCATCTATTTAAATTGTATGATTGTAGTATGTATATTTTGGCCCCATGTACTTTTTAAAATATAGCTAGCATTTGCATGGATTCATATCCATCTCGGATGGGACTTCTTGAAAAAATTTAACATCCAAATTCACAAGTACCTGCAATAGAGGAGAATATATGTAGCTCAGAATGTATCTGACTTACCTCGGTCAAGGTTGGTAGGACAAACCAGGGAGGAACTAGAACTAATGGTCTCCTGGTTCCTGGCTTGATGTCTTAACTACTACCCCAAACTGGCTCTCTTTTAGGTGAGAGAATCATGCTATATTTGTTTATCATGTTTATGTCACATGTCACCCAAGGCGCCTGAGTGGTGTAGGAGGCTAATGCTCCTACTAAGGCAGCATTTAACATCCAGCTGCCTGCAATTACTGCGAGTTCAATTCTCACCAGGCTCAAGGTCAACTCAGCCTTCCATCCTTTCTTTTTTTTTTTTATTGAAAAAGTTTTTAAAATTTTACATACATTTTCTCCCCCCTCCCCAACCACCCCCTCCAACTTCCCAGAGCAAATACAAGATAAAATACAGCTCAAATTCTCTAAGTTAAACTCCATTTCACACTTATCATAATCCTAATCATTAAACAAGTAGATAAAAGGAAAGCAAGTCTTCTTTCCTCTTATTCCATCTAATTCAACAGAATTAATCTCCATTTATAGTTACAGCAGTTAATAAAACAATTAAGTATTATGTAATCAAACCTATCATTACTCAATATAACTAATTAATACTTAACAAATTATTAAGTCTATACGATCTAACAAGATATTTTATAACTTCTTTCATTTAAAACAGAGAAAAAAAAACCCAACAACAAAGAAAGATAAAGAAACCCTCAATCAAAAAAACCCCCCAAATTTAAAATAAAATACTATATAAAGTCTTCCGTCCTCCATTTTTAAACCATCAAGGTCCAGGTATAGTTAAAACACTTAATAAAGAAAATAATAATAATAAATTTTTAGTCAAAAAAAGAATATAACAATCAAACCTCTTATTAATTTATCAATACAGATAAAACGTCATTTAATAACTATATCAAACATTTAAATTCTTCATACTAGATTAAACCAGTTGCTAATCTTCTTGTCTTCACATCTTCCAACAGCATATAGAATATCTTCATTTACGTCTACCCACCTAAATAGAAAGTTGCTTCTTTATAAAAAAAAAACCCCGAGTGACTTTATAATTATATTTGTGATAATATCCATCAAATCCAGTCAAAAATTAGATTAGTAGATTCATCAGACGTATTAGGGAAACCACCAGATCAGCTGCAATTGCTCTAGATCCATAGTCCTTTTGCCTTATATTTATTACCATCAAACAGGAAACTCCAGTTTAGTATATTCAATAAAACTTCTACGTTTACAGTTAGATCCAGATTTATCACAGTCCTTAATAAAATATTCCAAATCCTTCAAGTCAGGGCATATTTCACAGCCCAGCACACCAGCATTGCTGTGATCTGTTTATTCTTCTCAAAATATTCCAATACAGCTACAGATTGCCTCCTCATCGTTCATCACTTGGTTAACTGGCATTAAACTGCTGTCTACTTTTTTTTCCCCCAAAAATTCAAAATCTTTAAACATTTAAACAATACTTTTTAAAGACCATCATCTCGTCAAGCAGGGTTATTTTCCATTTCTCCAGGCTTTCTTCTTTTCCTTTTTACGAACTTTCTTCTTAACTTTGATCCCTCTGCCTTTTTTAACTCCAGTAAAATTTTGCGGTTTTTGGGATTGGATATTATAAAATTTTTGCAGGAATGTAGCTTCTTCTGGAAACAGCTCTTTAAGTACAGATTGAATTTTATAAAAAAAAATTCGTGTAGCCAAAATTTCATCAACTTCCAGAATTTCTTGCTCCTTATCCTGCTCAGCCTTCATCTTTCTCTCTTCTGTAAGATCTGCTATGGTCTGTTGTTGTTTTTTTTCCTCTCCCAGCTCTTCATTCAATCCCCCACTGCTAGATTGCAACTCAGTATTTCCATGTATTTCATTGTTTCCAGCTTGAGAAGCTTGAAATATAGTATCAATTCTTTTCAATAAAGCAGAGGTAATTGAGCTCAAAGCTTCCTCAAAGTCAGACCATTGAGGGTTAATTAACCCTCCCTTGCTTTCTTTACTTTCAAAAAGACCAGCCATCTTGCCCCCCTTCTTCCTTCCCCTCCAGAAGGACGGGGGGAAAAAAGAAGAAAGAAAAAAAAAGAGTTTCAAGAAGAAAAAAGGAAAAAAAAAGACTTTTTAATTTGTATTGCTGCTTGAGTTATTATTATTACATCCTTTCTTATTTCATCCACTTTTCAAAGAGGAGTTTTACGTTTCAAACAGGGGCTTATCAATAATTGCTTTTAACTTTCACTTCTTCACGCCCCGTTGAAACTCAAACGCCATCTTGCTTTCACTTTCCACTTAGGAAAAATCTTTTAAAGAAAGTAAATCCCTGGAGTTAAAAAAAAAGAAAAAAAATACTTGCTGTTTCCTTCGTGCAACTTGTGCTCCGCCAGCTTGGTTCAAGAAGTATTTGTTTAAAGTTGTTTAATGGGGTGGCCACGGCATCTAGTTCTGACAGGGAAAAACTTCCCCGTCAGAGGCATCCCAGGTCCGGAGCTTTGACAGGCTTCACGGGGAGCTCTCATCTTCGAGCACCAGATTATTAGCAAAATCTGGTGCTCTTAGGGAGCTCTACCCCACCCGTCTGCTCTCCTTCCCCCCTTCTTCCTGGGGGGAAGGATTCCAAACCGCAAGACAGCTGATTTTCACTGTTCTTGCGATTCTACGGAGTCTGGGGCTGGCGCTTCGCAGAGAAGCGTCTGGCGATGCCGGCGGCTCAACCAGAAGTCCAGCCTTCCATCCTTTCTAAGGTGGGTAAAATGAGGACCCGGTTGTGGGAGCAATAAGTTGACTTTGTATAAAAATATACAAAAGTATGAAGGCTATTGCTCAATGCATTGTAAACCACCCTGAGTCTCCGGAGAAGGGCGGCATATAAATATAAATAAATAAATAAACAACCAGCAAACTTTGTTCTTATTCCACTGATAAGGTTACATGGCCTGATGATGACGTCTGCAAGAAGAAAAGCAAAGTCAGAGGACCCCAACAACCTAACATCACAAATATCTCTATGAGTTGAAATATCGGCAACCAATGATCAGTCATGTATTCTAAGACACCATGCAAATTACACAGACCTAATATAAATGCACATGTAGGTAAACTGTGATAGAACAAACCGGTAATTATATGGTAACAAAAAACAAAATGTCTTTCTCTTTTGTATTTTTCTGCCATCAACCAGTATCATCCAGATTTTGCAGCCAAGATGTGGTATGGTGTGCCAAATAAACATATTCCAGTGTTACCATTTAAAAACATTTATATTTTGGCATTAATATTATAAATGTTGCCCAGATAAACATGATAAACAAATATAGCATGATTCTCTCACCTAAAAGAGAACCAGTTTGGTGTAGTAGTTAAGACATCAAGATAGGACAGTGAGCAGGGGGTTGGACTAGATGACCTTCAAGGTCTCTTCCAACTCTGTTACTGATACTGAGACTATGAGTTCTAGTCGCTCCCTGGGCACAAAGCCAAATGGGTGACCTTAGGCCAATCACTCTCTCTGAGTCCTAGGAAGGAGGCAATGGCAAACCACTTCTGAAAAGTCTTACCAAGTAAACTGCAGGGACTTGTCTGGGCAGTCTCTGAGAATCAGACACAATTGAATGTAAGGGGAAAAAATCACCTATAACTAAGGAAACCATCTTTATTGGCTTAGGTAGTTATTTAGACTTTTCCAGCGGTTGAAGAGTTAGATTAGCAAGAGTGTGGGAGATTCAAAGCCTGGAATGGAAGTAATGCTTGGATTTTAGGCCCTTCAAAAGTTACACAAAAAGCATATTGTTCCGCCCGTTCCTGCTGTTGTCCTCTGTAAATAAATGCTTGATACATTATTTCCATATGAAACTGGAGACAGCTACTACGAAAGTCAAAGGATCTAGCCACTTTCTCCCAAAATTTCTGCCCTGGTACTTCGCATTTCAGTTCTCATGACCCTTTAGCCATGTCATATGATATAGATAAATCAAGACACTCAAATATTGCCTTAAAATTAAACCTAAAACAGGCAGAAGCCAGAGTCTGAGACAAACAGATGAAGGCATGTGGTGGTGAACTAAAGACAATTTTAATAGGATTGTATGCACTTGCCACCCCTTTTCAAGTGCAACTTAAAAACTCTGCACATCTTACTTCTCTTTTTTGTCTTCTTGGGCTAGGAATAACTGACTAGAAAAGCTTTTATTGAACAGTTACAGATGTTTTGTTTAAAACATGCCAATATACTTTTAAAAACTAAAAGGCTGCTTTTGATGTGAAGACAGCTGTTCCTGTCAGGCCTCTGCTGAAAAAGCAGGGGTATTATAACAAATGTTAGAGCTATGATACTGTATCTAAACATGATGTGACATGATGTTTTCTAAGTTGTAGAGAAATATGTATATTTTCCAAGTTCCATCAGTTTCAACTCTTCTTCATATGGACATGTTCCCCTTATACAGAGATTACAGTATGTCCAATATATCAAATAGTAATCGGCACACAGGAGTGATATTTTTGCATTATGAAATCTCCATCCAATTGCTTAGCAATAAAAAAATTTCCAACTTAGGTATGCTTTGCTGCATGGGAATTGATAATAACTGAAATTATTATTCCTTCATCCTTCAGCCCATATTCCCTTCTTGCATGAGCAACCAGTACACATGAGTTTAGCACTCTTCCAGAAGACAACCAGATGCAAGCTAAACAGGCCCAGCATCTTTTCATAAGAACAATGGATTTATGTTCATAAATAGACCAAGTTAACAGGTCAGTAGCACGGCTTACTTCTTTGTTAGCTGTGTAACATTCCGATAACCTGAAACATTCCAGGCATCTGCTCACAACTGCTCAGACCTGGCCTACCATCTTAAGGCCAGCAATTGCTGGTTGATTTTCCTACCTGTCTTGTAACACTGATTAAAGGAGAAATGCAGCCAGGGGACTCCAGCAATTGCTGCCTTTAAAGTGTCTCATGTTGAAATCATAAGGACAGCAACAGTCACCAGCATTGTCACTGAAGCTATTGGTATAGCACTATTTAGCAGGCAGACTTTTTTTTTTTGCCAACTTGGTGACTAGAGAAATGCCTGTCAATGCAGCAATGGGAAAACTTCCTATATACAATGTCTTTTCCTATATTTATTGTCTGTTCAGTGGTTCAGAAGAATAATGCTATTTGCTGTTCCTAGATGCTTACATGCGCTGAGATCTCCAGAACATACTTCTTTCCTTTTTACAATTTCCAATTCAAAGTTGTTTATGAGTGCTTTCATTCAAAGCCTGTGCCCACTCCTTGCCTCTGCATCCAGCAAAGTGCTGCTCCAAGCACCCCAGATGCTATTTCTCCCACTTCAAGAGAATGAGAAAACACTCCACAGCTAAAAGAGGATACAGTAGGCAGAGAAAGAGAAGAGCAAAACATTTGAAAGAGGGACAAACATATTCTTCATGGCATCCAGAAGGTTTGGATGTCTTAGGGTTAATATGCCTTATTAAAGCTCATGTAAACATCTTTATGGGATCCTTTGCAATCTATGAAAGACTGTTTTGGGATGTTTCTGATGAGCATTCAGCTGCTTTCTGACCTTACATTACCAGGTAAGCACTCATCATTCTCTTTCAGTATAAGAATCCTTTGAAAAAATAAGAAATGTTTGGTCAGAATGGCCAAGCTATATCTTAGACCCGAGAGCTTTTAAGAGGACTGAGAGATTATTTCTTTCAATGGCTTACAGCAGCCATTCCCAATCAGGTGTTCTTCGAAAGCCCTGGGACTAAAACTTTGGATGACATGGTAAAAAGTCTTCACATGGCACCGCTAATCAAATAGAAGTTATAAAAGTCTATCAAAAGATCACTAAGCCTGTTGATAAGAAACACAGTTAGGATGAGTGACAACCAGGAACCGTATTTCTTGTTTTTTTAATAGTAATTTTATTAAAGAATACAATTTACAACATTAAAAAATTAATACAAATTTAAAAAGAAAAAGAAAAAATTAGAAGATGCAGAAAAGGATAAATAGAAAGTAAAACTGAGAAACAATAAATAAGAATATAGTAAAGTGAAAGAAAATAAATATATAAAGAAGTGACAAGTGACAAATTCATCACAAGTATAAACTATTTTAGTAACTTAGCACTTTCTCTTAAAATTCAGCAAAATGATCTCTTTTCCCCATTAAAAAAAACTTAAAGGTGTCCCTATGGATTTTACTCCACTAGTCATTGCCAGCTATAGTTGCTGACTTTTCCCCATATTTTTCCCCCATATCTTTTATCTATAAATATATCCATAATCATTTTAGTCCTGATATTAGCAAAAGTCCAATAAGAATTATCAGAGATAGCAGAATATAGATATTATAATCTTGATCAATAAACCAACTTTATAGTCCTTCTTTTTACTTCTAACAATATTGATTTATAGTCCTTTCAAATAACGTTCTAGAATTTGATTTCATTTTTTTTTTGTTTCTTTTCAGAAAATTGCTCAAAATTTTAACAAGTCTTTTGTAAGTTCAATATGGGGAAATTATCCATATCACTCTTTTTGTTTATCCCTTTTAATTATTAAGACATCAACTGATTTCATTTGTATATCCAATGTAGTATTTCCACCCAATATTCTTGTAACCTGTCTTTTTTAAACCCAATTTCAGAACAGTCTGTCTTGTCTGGTAAACTTGTTCTTCCGTAACATTTTTTAAACACAGTCTATTTGTAATGGCATACCCTCATAAAAATAACTTTATTTATTTATTTGTTAAATTTTTATGCTGTCAGTCTCCCCTGTAAAATAACTCTGGGCAGCTTCTGACTAAACTTTAAAAAAAACTTCTGGGTCCATTGTTCAAAAATATCCTTTAACATGTACAATGATAAAATATTTTGCTTCATTCTGTATGACTACGTCAAGTGAGTGTTCTTCTCCTTTAATTGTAATCTTCTAGTTCCTTCTAATATCCCATTTTTTAAAAACCTCATCTCTTTTTTAAGATTTCAAAGAATTTCCCATAGCAAGATTCTTAAAATCCAAAATTTTATTTCAAATTTATCTGGACCCTTAGTCCATTTGTAACTTTATAAAATTAAAGCTTTAATTTGCTGTTTATTCCAGAAAAAAACCTTGCTTTTAACACTTAAGCTTGTATTCAAAACTTCTTTCACTAGGGATTGAAGGAAACTCTTCCGGTGCTGTAAAACTTGTTGATCTAAAGGTTCCTAATAGCTGAAAAGCAGTTAAAAGCAATTTTAACTTCTTTCACTTCTTTAATCTTTCACTTGCTTTTATTTCATTAGGAAAAACAAAGGCAACCACTAGTCATGATGGATAAAGGTTGTACTCCCTCCTCACACAGGATCCAAAGGTGTATCCCAGTCTTAGGTGCCTCCTCTCATTGCAACAGCATTCCAGGATGTTCAGCTCGCTCACCTGGGACTGGTGGTTTAGGGTCTGTTAACCCTAGCTTGAAAAAGAAATCCTTATTCGTGCAAGGTTCTCCAAAACAGACGCTTCTGGCTAAAGGCAAAGGGATTCCCAGGCCTGCTTCTAGGCTTCTTTCTCCTAAATCTCCAGGGAGCCATGACACTCAGGTTTCATGTCCTCCTCCCACTAGATACCAGTCACTTCAGCAGACAGCAGCTAATGGTTTGGAACAACAGAAACTCAGCTCCATATCTTTTACTTTTCATCAAAGCAACAGCATTCCTCCAACCAGCCGGCAACTCATTTGGCATCCCATGGCAAGAAGAGAATTCCAGAAGGCATCTTCAATGGAGGAAACACCAGGGAGATTCAAGAAACAGCCTTTGCCATGTCCTCAGCTGCTATCTGGACCACAAACCTTGCCAGAGAGTACAGTTGAGTTCATTCCAGATGCACAAGTCAACTCCTCTCTTGACGATGCAATCCAGATTTCCAAGATAGAAACACCAGATTCGGTGAAAAAAATAGGCTTTGATAGCTTTCCATCATGTCAGGGACATACCCAAACCATGGGAAAGGATCTCATGAATTCTATCCTGGTAGAAGCTATATATGAAGCCCAGGTTTCCATGGCCAGAAACGGCATTCCAAGAGTTACACTCCGGGGCTTATCAGGGCCTGTTAAGATACTCCCTCCCTTTCCTCAGGAGTGTCCTGAAGAGCAAACTAGTATGGACCACTCTTTTATGAAAAATTCTACAACCATTTCTGTGGTAAATGCAACTGAGTCAGAAGGTAAATCCCAAAATGGTAAGTGCTGCTACATATTATTGTATATATACATTATATGAAATCAATGGTTGTAGTGTCTCAGTTAATAATGGCAAACTCTGGATTGCATGTTCCATGAAAGGGGCGTTGGTCCTACCTGAGACGCACCTTCTCGTTGGGCTAAATAATGTTTTATTATCTTAGAGCAATAGCTCTGCAGAAATATAAAATCAGATCCAATTCACACACAAGAGTTATCTGTGTCATTGTTTTGTTTTGTTTTTCATATTACAAGTAGTCCTCGACATACGACCACAATTAAGCCCAAAATTGTGATCGTAAGTCGAGGACTATCTATATAGAAAAGGACAGACAATATAAAAACATAGCATTCTAAAGTAGTTTAAAAATATAAGCATTAAATATGTAGCATTTTAAAACTAGCATTCTCCAACTTTCTGCCCTCCAGATAAGTTGAACTCCCACTTTAGAATTTCAGTCAATGTAGGAAGTCTACTGAAATCCATATGCAGACCAAACAAAACAGTTAATCACATTGCAGCAAATCAATGATTTAATCACTACACTCACATCAGACCGGTTCTTTATCTCATCTGATACTTTTACGCTACTCAATATCATTTCAATTGAAGTGACTGTACTGTCATATAGTGCTGTACTGTTAAGTGACAATAGCAATTTCCAAGAGACCTCTGATTAGGGGCAGAATAGATATTACTCCAATTGTCTGTGAATACAGTAAGTGATTGGTTCACCTATGAGAGCCTGAGTTTAGTGAAGGAAGGGTCATAATACATCTGTGAACATTTGTTCACGTTCCAGATTAGACAGTGTAGCACAGATAGTAGAATCTGCCTGATATAAAACAATTGGTCCATCTAAGTCAGTCTTGTCTATAGAAGCTTTCTTCTACTTGTTCTTTTCCTCATATATTTCAGGTTTTTCAAATAATATGGAGAACATTAGCTAGGAATGTCAGAAATGGTAACTGGTACAAACTAGTTGAAGAAAAGTATGCTGACTGGTAGTTGTTTTTCAGCACCACAGTCTCCAGGAGGTCTCTTTTCCATTCTAGATAGGAATTCTAACAGCTGGATCTGAGAGCTGTTGCACCCTGACATGCAATCTACTTAATAGTCGGATACAGTTTCTCTGTAGTCTAGCTCTCCTGTTCAATGCACATAATATCCACAATCCTGACTCCAAATTAGATCCATCTCCATTCTGAACTCTTGTTCTCCAAATATGAAATGAAAAAATAATGAATTCAGTGAATATGGTTCATTCAAGCTGATTGGGGAATTACTGTGCTTACCATGACAGCTGTGCAAATTCACATACGATATAGATGCCTACAAACACATGGAGACACACCAGTATGCATTACTCAGATTGACACAAAGGCAGATTTCTCCCTGCCTGCATCATTGTTGACATGTAAAATCATCGCTGACATATATCATGACTTGCCATACAGTACCTTATACCTCTTGTTGTTGCCAGCATCTTGTGACGAAGAGTGGATGCAAAATGTCACAAGATTTATCATAACCTCCTTGAAAGCAAGTGCCAAGATGAAAATCCCTGAATACTTAGATGTGAAATCTATTTCCTCTTTTCCTTACATGTGAATGCTATGATTGATGAAGGGGTTAATGATCCTCATACATTAACTAGTGTCTGCCTCTAGAGATGCTCGGCAAACAAAGCCATATGAATGCTGCCTGGGAACAGAGAGAAGGAAGGAGGGTGTTGAGACCAGGCAGAGAAGGAAACATTTATATATGTGATGGGGAGGGGACATGTTCCAGGCTACTGCTAACCCTCATATCCCAGCAGCACCTCCCTTCAGAAGCCAGTGCACAATTTAATGCACATCAATCCAATCAAGGTCTCCCAGATGCTTGACTGATAATGCTCTGGATCCTGGGAAGAGAGAGAGGCAGAGTGTGGGGGAGATTTTGCAGCGATGTTTAATATTCAGATCACGTGATCGTGGTAACAGCAGTAGCAGCAGCATCTTTTGCTTATCTGAAATATCCATTGGAGAAGAAAAGAAAGAGGGGTACGGGCACTTACGGAAAAAACAAAGACGACCAGAATCTCATAGGCACCCGTGGGGCAGGAAAAAGTCAGGAGAAACCCCACCCGAAGGTTCACAGTCAGAGACAAAGAAAGATTCATGTTCAAAGGTAGGTGGTTCCTGCAGGGGTTTGCACGCTCTTTCTGGATCTGGCTGAGCTCAGAGATGCAGGAAGGGATGCTGTGCTCTTGCATGCGCTCTCAGCTCAACCATGCATTTGGGTTTGGAATGGAGACTGACCACTGCTTTAATTCAAGGCTCCCCGGAGAAGCCTGCCAAAAGGAGACGCTACATTTCTTGTTCATCTTTTCCATCTGGTATCAAGAGGGAAGCAGGAGCAGCCGCCTGCTGCTGCTGAGCATCAGACACTGAGGCTTTTGTGAAGGAGGGCATTCATTCATCCCAGCTGGCCCAGGGGTGTGAGTACCAGTTTGCAGCTGCAGCTAACATTTGAACCCACATGAGAATCCTCAGGGACTGAGCCTGGAACAGGGATGGAGGGATGGTAATGGGGAACCTTCAGCATGGCAAAATGTGTTGGTCTATGGCTGTTCGGTGGGTAATTGTGGATGACAGACCAGCGTAACTTAGAATGCTGGGCAGTGGAAACAACTCTGGATCAGAGGAAGGGGGGGGGAAAGGGGTGTGATGGGATTGGGGTTGGATAACAGGAATAGAACGTCCATACATTAGCAGAGGAGAAAGAATGGGAGGGATAATAAATGAGCAAATACAAAGAACTGTCAGACTAAGGCAGTTTTTCCAAAACTAAAGCCACCCAAGTCAGTTGAACTAACACTTCCTACCCTCCCCATTCATTGTGGTTCTTCTGGCTAGGAATGATGGAAGTTGCAACACTGTATATCTGGAGAAGAAACCAGGTTAGGGAAGCTAGAGAAAGAAATATGACTGGTATTAATAAGTAGTTGCAGATATTTTATGGTAATTTGAAATTGCTGGGTGGAAAACCTGCTTTTAATTTACACCATCATAGGCAAAGAAATGCATCCTACCGTCTTTCATGGAAACACAATAAACCATCTCACACTAATCAGCAAGTTCATCCTAATCAGTGCACTGACCTCATTGGGTATCTAGCATGGATGGATTTTTCCCATTTACACTGAAATAAAAAGACTGAACCAGTCTTTTTGCAGTATATAAAAATCTATTCACAGAACTATGGCACAAGTCTTTTCCTACATTTCAACATAGCTTCAATATAGTATGAAAAAAGATAGGAGACTAACTGTTGACAGAATCAGCTCCAGTTTCAAAAGCTCGAACAGGCTAAGACAGAGACAGCCATCTGTTATATATATCTGTGAGAATGAAGCCCGCTGTGTTTCAGAAGACTTACTTTTGCAATGGCATGAATAAGACTGTGCAGTGATTTATTTAATAATTTAAAAATAGAAGTCACTATTCAGATCTCCCGAGAAGCCATGTGAAGGGATTACTCACAATATAAAAGATTCTGCAAAGCTCAGGATTCCTTTTTTAAAAATCCAATAGCTTTGAAACCATAGTCCTGAGCATTTGGGAAATAACAGTGTCTTGATTTCATCTGTTTCTCTTATAAAAATGAGTTTGTGACCTACTTGAGGAGAGTTTCTTCTAAAACTTACATGTTTTTTGCATTACATAGAAATTTAAAAAATAGTTTCTCAATTCTGGATTGTTTTATATTAGACTTTCTGTTAATAAAAGTGGCTTTCCCTGGTGTGAGTACTTTCTTCCCTCTGACATGAAGTATCCAGTTAGAAGACAAAGGAGAGATGGGAAGATGGAAGTGGGAAAGAGGAGAAAGAGAAAGCAACTTCATAATATGCTTTGATTGGTAGCAGTGGGAGCAGTTGGAAGCACTTTTGGGAACCTCTGTTATCTTGTGATTCTTTAATTGCCTATGATAGAGTTTTTAAAGACTGACAATTAAAAACCATAAGGAAATAATCTAAGTATCAAAGCTTGGTTCCTGGGATATGTTCAATTTCCTTTTGAGTTCCTATATGTAAAGATTTCCACACACTTCAAGAAACATGGCATATTGTCTATGCTCTATCTTCTGAAGCTACTCAGGCAAAAGCCAAGAGAAGAGAAGAATGGTTTCCATGTATGTGTGAGACAGTAGATGTTATAGATAGATGGGAGCGAGAGAGGGAGGGAGAGAGAGGGAGGGAGAGAGAGGACCAGACGGACGGACAGACAGACAGAGAGACTAATTTAAGTTTGGCAACAACTCCACTGTGTGACTTCCAAGGGTTTGGAGAAACTGAATTGAATAAGTATTTTGTTCTAAAGACAAATATTTAAATGTATTATGCCTATGCGAGACAAGCATATGACATGGTGTACTTCCATGAATTAAGCTGTGATGGCAGGGGGAAGAAGCAAGACAGTGCCATGACTATCAGCATGGTTAACTGGAGCTGCCATCAATTTTTGATCCTGCCCCACCACTCCCAACCCTATGGGTGCTCTTAGTATTCTCATTAAAAAAATGACGAAGAAAAAGTTCTCTAGTAACCCACAAATTATATCACAAACTGAGATTGGGAAATGATTAAAAAAAATTGCCAGTTCTGTTTGGCTAGCTCAATTTGGCTCCCACATCTGCAGATTCTTTTCTATAGAAAAGTAAAGTCTGACATCAGTCTTAAAACAACATTACCCATTTATTGAAGCAGGGCTGAAGATTCAGTGGAAACGGCAGTTTAAAATAATAGGAAAAAGATTTATTCAGAGGAGGAATGTTCCTATCAATGAATGATGTTTTGGATCTTTTTCAGTCTCTCAGATACATTGGCCTGCAAGTCCCATAACTCCCAGCAAGGAATAATATATTGGGAAATAGCATGGCCATTTAATCCAAACAATCCAAGGGAATCAAGTAGAGGTAGCCGATCAATCCAAATAATTATTTTTAGTAGAGGAGGAGTAGGAGTAGTAGTAGTAGTAGTGCATGGTGGCTCATGTGGTTAGCATACTGGTCTGATGATCGGCAGGTTTGTGTTTGAGACCCAGTTGCTGACGTATGGCAGTGTGAGCTCTAGTCATTCGTTCCAGTTCCTGCCGACCCAGCAGTTCAAATGTGGGCAACTACGAGTAGGTATTTGAATACCACTTCAGTGGGCAACTTAATGGGGTCAGGCAGAGGGCAATGTCATGTGTTCCTGCAAAATATGTCAATGACCCATACTCAAGACAGGGCAAACGGGTCAGAAATATCAACCCAGGAACCACTGCTTATTATGTTCAACTTGCTTCTGGCACATAATTTAATTTTTATTTTCCTTCCATCTGTAGGTTCAGCAGATACCAAGTCTGAAGCAGTTATGTCTGAACTGGTACCAGAGCCACGGCAAAAGCCGGTAGTACCAATGAAACCTGTCAGTATTAATTCCAACCTACTGGGTTACATTGGGATTGACACTATCATAGAGCAAATGCGGAAGAAGACCATGAAAACCGGATTTGACTTCAACATCATGGTTGTAGGTAGGAAAGATTGGTTCACAGGTTTGGGGTAGGAGAGACTTCATGTGGGTACTCTCTTTGAGGTTACCTTGCAGCATTTCCTACAAGCATGACTATTTCCTTGAAGCTCTACTTCTGCTCCCGATTGCTGCCCTACCAAACAGGTATCTCATCCTAAATAGATCTTTCTTTTGAATTAGCATTACCTCTTATGGCAATCAGTAACCAAGCTTAAGCCAGCCTTTGCTTGGATGAATATCCCTCAAACAAGTTTACGCTATGGCTGCTTCCACAGGACAGTTTTAAACTGTGTGTCTCTGCTTAAACCAGTTGGAAATGACATTGACAAGAGTGTTGGCCAGCAATAATCATAGACCCTGATTGACAGATTCCCTTGCTTCCCCACACCCCCACATTACCCATGCCAGGAAAGCATCTTTACTTTTGGGGGGGAAGAGTTTAAAGACAATGTGGTTTTTATCTGAGCTGCCTCCATTAATTCCTTCTTGTGCTTGACATTTTCTCACCCAGCACAAGATGATTTCAGTTTTACTGTTCTTCCTGACACTTATGCCAGAAGAAGAACGTGGCAGAACATTTGTCAACTTCACCTAATTAAAGAAAAGGAAATTGTACAAAACAAAAACACAGCATCAGACCACTCCAGCCTTTGGGTACATTCGTTAAGCAGTCCAGCATTTTACCTGTCCCTCAATGAAAATCCTTTCAGAATAGGGGCAGCCTTGCAGCCAAGCTAACAGACGTAGATATCAGTGAGCAGGAAAGAGGTCTTCCCACCAAAATGCATGGTAGCCAACTGGAGCAGAAGTATTTGCCTACAGTGAAATGTTGTGCTGCAGGTGGACAGTTCAAATTCACTTGCAGAGCATAAAGAAAACACAACTTTTTGTGGTATAGTTGCCTTCACAGTGGACTTGGACAAAGATACCTGCTTCTGTCATCAAGAAAAAGCAGTGGGGGAGGGAGGGAAGACTTCTCACATCAGGCAAGGAGGATGTGCAAATGAGCTTTACAGCTCTCAAACTCCATAGCCAGCATGGGCAACAGCAGTTCTGATTCCAGCATGACTGGAAAGTACCAAGTTGAGAAAAGCTGCCAGTGTTTGTTTATTATGTTTTAAATCTACCCAATGGTCCTTTTTTCACTAGCAGTTTACCATTCAGCATTTACTGTGACAATTAAACAGAGATCCTTAAACAGAGACAACGGGTTGTCTGGATTATGCACCCTTTTGCGTTCTTAGAGTTGATAACCAAGTTATTGTTTTCATATATTTCAGACAGGTAGTTGGTCAAAATCTGATTAATGGTTAATATATCCAGTTGGCCAGTAACTTAAGCGAGGAGTGTAACTACGTTTTCCCACATGCCCAGAATATACCCCAAATCACGCATTGCAATAATGGTCATTTCCATGAGATAGGCAGCTATATAAATTGTGTGTGTGTGTGTGTGTGTGTATTCTTAGGCTCACTGGCATGACCTAACTGGCCTAAACAGGATAAATCTGTTCTTATAGGAAGGATTGATGTAAGATTATTACTATTTTAACTCAGGGCTGAGACAAGATACGGCCTATGTTGTGCAATCAATGAGGAACACTGGGATTGATGGGGGTATACTCTGCAAGTGAAGAAAGAGCCATTAAAAGGACCTCCCTGAAAGGATTTGATAGTCAAAGCAGTAATAATAAACAAACAAACAAATACAGTAGCAATTTATACTAGCCAAACACCAATTTTGTATTGTTTGTATGTTGTTTCCCCTAGGGCAAAGTGGACTTGGAAAATCAACACTTGTAAACACCCTGTTCAAATCCCAAGTAAGCAGGAAGTCTTCAGGCTGGAACCGTGAGGAGAAGATCCCCAAGACTGTAGAGATCAAGGCTATTGGGCATGGTAAAAGCCAATTCTTCCTAGTATGCAGATAAACTGTGGCTTATTGTGCCAGGCTTTTAAGTCATTTCTTTATTATCTACAAAAGGAATTAGGGTCAGAGCAGCATGGCTTTCAAAAGAAGGGACTGAAATAGAACTCTTTGCCTTTTCTTCATCCAGTAATTTAGGTTCTGTCTCCTAGGAGAATGACAAGAATCTGAAAGAATTTGCTCTGCTATTCCAGTTCTAGGGAGTGGGGTGCTCAGCTAATTTTTTTAAATTATTATTTCTGTACTTCAAAAAATATGTATAAAACAGTTGTAACAATAGATGAAGGGCCAGTTCCAGGGGAAATGCCAGGCTAAATTGATTCAAAATTGGCTGGTAGTCTGAAAGACAAAACAGTAGTTTTCCTGGGGTAGATATGCAGTGGCAGAATCTTAAAATGTGAAAAGCAACCCGCTTACTTGCCAAAAGGAGACTTCACTGAACTCACTTCCCTTGCTCAATTACCTATAACAAGAAACTCTAAATAAAACAACCATACTTCTTGATACAAAGGAAATATAATAATGTAAGGGACAGTGATGCTGTGATACTGGCCTCATCTCTTTGCTCCCATTTCTTAAGTAACATAGATTGGTATATTACATTTGATTCCATTCTGTAGACACAGGTTTGAATATGTATGGTTGCTTCTGGAAAGAGTATATACAGTATATGCAAAACTTTACCATTTTAAGATATATTCCATAGCTCCCTCTTATATGTTCTATTGTCATCACTAAACTTCCTGTTATTCTATGCAAAATGTTGTATGTCAAATAGTGTTACTGACACACCATTGTTTCATTTGTGAAAGTGCCCACACTATACATTAATCACAATGGTGTAATTATTATATACTAGGAAGCCTCCAGGCTAAAAAGAAAATGGTCTAGGCCATAATGGAAAATCAGGCCAGGTTTATAGAAGCTTTGGAAGCACTGATATATCTGAAAGACCTAATTTATACGTCTCTGAAAAGTTGGTCCAGTCTAGTATACCATCTGTTACTTATTCCACCCACCCTTGCAGGACATATTCAGAAATGTACAGTATTATTCAGGTATAATCCTACATGAATATATCAAAATACTGAAATTGGTCCCTCGATATTATCTTGGAAATCAACTGTGTGATTGTTATTGGGGGGGGGGGGAAGGTTTGCCTAGCTGCATACAATTTTATACATACTGTAGTTGTGAAGAGATGGACTGTCCATATATGGATGAATGGAAGGGGGGGAGAGAGAGAGAGGGAGGGAGAGAGAGAGAGGAAGGGAGGGAGGGAGGGAGAGAGATTACTTTTGAAGATGAGTAACAGCAACATTTCCCCCCCAGTTATTGAAGAATGTGGTGTCAAAATGAAGCTGACAGTTATCGACACCCCTGGATTTGGTGATCAGATCAACAATGAAAATTGGTAAGTATTTTCATTTTTCACTGATTTTCTGTTTCAATCTAACTTTCTTTTCCTCCTTATGTAAGTAGAGAAGTGGGTAGGCATTAAATATAGTAGAATTCTCATTTGCCAATTCTGATTAGTAGACACAGACACAAATATTTTCAGAAATAGCATATAGAAATGTAGTATCTGCCTTGTACTCCAAGTTACTTCAAACTATAGTTTTGATGATATGACATTTACTAAACAAATGCCAACAGGAAAGTTTTAACATAGGTAGTCCTTGACCTGAGTGTTCATTTAACAATGGTCAAAATTATGACGCCTTCAGAAAAAGTGATTTACGACCTATCCTCAAAGTTAATGATTCCCCTGCAGTCACATGATTGCAATTAAGGCACCTGGCAACCATCTGGCATTTTCAATGGTTGTGGCACCCTGTGGACACAATCGTGATTTGCAACCAGCTGACTAAATGGGGAAGCCAGATTTGCTTAATGATCATGTTTCATTTAACAACCACAGTAAAATGGTCATAAAATAAAGTCCGGTCCCAATTGTGGTTGTAAATCAAGGACTATCTGTAATCTCATATTGGGTAAATTATCTTTAACAACTGATTTACTGATTACAGTAGGTTAATTTCCTCTTAAGTGGTCGCACTAGTGGAATTACAGATCCCTTCAATGTGGATTACTATGCTGCCAACATGAAGAGCAGTTGGGAAACTGCTTATATTTTAAAGTTGTAGTGGCTTAGAGACTATTGGTACTTTTGAGGAAAAGTTCTACCACTATAAGCATCATTATGCTTACTGCACTGCTAAATGACAAATTGGACATGCTGCATGAAGGACCCTTCAATATGAAAAACATGTGTTACCCCAGATCCCCAAGCTATCAAAGCAATTTTGAATTTCCACCTTAACATACATGAAAATATCACAAATAATTTCAGAGAACATACAGAGAACTAATTTAGCATTAGTACGTTTTAGCAATTTCATATAGATATTTATTCCATGACTTGTAAAATTATCCAGCTATTTTTGTTTTGTTGCTCATAAAGCATGATCTACTATATTTTGTTCCATACATGATATATAAAGTACCTCAGTAATTTGTTATAATTGGGCAAATCTGGTGACACCATTACAAAATACAGAGATTCTAAAATCTACCGTAAATCTGAAATCATATTAGCAGGATCCCAATTTCATTTTGTATTATCAGTTAAATCAGAATGTGAGATTATTAGGCTATAAAATGGACCCTGCCAAAAATCGTTTTGGTCTTATAAAATTGCCTGTGGTTTGTTTCCTCTCCATAACCTATTGGCCCATGTCAGAATATGAAATGAAGGATTGTCTGTTTGCTTTATCTCTTCTGTTTGTTTAGCTGGGAGCCCATTGAAAAATACATCAATGAGCAATATGAGAAATTCCTGAAGGAAGAGGTGAATATTGCCAGAAAGAAACGAATCCCAGATACAAGAGTCCACTGTTGCCTCTACTTTATCTCTCCCACAGGCCACTCGTATGTATTTCTCCTAGTTCTGGGGCTGGTCCATAAGATGAGGAGGGGGGAACTGTCACTGATAGGTTTTATTAATGGAGGAAAAAAATACTCTCTTGGGACTGACAGAATTCTAGAATAAATTTCCCCTGTAACTTTCACAGCCAGCTAAAGTCATCTAGGTCAGCACAGATTTTGTGGTAATATTTCTTCCAAAGGTCAAAAAAAGAGGGGGGTAACCTTCAGTCAAAGTAAAATCCATGCTTGAGATATGTTGCATCTCTATACTTTATTATGCATATGAAGACCTAGAAGAGCTATTCCTATTCATTATAATTATTGTGTGCATGTTTCCAGGACAAAATATTTTAAGGCTGGTTCATATATAACATTTTCAAAATTCAAGTGTACTGTAGGCGAACACAATGTTTCTAGATATTTAATATGTATAAATGTATTAATATGTGTGATCACACAGATATAATTACTTTACCAGCTCTATCTATTGTATTTAGTAACTGATATCAGTTATGATTGCCAACAAGAGTTGTACTTGGCAAAACAGGCACTTATGTAATCTTCATATTTAGCACTTTACCTCAAGGTGCCTGAGGTTTTCTCTTATTTTCTATTCCTTGAAGCTTTTATGCTTAGAATTTATTTATTTTTTCTTTCTTTGCCAGTCAAAGTGTGTTCCTGATGGCCATAAATTAATAGGAAAGGGTCTGGAGTCATAGATAAGCTAGTTTCCTGTATCTTATCCCCCACCTTCCAAACTGGAGCTGAATACATTACAGGAATTAATTTTATTAATTATTATTAAATTATTAAGATGCTTTTCCATAGTAAAGATGGTTATAATTGTTTAATCATCTTCTTCCTGCAGTTTGCGACCTTTGGATATGGAATTTATGAAACATTTGAGCAAAATGGTAAATATTATTCCAGTTATTGCCAAGGCAGACACCATGACTCTGGAAGAAAAGATTGAGTTCAAACAGAGGGTGAGTCTCCCTTGGGAAAGCATCTAGCAAACCACACAATCCAGATATTTTTCTGGATTGGGTCAGAAATGCTATCTGCTTGCATAGACTTTTCAACCTGAAATACTTTTTTTTAACCAGGTCCGTAAGGAACTAGAAGTCAATGGAATTGAATTTTATCCCCAGAAAGAGTTTGATGAAGACCTTGAAGACAAAGCAGAGAATGACAAAATCAGGGTGCGACGTTTATAATTCCAATTGACCTTTTTAGTAGGTTCTGAGGTAGTTTAACCTTACGTATATGGGTGTGTGTAGTTATTGAGAAGATATAAACTTTAGATTTTGATAAACTATTATTTCTACGAGAGATTAAAATTAGATCATATGTAGCTTTTAGAGACTGAATCCAAAGTTGGAATGTCAGGAATTTTTATCCTTACATACATTTGAAACATGCATTTAGTGAGTGAATATAATTTTTAAAATACATTTTTACAAACTAATTTAATTATTGTTAGTTTAGTCATATTTATGTCCTACTTTTTTATTTCTTAAGATGCTTAAAGGAATCATTAGTATTCAAATTTATTTTCCATTATACATTGCATGTACTATGTATAGATATACTGTACAGAGAGAGAAACTAGCAATGACAGCTCGTATACACATATTATTCTCTAAAGCAGTGCTTCTCAATTATTTTCTGTCATGCCCCCCTAGGAAGAAGAAAACATTTTTCGCGCCCCCCACGCGACTGTAAATAGTATCATTATTAAAAAAAATAGTATCATTATTAGAAAAAGGTCTGTTCTCCTTGAAAGGGAGGAGCATGCGCAGTCACATGTACTGGCTTAATGCTCACTATCGATGCAAATGTCAGCAGTGGTAGCCCGATTTCTTTAGCAAGTTTGATTAATTGGGGCAGCGTTATGTTTCACAGGAGAAGGTCATTGTCAGTCATTTGAGCATCAATTGGGCGCACATCCGTCGGGCAACAAAGTAAGTGTGGACGGACGTCCCACACTAAAGATGGCTCCGACAGGCTCGTGTCACAAGGGTTTTGGACAGCCAATCAGATGCTCCCGTTGTTCTCTGATTAAATACAGAGACATAAACACGGGGCTTAGCTTGTTATGACAGTGTTTGCCGAGGTCAAACGCGCCCCCTTTTACGGAGCCTCGCACCCCCCCTGGGGGGCGCGCCCCACTATTTGAGAAGCACTGCTCTAAAGATACATGTGATACAAAGGTGAAATGGAAAGAATCAAATCTTGACTTAGTCATAAAAGCCAGCTGGGTGATTTTGGACAGTCACTCTCTCTCTTGGCCCAACACACCTCGCAGGGTTGTTCTTGTGAGAAAAATAGGAAGTTGGATATGCTACTTGTAAAAACAATAAAGGTGGGATACAAACAAACAAATAAATAATAAAATCATCCTTATTTATACTAGAAAGAAGCAACTTAATTTCTATGTATATTTTCAGCAGGAAAGTATGCCATTTGCTGTGGTGGGCAGTGACAAAGAGTATCAAGTGAATGGGAAAAGAGTCTTAGGAAGAAAAACACCTTGGGGAGTCATTGAAGGTACATAAATAATTATTCTGTAATTTCTTATTTAGATGTCACTTATAGCAGCCAGTCTGCAAATGGTACCAGTTGCAATTTTTGTGAAGATTCTTCACAAAAAGTCAATGACCTACAAACATGTACACTATCTTCCCCAACAAAGTAAATTGGATTCATTAGTTATTCATGATTTGGATGAATACATTGAGGGGTGCTTACTCGAAATACTGAATTATAAAATAATTATAAAATATAAAATACAGCAGTTATTTTCAAAGGTGAATTTTCTGTAAATATGGTAACTGGGGGCGGGGGGGAGTGAGCAGGAAAAAGAGAAATCCCATTAGATCAGTTTTTAATTTTAAATATACAAGGAAAATCTCAGTTAATGAATAATAGCTTGATATTAACTTTTAAATGTTTTAAGCACTAGGAAATATATAATAAATTCTAACACTTGGGAAGCTTTTAAAAATGTGACTCAGTCTGAATTACGACACAAAATGAGGAATAGATTACTTTTTTGTTTTGATGATATATGACACCATGATTTTACTAGAGTATTCATGTTGATAGTAATTTCTGATATGTTAACTTTTTATGCTTAGTGAATTTTCGCTTTGTGTTCATGTGCTATTGTTTATAAATCTCTTAAAACCATGTAACCGAATTGACATAAAATAATTTATAATAAATAAGAGTTGTTAAAAGAATGAGTGAGGAAAGAATGTGGAAAGAGGCAAGTGAAGGCAAATTTCTCCTTCTCACAAATCTCTGCTCCACTTGCTTTGTGGATATTTTTGGAACCTTTTGCACAGCAGCCCATATTATTCAGATGGTTTCCCCAATCGTCAGAAAAAGTTTTTGATAAACCTGAGGGCAGAAGTTGGTGGGAAAAGCATTTCTTTCCTAGTCTTCTAGAGAGGGGTATTTTTGTTTTAGATCCAATCCTGGCAGACATGAAAGATCAGGTCACTTGAGAAAGTTCAATTAAGCTGATTTATTGCTAAAAATCTATGCATAAGAATCTTATCAACTAACAGTCAGCACCTGGTTAGAGTTAGATAAAAGTCAATAGCACTTAAGGAAGGGGGGGGGCTTGAATTTAGTTCGCTTGTGGCTATGGCTATGTAGTAATTCTAGTTTGAAAAGATTCCAACTCTGCCCCCAGATTCTGCCATTCCTTCTCCTAAGGAATTCTTGTGAAATGTTTTATGGAATCCACTACCATTCAGATAATGTGAGAGACCTAAGAATGGCAAGATATCCTCTTACATTAGTGCTGCTTCAGGCAAGGATTGGCCTTCAAGATTTCCATTCAGTTTTGTGATTCTATTACTGTATTCTTATCTAAGGTATGATAATTGTAATTTCCTTTATTTACAGTGGAAAATCTCACCCATTGTGAATTTGCTCTACTACGAGATTTTGTCATTAGGTGAGAATGACTTTTAAAGGTGTTGCCTATTCAACTGGAATAATTTACTGAAATAAACTGAAAAAATTAAATAAGCTATTGCCATACTATAGCATTAAACTGATCTTTGGGGAGGTCTACTGTAACTTCATAGGGGTGCAGTAGCTCAGTGGCTAAGACACTGAGCTTGTCGATCAAAAGGTTGGCAGTTCAGTGGTTCGAATCCTTAGTGCCGTGTAATGGGGTGAGCTCCCGTTACTTGTCCCAGCTTCTGCCAACCTAGCAGTTCAAAAGCACGTAAAAATGCAACTAGAAAAATGTGGACCACCCTCTAGAGATGAGCACTGCCTTCTAGAGTTGGGAACGACTAGCACATATGTGCGAGGGGAGCCTTTACCTTTTACTGTAACTTTGAATATTTAAATGACCTATCATACCTCAAAGACTATATTTCCAAAAAGAACTTGCTAATCTCCTCCCACCTTGGATAGGATGGGAACAAATGAAGTAATAAAAAAAGAGGTGTAAATGTTTCTTTTTTCTCAGTTGCTCCCTATTGTTGGGCTGGCTAGGTTTTTCATGAGCACAGTATAGGACAAATTTAGAACGAACAAAATACTTCTTAAAATAATAGACACTTAAGAAATGTTCTGCCACAAGAGGTGATAATGTCTTACAGTTATGGTTACAGTTCTAAAAAGGGTTACAGAAATTTATCAATCATATATTACAATCCTGAAAGATGAAAATGCAGGAAAGTAGTCTTTAAACAATTTAAATATAAAAGCTAATATTGTTGGATAATTTGACCATTTGCCATATTAAATAAATAACTGAATAGGAACATATGTGCTCTTGTATTTCTTGTATTTCTGTGTTGTAACAGGATACACTTTTTGTCTCCTTTCACCTTTTTTTCACTTGTTCTTTAGGACCCACCTTCAAGACCTAAAAGAAGTCACTCACAATATCCACTATGAAACTTACAGGGCGAAACGACTGAATGACAATGGGGGACTCCCCCCAGTGACCGTAGAGACAGAAGAAAATCATGAAAGCAATTTGTGAATGATAAATATTGTTGTTTAGTTAATATTCAGAAGCATATTAACTATTTCTTTCATTCTATCTTTTTATTTGAATTCAGGCCTCTCTTAGAAGCATATGGGATATCCTTCATGAGTGCATGGGGGAAAGAACATGGATATGGATTTCCCACTTTCCCTATATGTCCTCATCTTGTTATGGTTGGTTGCACAGTCAGGTGTTTAGACTGGATTTGGCATTTTTGTCCATCATTATTATAATTTTTATTAATTTTGTACACGAAATTCTAGTCTTCCATTGTTTTCCAGTACTCAGTTATGCATCCTGATTGTGGGAAATGTAAAAAAAAAGCCTGGACGTGACACAAACTGTGAGAGCATGTGAAGCATCTCCAAGGGTTGGTAGGAAATGAGATCAATTTGCTATGAGCAGTGTGATGAAAAAAAAGAGACATACTTTGGATGCAAGCGTTCCAGGTCTGGATACTTTGCATTGTGGTTGATGGTTTGTGTTATAAATTCACTTCTCAATGTAGAAATGTTAAAGTTAGACTGAGGTTGGGATCTTACAGGCACTTCTGTAATAGTAAGTGTAATGAAATCAGTGGGAGGAATTAGTTGCCAAGTAAATGTGTTTAGTTAGAATTAATAAGCAGGTGTAGATAAGAATGTCAGGTTTTTTACCATTTCTTTCTCATTATCATAGGAGGCAAACTATTATAGAGAGATAAAAGCTAATCTGGAAATATTGTTTTCTTAGGACAGGGGAAATAACATTTTTAACAGTACCACAATATTCCTTAAATCACCATTATGTATCTCAGATTCATACACACATACTGTCCACTCCCCAAAATCTGGCACATGGTATTGTCAGACCTACCCTAATGAAGTTTTGACATTACAGTAATGGAACAATCCCTCTAGGTGTCTGAGGCAGCTGGAAAGGAAACAATGCAACATTTCCAACTGTGCCTTTTTGCCCTCTATAACCCAGACTATGGGAAAGATGCTGAAGCTGTTCCATATTAAGACACTGTTCAGGAGGATATTTACACATCCTTCTTTCATCCTAAAATGTGGCATTTTAATTCTGACTCAGATCCTTGTAAGTTTGCCTAGGCAGTCAGCTTTCATTCAACTGTAAATTGTACTACTGATTTCCAAATATGGAATTTGGCCAAAGTGATCTAATCCTTAGAACTTCTGCTTTGTTCTCTTTTTTAAGCAAAAGCAGGTAACTAGTTTATATGTACAAACGCTGTGGACTGCCCAGAAAACAGAAGTGACTTGTGAGGATCAGAATTTCACTGCCACATATAGAGCCACCATGCTTGCTGTTTCATGCTGTCTCCCAAAATATCATGATTATTAATCATTGTAACCCCACTTTTTGGGGGGGAAATAGCCCTTTTTCATTTTTAAATGTGCATATCAAGGTCAAATGTTCCTTCTATGGAGTTCTCCATAGTGGAAATTAGCTAACAAAAACATTAAACAATACAGAGAACAAAATAAGCTGTTTTTAGCTGAATCTGATGACTGTCCCATCCAGTTCTGTACTGTTTGTCTTATTTGGCAGTGGCTTCCTAGGTATTGAAGCAAGAATTCTTCCCATCCAATCCTGAAGAAGACAAGGATTGAACCCAGAATTCTTTACATGAAGAGTGTCTGCTCTTTATGATAGGATAAGGCTCCATAAAATATATCACAGAAATATTAAAAATGGAATAAATTTTTTAGCTGATATTATATAATTTATTGCTTAATTCAAACAATTCTAAGTCAGCAAACACTAAATTAAAAATCAAAGTTTAATCAGTAAAACTAAAGTTCCGTGCATTAAGAATCTCCTCAGGGAGGATATTTTATTGAATTGGAGCCACAATAGCAAAAATCCACCAAAAAATTTTGAATTTACAAATGATTAAAATCTGATCAGAAATGGGGCAGAAAAGGTCATCACAATATAGAAAAGTTGTCTGTAAATTCATCCATAAAATGTTTTCAGTCCTTCCAAATAGATTTTTGGTTATAGCAATCTGGAAAAATTAACTGCCACATATCGAGTTCTACAAAATACAATATACATGATTTTTTTTGCGATATGCATAACTATGTTGTATATAATAACTAAATTAACAAACCTAATCAAAGAATAAGTGTTTTGATTTTTTGTTCCTAGCTTAGATAAATGTCAGGTCTCCTCCAAGTTAAGAATAATGTACTTTTCTAAAAAAAAATAGCATAGAAGTGGTTTGTTGGAGCCTTCTTTTCAGATATTCTTTGATTTTTAAGTCTGGTTTCATCCAATGGAATTTAATCCTCTTCCATTAAGTCAAAAAAGAAAAAAAAAGATTCCAAGCCTTAACAGAAGTAGTTGTTTGGACTCTCCATAAAACCTCAAGACCATATTAGTAGTTAATAAGAAAATGTTTGCTATAATTTTGGATTTATTTCAATAGATCTTAATATACAGTCTGGGTTCACACATATATTACTGTAAGTTATAATGTGATTTGATTTTGATTTGCTATATGATGTGAACTTAGCCATTCTAGACTGTAGCATAGTTTGTGATGTTGCAGTATGTGGGATCCTAACCTATTATTGCTTATTCATTACAGTTAATCAAACTATGGCTTAATATGAAATATTAACCCAAATAATATTTGACTGAAGCAATCACTCAAACATAAGAATGAGAGGGACAAGTGTGTGTGTGTGTGTGTGTGTGGTTGTGTGTGAGAAAGAGAGAGAGAGAGAGAGAGAGAGAGACAGAGACAGAGAGACAGAGAGATCATTGAATCCTCACTACATTTTTGGTAAGTCCATTGAGTGCTGCTTTATACCATAATGTTATTACACATAGGAAACTTGGGTAGTCCCAAAAAGCTAAGCAAGCTATGACCCTCTTGATATTTAATATATAATTACATAAATTAATATTTGGATGGGAAACTTACAGAAATTCCCAAGGATGTCCTTTTTTTCTGAATACCCTGGAAGAAGGCAAAGGCAAACGACTTCTGAATTATTGCCTAGAAAACAACTTGGATATGTCCATGTAATCATCAGCAGTCGAGACTGAAAGATTCAATTGTTTAATACTTATATACTAGGAAGACTCCAAACTCCCACTTCTAGTTCTGACAAATAGCTAAAGGTAGATAATTTCTCTATTTCACATTGCCATAACACTATGAATTTATATGAATTGCATAAATGATACTCTTCCTAAGATTTGTTTTATAACAAAGGCCTAGTCAGTGAAACAAATTTGCATGATAAGGAGGCAGGCCTTTCATTCATTTTTGTGCAGAATTACTTGCTTCTTTAGCTTAGTTTAACCATTGGGAGGCTAGTTTGCTTGTAGGTTATGAATATTCTGAATTAAATGTAGCTTAAGTCTTAGCTGAAATGAATATGATTGTCTGATCCTGAGCAGGTTTTTGTGAAAGGGTGATTTATAACCTTTCCATAATATTGCAAGATACAATTGCATGATGTTTCTGAAAACTATGGTCAAAGCCATGACAAATTAATGACTGCAAGAGAAGAAATGTTTCACTATAGTTATTCAGAAAATAATTTTATGAGAAGGATTGTCTTAGTATAGTATCCTTTGTCAAATATAAAAAAGATAATAGAGCAATTGCATAGATATTTATTCAGAAGTAAGTCCCATTTTAGTTCAATATATTTAAGTGTGAACACTAATATATTCTAATATAATTGTGGAAATATAAAGCTATGTTATTGGAATGATACAGACTCAGAAACTTGATGTTCAATGGAAGAGGTTATCAGAGAATTCTATAGTATTGTGCTGATTCTCCTAGGCATAAAATGAGAATGAGCACACAAAGCATAACATCCCTGGGCATGCTGCTTCTTTATCTGCTCTTTTTTAGAACTCTTGGGCATAAGAAACCTAATTGAAGAAATTCTAAGAAATTCTACTGCCCTTTAACATGCATTAGCATTATTGTGCCTACTATGGGAGAATAAACCTCAACAATGGTGCTTTAATTCATGCATATCGGCTATTTTTCTATTCACACAAATTCACCTGTGTGCCCTTTTCTCCTATTAATATTCAAATTGCCTCTGTCAAATACACATATTTTTAAATATATTAAAATGTTTTGGTGGCCAGTGTTCCTAAGCAACTCTTATCCGTCTTTTCTAAAGAGCTCATGTTAATACAGTACAAACAGTCACCATTATATACACACAGCAAATTTGTTAGGCTATTGGGATTGAGGAAAAGTGACAAGTATAAAGTTGCACTGTTACTGTCTTATTCAAGAGATAACTTGAATTCTGGGTTTTTCAAATCCCAGTCCCACTCTAACTACTGCACTGCCTTGCACTGCATGTTATAATTATAAACACATTCTTCGCAGTTTAGTCCTTGGCAATGAACTCAGCAAAATATACAAAGCTCTGATGTTACTGTCCTATGTAGGTATGGTATATTCCAGATGAGTTGTACAAAGAGAAAAACTTTGATTTTCACTCTATCTTAAGCCATTTCAAGTTTTATCTTCTTAGACTGTATATAGGAGCAATGAATTTGAGGTATGACATTGATAACTTGTCTTGGGGATCTCAAACTGAGTTTTAACAAGATCTATTTTTGCAGACTAATTCTGGTTTCCTTTACTACCAAGAGTAGTAGAATATTCTTGCTTATCGATTTTACTTTTTAACAATAAAATTAGCTCTAAAATTCCATCTTGATGCTGAATTGTGTAGGCCCATTTATTTTTAAAGCATTTCTCATCTACATCATAGCTAGACTAACTTTGCTGAGAAAAGCCAAAGATCTGCCTGCTCCCAATGCAGATCTTTGCATTTTAGAGCCAGTTGTGGGAGCATCAGGTATTCATGGCCATCTGCTGTATCCAATGTATGCACTATTACAAATTGCCTTTTTTCGGTTTCATTTCCCCAATTCAAATACCTAAGAACTACAGAAATAGCTCTTACTTGAGCATTACCATACCACTGTCACAAATATATTAGAAAAGAAAATGCCTCATAGCAATATAGTGGTTTCCCCCCCTTTTTATGTTACATATGGGTCTGTATTGTATAAATCAAGCCATAAAGAGAATACAGGTATAGAGAAAGAAAATATCCTATTATAATCTCTGAAAACCTTCCATTGCCATTGTGGATACCAAAATCTAATGAAAACATTTTGATAATGTAGATTGTCTTAGAAGCTAATTTGTGGAGAATTAGTATATTATACTATGACTGGGGTGGGTGGGGGTTGTTTGTATTAAGAAAACCAATTACGGGATTGAATAATGCCTAGAGTCTTTTGATATATTTAGCTCATTAAAGTATCACAATGACATTTTCTTGTTACTGATCCAACCTTGTTGAAAAAAATACATGCCACAATGATGTAAATATTGCTAGACTTAATTTTTGTGTTCCATTGTCTGATTAAAATATGTAATTTGAGTGATTTATTAGTAATTTGCTCTACCGGTTTGAGGTCCATCCCTTAGAATCAGTAACAGTTCCATCTTGATTCAGTTTCAGCTTATTATCTCACATCCTGTCCTTTATAAGCTGGAGACATGCAGAAGCCTGGAGGAATCCAATGCTGATTTTGCAGAAAAGGGAATTATCATTAGGTATTGTCAACATATCTGTATCTAGTTCTAAGTCTGCCAAAAATCATCCTGAGCAGCTTCATATAAATGTTGAATACTGCATGAACACTCTTACATTTAGTTATTTTTTGTTACTAATATACCAATATTAACATTTACATTATATAGGTTTTCAAGAACAATTTGAAGTGCTGTTTTATTGAATAAGTCCTATGTAGTTTGACTTCTAGATATCTTCAGGACCACATCCTTCCAACTGAATCTGACCACCCTGTATATTTGATCCAGGAAATAATGCTGTGAGTTACCCCACCAGAAGTGTATGATCTGGAAATGTTTGGATGACTACTCCATCTCTATGGAATGGACATTCCAGGCATTCCCAATCTTGTTACGATTGAGAAAATAGTGACAACTCTTTTATTTTGTAGAAATTGGAATCTTAAGGTTTGTTTGTATTACCATTAGTTTGGTACGGGGAGAGAGAATAAGAGAGCGTATAAACGATGCATAAATAAATATTACAGGTAATCCTCTACCTACAACCATTCATTTTGTTACAATGGCACTAAAAAAATGATATTTTTCACACTTACGACTGTTGCAGCATCCCCATGATCATGTGATCAAAAATTAGATGCTTGGCAACTGGTTCATATTTGTGATGGTTGCAGTGTCCTAGGGTCTATGCTCTTTGTGACCTTCTGACAAGGAAAGTCAATGGGGAAGCTAGATTCACTTAACAACCATGTTACTAACTTAATAACTACAGTAATTCACTTAATTACTCTAGCAACAAAGGTCATAAAATGGGTCAAAACTTACTTTACAGCTATCTCACGTAGCAACAGAAATTTTGGGTTCAATTGTGGTTGTAAGTCAAGGACTACCTATAATACATTAACTGAGGAGACAAATTAATTTTAACTATGATTATAAAATGAACCTATGTTTAGTTAAACTGGTGAGTTCATATTAATTCCTAATAGAAATGTTAAGGTTTTGCAGAAATGTAAGAAACAGCAATATAGGGAAGACACTTGTTTTAAATAGGTGTTACAGTACTTCTAGCGCAGTTTTGGAGAAACTAGTGCCATAGGAATATGTAAGACAGAAACCTATAATCATTCACTCTAGGAACAGTCCAAAATGCAGAACCAAAACTAGGCATTTCTCAAAAGATAAGGAAATTTTAGCAGAAACTGACTAATGTTAAAACCCGTGCAATCTCAAAGGGCTAAGATTAGAATAGTATACCCTAACCTTGGTATTCTGGAGGGTCTCAGACTATGTGTTAACTTGAGGAAAAAGTAAGCATAAGTGAAGCATATTTGAAAATTTGAATATCACTGTGCATCTATTTTTAAGTATTACATATGGTAAAGCAAACAGAAAAAAAATTGTCCCTCAGTATCTAATACAGCAGGCAGGCGCATTACATAATTCCAAATTCTATAAACTGCAACCTGAGACAAAATTTTCTTTCCACCTTTCCCAGTATTATGAACTTCTCAACGGGCCTGGTTGTTGCATAATATATCTAAATGATAATTTGATTATGATCCACTTGTTTGTTTTCTGGCTATCCATGCTATGCTTAGGATGTCTTCTTCAGCAGTAAAGCTGAAAAGCATTAATAATCTTTCTATCCCGTTTCTTCAAAGGCCACTATTGCTTCCTCCAAGTTTAAAAGTTCGCATTATCTTCTTCCAATTCAGCCTCCCTCAGTATGTATTCAGCCTATAAACCAGATAAGAAAATGCAATTTTGTCTCAATCCTATGCCAGCCTGGGGTCTGTTTTACCATATTCTGTTTGGATTGTGGCTTTCCACCATGGCCAGCCAGGCACAGCCACCAACCTACCAAAGTTCAGAGAAAAATGCAACCAAAACAATCCCTGCTTATGCTCTTAAAGGGGCAGGATAGGAAGCAACATGTTTTGTGAGGGAGGGAATCCCTCACTCCAAATCCATTTTTCAGCCATCTACAGATGTAGAAATGAGCAGCTGAGTTCAAGCAGCCTTCGATTATATAATATTTGTGCCAGTAGCTGTCTCCTAATGGAATTACTTTCCAGAGTGGTTGAAGGGAATGCGAGGAACAAATGTCACATTTACATAGCGAATAAAAATATGACTGTTATTTAGGTTAATCCCAAGAAAGGCGCTACCTAGCTATGGACGTTTTTCATCGATCAACGCTATGCAATGCATTGCTTATGTGCTCACTGATCTTCCTTCTCCTCCTTCCAGAATCAATTTAGTAGAACCGTAGTAGCAACCACCGCGCCTTTTGCAGTCTACCCAAGTGGCCAGGAGGCGTCCGCGGGACAGGCTCCCCCACAGCCGGCCGACCGACCGGCCGCCACGCCTCCACTCCACCGAGAGAGGCAGGACTGCGCGCCAGGAAATCACGGCCTGCTACGGGGCGGCTCTGCCCTATTTGGCAAGGGACGAAAGAGACGGACCGCCTCGGTCGGTGCCATTGGCCGGGAACATGGCGCTGAACAGGAACCACTTGCCCGGTGGCGGTGTTGTCCCGCCCCACGGGGAAAGGTAACCGGAGGCGAAGATGTACTTGGCTAGCAAGGGGCGGCGGGGGGAAGACCCGGCGGGGGGGGGGGGGGGGGGGGGGGGGAGCCCGGGGGGGGGGGGGGGGGGGTGTCTTGCGTATCCTCGGGGATGGCGAAACACAGGCGGAGCATTTCTACCTGAGCGGTGGGACGGGCGCCTCTAAGCCCAGCGACCTTTCCCCCTGAGGAGCCGCCTGGTTTCCTCGGCCTCGAGAGGGGCGCCTGGGCTCGAGAGCGCCCGCGTCTTTCCATCACCCGGAGAAGGATTGTGACTTCTGCCCAAGTATTAAGAGGGGCCGTAGAGGTGTTAACCTGAGTCGCTCCCCTCCCTTTCTACAGTCTTGCCATGCCCGGGACTTCGACTCTTGGTGGGGAGGGCGATGATAGCTTCTTTTCTTTTGTTTTGTTTTGTTCTGTTTTATTTCGACAGTCTACGCGGCCTTTAATTCCACTTCCGGCCCGTGCAATAATCTACGTACAGTAATGTTGTTGTTTTATGACGTGGGCCGTAGTTGTGACACACATTTTCCTTCCCAGGTTAGGCTTCACTAAGCACCAATTTAATTCCGCCTTCCTCCGTCTAGGTTAGGAATAATAAATGTATCCGGAGAACAATTTTCGTGGAGGGTAGAGAGTTAAGGAGGCTGCATTACTGAATACAGGTTCTCTTTCCATCACACCCTAGATAAGTACAAATTGATGGGGAAAAGGAAATAAAGTGTGGCCCGAAATAAATTTCTCAACTACTTTTCTGGCAGGCTCATTACCTAAGAGGAAACATGACTTGAAGTAATTGGCTTCACAGGAAAACATTCATAATTTCTTTATGTTAAGAAATTAAAATAGTAGTACTCACCTAATACATTGAAGAGATGAATAATTTCACTGCCATAATTATTAAACAAATGAGGCAAATAATTTACATGTTTGACTCATCATTCTTCCTTTTGGTTTACTTTGGAATAAGACAAGCAATTATTGAAGAAGAAAACAACACAAAAAAATAGTACAGCAGAGCTGTAATACTGACAGTAGGCCAGTATGAGTTAAACCAGACTCATGTGATTTCTACATGATCATTGGAGTGCTAAATTGTCAATATTCTTGTGATAGTGATAGGTCATCTTTTTTAAAAAAAAATCCTAAGTAAGAAATTTTTGTTTTTTTGATGGAAGATATTCAGAATTTGTGCATTTTCCCCAATTTATATATTGCAATTTCTGAGAATTTTAAAAGGCAGCTTTTTGGACATCATGTAGTGGTAGTCTAATGGAGTTAAGTGCATGAGTTGCTATCACTAGTGTTTCCAATTCCATGTAGGGCTGCGTAGGCACATCATCCAAACCAGGGAAAAGACTCCTCTGGCCATGGCCTCCAACTGCCCCTCCAGCTGTAAGCCATGAAACCTGGAAGAACTCCAAGTTGTAGAACTTTTGTTTCAGAGGAATGCTATTCTGTCTGGAGTTAAAACCAGAACAGAATAGTACCCCTTTCCTGTTGAACTTCAGTCTATTCTGTGTTATCCAGACTAACAGCCTTCAGAGTCAGGAACTTCAAGTCGGTCCTGCCCAAGATGAAAATGTATAACTAGGGATCAGCTCAGCAGCATACTGATGATATTTGTCTCCAAACAGATAGACATCCTCTTTTAGCAGTTTCATGTTAGGGAGAGAAGACCAAACCCTGAGACATCACACAAAAAGGACCACCCATTGGGCCAACCTGACTCATCATCACCATTGGAATTACTTCGTAAGGAGCAGAACTATTGTAAAACAGTGCCCTCAACTTCAAACTGGGCAGATGGTCCAGAAGAATACCATGATTAATTGTATTGAATGTTGCTGAGTGGTCCACGAGACATCTGTTCTCTCCATCCAGGTCCCTTCATAGGTCATTCACCAAACATGAAAACTTTCCATCCTGTGTTTATTCTAGATTTATGACTGAAAGGGTGTCAGATTATCCATTTTTACTAGATGCTCTGACACCCACATTCTTCCCCAAAAGAAAGCCTCTCAGAGTCACTTGGTTGAGTTGGGTGGCTATAGAAATTGAATAAATAAATAAAAACTTCATCAGGAAGAGGAGCTTGGTGACAACAATAGTTATTCACTATGATTGGGACCAGGGAATGAGGACAGAGGATCACTTATTCCACAAATGAGGCACTTACTGCTATCTGGATTCATCAGTCACAAATAATAGTAAAAGACATTGATCACCATTTCACACCTACTGTGAAGAATCAAAAGTTACATGACTATGAATGACTTTATTGGCAACATGTAGTGCAGAAAGACTGATGGCAAGTCTTCCTGCCCACCTTTGTTCAAAACTGAACAAGCTACCTATACAATGCTACTGGGCTGTAATTTATCAACAGCAAGGGCAAAGAAGTTCTGATAATATGCCACCCTTGTTTTCATTGAATAGATCGGAACAATTACCCTTACCTATTTTCAGTCAGATTCACTGTTAATCTTCCTCCAGTGGTGCTCCAGACATCATTTCTGATGCATATATCTAGAGGTCCTCAATAAACCAGAGTCCCCTGATTTGGATGACAGAGGCTGCTTATAAGCAGTTATATCAAGTAATTCATTACAAACTATGCAGCTCTAAAGAACTGGAGAATAAAAAAAAAAAGAAAAACTTCACACAATCATCGTCAATATTCATAAATATTTGACACATTTGGTGAGGTGCTGGGGGAATAATGGATAGCTGCCTTATCAGCTATTGAAATGAGAATAGATAGTTGTGTTTCATTATAATTGGATTATGTGCAAGTCTGCTTGGTGCTCAACAAGCCTTGCTCTGAAATAACTGCAAAAGATTAAAACTATAGGTTTCCAAACTAATCTGGTGCTTGTTGAAACATAACAAATCAGTCACAATTGGTTGAATTCGTTCTACATTTTGTCCAACTTTAGTGGTTAGAATCTAGTTATCATAGAAATAAACTTAACGTTTTATGCACAGAGAAGGAAAACTCACCACCTCATAGTCAAAATAGTTTGGTTCATCTCCTAATAGTTAACTATCAGTTGTTCAGTCCACTTCCAATAAAGATGTTTCTTACAAAAGCTATTTTCCAAATAACACTTGAGTGATCTGGAATACTTGTATGAAGTTTGTATTTCACATTTTTATATATATAGTTGTTATTAAAGAATACAGAAGAGAAATTTTAAAGACTTAATATAAAGAGCAAATAATAATAGATATTGGTGTTATCTATTCTGAGGATAGAATACTATATTCACTAGTGGTGTTATTTGTACAGAGGTTTATACAAAGATGATATGAGCTTTGTTTTCTGGACTGAGCTTAGTAAATACTTTTTATTAAGTTGATTCTTCATCTGTATTATCATTTTTAGTAAACCTTATTAAATAACTAATACATCTATATTGTATCTCTTTGAAGTATTCTCAAGCACTGTAAAGATGTAGAGCTGACTTTCTCTGAAATAACTGGCAATCCAGAGATGTTCAAAGGCACTAAGAAAGGAATGGTTTTTCTCACTCCTTATCGGGTAAGTTCTGAGTGAAATCCAACCTTCCTAAATAAAAAAAACAAAGTGGAAAATTTCCTCAGTTAAACTTCTAAAACAATATTCAGTTTCTGAAATGACATTTTTAGCAATACATAAAGTAATACGGATTTTCTGCAAAATCCTTCTCAATTTGATGCTTTTACTAGACTGAAAGTTAGCTGTGACATCAGAAATTAAGCCAGTGGTTAGGGGTTTTTTTTCTTTCCTGATTTAGGTGTCTCACAGTTTTGAGGGCTATCTAAAATAAGTCATGCTTTACATACTCTGATTGAAATCTAAATTGAACTGCTTAATGCCTTCCATGTCTTTATAAGACTTGAAGACTTGAAGTCACTAAAATAGTTAGAGCTTTTGAAGCCAGTAACACTGGTATAGTACTATTTGCATTAATAATTCAGTTTTCAGACAGTTTAGTGTTTTAAATACTTGAGAGTAGATTATTCAAAAGATTGCACTCATCTTGTGTGGACTTTAAGAATGGCCTATTAAGTTTTGATTGCAGGCCTGCTGTCAGTATTTATTAGGTTGACAGACATACAAATGAGTTCTGTATAGCATATAATCCTTCTGTCTCTAGAACTATCTCCAAAAAGAAAATTAAACCTAGCTCCATCACTATTTTAAAGATAATATTTAAAATGTTTGCTTTTGTGTGTAGATTAAAAGGATTGTATTTCGGGTTTTAAAATATTTTATATATTATCTTTTTCTTTTGGTTGATCCATAAACAGTTATTGAGATCTTTAATGAAGGCCTACACAAGCCAAGAATCAAAAGTTATAAGCTAAACCATGCTGAACAGCCTTCTAAAAGATATCTATCTTGATTGATTATTTTATATATTTAAGAAAAGTGTTTTAGGATGGGATAAAAAACTAAAATATTATAAATTGGGATAAAAAGATATTAGTCCAATTTTAAATTTTAAACTGATGATTTGATATGGATGTAGATTGCAATTATATGTAACAAGGTTTTCATTTCTGTGTGGCTTTCTTGTGCTTTTCTTTTTAAAAAGTGAAGGCATAAATTTGTTTTGCAGGTTATTTTTGTGTCAAAAAGCAAAGACCCAATGATGTCTTTCATGATGCCATTCCACTTGGTGAAGGGATGCTCTATTGAACAACCTGTCTTTTCTGCCAATTATATCAAAGGAGTAATACAAGCAGAACCAGGAGGTATGTATCATCCATCAGAGAGGCAAATTTTAAAAAAATTGTGCTCTTGGAGTAATCATATGTAAAATCAAACGCTGCTTTCCTGATATACATTCTGGTTAAATTTCACAGTCCCTGATTAAATTCAGTGAAAACATTTGATTAGAGTTTGGAAGAAGCTATCCACTTCTGAGCTTGTAGGAAGAAATACACTTTTTACATATAAGTGTGTTTAGAGAAAAGTGATGAATGAGCATTTTTAGCTGGTTGTGAAAAGGGAAAAAAGCAGTTTAAGTATTGTTCTTACCTTGAAATTTGTTCTCTTTGAAATCTGTGCAAGATAGATGGGCTATACTGTGAAGTTAGGGTTATTGGGGCATCTTCTGCCCTCTCCAGAACTTTGGTAAAGATAGGGTGAGGTTTTGGTCCTTTTTATTTGATTTTAAAGGGTTCTTAATAACATAAGTAAGCAAATCTTACTAAAGGTTTAATACACCTATTGAAAGTTGGTAGTTTATCTCTGAATGTCAGTAATACAATGCTGAGGAACCTGGAGTTGGCAAAAATGAGGTGATTTCTCAAAACTGGTATAGGACAGGAGTGAAACCCAGCAGGTTCTGACAGGTTCTGGAGAACTGGTAGAGGAAATTTTGAGTAGTTCAGAGAACTGGCAAATGCCACCTCTGGTTGGCCCCAGAGTGGGGTGGGAATGGAGATTTTGCAATATCCTTCCCCCAGGAGTGGGTAGGGAATGGGGATTTTGCAGTATCCTTCCCCTGCCATGCCCACCAAGCCACACCATGGCCACCAAGCCACGCCCTCAGAACCAGTAGTAAAAAAATTTGAATTTCACCACTGGTATAGGGATACCCTATTATGGGAATATTTGTTAAAACTATTTCTGAATTACTTTGTAAACTGATATTTATATCAAATCATGTTCAATTTATCCATGTTTTTGTCTTGACAACCTTTTGGGAAGCTGCCCTAATTTAAGACTTTTAATGCAACATTTTTTTTAGGTGGCTGGGAAGGTCAGGCTTCATTTAAAATGAGCTTTTTCAGTGGAGGTGCTGTAGAATTTGGACAAATGATGTTCAAGCTTGCAAGTGATGGTAAGACTTTCTTCTCATTTCTTCCCATCCCAGGCAAATAATTTGGTAGCTGATTTCTGCCTTTGATGATAATATTTGACAGATGTACTTGCTGATAGTTCTTCAGGCATACTTAAACCCTAACATATGGTTAATGCTAAATGCTGCTATTCCAACCTCTATTATATGTTTTTCATTCTTTCCAACCCAACAAAATGTTGGAGAAAAAATTATGTAGAGAGACTTGAGCTCTTGTCTATCAGCAAGATTACTCCTCTAAACAGAATGGGTCCAGATTTGATATGGTGGAAGAAGCAAGAAAAATAAAAACTGGGTACAAAAATGGATTTGGATTAGGTTGGTAGCTGAGAAGAAAAACATTATGGGAAAATATTCCCCAATGGCAAATATGCATTGGGCAGTGACTTGGAATGCTGCCTCTTCCGTTCTAAACCCCTTCTCTCCTTCCAGGCACATGACCCAGAGGGGAGCTGGTGCAGCCTGCCCTGTACTTCCATGCATGCTTGCAAACACATTTTGTTACCTAGAATTAAATACAGACAGTTCCAATGACCACTGCAAGTAAACAGCGCAAAGCTATATTCTGCATGCTTTATGTAGTTCGCTTAATTTCACTATCAATTTTCACCTACAGTGCATTTCCTGCAAAAATACAATAATCATGACGGTTAAACCAATCAGATAATTTGCTTAAATTCCCGCTAATTTTGGTTGATTTAAAACATAATTATTTAAACTCCAAGGTTTCATGTGCTACATTTGGCTTATTAAATATGCTATGTTTAGCTTCTAGAGGAGTACCAGCTCCGAGTTTTGGCTATGGGTATGCACCACCACCTTTTCCTGGTGCTTATGGACCTCCACCAGGAAGCTACGTTATGCCACAGCCAGCTTCTGGAGCCTATATTTATATGCCTGCACAAATGAATGGATATGGAGTTGCTCCGCAGCCTATGGGATATCCATATGCACCTCCTCCAGGTAAATTTCAACCAACTTTATAAAATATTGTTATTCAATATTACGCTGTCTCTTTTTGTTTATCTAGGACAGGGGTGTCAAACTCAATGCCCAGGGGTCAAATCTAGCATATGGGGTACTTAGATCTGGCCCGCAGGGCCACCCTGAAAATAGTGAAGGACCGGCCTATGGTGCTTCTGTCAGTGAAAACATGCTCCCGCAGCCCTCCCAAGCTCCATTTTCACTGGCAGAGGATTGCAGGATTGCAGTAGGCAGCTGAAAACAGAACTCGGGAGTACGTTTTTATTGACAGAGCACTTGGGCCACCACAGGCGCCCTTGACAGGAGTGATGTCAGGATGGCCACGCCCACCCACCCCCGAGGTCAAACACAACCGTGATGCCGCCCTCAGTGAAATTGAGTTTGACACCCCTGATCTAGGATAAGTTTTGGGATTCTTGTTCCTTTTTTTGTCTTCATTTAACCTATAAAACATTTTTTTAAAAAATCACACTTATATTAATAAGTCTAAATATGTCGATAAAATGTATTGTAGCATTATAAAATTTATAACTATTCATGTAGATGAAATGACTTAAAAAATTATTCGGATCTGAAAAATATGAATAGCAACATTATAGAATTGCCACTAGGGAAACGGTAATATTTAGAATGATTGAACATATTCATAGTGAATGGGATTAGCTGTAATAAAGATAGAATTAAGGGTTCGGGCATTGGGTATGCTATTCCACACATTCATTTCCCACAAATGATTCTGTTACTGTCCTATATATTGTATATTATATTATACAGCCAAGGGAATAGTTGTAGGATCTGCACAAGAATACCGATTGCACAGTAGTCATCTCTCTTTGAATGTATAAATTATTTGGAAAATACTTCCTGATTGATTTTTAAAGAAAGTGCAAAGTAAGAAAAAAATCAATTTGTGTGAATTTGCACCAACATAAATACATCTATGATATGCTTGTACAAATATAGATTTTTTTTTTCTTTAGGTGCGTATCCACCACCTCCTGGGATGAACTCCATGTACATGGCACCTCCTCCCCCATATCCTGGCCCTTCTGGTGCTGGACCTTCAGCTCCCATTGATCCAGGATCTACAGCTCCTAGGACCTGGACAGAACCTGGGATGCCAGGTAAGAATTTAGGATTGCTTCTGCTTAGAACTGGGTCAGTTGCATTGTGCTCCCAGGTTTTATTTTCTGGGTTTTAAGTAAGTTATTTAATATTATATTATATTATATTATATTATATTATATTATATTATATTATATTAATTAATAAAATTTATATGCCGCCCTACCTCCAAAGACTCAGGATGGCTCACAACAATATAACAATAAGTTAAAATTATAAAATACATAAATTATATTAAAACCCCCAAACTCTAAAAACCTTCTCAGTCCAGGCTGGGTGATGTAAACAACCACGTCTTTAATTCGCGGCAGAAGTGCGCCAACCGGAGCACCAGGGGGAGATGATTCCAAAGGGTGGGCGCGCCCACAGAGAAAGCTGTACCCCTAGGGGTCGCCAGCCGACACTGTCTAGCTGACAGCACCCGGAGCAGGCCCTCCCTGTGAGAACGCACCAGGTGATGGGCAGCTGTTGCTGGAAGCAGATGGTCCACCAAATAACCTGGGCCTAAGCCATGTAGGGCTTTATAGGTCATCACCAGCACCTTGAATCTCACCCAGAGGGCAACCGGCAACCAATGCAAGTCACGCAGGAGGGGTGTAACATGGGAGTATCGGGACTCTCCCATCACAACCCGTGCGGCCGCATTCTGTACCAGTTGAAGCCTCCGAGTGGTCCTCAAGGGCAGCCCAAGAGCAATTATTATCATGCTGATTTATCCAAGTCATTTTCTTTTAATTAAGTAAATGTTCTTTGAAACACCCCTCTGTTAAACATAAACTCTAAAGATAGGTGCAAAAGTCCCCAGCCCCTAGTGTCCCCAATCTCACCCCCAGTCTTATCTTTGTACTCAAAACTGTGCAGGATTGTGTTACTGAAATTTTGTATTAAGGCTCTGGTAAGACTTAAGACTTAGTATTCCTTATTTTGGTTACTCCCCCCACTTCCCTCCTGCCCAAAAGCCGAGGTCAGAAATTCTGTCTCCATTCCTTCCTGTATCATCAATGCCATTCCACTTATGGACATTTGCTAACTAAAAATTAATAAAAGGAGAGAGCCTGTGGCCTTCCTTTCAAAAATGTGACCAGATTCTGTTTTAGAGATTATATATTCTGTTTGATCTGCTAATTGTTGAGATATAGTTAGCTGACAGATCTTGATCTCAGTCTCTGATCATTGTGGAATATTCTCTCTTTTGCCTACCCAAATATACATGGTTAATATATCTAAAAATGATTACCTTGTCTTGTCCAGATTCTTCCTTATAGAAGCTACAAACCTGTACTTTAATTTTATCTAGAAAATAAGAAGACACTAGGCAGCATTTGTGAATGTGAATAGTGTTTGCATTTGTCTTAAAAGTTCTCCCTGCCCTTTTTCTTTTATTAATGATGTAGGTGGCAATAAAGCAGCAGAGGCAACTTCCAGTGCATATTATAACCCAGCTAATCCTCATAATGTTTACATGCCTATGGTAAGGATTTTCTCTACAATTGTATGTGGCAGAAGACGGGGCCAAGGGAGTAGTGATTGTCCACATTTTTTAGGTGAAGTGTTTTATCTGAGAAAACCAGGAGAGGGATTTCTGAGAAATGAGTAATGAGTTCGGTCATAGACTTACTCTCTGTTGTGCTAACTCGGTTGGATCTGAACTAGCTGATTCGCAGTTGTAATATTAGGTACAATCACTGAATGAGAATGGACATCCTGTAGCACAATCTGAAGAGCAGGTTTAGGTTTGTAGTTCTAAAATTTTTGTTGTTGTGGCATTTAGTTAAATAAAATTTGCAGCTAGTTACACTGAATATAATGTTAACATTACACCAAGAGCATCTGCCATTTTTGCTTTCTACTATACAAGCATAGTAACACTGAGAAACTTTGAATTCTAGAGGAAATTACACACATACACACACACACACATACACAACACACACTCTATTTATTCACTTTAGGCTGTTCCTCTCCTTTAAAAAACAAAACAAAAACAAAACAGCTACATCCAGCTACAACACACTGTTTCTATCCCGTCTCATCCCATCCCTGTGATAATAACGTTGACAGATTATATGCCAATAAGGCACTTAACCACATAGATTTTTGCCATGATGATCTGTTCCTAAACTGGTCTTTCGGACTTCCAAAGGCACACCCATTTGTAACTGAGTCCATCTGCTGAACCTTGCTGCTGGCTGTCCTCTTCTCTTTCCACCTCTCCAAGCATTAGAGCCTTTTGCAGAGAGCTAGGTCTTTGCATAATATTGGTTTATCACATATTACTGAGTAACAAGAACTTTCCTTATAAAGGTATGAAGAACATGAAATCTTGGGACTTGAGGTCCTTCATTATAGTTGCCTATCTTCTTAGGAGATAGATCACATATGAGACTGCATTGAAATGTCTTACACACTGATTTAATATTGAATAATTTTAAGAATGCTGAGATATTTTGATAGTGAGCAGAAGAAAAACTCAAATGTTTAATAGTAATGTGTCAATTTAATTAAATGTGCCTAATTTTCATTTTAGGATCAACCACCTCCTTATGCACCCCCTGAGGAAAAGAAGAACAACTAACAGGAGCCTCAGCGCCACTTTCTTATGTTTCCTGACTTTGAAGATTTTGCCGTTGCTACTGCCTCATTGTTTTTTAATCTCTAGACCATCCTGTGTCAGTAGCATGCATAGTATTGGATGATGTTACACCTGCTGTTACACTTTCAGAATGGCAATACAAGAGCGGTGACAGTAGTACTTTATATGTTTTCTGTCCTGAGGGTAGGCTATAACAAAACACTTTAATGTGACACAGATATTCATGAAGGAGCATTTTGTTTTTCTGCATCTCTGTATGTTTAATACCATCAATATCTGCATGGTATTTTTACTTCTTGCAGATTAATGAATAACAGGGAATTTTCAGAGACTTCTATCTTTCCTGCAAACTAGAATGGAAGAAAGCTTTCCACTGATTCCTAGAAATTGATATCTAAAGAGGAAGGGATGACAAGGAGATCCAAAAGGTTAATCAATTCCTTTCTTCTCAGTAACTGTTGCTGCCTTCTGGTTTGCCACATCCAACCATGCTTTAAAGATTTCACTTTCTGCAATATTGGTTCTTTGTCCTTGCAGAAGGATGCCAGGGAGAAATAGTTTTACTGAATCTACATCTGAAGGAATGCACAGCAGGTTTTTCTGCTTTCAATTTGGCTGCAGGGTTTATGTCTCTAAAATGTCTTTATGTGTCTCTGTGTCTCTAAAACATCTTCTGCCTGGTATAAGAGTAGGGCAGTGAGTCTTATTCAAATTAGGCCCAATTATCTGTCTGCCCTAACCATACAGCAGAAATAAAATTGGAATTGAAACCATTTATGTGAACTGGAACCAAAGATTGGCTTTATAACTGAGAGGACTAAAATAAAATGTAATTTAGCAAACATAATACCTGATCCAGAAAAAAACATATTGGTTATTCTAAGAACAGGACTCAATCTTTGATCTGGAAACCAGTTCTTTTCTAACTAGCAGCAGCTAATACAATACTAAATGTTATATCTAAAAGGAAAATACTTTTTTTTCTGCTACAGAAAATGGGAATTTATAGACTGCTGTATGTTGGTAAAACCAGACATAGATATCAAAGTAGTTTCTCTTTGTTTAGGCCTCTATTTAGATTTAGCTAAGTTACACCATCAGGCCAGAGATAATGAGGTGGAAAAATATTAAAACTCCAAACAAGAGTAAGAAACTATATTTGATAAGAGTTCTGTAATTAAATGGTATTGGAAGAGAAAACTAAAAATAGTTTTTTTGTCCGAGCTAGAAAGAAGCAACCAATATTCTGGGTTATGTTAAGCTGTTATTTAATAATGACTTATCATATGTATATTCCTCTTATATTTGTTCTTAAAAGAACTATTATTCCACTAATGTAGTGGAGAATATAATTTGCATATAGGACATTTCTTTTTTCTTCCTTGATGTTAGGGCTTTTACTTCACAAGAGAAAAAACTCGACATACTGGTGTGTTATGGATACTCGTCTATTTTCCTTTTAGTAAATGAGTTTATTATTCAGTAAAAAGTATGAAATAAACTTTTTTCTAACAAATACCTTCATTCTGAACACAAAAGCATAACTGTTTTCCATAATTAAATAGTTAACTCTGTTTATATTATTTTTGAATTGCACTTTAATACAGAAATATTGAAACTTTTATATTTGTGTCTGCATTGGTATGTTGATTACTTATCATTTTGTGCAAGGATCAATTGGTGTGGGCTGGGAGGGGATATAGTTCCTTTCTTTAAAGAATGGAAAATTCTCCTTAACAAAATCTATTTGAATATTGTGCCTGGTAAGATCTTCCTCAAGCTTGACCTCCAATGACTTTATGACAAACTAGCTGACTACCCGTGCTCTACTACAAAACTATGTGATCGGGCTTGATAAACTGACACTTAAGAGTTTGAAAATTAATGAGTAGTTACGATCGGCTACCGTTCTCTCCCTCAGGCTAGCCCCACAGAAGCCTCTCCTCTCTATCCCCTTCTCTTCCTCAGGCTGGCCCCACAGAAGCCTCTCCTGTCTTCTCCTGTCCCCTTCTCTCCCTCAGGCTGGCCCCATAGATCCTCTCCCCTTCTTTTCCTCAGACTAGCCCCTCAGAAGCATCTCCTCTCCTCTCCCTTAGCCTTGTCCCACAGAAACGTCTCCTATCCTATCCTTCTCTCCCTCAGGGTTTATAGCCCCTTCTCTCCATGAGGCTTGCCCCACAGAAGCCTGTCCTATGCTATCCCATTCTCTCCAGTTATTTTCAAGTTAGGAGTAGTAGTAGAACGCTTAACTAATTAGCATCAGAGCATGTCATTTTGAAAAATCCTTTCTTAGTGAGCACCTAGAAGCCAAGAGGAACATACATGGCAAATTTCAAGTTTGTAGGCTTTATGATTCCGGAGATTTCGTGATTAATGCGTGAGTGGTTTTTGCTTTTATATATATAGATTTATTTGGTAACAATTCAAAAGTAGTTTGCCCTTGCCTGCTTCAAACTTTGTTTATATACCAGTACATACATTCAAATCACATTCTGTATTACACGTCAGTGACCCAGACTAAATAAAAAATTTTAAATGAAACTTACAAAATAGAATTACAATATAGAGCACAAAAAATAAACACAAAGATTTTTAAAAATGTACAATCATGTTTGTACTATTTTGCTGTCAGCAACATGTGAGTTTTACAAGCTGTAAAAACAAACCTTTCAAGTCCCAATTAAGGTTTAGAGATCAAGTTACAGTTGCAAGAAAAAGTATGTGAACCCTTTGGGATTACGTGGAGTTTTGCATGAATTGGTCATAAAATGTGCTCTGAACTTCATCTAAGTCACAACAATAGAAGAACACAGTCTGCTTAAAATAATACTACACAAACATTAGATGTTGCCATGGTTTAATTGAACATAACATGTAAACATTCACAGTGCAGGGAGGAAAAAGTATGTGAGCCCCTAGCTTAATGACTTCTCCAAGAGCTAATTGGAGCCAGGAGTGAGCCAACCTTGACTCCAATCAGTGTGATGATATTGGATGTGTTGCTGACAGCTGTCCTGCCCTTTAAAAACACACACTTGTTTTGGATTTACTGGTTTCAAGAAGCACTGTCTGATGTGAACCATGCCTCGCAGAAAAGAGCTCTCAGAAGACCTACGCTCAAGAATTGTTGACTTGCATGAAGCTGGAAAGGGTTACAAAAGTATCTCCAAAAGCCTTAATGTTCATGTGTCCATGGTAAGACAGACTGTCTACAAATGGAGAAAGTTTAGCACTGTTGCTATTCTCCCTAGGGGTGGTCATCCTGTAAAAATGACTGCAAGAGCACAGCGCAGAATGCTTCATGAGGTAAAAAGAATCCTAGAGTGTCAGCTAAAGTCCTACAGAAATCTCTGGCACATGCTAACATTTTTGTTGACACATCTACAATAAGGAAAACATTAAACAAAAATGGAGTACATGGGAGGACACTACAGAGGAAGCCATTGCTGTCCAAAAAAGATATTGCAGCACGTTTGAAGTTTGCAAAAGAGCACCTGGATGTTCCACAGCACTACTGGCAAAATATACTGTGGACAGATGAAACCAAAATTGAGATGTTTGGGAAGAACACACAAAACTATGGAGAAAAAAAGGCACAGCACACCAACGTCAAAACCTCATCCCCACTGTAAAACATGGCGGAGGGAGCATCGTGGTTTGGGGCTGCTTTGCTGCCTCAGGGCCTGGACAGATTGTTGTCATTGATGGGACAGTGAATTCCAGAGTTTATCAAGACATTTTGCAGGAAAATATACGATCATCTGTCTGCCAACTGAAGCTCCGCAGAGGATGGGTGATGCAACGGGACAATGACCCAAAGCATACAAGTATTTCAACAAAAAAATGGCTTCAACAGCACAGAATACGCCTTCTGGAGTGGCCCAGTCAGAGTCCTGACCTCAACCCGATTGAAATGCTGTGGCATGACCTTAAGAGAGCGATTCACACCAGACATCCCAAGAATATTGCTACACTGAAACAGTTTTGTGAAGAGGGGTGGTCCAAAATTACTCCAGATCGTTGTGCAGGTCTGATCTGCAACTACAGGAAACGTTTGGTTGAGGTTATTGCTGCCAAAGGAGGATCAACCAGTTATTAAGTCCAAAGGTTCACATACTTTTTCCTCCCTGCACTGTGAATGTTTATATGTTATGTTCAATTAAACCATGGCAACATCTAATGTTTGTGTAGTATTATTTTAAGCAGACTGTGTTCTTCTATTGTTGTGACTTAGATGAAGTTCAGAGCACATTTTATGACCAATTCATGCAAAACTCCACATAATCCCAAGGGGTTCACATACTTTTTCTTGCAACTGTTAATAGAAGACTTAGTCTCTTGCCAAGACTAATGTACAACATTAAACTACCATCTCAGATATCTGTTGATTGTACTTTCCATGCAAGGTCTTGTCTTGCCATGGCACTCCTGCTTCATCTTCCCATGTCTACTGCTGCCATAGGCGTTCTCTCAGCAGTTCACCTTTGGGTGCCAACCAGTGGTGAAATCCAAAAAATTTCCTTACCGGTTATGTGGGTGTGGCTTGGTCATGTGACCGGGTGGGTGTGACCAACTTGACATCACTCACATCATTCACTGTTAGAGCCAGGAGATGTCATGGATTGAGTAAAATGTGGTGAAATTCACTTACCAACGCTCTTGTTTAGCAACCAAAATTTTGGGCTCAATTGTGGTCATAAGTCAAGAACTATCTCTGTCTCTCTTTTTCTTTCTCTCTTTTCTCTCTCTCTCTCTCCCTTCCTTTCTTTTTCTTTCTCTCTTTTTCTTTCTTGTCTCTCTCCCTCCCTCCCTCCCTCCCTCCCTTCCTTCCTTTCTTCTTTCTTCTTTCTCTTTCCCTCTTTTTCTTTCTTTCTCTTTCTTGTCTCTCTCTCTCTCCCTTCCTTCCTTCCTCTTTCTTTCTTCTCTTTCTTTCTCTTTCTTTTTGTCTCTCTTTTCTCTCTCTCTCTCTCCCTCCCTTCCTCTTTCTTTTTCTTCTCACCCAAAAGGCGAGCAAACCTCGCCATGTCCCCCCAAGGTGGCTCCTCAGCTGAGCACAGCAGGTCTCAACCCCCCACCCCCGCTGCCAGCATTGGCCTTACCTTCTAGATCCTCTGCCGGCATATTTAGCATGCCCATCATTCCAACAGAGCCACTATGTTGGTAAGGCTGACGGCGGGCAGCCCTTGGAAACGCATCCGCTGCTCTGGGGCTGAGCGGGGCAGCGGTGGTGGTGGTGGTGCTCTGGGAGGGCAGGTGGATATCCCGATGCTGCACATGTGGTGCGCCTGCCCTCCCGAAGCACTGCTGCGATGCTGCCATTCTATTTCATTTCACAGTGGGAGAAGGAAGAAAGCAAGCGCCGTAGCCGTGGCAGAGCTTTGGGAGGGCAGGTGGATGTCCCAGGGCTGCTGCACATGCGCACCACATGTGCAGTCCTGGGAGATCCACCCGTCCTTCCGGAGCACCACTGGTGCCGTCGCCTCCCCTCTCAGCCCCAGCGCAGCAGCTGCGTCTCCACCAAGGGCCGGCCGCCCACCAACTGGCCAGGCCGGGATGGACGCTGACCTCGGAAGGCAAGTGGGTGCGGGAGACCACCAGGAAGGCCACATGGAAGGCAGGCAAGCATGGCAGGGCTGCGGGGAAGGGAGTAGGCTGCTAGCTCTCTTCCCTGTGGCTGGGCAGCCCTGACATGCTTGCCTGCCTTCCATGCGGCCTTCCACTTGCCTGCCTTCGCAAGCTGGCCATGGGGACACTGGGAAGGCTGCATGGAAGGCAGGCTGGGACGGGGGGGGGCAGGAGCAGCTAGCTAGGCCACGACTCACAGGCTTACCTGGCAGGCAGATCAGGGCCGCTCAGTTGGGGCACAGCTCTTCAGACAGGCAAACTGCAGAGCAGAGGTGGGGCGGGGCAGGGTGGGGCAGGGCAGGGTGAGTGGCAACCAGGCAACCGGTTCAGGGGCGTTTCCAGACAGCTGTCGCTACCGGTTCAGTGTCCCAGGCCAAATGTCCGCTACTGATTAGCCCAAACTGGTCGGATTTCACGCCTGGTGCCAACTTATTGGTGTATTTGTGGATGCTCCAAGTTTCGTCCAGGACTCTCACTAGACCCTGCCCACCCTCTTTCTGGTTAGTGTACAATTTCTACATGTTGGGCTTGGGGGTGGAAACCTCTGTAAATTATGAGGGGCCTTAAGGTATTCACACCAGCAGTTTCCATGTGCTTTGGCCAGCTCATTATACTGGAAAGGTATCTGATAACTAGCAAGGCGTATACCGTATATACTCGAATATAAGCCGAGTTTTTCAGCACGTTTTTCAGGCTGAAAAAGCCCCCCTCGGCTTATATTCGAGTCACAAAAAAAATGCCTTTTTAAAAGAAAACAAATGAGTAGACCCCTGTCTGCAAAAATAGAAAAAACACCCCCTTTCAGCGTCAGTATAGGTTAATTACCATAAGTTGATTTGAAGAGTCTCCCGACTCTCAGCTGATTTGCTCTCAGCTGTTTTACCGGGGCTCTGTTGCTAGCTAGCTGCAAAGAGGTAAATTGCTGGAGCATTTTCCCTCCCCCTCCCAGCTATGCTAAAAAAGCGAAACTGAAACTAAAGCAGGGTCTTTGCTGCAATGTGACAAAATGAGGCAGAGAGAGATTTCTTTTTCTTTTTCTTTTGCTTGCAAGGTTGGAAAGGCAGATTTCTTTTTCCTCATCAAAAAAAGTAGGTGCAAACAATGGGAAATTCATGGCAAATGGCAAAAGAGGAGAGTTCAAGATTTTAAAACACAAAAGAAAAAGCTCTATTTAACTAGGGAATTGTAATAATTGAGATACTATTAATTGTATATTGTGTTGAAAGCAGAAATGGTTAAGTTGTGGTTTGGAAGAATATATGGGGGAAATTATTTGGTTTATTATTATTGGTAAATATAATTACCGGTAATTGATTTATAAGAAATTGGATTGCATGGAAATAATTGGAATATTCATGTTCATATTGATTAATATACAAAAAAGATAGTTATATAACTAATTGATTTATATTAAAATGTTGAATTTGTATTGAACAACTGTAATATTACATAATTAACCAATGTGAGGATGGATATAAAAATAGATGACAATGGGAAGGGGTATAATATAGAATAGAAGGGAAAAATTGAATTTGATTAAGATTAGAGATGAGGATGAAGGGTAATATTGTTTTTTTTTAAAAAAACAGATGAGGAATAAATATGGCAAAAAGGAAATATAGAAATTGTAAATTTAAGTGAAATGACTGAACACTGTTTAAATTTGTGAACCGGCCAAATACTTTGTTCAAAGAAAATACATTGTATGTTTGTATGTGTGTTTCTAATTATTGCTATTTATTCATATTTGTTCTCTTTTATTCTTTAAAGTTTAACAATTCATTCTTTATCTTAATATCTTTATATTTGTTTGGGGTTGGTTTTCTTCCCTTTCATCTTTTTTATTGTACAGCAATCTTTCTCCTCAAACCTACCACCTCTCTCTTTGAGGAAGGGGGGGAGAAAGAGAATGAGAGAGAGAGTGGAGGAGAGAGAGAGAGAAAGAGGGGGAGAGAGAAAGAATGAGAAAGAGAGGGGGAGAGAGAAATGGTGATAAGATAGGGCAAAAATGTAAAATGTGAGGACAGTCGTAAGTTCGAGGACTGGTCACAAGTGCGAGGACCAGTCAAAAATTACTTTTTCAGCCCTCTGAGTAGTGCATATGCACAAAAGGACTACCCAGAGGGCTGAAAAAAGTGATTTCTGACAGGTCCTCGCACTTTTGACCGGTCTTCGCACTTATGACTGGTCATCATTTATGTCCATTGTAGCATTGTTAACAACCATGTCACTCATTTCACAGCTGCTTCTCTTCACCATGGTGATAAGATAGGGCAAAAACGTAAAATGTGAGGACAGTCGTAAGTTCGAGAACAGGTCACAAGTGCGAGGACCAGTCAAAAATTACTTTTTCAGCCCTCTGAGTAGTCCATATGCACAAAAGGATTACCCAGAGGGCTGAAAAAAGTGATTTCTGACAGGTCCTTGCACTTTTGACCAGTCTTTTTTTATTTTGAAATTTACCAGTGGCCGCTGGATTTCCCACCCCCGGCTTATTTATTTATTTATTTATTTATTAAATTTCTATACCGCCCTACTCCCGAAGGACTCAGGGCGGTGTACAGTTGAACGAAATATACATGTAATAAAGGAATTGAAAAAACCGATTTAAAATATAATTAAATAGTTAGGTTTGGATATAGTATTGAATTAGATCATTTCAAGTTTCTGGGGCAGATTCAGAATATAAAATTTAAAGTAGTTTTTAGATGAGGTTAGGTCAGGCCGGCCTGCTTGAAAAGAAATGTTTTGAGGGCACGGTGGAATGTACGAAGATCCGAGATTATCTGAATCTCTGAGGGCAGCTCATTCCAGATGGTAGGTGCTCCCACAGAGAAGGCTCTCCCCCTGGGGGCAGCCAGCCGACACTGTTTGACCGACTGTAACCTGAGAAGTCCCTCTCTATGGGAGCGTACTGGTCTGTGGGAGGTTATTGGTGACAGAAGGCAGTCTCGTAGGTATCCCGGTCCTAAGCCATGGAGCGCTTTAAAGATGGTAACCGAAACCTTGAAGCGCACCCAGAAGACCACAGGGAGCCAGTGCAGCTCGCGTAGCAGGGGAGCCACATGGGAATGCCATGTTGCTCCCATAACAACCCGCGCGGCCGCATTCTGGACCAACTGAAGCCTCCAGGTGCTCCTCAGGGGGAGCCCCATGTAGAGAGCATTGCAGTAGTCCATGCGGGAAGAGACGAGGGCATGAGCAACTGTCATTAACGAATCCCGATCCAGAAAGGGACGCATCAGGCGAACCTGATAAAAAGCTCTCCTGGCCACAATTGTCAGATGTTCTTCTAAGGACAGCTGTGAGTCCAGGAGGACACCTAAGTTGCAAGCCCTCTCTGTGGGGGCCAATGACTCACCCCCAATAGTCAGTGATGGTGCCAACTGACTATATCGGGATGACGGAAACCACAGCCACTCAGTCTTGGATGGGTTTAGTCTGAGTCTGTTTCTCCCCATCCAGATCCGTACAGCCTCCAGGCACCGGGACATCACTTCAAGAGCATCATTGGGGTGGTTCGGGGTGGAGATGTACAGCTGGGTGTCATCAGCGTACTGGTGGTACTTCACCCCAAAGCCACTGATGATCTCACCCAATGGCTTCACATAAATGTTGAACAGGAGGGGTGAAAGAACCGACCCTTGTGGCACCCCGCAAACAAGAGGCCCTGGGGTCGACCTCTGCCCTCCCGTCAACACAGTCTGCGATCGGTTAGAGAGAAAGGAGGAGAACCATCGTAGTACGGTGCCCCCCACTCCCAGTCCCTCCAACCGATGCAGCATGATACCATGGTCGATGGTATCAAAAGCCGCTGAGAGGTCTAATAGGACCAGGATAGAGGAGCAGCCTCTCTCCCGAGCTCTCCAGAGATCATCTACCAATGCGACCAATGCCGTTTCTGTGCTGTATCCAGGCCTGAAGCCAGATTGGAACGGATCCAGATAAGCCGATTCATCCAAGTACTGAGGGAGCTGTCGTGCCACCACACTCTCAACAACCTTCGCAACAAAGTGAAGGTTGGAGACTGGACGGTAATTAGCCAATACTGCCAGGTCCAGGGAAGGCTTCTTGAGGAGAGGTCTCACCACTGCCTCTTTCAAGGCAGTAGGAAAAACACCTTCACTCAGAGAAGCATTTATGATTCCCTGGAGCCAGCCTCGTGTGAACTCCCGGGCAGCCAGTACCAACCAGGAGAGACACGGGTCCAATAAACATGTGGTAGCATTCAGTCTCCCTAGTATCCTGTCCACGTTTTCGAGAGTCACAGAGTCAAACTCTTCCCAGATAATATTCTCAAGACCTGCCTCCATCCCTTCCCCTGAATCTACTATGTCAGAGTCCAGATGTTCTCGAATCTGAGCGATTTTATCATACAGATATTGTACAAAGTCCTCGGCTCTACCTGCCAAGGGGTCATCCCACGCTTCCTGAAGTAACAGGGAGCGTGTCACCCTAAACAGTGTAGCCGGGCAGTTATCTGATGATGCAATAAGAGCGGAAAAATAGTTATACTTTGCCGCTTTTATCGCCACTAGATAAGTCTTAATGTGAGATCTTATCAGTGTTCAGTCAGATTCAGTTTGGCTGGTCCTCCAATCACTCTCCAGGCGTCTTTTCCGACGTTTCATCTCCCTCAGCTCCTCAGTGAACCAAGGAGCTAAGCGAGATCAGCATCGGGTCAGAGGCCGCAAAGGCATGACTCGATTCAAGGCTCCAGCAGCCGCCCTGTCCCAAGCGGCCACCAGGTCCTCGGTCGAGCCGTGAGTCAGAGATTCAGGAAATGGCCCAAGCTCCATCTGGAACCGCTCTGGGTCCATCAGGCGCCTGGAGCGGAACCATTTCATTGGTTCCGCCTCCCTGCAACGAGGTGTAGTGGTTCGAAGGTCAAAACAAAGGAGGGAATGATCTGACCATGACAAGGGTTCAGTTACTATATCCCCGATATCAAGATCATTCGAACACTGACCAGAGACAAAAATCAAGTCTAGAGTGTTTCCCTCAATGTGAGTGGGGTCATGCACTAATTGGGTCAGGTTCATAGCCGTCATGGAAGCCATGAATTCCCTCGCTGCCTCAGACGCTTCACTGATGGATGGCAGGTTAAAATCCCCCATGACCATAAGCCTCGGGGTATCAACCGCCACCCCGGCTATAACCTTGAGCAGTTCGGGCAGGGTTGTTGCCACGTGGCAGGGAGCCAGGTACGTGATCAGCAAACCCACCTGTACCCTATGACCCCACTTCACCAGGAGGGACTCGCATCCAGCAGTCTGAGGAACAGTGACCTCCTTTGGATTAAGTCCTTCTTTTATGATAACCGCTACCCCCCCGCCCCTTCCCTGTGACCTTGGTTGATGAAATGCATGGAAGCCAGGAGGGCATATTTCAACGAGGGGGACTCCTCCCTCTTGGTCCAACCAGGTTTCCGTGATTCCTGCCAGATCCGCTCCCCTATCTTGAATAAGATCACAAATAAGGGGGGCCTTATTTACAACGGATCTGGCATTGCACAACATCAACCGAAGGTCAAGGGCCTGAGAATCTGAGCTACCTGGGGAACGAGAGGAGCATTGGGGGTTGGAGCATGCCACCACTCAGAGACAGTGGGTGCGCACTCCCATAATCTGGTTTGGCCCCCTGCTCCCGCCATATCTGCCCCTCCCACTCACAGTACTGATGTGTTGGCCCTCGTCTTGAGCTCTGACCTCCTCATCAACCCAGCGTTCTATGTCTCCTGTGTCCTGACTCCTGGCCCATCCTGGTCCCTCCCTCAGTGGCTTATCCCCCAAACCCACCACCCTATTTTTGATCCGATTTTCCCTCCCCCTAGGGTCCCTTAAAATTTTAGCTAAAGATTTGGAAAAGAAACTCCTCAGTCTCCTTTTTGCTGCATGCCACCTCTCTGGGTTCCAAAACCCGTCATCAAGGTAGGCCCTTGGTAATGTGGAGGGCCAGATCTGTGAGAGGGGGGAGTCTCGCAGAGCAAGAAGTTCATTGGTTGAATACATCTACAATGGGATAGGAGTAAATGACCTCTGGCAAGAGTACTATAGAGATAAAAAGTCTAAGGACAAAGGCAGCAAACTTCAAGGTATGGGTAATTGGATTCTACTGTCTTCCCACAACAGTGAAGGAGTTTTAAGTCAATACGGTATGATCTAGGGGTACTTCTCCCAGGCATCCTCTCATGATGTCTGGTCAGATGATATATGTTGTACAAAAGGTCAAGAAATGTCCCTTCTATTCAATGGTAGAATATTCCAGACTCCCTCAGAACCCATGTCATGGCTGTCCTTTTGTCCGATAGTCTGAGGTATGGTTGGAATATATAGGTGAAATAAGCCAGTCCAGGTGGCAGAAGTAGATGGTAAATAGTAAACCAGGGATAGAATTTGATGATATATGAAAAGATGGAAAAGTGGTTTACTAGGTAAAGGCAACTGGGTTAGAGATCACTAGAGGCCAGCATATGCCAATGAAGGGAGGGGTATGGCTCAAGGTATTCCAACAGCCCTAGATCATCTGTATTAAAGGCCATCCATAATTAGCCTCTCCCCATCCCTATATGTCTGACCTAGACAGTTGTTAATCGCTTGATTCCATTAATATCCAAGAGACACTCGAACACCTCAAGGCATCATCATTGCTGGTATCGTTGTTTTCATCAGGGATCCCTCCACGCTCTAGAAACGCTGGGGGGCCTTTTTTAAAAAAACCCTAGAGAAGCCAGAGAGCTAGGGAACCCTCGTATCTCCATCGCTGTCCTCACAGAGTTGCTGCTGCTGTTCCTAATGCTGCCCAGCATATTAAAGGGAGAGAAAAAGTTGCTGAGTATTTGTTTCTGTCGCCATCTCCCAATGCCTTCTGATGATCGATTCTTCTCCCTTGCTGTTTCGGAGGAGTTCCCTTTCCACTCCAGAAACGCTGGGGGTTTCAAAATACCCCAGAGAAGCCGGAGAGCTGGGGGAAGCCCTCGTATTGCTGTCATCGTTTCGAGGCTGCTGCTAATTCCCCGACCGCCGCCAGTCATATTGAAGAGAGAAAGCAAACCGTCGAACAGCTGTTCTTGCCGTTATTCCATGGTGCTTTCTAACTGCCATTTCCTCTAACAGCTGTTTCTGAGAGGGGCCCCGCGGCGTCTTTTAATAGCCATTTCTGCTCTTTCTTGGTGTTCCGGTACCCTTCAAAGTATAGAGAAGAAGCCCCATCTCTAGTACTGGGGGTAGGATGGATGTATTTAATCCCCCAAGGTCTTAAAGTGCCAGAGGTCGTCCCCCATTCCCGGGAACGTATCAAACCAGAACCACCTTCCTGGATGCCATCTTGAATTCTTATACTCGAGTTGATAAGTTTTCCCAGTTTTTTGTGGTAAAATTGGGGGTCTCGGCTTATATTCGGGTTGGCTTATACTCGAGTATATACGGTATATTGATGGCATGGATCTATCTATTGATCTGGCTGTTCAAAACCTGTCTTATCCTCTGTGGTACTACTGTGTTGCTGTCTTCCTTGCCTCTTGGTTCTCATGCGACTGGGATACCAAGATGCCTGAACTGGCCTGTACACCTGCTACACTGGGAGTTCCACCTCATCATTTGAAACTACTTTCCCCCTTTTGACTACCATCAGGTCACAATTCTCCAATCTGAATGACATCCCAAAGTCCTCATTGTAGATCCATGTAAGGTGGAGTTAAGCCTTCATTGCTCCTACCATGGGACCATTTGGCCTTTACTTTCCACATCCTTTCTAGTTATTCCTTCAGGCCCTGGTACTTATCCAGCTTCTCCTACTCCTTCCTATTGCTATCACTTGGCACTGGTACCTCTATTGCCACTGCTATCTTCTGGTTCTTGTCTACCACAGTGACTGCTTGATTGGTTAGTACTTGTCTGTCCTGGATCTGGAAGTCCTACAGCAGGAGTGCCCAACCCCTGGGTTGTGGACTGGTACTGATCCATGGCCTGTTATGAACTGGGTCTTGCAAGTGGCAGGCAAGCAAGCGAAGCTTCATCTGCGCATGCGCGGGATCTAGGTTGCATGTGAAGCCTCCACCCCACCTGTGTGTGGAAGAATTATCTCACGAAATCAGTCCCTAGTGCCAGAAAGGTTGGGCACCGCTTTCCTACAGGAACTTAGCCCTCTTATTCTCCATGACCTTATGCAGGATCTCCCATTTGGATTTGTGTCTTGTCCATATACTGTGCACATGTTCCTGTACACAATGCTACTTGGTTGTGTCATTCAGTATATGCTGTTCCTGCCAGCATTTTACACCCTGCTATTATGTATCAAGACTGCCTTTTAGGTCTCTGCATAATTTGCACCGTGAGTCTTATCTAGTGGTGGTAAATCCTTGCTTCTATGGATCTAGTACTTAGTGCCTATTCTTATGCTATGATCAGTGCCTCAGTGCTGCCTTTTAATCCATTTCATATATATAAAATAGAGTGGCATGCTGTCCATGTTTTCTGTTATGAAAGAAATAACTTAAATAATAGTTTCTAGATAAAACTGTCACAGTACTAAAAGCAGCTTATTCAATAATAAAACTGAGGAAATTTATTTTGGTAATCTCCAGATGCGATAGATTATATTTTGGCTGGCAATTCTGGGATTCAGTTACATCCAACGGTACAGTATGTGACTAGGAAAAATGTACAAGAAAAAATAAATCACAGAATTAGCAGACACACTGGAATTGAATTCATTTTTAATCAAATCATTTCTGAAACAATCTTTATTCAAAACCTGATTTAAAAATATAAACATCTGAACATACGGTGAAAAAAAAACAGTCCCTGAAAAGTTGTTTATAACAAAAGAATACAAATTACAAAAATCCTGGAAAATTAAGTAAGCGAGCCAGAGAAGCTACTATAGAAGAAATGTTAGCATGGTAACAAAAAGAACTTTTGCAATTATTTCAATTACTGACATCATTGATACCATTACAAGCAAACACCTATAGTCCAATAGTTTGAAATTCTGTGCATTAAAGGACAACTCCAGTTCAATTTTGGAATCCAGGAAATTTCTCTTTCAGTGACCTATAGGAATTTCCTTATACAAAATATGATTGGTTTTTTTCTTATGCTTATATATGGGCAACCGGCTTCTGGTTGATTATCTCAATGCATGTGACCACCATTAGCAGTCTAATCTACATAAATAAAAACACATGTATATTCTTATTTATGTCTACTTAGAAGTGTTGGATTGCATACTAGTCAACTAATAGCATCTCCATTGTGTGTAGAGGTAGATCTCAATTTATATATTGTGTAAAACTGCCATCCTACACAAACAATTCCCCCCCCCCCCCCCCCGGTTGAGGTACCACAAGCGTACCAATAGGGAATGGTGAATCCTTAGCAGTTTTCCAATAAGTTATTCAACTACTGGCTTCACAGATTAAAGGGACTGAATTTCTTTGCTTTCTCCTGCTGCTTTATGAACTTGAAAGGTTGTTCCACCTTCATTTTTGGGTACAGATACCACATGACTACTCCAGAAGGATTAATCACCACTGTGAAGTTGGTAGCAATCTTCAGATCACTGATTATTTCACTGGTGTACACATCCTGTGCCTAGCAAAAACAAAAGCAGATAAATAGATAAATGATATGTGCATCTACTACAGAATTACTCACATATTCTAGTTCCATAGCAATGTTTTATCCCAATTGAAAATACTAAAGCTTAATTGCTGTACAACTTGAATTCTAAAGTCTTAAAATAGTAAATAATCTTGTTACTCCTTCGTCACAAATGAATGGTAGTGTTGGGGGAGGGGATGGAGTATAGGTTTTATGAGTTATTTTGCTATATATAGTTTTATCACTCCAGGAAATAACATGATTATTAAAGTTTTTTTTAAAAGCCAAGATATGGCCATATTAAATTCAATAACATGGGGCAAGATATAAATAAACAATACTGTGTAGTATTTGAGATTGTCAGCTTGTCATCCGCCCTCCCATAAAATGTTTTCAGCAATGGAGAGGAAGACCACATACGGATGGGTTTTTTACTTACTTCATAGACAGTGTTCGCTGTAAAATTGAGCTGTGCAAGGGAAGTTGTGTAGCGATATGGCATGTCTGTTCTCCGACTAAAGAAAACCAGAGCATTGGCTGAGTGGGAAAGGGGCCGCAGAAATACTTCAATTTGAGATTTCTCCTATAAAATCAGATTGAAAATCATGTTCTTCTAAAGGAAATCTTTCCCAGGACATAAACAGGAAATGGTGATGTCGTCATACAGGAAAAGACAATTCTTCAACTAAAATTGTTATGAGTTATGGAGCTCATACTCAATCTAACCCAATTCATAGTGCTGTAATTTGGGCCAAAAACATCACCATATACACACAAGCTTCCTACCATTCTTCCTTCCAGATAAATTAAGAAAACAACAGTGACAATGGATCTGGAGTATGCCAAATTGCTGAAAGATAATATATTGTCTCCTAAGCTCCTTAGAAGAGGAGCATGAATGTACAGTAATAAATATCCTTGGCTTAACTAATGATCTTCCCACATAAGGGGGTCAAAAAGCAGGAATATACATCCTTGAGTTCCAGGGATTCACGCCAGGTTCTCCAGATGCTTAGTATTCATTACCTGAAGGATTCTACGCCCTTGAATTCCCAGGGGATCTTGGTTAATTGTAATCATCAATTTGTTTTGTAGAATCTCCTTGGCACTTTCAGAAATAACACGGAGGTCTGTGGACATGAAAAGAGGAGCAGCCATAATTGTCCATAAAGCCATCTGGGACTTGGACTCTTCAAGGCTCAGACCAAAGTTTCCAATGATTAGCTGCAGAACAAAGAAGAGGTTAACCCAGAGGTGAGTAATAAAGTCAAGAATGAAAGCAAAAGAAAACAAGAGCTGCATATGGACTGATTTCAAGAGAACTCTTGTTGAATAAAGGTGACTGTTTATTATTATTATTAATTTTTATTAATTTATTTACTCATATGCTAAATAAATAAGATAACTAGGTACGTTTACTCAGTGCTTCTGATTGGACTAACCTTCCCCAATTTTCTTCTAGAAGAAAGTTTAGGAAATAATATCAAGGCTGACTGAATTCCAATATCCCACTGGGTAAACACAGACATAACTACAGATAGTCCTTGATTTACAACAGTTCATTTAGTAACCGTTCAAAGTTACAATGTCACTGAAAAAGTGAGTTATGACCATTTTTCACACTTATGGCCATTGTGTGACTCCATGATCACACGATCAAAATTCAAATGCTTGGCAACTGACTCCTATTTATGACGGCTGCAGTGTTCTGGGGTCATATCATCACTTTTTGAGACCTTCTGACAAGCAAAGTCAACGGGAAAGACTGATTCACTTAACAACCATGTTACTAACTTAACAACTACAATGATTCACTTAATAACTGTAGCAAGAAAGGTTGTAAAATGGAGCAAAATTCACTTAACAAACATCTCATTTAGCAACAGAAAGTTTGAGCTCAATAGTGGTCATAAATCAAAGACTACCTGTATTAAGTCCTGCATCCTAGGAATGTCAGTTTTCTAATATAAACATTAGGTACAAAAATTACTAAATTAATGAGGGTAGAAGGGGATAATGAAGCTTTAAAAACAAAAAAAACCATACATAAGCAAAACAAGCTATATTTTCAAAGGACTGCAGGGTAACCAAATAAGTACAATATATACCTACTTATCCTTTCAATGTAACATGTTTTTGAAAAAATTAGCAATATATGCCTATTTGTATGAATTATTTTACTAATAAAATTCAGGTTTTCTGTGATATTTCTAGTGTAGGTTATACTCACTGAGATTAAAATAATGGATATTTGCAGCAAACTTAAGAATGTAACACAAATGGCTTGTCTACTTAAATTACCTGCAAGAGTTGAAAACAAGGTGAAAGAACATATACATTCCTGCCAGCAGTCAACTTCATTAGCTTTTTTCTAGCTTTAGCATTCCAAAGAGAGCCTCTCTCATCCACTTAGCTTTCATATTATCCTCTTCAGCTCAACATTACCATGTCAGGGTCATTCCAATGGCCAGGGCCAGCTGCTGGCTGAAGTACATCCTGATTTGTTGAGAACCATTCCACAATAGAGAGGACACTTTCCCAAGAGTCTTGTATGTCACCATAGTTTCTCCAGAGGTTGCATATATTTGCTAAAAGCGTATAGTTAACCTAAAACAAAACAAATGCATGAAACAGAATAATTACAGTCAGCTTGGCATGATTTATCTTTTGGAAATGATCATCAAATGACATCATTTTGGCTCCTCTGGATGTATTTAATATATAGGGGAAATGCTGTATATATTGGAAAGAAGAAAACCCAAGTTAAACTATTAGCTTTAATTACTTTGCTATCCAATTAAAGCAGGGGTGTCAAACTCAACGTCCGCAGGCCAGATTCGGCCCAGGACGTGGTTGGATCCAGCCCGTGGGGCCATCCTGATCTACCCAATTCGAAGAGGAAAGATCGGGCCAGAATGGCTTCAGCCTCGTCTACCCAATGTGAAGAGGAAACATGCCAGCAGTTTGGGGAATGGCATCAAGCTGGCCACGCCCACCCAGTTGGCCATACCCACCAGGTTGGCCATGCCTGGCTGGCCTAAGGTCTACCACAGCCCTGATGCGGCCCTCAATGAAATTGAGTTTGACACCCCGAACTAAAGCAATATAGTTGTGTCACCATAGCAAAGAAAAATGGATAGAACCGCTCAAAGGATGTGTTAACAGAATAACTATCACTCAGAATTACAGTATCACTGAATCACTAATGATTAACAAAATATGTAACATCCAATAGCACTATATTATTATGTAGTACTACATATAGTAATAAGCTTGCTAATAAAAATTACTGCTTCAGCCAACTAAAACATTGTGCCAACAGATCTAGGTGGATTGATGCTAAACCTCAATACAAGATTAAAGAAATGTGTCTCTTGCAAATTAAATGAGTGCATTTATGGAACCCATGTCACACCAAATTGTTAAAATGTGATGCACAACCTTCATTTAAAATTCTGAAGAAGTTCAAGGGACAAAAGCTTTAAGATCAGCCCCATCCTTCCTCAAATACAACTCACTGCAGGTGGGAGTCCCCCTCGATAGGCTGGCCAGCTGCAGGAATAGGCAATGGGATGACCTGTTGCATTCAGAGCCTTGGACATTCTAGGATAACCTTCGGAAAACAAGAATAATTATCCATTTGAGTTAAAGTCATAATTCATTTAAACCAAATTATTTTAGCTGGTTGATGCTTAATGTAATTAATATCCCAAGTCTACATTTGACATCTTAAACAAAGCAAACAATAAGCAAACATCTCAAACAATAATATATTTAATAAAATATATTATTTTAGCAACTTTTGGTGCACTGACAAAAGAAGCAGAACAGAGGAATGCTAAAGCCTTGAACTTTACCTTGGGCCTGTTCATCTGATGATGAGTAGCAACCATCTAGTTTCAGCATGTCCACTCCCCAGTGTGCAAACGTTAAAGCATCTTGTTCAGTATAATTTAATGTAGTACCCGGGTAACCTGCACAAGTATGGTTGCCTAGGTCACCATAAATGCCAAGTTTCAGACCCCGTGAATGAACCTGCCAAAATATGTCATGACTTGTGAGATCAAGACAGAAGATGCATGAAAACTGTATACAATGGAGGAAACAGTAGAAACGTTGTCATTGTTGGTATTGGGGAGCGTCTTTTTTAAATCACTTCCTCAAAAGTTCATCTTCTCCTCTTCCTCCTCATTTGCAGATTATCTCAACAATTTTGGTTTAAGTTGAAATTGGTTACTGGAAGAGTAGTTACCTAATGAGTAGGGTGTTAAAACTATGAATAATTAGTTACCCAAACAAACTCCCCAAGGATGAACTCTTCTTTTGCAGTATGTATATTTGAAAAAGTTTCCACCAATGGAAAGATACAAATGTGAACTAGATAGAACACTGATAAAGCAATGTTTATTATGCGACAGCATTTTCCCCATTTTATAAGGATTCAAACATTTCTGCTGAGTGGCCAGTTCAAATTGCGCTTCTGCCTGTCATTGTATAAGATGACAGACAGAAAAAAATTAAAAGGTATGTTTCATTATTGCTTCTTACTCAATGGCCAACCCTTTCTTTTCCGATCTAATCCTTTTCAGATATGTTGGCTTTAAATCCTATCATCCTTATTCAGCACAGCCATTCACTATGCTGGAAATGTGTTAGGAATACTGAAGGTCCAAGTATCTGGAGGGTACCAAGCTGGTTGACACAATAGAAAACTGATGAGCTTTTCAAAAATATCCATTGCCAAGGATTATGTTTGAAAACATAGAGTTTGAATTGGCAGAATAATCTAGTGGTTTAGATGCAGAGTTTCTTGCCCAGCAACATGTCCCTCTGGATGTTCCTCACTGGATAACTTTGAACAAAAGTGCTTTCACTCAGCTCAACTTACTGTACAAGTCCAGGTCTATGGCTGTAAATTGGCCAGACCTGAAGAATCTTCTACAGGAATTAAGAACCAAACCCTTGATCTTTTGGAGAATTCACAAAGTTCCTCTGGAATTTCTCTGGAATGTTGGCTAAGCGGTTTTTAAAATCACAGCTGGATCACTTGATCTCACTCTCACCTCAGAAATGTTCACTTACATAATCTGCCAAGGCTTTGATCCCTCTGGGAAACCTCTCAGGATCCGGAATCAGATGTCCCATCATATTCCTCTTCTTTGCCATCCAGCAATCATCAATATTCACGTACTCATAGCCCAGCTCCCTCCAACCATCCATTGCCAGACGGTCCGCCATTTCCATGAAGAGAGTCTCACTGTCCCACAAATGGAAAAGCCAAGTGGACAATGCGGAATAGACATTGGGAACTATCAGGCATAAAAATTACTGTTCTGACAATGGCAGGCTTCACACTGCACTGACATAATCTGCCACAGTCATGCAGTAGATTACTCTCCACAATAGATAAAAAGGTTCATTTCTCTGTCAGGTCACCACTATCACTCTTTCATACTTAATATTTTGCTGCAATAATGTGGAAGTAAAATTAAAATAGAGATTCCTACAGTATTATGTTTTCATCAACGCTCTTCTTTATGGACAGGATCCTTCTGTTTTCTTAAAAATATGCCCCTCGCAACCAATGTCACTATGAGAATAAACTAAAAGCTTGTAGGCTGGGCTCTTTTATTGGTTCTTGTCAAACAACTACATGTTTCTATACTGTGGTACAAGGTAAATTAATTAGTGATTTTTTCATTTTCATTAATATTTTTATATAACAGAACGATTCAGCATTCTTTTCTCAACTATGCACAATGAGAAAATTAAACTACAGTTTGGCAACGAGAGTCAGAGAAGCATGAAGACTTTTAGGGGAGGCAGATGCTGTCCTGGAGCTTCACATATTCTAGGATTCATGCCATCCCTCATCTTGAATCCCAGGATTTTGAAACTCAGAAACGTATCTGGAAAAAGATTGGATTTTGTGCCGTTTCCAAGGTTCTTCCACTCACCTGATACAATTATGGGGATCTGTCTTGCAATCAATATTACAACGAAAGCGTTCCCAAGCAAGCCACCCCATTGGGGGCGTTCTCATAAGTCCATTTTCCAAAGCCAGGGAGAAGGCATGGAGTAGAAGGAAGACAACGCATTTCATGACCATGGATTTAAGGGATGACCACTGCAAAAGAGATGGGCAGAGTGGGGAGGAAACATAATGAAAAAGCACTTTCTACTGTTTCCATTCTGCTCCAATGGCTCCTTCAGCCATATCTAATGAGGTTAAATATTTATAAGCTTTCAGTTCCACCTGCACCCTTTTTTCTTTCTTTCACAATGTGCAGCAGTGAAATGTTGAAATCTTCAATTAGACAGTTACCTTTTTTGCCTTGAACCCAGAAACTAGGGTTACCATCTTCAGAATAAATGAACATCTTACACAATCAAAACATGCATATCACCAAGATAAAATTTTATAAGTTGTCATTAAGTCCTTGCTCTTTTTTCTCTCCTTTGACTGAATTTTGATTTTGGTAACTGCCTGGACTAGTGCCTGCAATTTTCTTGGCAAGGTTTTTGGAAATATTTTGCCATTGCCTTATTTTAAGGGCTAAGACCCAAGATCATCCAGGTGGTTTTGTGCCTAAGGTAGGATTAGAATTTACAACCTATGGTTGCTAGCCTGGTGCTTTAACCACTACACCCAATTGACTCTCTCTTGCATATTATTTTAAATTTTATCACTGATTTTAAGAGCACTGTTGATATACCCCACATTTATTTGTTAAAGAAATTTATATAACTGCTTATCCAAAATAACTCTGGGCAACAAACAAAATGCAAACACAATACAATAAAACAACCTTTTCAAATAATAAACTACAGCCCTGGTAGACGCTCACATCCATCTATCAACCACCCTATGCCAGCTCTGTTTAAATTTACTTTCTAAAACAGTGCCTCAACCGATACTGTTCCATTTCACACTATAATGCCACTAGTGGCCGTCAGCACAATGCTTTTTTCTTTGGATATCTTATCTATAATCCACATGCTCTTTATCGTTCTTATTTGCGACTTAGGTATCTGAGAATAACCCACCCAATTTGCAGGAGGAATTCAGCAAACTTGTATGACAACAATTGAAAAAGAAACTGACTCTGGATTCCACTTACCCTTCCCTGTTTCGCACCACAACACACAAACAAGTTTCCAGTGTTGCATTCTGGGACTCATGCTGCTATTAGAGCAGGATCCTGAAGCACACACAATGTTGGAAGCAAAATGACAGACACAGCATTCCTAACTAGCATCTATTACACTACACTTTCATAAAGAAGATGCTGAAACCTCAGGTTCACTAAATTAAGTGCCGTACATCTCTGTGGAGTTCATGAAATGACAGAGCCTGGCACTTTGAAGGGCATCAAGTAAGGAAAGTTGGCTTGTGGTAGGATAATTAGCATATAGCAATTCCCAGGTTCACTATCTGACATCTGCAAAGAATCTCAGACAGCACAGCCAGAGGAAATCTTTTGCAAGAGCCACTTTCAATCCTGTGATATAGTTTTCACTAAGATAAATCTTATGCACTCAGCGTTAAGTAGCTTCATATGAATAATTTAAACCTTTGTGGGATGTGCAGATGCAGAATCAGGCATAAGGCCTGGTTCCACTTCCAACTTGGCAATAAGATGCATTACACACAACGTTCTTGTTTGGGATGAAACAGAATTGCAGCACCTGGCCCAGCTGGACCTGGTAAATATCTGAATGGGAAACTATTAAGATGGGCTAACCTGAAAGTTAAAAAATCATGAAGAAAGGCAATAGAATTTTTTTTGCAAACTGTTGTCAAATCTATCTCTGTGGCCATTAAATTCCCAGGTATCCACACACACCCCCTTTCCTTCTGCCCATGGCTGCTGCAAGCCAGCTTCCGCATTTACAAAGAAGCCTTCTTCTGGATGCATCAAGAAAGTGGGGGGGACATAATTGTGTAAATTCGGTATTTCTATCATTTAATGAAAGCATATTTCATGGATGGCACAAAAGGCCCGAATTAATTCAAATCTATAACTGTAATCGTAATCAGTAGGTACTCTGGAACAATTAATTCGTTTTTCTGTTCCGTTTCATATACTGCAATCTTTGATCAGACAAAAGAAGAAAAAAAAGGCAGTTCCCCATCCCGACCGTAATATCAGCCATCCAAACTTCAAGACGCATTCGGGACACTTACGCTATCAGACATTAAGCCGCAACCAGTACTGCATCAGCCGCAACCGAAAGCCTGCAAGTCGGTCGCTTCCCTGCACAGGGCTGCTAATCACGTGCTTCCTTCCGTCCTTCCTTGGATCAGCTGATGCCTTGGATCGCTCCCCTCAATACAGCCGATAAACTGCTGATCTCAGCGCCCGGTCAACTCCGCCACCGTCCTCGCTTTTGTCCCGAGGAAAAGAGGAAGCGGACGCTCCCCGTGACACATGTACGCGAGCGTCGTTTGAGCTCAGCCCATTTCACGCGGTGCTGGACGGAACTGAAGTTCATGCACCGTTTCTCCAAGGGAGGTTTTGGATCCTCCAAGGTTCAGAGTAGTGCCCGTCCCTTTCATTTCCCTTAGCAGAGATGCATCCCCTGTTTATTATTCTAATGGATAAAGAGGGACGTTAAGTGCTTCGCCTCAAAAGTTTTAGATGGAATAATTTGCTTGGATGTCTGCTCACAATACAGGACATTCTTCCGGTGACACATTTATGAGCTGAAGTGGTCCATGGTTTACAAAACAAACTAGTAAAAGTGGTTTCAGGTTGCTTTTATGCCTATGCCTCACGAATTAACATAGCATGGAACCAGAGATGCAAGTGTGAATATCTAGTGGAGGCAGGTTAGCTACAGAATCCAGGGAAACTATTTTTCAGATCTCTTTTGTCCCTTTAGTGCACTGTTTTAAACTCACCCATCCCCTCCCCCTTTCTAGTAAATATTAGCTATGACAGGTGAGAATATAGAATGAAAAGATGAACTATGTCTGTATAATTAGGCTGGCCTTATTACTTACTACAAGGCACCATGAGATTTCTGTTTCAACCAAGTACAGGTTTCCTACCATCACCAATTGTCTATTCAATCTCGAATTGTTCCCAAGTGATATTCCAGCTCCAGAAATGCTGGCTTTTTTTAAGAGCATAGCAAGATCAATAGTGATGGCAAAGGCTCCATCTTAAATAAAGTGACTGATAACTTAAGTGGGCTTTCTTTGTGTCCATGCTTGGTTGATGCTCTGTGATAGTAATATAATCCAACTGCAGAATGTGTTTTGAGCAGCAAGCGGACGGTAGGCAGAGCCTTGAGAGAACCAAAATATGTCTTAAGACGGGACAGAACACATCACATAGCTTATGTTGTACCTACAAAGTAGTCTGCTCCCATCAGTGGAAACAAATCCTATTTTAAGGCACTGGAACTTCTCTGTGGAAAATAGGGGATGGGGAGCTAGGTGGTATCTCATCTTGTGTTGCAGAATTTCGTGGGCCACTACAGGTTGTCTTCTCAGTTTCTAGTGAGTTCATTTCAGAGATTGGAAGGGGAGGCAGAGAAGAAACAAAAAGCAGTGCCTAATTTCAGTCCACTTTTTTTTCATTTTCTTTTTCAAATCCCCCTGCAGCAGTTGTACTTTTCCCTTCTGAACAGGTATGCAATACCTTTCGTTCATTAATTATCGTTCTCGGACTCAGAAAGTCGACTTTATTAATATTTTAACATGGACTCTCCAGTGCCGGCCCACACTGAGAAGCGTTCTTCAGATATACGATCGTCTCACGACGCCTCCTAGCAATTGCTTGCGGATCCTGTTTGCTTCCTGACTTCCGTCTGGTTCAGATGTACTCGTGGCCTCGCGATGCCCCCTCGCGGCCGAAAATAAAACTAACACACTAAAAAACCGCTGGCGTTTATAGGTAGGTAGGACGCGAGTAGTCCCAACGGGGAGTTACCCCCTCGCCTCTTTCAGGTGATGCGTTGTGGTAGACAAGGAGTTACACTTAAGGGGAGGTTGGACGAGGACCGGGAAAGACGAAATTCAAATGCCAGAAGGTGACCAATCTCGCAGGTGACTTGAAATCGCTTCCCAACCGATCTCCTCCGTATTGTCGGAAAAACAAAATGGGAGAGGGAGGGACTCTATCCATGACCATGTGTTTTTGGAGGAAAAGTGGGAGTGCATAGAAAACTAAATATCAAAATATCACTTATGTCTCGAATACAGGTTCTCCAAGTGAAAGCAACATTCTTCGGGCTGCGAAGAGAAAACTTCGGCTGACTTGGGAGCTTACCCACCCAATTTATGTTAAATGAAAAGAGATACTACCGCGCAGGACAGAAAAACGATGGAGCAGCCTTTACTTGTTGACATACGGCCTGCTTCTTTCCTACTTGGCTTTCAGGACCCCGCGAGAAGGGGGGGCTAAAAAGAGGAAAACCTCCCCTCGGGAAGCTATTGGAAAATCTGGATTGCGAAAAAAAACTTCCCCCCGGGATAGTGGCAAGATTTGCTTCTGCTCTAATGATCCTACGCTCCGGGTTTTGCCCGAGGACCAGGGCACCGAAACGGGGGAGTCCAGCAGAGGAAGGAGGACACGCGACTGCTTAAGAAAAGCAGGGAGCAGATAAAGCCGAAGCTAACGCCGTTCTCGGTGGTGAACAAGGTACGGTTATGGATAAGCGTCGCTTCAGCATTTTAGGATAGGCCTGTCCCTGAATTTTTTTAAAAAAGGTTTCCAATTCCGTTAATACTCACTCCACGTCCACACATTCCTGAACTAACTAGCCTGCCTTTTCCTCTGTGTCATTAAAAGGTTGTGAAAAGGGTTTTCTATCTGAGAGAAAAGGAGAAAAAAAGGAAATTTCCAGGGTAACTTTTAGCCTCTGAATGCTCCGGGTCTGCCCGAGATGAGGAAGTACACTCCATGACTCTGTTGGAGAAACCATCTATTTGGCCTTCCCCAGGCACTTGGGAAATTTATTTATCTGAAATGCAGGCTCCACTTATCTGGACAGTCAGCCCAAGATAAGAGAGGGCTGTTCTAGAGCCAGGAATTGGGTTCATCCTCCTATCTTTACCTGAAGATGCCAGGAATTAAACTTGCAGCCTCTTGCTTACAACACAGTGGCACTTATACTTGGAGCTTGTGCCGTGTAAAACTGAATAGAATAGAAATAGAATAGTTGGAAGGGACCTTGGAGGTCTTCTAGTCCAACCCCCCTACTTAGGCAGAAAACCCTACACCACTTCAGACAAATGGTTATCCAAAATCATCTTAAAAACTGGGAGCGAAGCCTGTAACCATTAGCCAGGACAGCCTGTAGCTTCACAATTCTCCCCCGAGTTGATTATAGAGCTTGCCTGTCAGTCACGAATCGCCATCCACCAGTAGATCTATGTAAGTCATTTCCTATTGTGTTGACCCAGGATTTGTTATGGACTATAAAAAAGGCAATTGGATTATCAAAAAGGAAAACCAATCAAATATCTCTGGGCTAAATAGGAACATATCTTCCTAATATAGACAACTCATTTCCTTTCCTATTTTTACTCGGCTGCCAAGAAAACAAATTATGGCAATGTATTTCAATGAGACATCTCCCCGATGCAGCCCTTTCCCAGCTTCATCTGCAGTGACGTTGGTTTTCAGCAAGGCAGATTAACTTTATATTTAAACCTGTTTATTACTAAAATGCAATAATGCTCACTGTGGCATATCTGTTTCGAACAGAGTCTTTCCAATATATTTTAAGAATATATATTTTTGGCTAGTGCATTCTGGCCCATTATTCAAAACCCTCCTTTCCGTTTGGCTTCGGGATCCAAAGTGTGCCAGAATTTCATAAAATCCCAGCATCTGATAAGAAACAATTGTTGGAGAAGAATCTGTTAAGAGGGAACTTAAAGTTTATTTTAACCCAAAATTACAATTTAACAAGTTTTACTTTCTTCTCATTTGGCTCCATGGGACAAGATATAGTTTCTTTTCTGTACTCAAGCAGGACATCACTTGAAGCTTTTTTAAAAAAAAAATAGTTGTGACAACTGCCTGAACTAGCCCCTTCTTCTTCCTGAAACACTGGCCCAAGGTCACCTCGCTGGCTGTGTGCCTAAGGCGGGACTTGAACTCACTTGTTTCCTGGTTTCCAGTCAGGTACCTTCACCACCACACTAAATTGCCATTAGAATAGAGCAGAGCAGAGCAGAGTAGAATACAATAGAATGACAGAGTTGGAAGGGACCTTGGAGGTCTTCTAGTCCAACCCCCTGGTTAGGCAGGAAACCCTACACCACTTCAGACAAATGGTTATCCAACATCTTCTTAAAAACTTCCAGGGTTGGAGCATTCACAACTTCTGGAAGCAAGTTCTAACTGTCAGGAAATTTCTCCTTAGTTCTAAGTTGCTTCTCTCCTTGATTAGTTTCCACCCGTTGCTTCTTGTCCTACCCTCAGTTGCTTTGAAGAATAGCTTGACTCCCTCTTCTTTGTGGTAGCCCCTGAGATATTGGAACACTGCTATCATGTTACCCTTAGTGCTTCTTTTCATTAAACTAGATATACCCAGTTCCTGCAACCGTTCTTCATATGTTTTAGCCTCCAGTCCCCTAATCATGTTTGTTGCTCTTCTCTGCACTCTTTCTAGAGTCTCAACATCTTTTTTACATCATGGCAACCAAAACTGAATGCAGTATTCCAAGTGTGGCCTTACCAAGGCATTATAAAGTGGTATTAACACTTCATGTGATCTTGATTCTATCCCTCTGTTTATGCAGCCTAGAACTGTGTTGGCTTTTTTGGCAGCTGCTGCACACTGCTGGCTCATATTTAAATGGTTGTCCAATAGGACTCCAAGATCCTTCTCACAGTTACTACTATTGAACAAAGTACCACATATATTGTACCTCTGCATTTTGTTTGCCTTGCCTAAATGTAGAACCTTACTTTTTCACCATTGAATTTCATTTTGTTAGGTTCAAGTCTGTCAAGATCCTTCTGTATCTTAAGCCTACCCTCTGGAATGTTGGCTGTTCCTGCCAGCTTGGTATCATCTGCAAATTTGATGAGTTCCCCATCTATCCCCTCGTCCAAGTCATTGTTAAAGATGTTGAAGAATACTGGACCTAAAACAGAGCCTTGGGGTACTCACTGCATACTTCCCTCCATGTAGATACAATTCCATTGAGGACTACACATTGAGTGCAGCTGCTCAGCCAGTTACAAATCCATTTGGTGGTGATAATGTCTTAGCTTTCCTCACTTCATCTTTACAAGCTCGAGCTATTTGCTGATATTCTGCCTTAGTTATTTGCCCCTCTTTCCATTTTTTACACTTGTCCTTTTTGTCTTTCAGTTTGTCAGAGAGTTTTTTATGCAGCAATGCTGGTTTCTTTTGAGAGCTGTAATTTTTCTTCTTCATTGGTATTGTGCTAGACTGGGTTTTTATAATCTCACTTTTCAAAATTTCCCAAGCTTCTTGAGTTGTTTTCGCTTTGAGGATTCTCATCCATGGAATCTTTCCCAAACTCTCTCTAATTTTATTGAAATTAGCTCTCTTAAAGTCCAAGACTCTAGTTCTACTACTTGTGCTTGAATAATGTTGAATTCCAGTATTGCCCACACTTGCCCCCAAGGTTCCTGTAGCTTCAACTCCTTCTGTCATTTCATCTCTGTTAGTGAGAATTAAGTCCAATATGGCTGATACCCTTGTTCCCTTCTCTACTTTTTGGGAAACAAAGTTGTCTGTTAGGTTTGTTAGGAACCTGTATAACTGCAACAACTTCTTTTGTATCCTCAGGATGATGTCTTCATCTGATTCCCAGTTCATATCTCAGGCTGCCTTAGGGGATCCTTGCCGTTAGTGTTTCCACTTTTTCCTGCCAAAAACTAGAATCCCACATGCTTCACCAATTGTTCCTTTGGGGTGTAGTCAGGGGTGAGATCAGCCTGGCACTCACTGGCCACTTTAGACTGGTACGGGCATTCCGCTCCTGGCTATTCCTTGGGCATTGTGTTCCATAGTCATTCTGATTTGGGCAATAGGTGAGTCCATTTTTTTCAAACTGGGTTCTATTAAATATTAGATATAAAATGGTGATCAAGCCCAATACTGTTATAAAAAACAATCAAAAGGGACTGCTGTTAGATCCAAATATCTAGGGGTAAAGACAGGTCTTAACAGCCTAAAAAGAGCAGAACTGGGGTCTGCCATATATTGAGAGGGAGACTATAGGGCAGTGATGGTTAACCTTTTTGCTGTCATGTGCCAAAAGTGGGGGGAGTGCGGGGAGGTTGCACACATGCGTGCCCACACCCATAATTCAATGCGCCCCACGTATGCGCACGCTCCCCTCTCACTCCCCCCACACTCTTCCCGCTTTTGGCACACGATGGCACGGTGGGCCAGGTAAGCCCGATTTTTGCCCTCTCCAGGCTCCAGAGGCTTTCTTGAAGTCTGGAGAGGGTGAAAACAGCCTTCCAACGCACCATCCCTGGAGGCCCTCCAGTGGCCAGAAACGGCTCGTTTCCCGACTTCTGGTGGGACAGGAAGACCCGTTTTTCACTCTCCCCAGGCTCCAGAGGCTTTCTAGGAGCCTGGGGAGGGTGAAAATGGCCTCCCCCCCCTCCGGAGGCCGGAAACAGTCTGTTTCCTGAATTCCTGTAGGTCCAGAAGGCCAAAAATCAGCTGGCTGGTGCGCACATGCATGCTGGAGCTGAGCTAGGGCAACGCTTGCATGCCCACAGATATGGCTCTGCGTGCCATAGGTTCTATAGGTTCACCATCACAGCTATAGGGGGAACCACCGAAAAGGCATGCTTCCCTTCTTTCTACAAGATGGTAAAATTTAAAAGAGAAGTAGGAGTAGTAAGATGTACTTGGAATATATCTTCCCAATGGGAGCATAGGGGCAGGCAGTTGTTTGTGGGAGAAAGCGGTCCCACAGGTAACCTGCTATTATGCCATGTAGGACTTCAAAAGTGCTAACCCAGTGGTCCCCATCCCCAATCTTTTTGGCACCAAGGACCAATTTCACGGAAGACAATTTTTCCACGGACTTGGAAAAGAGGTCATTTGCTTGCCACTCACCTCCAGCTGTGCAGCCTGGTTCCTAACAGGTCATGGACTAGTACCAGGGGTTGGGGACCCCTGTGATAACCAGCACCTTGAATCCCACCCAGAAGCCTATTGGGTGCCTGTGTAGTTCATGAAATAGCAGTTTTAAATGGGTGCAACAAGCTGTGCCCCAATGTCAGCTACTGCATTCTCCACTAAGCTTCTAGATGGTCTTCAAAGCACCCCATGTAAAGTGTGTTACAGTGTCTAATCATGAGGTTATTAAGGCATGAATGACCATGAAAAGGTCTTCACAGTCCAGGAATAGACACAACTCAAATTTTCAGAATCTGTGAATCCAGGGAAAACCCCGAGATGTAATCTAGTCTTAACGTCGCAGTGCCAACCCATCCCAGGGCCAAAGATGGAAACACTCCAACTCTTGGATCTGGGGGATCCAAAACTTTTAATGAAAATCCATGGTCATTTACACTGCAGGGTAGCAATTTGTTTGCAAATAAATGTAGTCTACAACCAACTTGCAAAGATCAACAAGAATTTTTCATATTATTAAAGAATGAAGCAATGAGAGAATCCCTATTTATTATTTTAGCATCAGAGGTTATATATAGGTGTTCTCTAGAGCCCGGAAGCTACATAACTGGGCTATTAAGGGTAATGCTGTCAAGCAGGTTTCCCATTTTAAGTATTTAGGTATTTATTTTCAGAACACCGGTGCTTGGACTAGACATCGAACCCAGGTGCAGAATTCAGCCTCTTGTAGCCATCAGCAGATTTTAAGATTTTTCTATACCCAAGGTGGCCAATCTATTCCTTCTGCTCTGCGTATTTACAAAGCCAAAACCTTGGCCCAAACTCTTTACGGAGTTCCTATATGGATACAGGGCTTCAAGGAGTGTATCGAAAGAACCCAGGTTGCTTTTTTAAGGAAACTTTTGGGTCTCCCTCCCTGTGTTGGCTTTGCCCTGATGTACCTGGAACTGGGCATTCGATCAGTCGAATGCATGGCGTGGATCAACACCTTTAAATGGTGGTTTCAGGTGCTCTTTTTGGCAGCCCCTGGTAGCTACCTCTCCCTGGTATTAGCTGACCCCTATACGTCTCGATGGGAGGGGGAACTGACGAAGAAACTCTGCCTTTTAGGCTTTTCGGGGGATGCCATGGGAGACTATGGCCTTAAAGACGCCCAATCTAGGGTAGTCCAACGGCTTGTGGACATAGACTTACAATACCTGAGAGCCAGAGCCAATAAGACCTTCTCCCCTCTGGTCTTCAGCCAATTTATTAATTACGGGGATGGCCTCATATTTCTATACTCTAACAATCCCCAAGTATAGAAGAGTCTTCTCCCTTGCTCGTTTTAACGTCTTGCCTTCAGCATTGCTGGACGGACGATTCAAGAGGCTCCCGATGGGCGAGCGGCTATGTCTCTGTGGTAGAGCGGAGGTAGAGACTGCAGAGCAGGTCCTGTTACGCTGCCCCATGTACAATGTAGACAGGACCAATATGATGTCTCTCTTAGAGACAGACCTTGGTGGGCCCAATGCCAGTGATTTGGCCTTGTACTGTTTAGGGGATGGCTCCTCATACACTACATCTCAGGTCTCAAAATTCTTTTTAAGAGCCGAAACCATTAGAGGAGAGTGCTGTGGTTCCTCTCGGCCGGGGCTTCTGGCGGCCGGCTGTTCGTGATGATGCTGTTCCTATGTTTTTTTTTCTGTAGTTATGCTTGCATTTTGGTCTGTGACCGTAAATAAAGTATTATTATTATTATTATGGTTGTCCACTAGGACTCCAAGATGCCTCTCACAGTTACTACTACTGAGCAAGCTCCATAGAGTCTAGCTCCATAGAGTTTGCTACTTTATAAATATCCACAATAAGATCCTTAGAAAGGAAGGTTAAACAGCAGACAGGAGCATCCGCTGGAAAGTGGGTGCTAAAAGTGGTGTGCATGATGACATGATTGAAGCCCTGCCTCTTTTTAATAGATCATGTTTGAGATGCACATAAAAAGAGTCAAGCCTTTGCCTGCATGGTTGTGATGGCCATTTGCATATAATCACCCCAAATGGCAACCAGTATTTTAAAGCAGTAGTGCATATGTGTATGCATAGTTTTATATTCAGTTTTATCTGGATTAATAATACGCATCATGTGATAATTCAGTACATTTCTTCTCATTCTGTTCTGGAAGGCAGATATTACTACAATGAAACTCAATGAACGTAGCGTGGTACATTATGCCACGTGTGACTCTCCAGCCGATCATACTGGCTTTCTGTGCAAGCGAATGGAGCGCCATCACCACAACCATCATGTCCCCTCTTACCAGCGCCGCTGGTTCATTCTCAAGGGCAACTTGCTGTTCTACTTTGAAGAGCGGGAGACCCAGATCCCCCTGGGTCTCATTGTGCTAGAGGGATGCACAGTGGAGCTATGCGAAGCTGCTGAGGAATTTGCTTTTGCCATCCGCTTTGATAGCAGTGGTGGCAAATCTTACGTGTTGGTTGCCGACTGCCAAATTGCCATGGAGGCTTGGGTGAAGGCACTTTCACGGGCCAGCTTTGATTATATGAGGCTAGTAGTCAAGGAACTAGAGAAACAGCTGGAAGATGCTCAGAGGAGCTTAGCTGCTAGCCATAAATCACCAAAGAAACTGTCTTCGGGCCGCAAAAGGCATTTATCAAATCCCATGATGACATCCATTCAAGAGCATCCTGTCATCTTGGAGAATGGTTACTCCACATGGGACAGTAGTTGCACTCTTGCAGAAATGGCATGTTCTGATCTCAGTGAAGGATTTCTGAAGCCTCCACCTTTACCACCACGTCGAAAACCAACAGCCAGTGCTGTCGGTGGAGCATTTTTGGCTGGGTCTGCCTCTGCCACACAGGAAAGTCCAGTATCTCCAGAGACTACCTGCTTCTCAAAGTTGCATAATTGGTATGGTCAGGAAATTGCAGAGGTGAGAAGAGAGTGGATGGAAAGAAAGAAGGCAGTAGAAATAGGAATACATTGAAGAAAATGCATTTTGCAGGAGTGAGAGAAATGGACATTAAGGTAGGTTTCTGCAGGTCCTCTTGAATCACTTATAGACTCATATGGCTGGAAAGGACCTTGGGGGTCTTATAATCCAATACTCTGCCCAAGGCAGGAGTCCTTATTTTACTTGCAGGTTTTACTCCTAGTTTATAAAATCTAAGAAACACGATTATTGCATCTTCCAGACTGGATGATTAATTAAAGTCTGCTTTCTATTATTTATTGCCACTACGTGTTATTGCCAGGAATTTTAAAAACAGCAATTATGTGCATAATTCTTAATTATGCACCATTCAGAATTCAAGAAGATATTTCTAAGAAATTGCTGTATCAGCTCAAAAGAATGTTCCAGACCTTTATTTCAGAAAGTCTACTTCTTGATGTAAGAGAAGAATCCATGTGTCATTTCCTCCTTTTTGCTCCATGTAGTACTATTAATTGTATTTCATCTGTATATTATAGCTATTTTGATAGATGCTGGAACAGTATAGTAGTGAGTTGCCTTAATTACTCATTAGAAAAAACAGATCATACAATTTATACATTATATTTTAATTATAGGTATTTCATATACAGTTGCAAGAAAAAGTATGTGAACCCCTTGGGATTACGTGGAGTTTTGCATGAATTGGTCATAAAATGTGCTCTGAACTTCATCTAAGTCACAACAATAGAAGAACACAGACTGCTTAAAATAATACTACACAAACATTAGATGTTGCCATGGTTTAACTGAACATAACATGTAAACATTCACAGTGCAGGGAGGAAAAAGTATGTGAGTCCCTATCCTAATGACTTCTCCAAGAGCTAATTGGAGCCAGGAGTGAGCCAACCTTGACTCCGTTGACTCAGTGTGATGATATTGGATGTGTTGTTGACAGCTGTCCTGCCCTTTAAAAACACACACCTGTACTGGTTTCAAGAAGCACTGTGTGATGTGAACTATGCCTCGCAGAAAAGAGCTCTCAGAAGACCTACGCTCAAGAATTGTTGACTTGCATGAAGCTGGAAAGGGTTACAAAAGTATCTCCAAAAGCCTTGATGTTCATGTGTCCATGGTAAGACAGACTGTCTACAAATGGAGAAAGTTTAGCACTGTTGCTACTCTCCCTAGGCGTGGTTGTCCTGTAAAAATGACTGCAAGAGCACAGCGCAGAATGCTTCATGAGGTAAAGAAGAATCTTAGAGTGTCAGCTAAAGACCTACAGAAATCTCTGGCACATGCTAACATTTTTGTTGACACATCTACAATAAGGAAAACATTAAAGAAAAATGAAGTACATGGGAGGACACCACGGAGGAAGCCAATGCTGTCTAAAAGAAATATTGCAGCACGTTTAAAGTTTGCAAAAGAGCACCTGGATGTTCCACAGCACTACTGGCAAAATATACTGTGGACAGATGAAACCAAAATTGAGTTGTTTGGGAAGAACACACAACACTATGTGTGGAGAAAAAAAGGCACAGCACACCAACATCAAAACGTCATCCCCACTAAAACATGGTGGAGGGAGCATCGTGGTTTGGGGCTGCTTTGTTGCCTCAGGGCCTGGACAGATTGTTGTCATTGATGGGAAAATGAATTCCAGAGTTTATCAAGTCATTTTGCAGGAAAACGTATGACCATCTGTCCGCCAACTGAAGCTCCGCAGAGGATGTGTGATGCAACAGGACAATGACCCAAAACATACAAGTATTTCAACAAAAAAAATGGCTTCAACAGCACAGAATATGCCTTCTGGAGTGGCCCAATCAGAGTCCTGATCTCAACCCGATTGAAATGCTGTGGCATGACCTTAAGAGAGCGATTCACACCAGACATCCCAAGAATATTGCTACACTGAAACAGTTTTGTGAAGAGGAGTGGTCCAAAATTACTCCAGATTGTTGTGCAGGTCTGATCTGCAACTACAGGAAACGTTTGGTTGAGGTTATTGCTGCCAAAGGAGGGTCAACCAGTTATTAAGTCCAAAGTTTCACATACTTTTTCCTCCCTGCTCTGTGAATGTTTACATGTTATGTTCAATTAAACCATGGCAACATCTAATGTTTGTGTAGTATTATTTTAAGCCGACTGTGTTCTTCTATTGTTGTGACTTAGATGAAGTTCAGAGCGCATTTTATGATCAATTCATGCAAAACTCCACATAATCCCAAGGGGTTCACATACTTTTTCTTGCAACTGTACTTTAGATTTTCATGCAAATGAGGACAAAGCTGTGAAAGGTTGCTTCCTTAAGGCTGTCTCAAGAATTTATAATTTATATATATATATATATATATATATATATATATATATATATATATATATATATATTATTCAGGAACTTCCATCTCGTGGAGTCAAATGCAACACTGGGCAGCCCTCATAAAACGTAAGAACAGTATATGATTCATAGTCATACCTTAGGTATGCCTTTAGCTGATCTTACTTGTGTTTTTTCTATCTTTTGGAACTTAATCTTCATATACAGACATTGAATTAAAACAGTTTGTTGGCACTGAAAAAATTGGCATATAACAGTGGTGGGTTGCCCCCGGTTCGGACTGGTTCACAAGAACTGGTAGTAAAACCGGCAGGAGGCGCTGCCCACCAACCCCAATGTCATCAGAAAGCTTCTGCGCATGCGCAGAAGCGCAAGCACACACACACGAGTGAATCGAGCATGTAAATGCAGCCTTGTTGTGAACCGGTAGTAAAGATAAGTACAACCCACCCTGACTTATGACTGTTTTTCACACCAATCCTGTTGCAGTATCCCCAAGGCCACATGATCAAAATTCAGACACTTGGCAATTGACTCATATTTATGACATTTCCAGTATCCTGGGGTCACATGATCACCTTTTGTGACTTTCTGACAAGCAAAGTCAATAGGGAAGTAAGATTCACTTAACAAGCACATTACTAACTAAATAAGTGCAGTGATTCATTTAACTGTGGCAAACAAGGTTGTAAAATGGAGCAAAACTCATTTAACAACTGTCTTGCTTAACAACAGAAATTTTGGGGTCAATTGTGGTCATAAGTCAAGGACTACGTATACTAACACAAAAGGCAGAAAAAGCACAAGTAAGATTACCCAAGACAACACAATCTATATATCAAAAGCCAAATAAATAACAGCAGCTGCTCTCAAATTGTTAATGTAATGTGTGATAATCTAATCATCCCTCAATATCACTTTTATACAATAGTTTCCTAAGACTCGACTAAAGCAGTATTTGTTGCTTTTGATACTTTGTTCTAGTTCCATCCATAATATTGCTACAGATTAATGACAAATATTCATCCAAACCAATTTTACATAATTTCATGTGAATATGAGTTTAATTTAGTGTTCAGCATTCATAATCTATTATTCTGCTGCTTTCTGGTTGTGGGGGTCCATTCACAATTTAATGGCCTACATTTATGATCTTGAACATAACTAATTATTGAATTAATGAAACAAGAATTATTTATTACTTTACAGATTAATACAGCATTAGTAATAGCCAGCAGTTATATACTTACCAGTAGTTTACTGGTCATTTGCCATAATCTAATTAAGATTATTATTTCAGAAAGAAAAAGAATTATCTTGACTGCTCAGTAAGATAAAACTAAATTGCCATGATACCTACTAGTAAAATTAAGTTCGGGGAATTGTATGAATTACTTCGTGTGACGTATACCTGGTTCATTTTTTCCTCCAGTAGTTTTCATCACAACCAATAACACTGTTATTAGTAGTTTTAAAAAAGCATGCTAAATTGTATAATAAAGCTAATAACCTCCTATAACATTCCGGTAATGTTATATTACATATACATTGCATGTTATTTTAAATAAAATGTATTTTATAAATTGCATTTTATCCAAAATAGGAAGGTACAATATTATTTCATAATTATTTGTGGCTCAAACTTAATTATTTTTTTAAAGCAGTGTACACTTACTTTATACTTTCCAGAAGAGAGTCTATCTTAGGCCAAAGAAAAGTATGTTACATTGGAAACAATTTTATGAATTGCACAGATTTTCATGAATCATGTTTTACTTTATTTACACAAAAATATGAAATAATAAATGTATTGATTTTTAAAGTATTGAGAAAACTCTTTTTACTTTAGAAAGGTTGAAAGGTTTATCAACATTATAAACTTGTAAAAGAATAAAAAAACTAACAGTCTGTAGCCCGTAAGAAAAAGAGAGGTTACCAATGCCTCTCAGCTGTTCCCCCCCAAGCAACTGGCATTTAGAAATAGCATATAGATTGTCATGTGGCAGTCTCTGATAATTTATCTTTGCAAAGTCTTATCTTGGAAGGCCATCACATTTTGTAGTGATTCCCAAAATTGCAGTTTTATTCTTTATTGATATATTTTTGGTGAAGTTATCACTTTCTGTTTTTATCTTGTTTGGAATGGGAGGGTGCGTCCACGTGCTGTTTGTGCTGCTGTTATCAGTTCAGCTTCTGCACATTCCTATGCCATTATCTAAACTTGATGATTGAATTGACTTTTCTCCAGCTCAGCCACAGTATAAGAATTGCTGTAATGGAATTTTTTTTACAGTAGGAATGTTGGAGCTCTTGAGAAGGAACTTTTCACTGAATGGGAACTTCTGCTTGCCTGTTTCTAGATACTCCCTCCACCACCACCACTATCACTGGGAGGTTCAATGGCTATCTAATAGCTAGGATTTCACCAATCCTTTATGCAGAGAAAAAGGGCCTTGCTGGCTTCAACCTCCCATCACAGTGGAAGTACAGCAAAAGTCTCTAACCTCCGGTCCACGGACTGGCACCAGTCCATAGCATACCAGGAACTGGGCTGCACAAACAAGTGAAGCCCCATCTGTGGGATGCAGGCAGCACACAAAACCACGACCCCTCCAGTCCACAGAAAAACCTCTCTCCATGGAACCAGCCCTGGTACCCAAAAGGTCGGGGGCCACTGTAGTATGGCACATGAAGCACGTGAAGTGAGGAGCATTGGTTGAATGTCCAATCACGGAACCATTTATTTATTGGACAAATAACAGAATGCTTGCAGCAAAATTGGCAGCAAGGTTGGCTTTGAAATTTTGAAAGTGCACCTTGAAGAATTAGAAGGGTTGGCTGACTTTAAAGTGGAAAGCAGGTCTTTTCTTTGTAGTACAGGGTTAATTTGGAGTGGATCTGTCCAGAAGCTGCAAAGAAAATACAGTAGAACCTCTGGTCACGAATGCTTCTGACCACAACCAAATCGGGTTCCGACCAAAAAATTCAAAATTTTTTTTTCTGCAGCTGATTTTCCCTTCCGTGCCAATTTTTTTTTGTAAGCACCAAATTTCCAAAATTAGGTTCGAGTCACAACCAAATCGGTTTCCCACCAAAGTTATGGAACGAATTATGGTTGTGACCAGAGGTTCTACTGTACCAAGAATCCAGAACTTTGCTGAGGTCTCCATTCTTAGCCCACCTCCATCTACCTTCCCATCACTATTATAAGAAATCCAGAAGCCACATGTTTTCCCTCTCCTGTTTAAATTTTATAGAAGACGACCTTGGAAGGCAGAGGTAAGATCATTTACGAAGGCAGCAATCAGATAAAGATGATTTGAATCCAGACCAAGACCTTGGTCATTCTGACACACACACACACCCTCCCTCAGCCCAGCCCAATTCACATGAAGATGAAGCATGAAGGGAAGAGACAGAAATAAGCCTGAAAAGCCCAGGTTACAAGACTCCAACGAACCATAAGAGAACAGCAGAGACACAAAGATAAGACACAATTCCGTTACTAAGCTATTAAATTCTTCTATTTTTATTGGTAACTTTCAATGCCGCTCCAGAAGAATTTAAACGTCATTTAAACGGAAACTAAAAAAACACCTAATTCAAACTTTTCAGACACCCGCGATTTAAATAATCTCTCTTTCCGCCTATTAATATATCGCGAGGTTTGAAAAAGCACCGCCCACTCTCGCTAGTTCCGGTTATCGAGAAAGTGTCCGATTCCTAGGGGAGGAGCTGCCTAGAGGAGATGGCTTCGCGGTTGTGGTCAACGGCTGGCTCTTGGGCAAGGTCGCGACCCGTCGAGAACCAGAAGGCGCCCTTAGCAACAGTTTTATCCTCACGAAATATGACCGTCACTCGGACTGGCGCCATCTTGCCTAAGCCCGTCAAAGTGAGTTGAGCGTGAAAGGTAGTCGTGGCTTCTAAAAGGAGAAACGGGTAGGAACCAAACCGAGCAATCGCTTAGCAAGGATGGGGTAAATTGGCAGGTTGTCTCAGCCAATCGCGTGTAGCTTATTTGGAAGGGCGGGTTTTCTTGGTGTTCGACCGTTGCCTAGCAATAAAACAATCGTTCGGGGCAGACGCGGAAATAGCAGATTGTTAAAGGGCGAGAACTTTATTTCGTGTCGGAGAAGCAGCCTGACACTCTTCCTTTCTCTGACGCCCCCCCCCCCCGACAGCTACTTAAAAAAAAAAGCCAAAGTCGTGCTCCCCGCCCCGCCTCCCCCCCACCAC
>WNWU01013802.1:9314092-9413081 GCA_012654045.1 Ptyas mucosa
CCCCCCCCCCCCCCCCCCCCTTAGTCAGTGTGAGAAAATTCGCTTGGGCAATTAATTATGCAGCAGGCCGGCTTATCTTTAGGGCTGCCATTATCCCGTTGCAAGCGGTTTCCTATTCTGTCATCCCCGAAAACCACGCCGCAGTTACTTTAGAAACTCAGCGGTAGCTTCGCCTGACAAGTGGTTGGGATTCCAGGAGAACCGATGTAGAGCAGGGGTCTCCAACTTTGGTAACTTTAAGCCTGGAGGACTTCAATTCCCAGAATGCCCCAGCCAGCTTTGCTTAAGGCATCTACCAGCTTTGCTGGCTGGGGCATTCTGGGAGTTGAAGTCCTCCAGGCTTAAAGTTGCCAAGGTTGGAGACCCCTGATGTAGAGGGGACACAAAAGTTCCGCGTAAAATTGAGAACCAAAGAGCTAGCCGATCACAAAGACTGAGATATGGAAGTTGAGATGATCCAAATGCGGATACCGTTGTGCTCCCTGATCTGTTTGTAATTTGAAACAAGTAATTTCCTTGTAGATTGTTGTACATACACTGAGAGCTTATGCAGGAGACAAATTCCTTGTGTGTCTAATCACACTTGGCCAATAAGGAATTCTATTCTATTCATGCCCAGCATAGGAAACATCCTGAAGATGTATTTTATTAACTATCTTTATTATTCTAAGGGTGTTAGGTACCTATTCAGTCTATGGATGCTTCGTGATTTATTTGAAGGTAATTTTCAAAAATGCTCCTGAAAATAAGTACAGTAAGATAATAGTTAAATTTACTGAGGCAGCTGTTTGATTCTTTGTGTTCTTTCCATCGGTTCTAGTTATACTCTGGCAGCTATAAATTTGTTTATGTGTTCATTTGTATATGTGCCAGGAGATATTAACCAGCTTTTCATTAATCCCTGTAGATGCCATTTGGACTTATCCGTGTGTTTGCAATTGTGATTCCTTTTCTCTATGTTGGGACACAAATCAGCAAAAGTTTTGCAGCCTTGCTTGAAGAACATGATATCTTTGTACCAGAGGACGACGATGATGATGACTAACAGGTACAGATATAGCTGCCCAACCCTTTTCAGTGTTAACAGCTGCATATAGCCTATGACTGCCATGCTGGGAGGTTTGGGGAAGTGATTAAATGAATAGTTGGTCTAGGACAAAAAACCCCTGATAGCTCCAAGTAAAAATTAAATTTGAATGAATTGAAAGAACTGAACAAAATCTATTTTTGTTTTTCCCTCATATATTTTGACCACATAATTTGCATATTTGGGATGAAAAAACTGGATTATTGTTTATGGTTACAGAATTGAGAATTAACAATTCCTTCCTGCCAACTTCAGTCAACTTTATAATGTAATTGTGCCTACATATTCTAAAGAAAACTTGCAGCTTCAAACTGGGGACAGAAACTCATCCACTTATATCTTTTCCATATCTTAACATCTTTTCATTATCATAGCATGAATGGTCCCTGTTCTTCTGATGCCTTCCTTTCTTTTTCTTGTTATCTTCTACATTCAGTTCTGCAGTAAAACTAAAGTAAGCAAATGCAAGTTATGCTTTACCTATTTTTAATTATATGTCAGTAGTCTTAGTATAATAATTATAACACGATGGAAATTGATATTCCAAGACTTTGTAGATACTTGGTATTCTATTCTGTAATAGCCTAGTAGAAGTATGTTATGTTAAATACTTGCCAAAGAAACATTAAATTTGATTTAACAGTATACGTGATCATGCAACAGTATTGTGTTTGTGATCTGCATATTGATATGCATATGAATCTTTTCCATTTGGGCCAATGCATTCTTTGTTTCCTGATCAGGAAACAGGTGTACACCATTTCTTTTCGGGCTGAAGTAGCACTCCAAAAATTAATATCAGGACAATAATTACTCCCTCATGCCATTTTAGAGCAAGCTGCATATTTTAAAAGTGTTATCTAATTGTGCTCAAGTCTCTTATCCTAAACTTTACTAGTTCGGGATAGTGCAGAACTCAAACTCTGCAATCGCAAAATAGTTCCACCGTGTGAAATATTTCCTGTTTTTTACAGGTCTACAATGTGGCAGTAAGAGGAACAAAACCATAATAAAATATTCTGATATCAATGTTTAATCACCACCCCTCTCAGATGGCTAATGAACATTTTGGGAACAGCTGGACTTCCAATTGTACCACGGATTGTTCTGTGCATGTATAAACAAGAATGTTTAAATGCTGTATCTATTTAAGAATACGTATGTCTTGATTCAACAATTGTTGCATGGTTAGAGTGTATCTTATTTCTGAATACACTGGATCCCTAATTAATACGAAGAATTCTTCTGGATAGTAAATTAAGAATTAGAGATCAAGGCTCATGTGTTTCTTTTATATACTAAGCTGCTGTCTTCATCCTTTTGGGAATGTATGTTTTACTGAATTGAGATGTCCTTCTGAATGAATATGCTTTGGACTGTGCTATCTATCTTTGATACTGTATAAAATAGAATGTCAGCTTTCTTTCCGAATGGAATAAAAACACAAGCCTATAGAAAAGTACATAAAGCAACTTCTCAATCTTGTTATTTGATTCAATTGAATCAGCTATATAATATTTAACAGCTGCCAGTGTAAATACACATTTTTATAGAACTTTGAGAAAATTTTAATTATAATTTTGGTGAAAGCAAACTGTTTAGACATCTATTGTATAACTATTAGATTTTTCCTGTTACCTAGCTTTTTATTTTTATTACATGCAGCTGAAATACCTTAGAAGATTTATAGGATTAGGATGTATAATGAAAGTATTACATAGGTTGCTAAATTTCTAAAAACTGTAATAAGTAACCTCCATCTCTGCTGCCAACATTTAAGCAGTGTGAGATTTTTATTCCAGAACTCGGGAATATTGCTACAATTTTGCGGCAGTAAACACATGAAAACTGTAGTGTACCCCCTAAAATAAATATTTAAAAATTCATTAAACTCCTAAGAATGTAATATTTTAAATTGCATTTGGTTCCTTTTCTCCCACATAAAATCTTTTCTGCATATGTATCTAACAATCTCACCATATACTAAAGTTAAATTTAGTATTGCTTTTTCATGGCAGTGTTATATATTATTTATTTGCAGGAGAAGTGCTCCATACTTAACTTTAGAGAAGTAGATTTTGCAAAATGAATTCAGGATGAAATATTAGCACCAAATACTCGGACTCAATATAAATAATGCATGCCTACTTGAACACTTTCTTGAAGAGTGTTAAGTTACAGGCATTTATTTGGAACAGAAAACAGAGTCATTATTCTCTATTGATGATTTAGTTCAAGGATCATGGCCTATGTAGAACTTGGATAGGAAATCCGTGGGTTGTGGTGCTTCTGTCTCGTGAAAATATCTCATTATATGGGTCTTTTGTTTCCACACATTGATTGTTTCTTGGAATTCCATTTTTCCCTATACCAAGAATAAGAGAACAATTATTACTTAAATTACCAATATGCCAGGAGATAATACCTGTCAAATCAGTTTTAAGAACAAAATGATCAAAAATTGGTAATAACTGATTAAAAGAGAAAATCAGAATGGGTAAGTAACCCATGGCCCATCTAGTTTCAAAACCCTCTTTAGGAAATCAGACATGTGCTATAAAATCTGTTATATCATGTACATATCAGTTAGCTCTGTAGTAGGAAACAGAGGACAATCTGGCAATACCACTTCAATGCTACCCATCCTATAGTGCAGGGGTGAAATGCTCTCGGTTCGGACCAGATCACCCGATCTGGTAGCGATGGAGGCGGGTGGTTCGGAGAACCAGTCACAAAAATCCCTGCGCCCCCATACCCAGCTGAGCCACACAATCATCAGAGGCTTTTTTTTTACTTTTAAAAGCATTTTTTCTACAACCTCTTTGGCTGAAAAAATGCTTTTAAAAGTAAAAAAAAAAGAGCCTCTGATGATCACGCGGCTCATCTGGGAGCCTCAAAGGCTTTTAAAAACATTTTTTCTACAACCTCTTCAGAGGTTATAGAAAAAATGCTTTAAAAAGCCTCTGATGATCCAAGATGAGTTGCCTGATCGGCAGAAGCTTTTTAAAAAAGCCTCTGCCGATCAGGCAATTCAGCTTGGATCGTCAGAGGCATTTAAAAGAAAAAAAGCCTTTGAAAAAAAGGCTTCTTTTTCTTTTAAATGCCTCTGACGATCCAAGCTGAGTTGCCTGATTGGCACAGGCATTTAAAAGAAAAAAAGCCTCTGCCGATCAGGCAACTCAGCTGGGATTGTCAGAGCCTTTTGAAGGCATTTTTTACAACCTCTTTGCCAAAGAAGTTGTAGAAAAAATGGTTTTAAAAGTTTAAAAAAAAATGGCCACGCCCACCTAGTCACATTACCCCCACCATCACCAAGCCATGCCCACAGAACCGGTAGTAACAAATTTTAGATTTCACCACTGCTATAGTGCCTGTTGTAAATCTTGGGAAAAAAGCTGTCAATAGTCCAGTCCTCCTGCCTTGCAAAAGACCCTTAGCTTAACGTGAGTCTTAGTACTCTGTAGGTAGGCTCTGCGCATAGTATCACCAAAAAGAGTCTGGATTTTATCTATAATCCCTTTATGAAGGAGGTTTGGGAAGAGAAGGGATATATCTTACAAAAACTGGGAAGAAAATGTTTGGTAGAAACCACACAGGTCTCATCAGGAGGGCATTAAAATGGAGAGAAAGAGGCAAAAGCCCAGAACCAAATATGCAACTAAAGACTTGGGCCAAGAAAACAGAACACAAAGTGGGAAGCAGGACATCAAGATGAGATTCAGAGTTTTGCAGAACTACAAAGAAGATGGCAATAAGGTAAAGGTTCCCCTCACACATATGTGCTAGTCGTTCCCGACTCTAGGGGGCAGTGCTCATCTCCGTTTCTAAGCCGAAGAGCAGTGCTACCTGATGACGATTCTGTGGTCATGTGGCCAGCATGAGTAAATGCCAAAGGTGCACGGAAGACTGTTACCTTCCCACCAAGGTAGTCCCTATTTTTCTACTTGCATTTTTACATGCTTTCGAACTGCTAGGTTGGCAGAAGCCGGGGCAAGTAACGGGAGCTCACTCCGTAATGTGGCACTAGGGATTTGAATTGCCAAACTGCTGACCTTTCTGATCGACAAGCTCAGCGTCTTAGCCACTGAGCCACCACATCCCCAGGAGATGGCAAGATATATGCTAATAAAAATGTTTCTATACTAAATTTAGAATATGGGAAATAAACTGGGAGAACAAGGGATCTGACCTTAGGAAGACAAATATGCAGTCATAGACAACATTGAAACATGGCAAAGTGTTGCTTATAAGTGGCCCACAGCAAGTTATTCATGGGGAACAGATCCAGTATGTACTGTCCCAAATATATATAGGAAATTCAGGAATCGGTGTGGAAATATTGTTAAAAACATTTGGATAAGAGTAAAAGGAAAGAATAAGTGATACTGTTGTAGAACCACCTGGTTAAAAGATAGAAGTCTAATTTAGATGACCACTCTTTCAAAGGGTGATGCAATACAGGTAGTTCTCACTTAACAACCATTCATTCATGGCCATTTAGTTATGACAGCACTGAATGAATATACCCAGTCCCCAAAGTTACATCCATTACATCTCCCTTGCAGTCACATGATCCAATTTGGGCACTTGGCAGCCCACTCACATTTACAACTATAGGGATGCTCCAACTCCTCCCACCTGCCTATCTCCCCCCAGCATTGCCCTTTGGCTGTCCTGCCCTCTGCCAACCCCGTCACCCTATGCTCTGTCCTGTATTCTTGATGTCCTGTGCTCCACCACTCCTACTGCCCTAGCTGATCTTTGCCATCTTCCTCCCACTGGGAGGAATGGGAGGAATATCTGTCTCACTTAGTAACAGAAATTTTGGGCTCAACTGCAATTGTAAGTTAAAGACTACCTGTAATAGATATATACATCTATTAAAAACCAGAGTCTGGTACCAAATTTAAGCTTTCACATGCAGCAGATAACCCTATCCCAGGCTTAGGGGAAAAAGCCGGATGTTCAGCTATGGGGGTAGAGGTCTGCCACACTGCAGGGGGAAGTGTGTTCCATAAGGCAAGGTAGCCATTTAAAAAGCATGCTTCCCATGTCCCACAAGATGGCAAAATTTAAGGGACGGGACTAGGAGTGTGCCCACCGTATCTGATCTAGTAGAACAGATAGATGTTCTTAGGGGAATGTGGTCCCACTGATAACCTGGCCCTGTGCGATATAGATTTTAGTTAGGAATGAAGGATTTCAATTATCCTGATATGCAATGGGAATCTAACTCTGCCAAGTCAGAACTCCAATAAATTCTTTTCATTTCTCTTGACAACTTCATTTGTCAGAAGGTGGCAGAAAGTACAAAGGGGGGGAGGGCAGTATCCTGGACCCAATCCTCACTAACAAGGAGAATTGGTTGAAGAAGTAAAAGTGATTGGCACACTGAGGAAAAGTGATCATATTATCCAGAAGAAGATGGACCTGAATGCTGCCTGTCAGAAGATTGGATTTTGATAAATTTTGAAGGAAAATAGGTTAGATTCAATGGCTACAAATCTTTATAAAGTATTCAGGAAAGCTGGTAAATTCAATGAAATTGTACACTGAAAGTGAAATTATAAAAATCCCTAAAAGGAGAAATGAGATAAATCTAAACAGGCCAACATTGATGTGAGTCGAATTTATAAAATGCTGAAGATAAAAAGGAACACATATAGGAAATTGGAGGAGAAAATACAAAGATGAATAGAAAGTAATCAAAGGCACCATCAAGAAAGCTCTAACTCACGGGTGGCAAACTTGATCATGTCATGTGATATATCATGAAGTTTTTTGCCTTTGCGGAGCCGGGATGGGTGTGGCCTCTGCGTGACACATCTGGCCCACAGGCTGCCAGTTTGACACCCTTGCTCTAACGTAACAAAAACTAAAGCTTCTTATAAATTACAGAAAATGTTTCTATAGGTATATTAGAAATAAAAGGAAGCTGAAGGGAATGTGCGCCCATTGTGAGGAGCAAATGATGAATTGTTAATGAGTGAAGACATCTGTCTTCTCTCAGAAAGGAAGTGTAGCCATAACTGATCATAATTATAATAGTGAGGAAGGAAGGAGCTTAGGATACACAAAAAGACTTAAAAGAGAAAATTTGACTAATTTAATTGAATGGATGGCTCCAAAATGTGTTACATTCAGAATACTGAAGAAAATAATGGATTGCAGAACCTGCTCTCAATAATCTTTGAGAACTTCTGATGAGATTCCAAAAGATTGGAGGAGAGCAAATGTCATCCCTATCTCTAAAAGAGGAAAAATTTAGGAAACTTCAACACTCGCAACTTGACATCTATATTGGCTAGCTGGACTTTGACAAGCAACGTGTTTCTAAGCACTTGGATAGACAAGCTACAATTAATAGAAGCCAGTATGGGATTGTTACAAATCAATTGTACTAGAATCTTAATATGTTACCAAATATGTTTAGCATTCATGGAAGAAAACTCAGACAAAAAAACCTGATACAAGTAAGAAGTATTTTATGTAAGTTACAACTTCCCACTCTATTTTCACACAGAATTGACAAAAAGATGAAATAATTATCATCATAATATCCCTAATCTTTCATCTGGTATGAATCTAGAACAAGTATAGTCTTACCTTAATAACAAGTAAATCAATAATTCTGGGGTCTGTAACATGGGCATTTTTCATGAAGAGCTCTCGCACCTTGTCACGCCCCTGTTTCACTGTGATCTCCAGTTGGTATGTATGTACTAGATTAGAAGCAAAATAATGATCATGAGTGAAAAATAATCCCATGTACATCAGTTGTCAACATTATCGCCACTTCTGATGAAACTAATTCACAGGCTGTTTTACTGAAAATTATGGTACATATGTGAAAAAATTAATTAGTAGAAAAATTTAAACTTTTAAACTGCAGGAAAAGCAGAAACCACTACAAAGTACAAGATTATTCTGATTTTACCATGTATAACTAGATTTTCAAGCTATTAGTGCACTTAAACAAGTGATTCTCCACAGGCAAAATTCAACCCCACCCCTGCCCCAAAATTAAATACAATACTAGATAACGTCCTGTGGAAATATAGTCTACAGGTATTTAAAAACCTCATTTTTGTTAAATGTATATAGCACAGTTACTTTCATTTACTAAGCAGAAGCAAAAGTTTTGTATTATTTGAGGTTATGCAATACAATACAAAATCTTAAACTACAAGGCAGTTTTTTATAATTGGGATTCTCAAGTAAATTATGTTGAGGATCACTTTGATCAAAACTTGGAACTACATTTACAAGCATACATTCGAAACCCCTGTGGCCTTCTAAATCCACCTTAATTTTTAAAGTTTTTCCACTCTGTGGCTATTTATGAAACTATTAACACCAACTATTTCACATGCGTTTTTTCTGCAAACAAATGTCCTGTACTATATCCTAGCATGCAGTTAATATTTACACATTTATATCTGGATCATGATATAGTTCCATTTAGTTTCAGGCTACATTCAGAATACACTGAATATTCAACAATGACAATGAATACAAAGATGAATGAATAAGGATGAATCCTAGCAACCAAAGAAGTTGGGGTAAGATAATAGAAAAACAAGATATTAATCAATAAAACAGTTTGAATTATACTTATGCCATGAATCCTTATTTCAAATGCATACAATCATATATGTATATATATATCGTTAATTAATCTTGGCTGAATAATTATCTATCAGGAATGATGTAGTGTAGTGAATGCTGCAGAATGGAAGGGTTTGTACTACATGACCTCTTAGGTCCTTCCAACTTTATGAACCTAATCCCAAATTACTATCTCCTACTTATTTATGCGTCAAGTCATCAAGGCGATTTAAAGTACCCATTCCATTTAAGGAATTTCCGTGAAAAAGAAAAAGCATCCCTTTGTGATCTTCAGATCGGAGAAGTCGTGAAGGAAATATAAAGACAACTCCGGTCTGCGATGCTCCTTTTCAAGCCAAGTTAAGCGTTTCCTATCCCTACGACCTTGACGGCGGAGATCGCGAGCGTAATCACGGCCCCTCACCAGTATTTGGGATTTCGCGGTACCAAGTTCTATATAATTCTCTCACGTGCCGTTTGGCTTCAGCCAAATCCCGACTGAAGACTGGTTTTACTACGGCTCCGACAGCGGCGCCCGCCACCTTCCCAGCCCCGGCAGCCGCCATGTTTCCTATTGAGCGAAACAAACCCCGCCCTCAACCTTTCCTCCGGAGTGGCTAATATTTTTATTGGCTAAAAATTATGACATTCACCTAAAGATGACCGACGATTGGCTAATCTCTAGTTTTATGACTGGAAGAATGGGCTACCCACTTTCGGATGCTGACCAACAGCGTTGAGGGAATTTAAGCTGAACGTTGCCTAGTAAACTCAGATTTGGCTCTGCTACCGCCCAAACCGGAAGTTGAGTGTCCCGATGTGGGAATATCAACACAGTTGACTTTCGCCAGACTGATTTTACGGTTCTGGGAGGGGTGGAGGGAGTAGAGATTTATGTGTGGTGGAAGCGCTGACATTGACCTTGAAACATTTCTTTAAAATTTGCTTTTTGACCCAAGCAAACACAAAACACACAAAAAGACAAACTACTAGGACTGTGATCACTATGAAAATGAGTTAGATGCCTCTGGTCCATATGGTTGAATTTTCAGGCACCTTGTGTCAGCCTGGTAAGGTAAACCAAACTGCCAGATTTTACATTAGCAGAATCTTGCAAATCTTTCTTCCCCATTCCCTTTACAGCCCAAGGAACTAAGGAGGAGCTCTTAGGAGCCCTTTGCCCTGCCCTTAGTCCTGCTGTGAGCTAAATTGCCTTTTATCATATATACATCTATGTTTCCTTGGCTGCAACTCTATTCTGTCTCCCAAGGTCATTTGCACATACAGTCACATATTCGTCTACCTTTGTGTCTTTGCTAGACACAAGGATAGACAATTTTCTGGCAATTTTCCACTTCTGTGTGGTGGCAAAAGCTCATTGAATAAGCCAAAGCAATTGGAAAGATACAACTTGTTTCTTCTCATTAGGCTAGTAGATTACAGTGATTAATGAGTTCCTGTCAAGCTTCCCAAGTAGAACAGACAGAAAACATGACCAGATGAACTAATTTTATTTTATTGTAGGGCTAGATTAACATCTTTCAAGTGTATAAATCTCCTGGCATCTCCTTTACAGACTGAAAAGCTAGCTGGGGAGGATTCTTCTGAGCCTCTTTGTCAGGCCATTGTGCAGTTGCAGGCTATGCCTTGTTTGCCGACCTGACCTTTCCCTAGGCAACCTTTCCCCCATCTCTCAAGGTCTTTCTCATATATCTCCCAATCAGCAAGAGTTAAGAGCAAAAAGACTGGTTAGTGTAGTTCTTATGTAGATGTACAAGGGATTGCAAGGGAAACTATAAGTATATTATCTATGTTCTTGAAGAGATTACAATGGAATATGCTTCTCTGGTTAGTCTTAAAATACAATACAAATAGAATACAAAATACAAATAGAATACAAAATACAAATAGAATACAAAATATAAATAGAATACAAATAGAAAAGGCTGGGCACTTCTCTACAAGAACTGAGGAGGTGAACTCCAAAATACATGGAAAAGGTTTATTGGTGGCCTGTTTCAAATGAATTCTGAAAGACATTGACAAGTTTTCTGTTTATGCTGAATAAATCAGCTCATTAATCATGCCCATGATAAAGAATTTCATCCAAAATAAATTGGGCCACGAATAAATGTTTTGTTTGTGTCCTTTTAGATCATTTTAGTGTAGTGTAGGCTATCTGTCTAGTTTTATGTTTTATCCCTTTTTGTGGTTTTTTTTGCTCTGTATACCACCCAGAGTCCATTGGAGTTGGGCAGGTATCATAAATATACATGAATAAAATAAAAAAAATCTTTCTCTGTTTGCTTTGTGTGACAATTGTTTGAAACTGTTATATAATATTGTCTTTCATATTCTTAACTTTCCTGAAGATTGTCCAAAAGTGTAGGATTACAGAATTCTGAGAAGTGGTATGGAAAGATACACAATTAGAAAATACTATATTATTATTTAAACAAAAGAACTTCCTTTTATCAAATGTGCAGTACTAAAAATTGCACCTTAATCAGGATCAACCTGAGAACTGCAGAAAAAGATGAACATGTGAATGAAACCATACAAATATAACCCAGAGAGTTTCCTAGATTCCAATGGGATAGTATGTCAAGCAAGCACCTTTCCTGATTTTTCAGCAGGAATATACAAAAAGGAGAATCATGGAGAACAACTTCACATGATTTTCATAGTTTCTTAAAGATAAAAATCTACGTGGAGTATTGCTTTTATCATTACCATCTTTTGAAGTGAAGATTCTTATTTATGATGAGCCATATTCTTATCAAATGGATGGGATGAATCAAAATGAGCATGGTTAGAAGGGTATAATGGCTAGTCAAGAATTGGAAAACCATGAAAACTCTTAGATCAATGGTCCATCTAATCTATCTAACCCGAAGTGGTTGGTCAGATATCTGCAGACAATGTAAAATAAGATATACAAGCTTTATACTTCGTAGAATATATATTAGGGTACTAGGCAATTGCAAGGGAGGGAGGGAAAGGGGGGGAAGTGATAAAATGTAGATATGATACAAGCTTCCCCAAGCATATGATGTTCCAATGCAAATGTAAAAGGGAGACACTTTTTTTTTGACAAAAATTTTATTTTTTAAAACAAATAAAAAAAACAAATAAAAAAACCATCTTCAATACAAATACAAACAGTGTGTCAGTTGGTTACAAATCTTTTGTGCATTTTCATTCTATTCATATATATCCATATATTATCCTCATTAATCGTATATTTAACTATGGCTATTTATTTCCTTCTTTCATACAAAATAATCTAGAATTTTAGTCAATTTGTGTTATACCATACATTCTCCTAAATCATTCCAATAATAGTACATGTTTATATTGTATTTTATATGATTCTACATTTCTTACATTAAAAAAATTCTCAATCATGTTTCATTTCCATGTCTTTTTATCTAACCACTGGTAAAATAAATCCCATGTCTTATAATATTGTTTATCTTCTTGAGGGAAACACTTTCATTGGTAGCATCATCATACATTATTATTTTGGTGCCATTATAGTAAGGAAAGACACGTATGTTACTGCTCTGCACTGTACATTATCAATTTGTAGTCCAAAAAGGGTTTATTTATTGAATTAAATTCAATAAATTAAAATACATACTGTATCTGATGTAAAATACATATCTGATGTAAAAAAATATCTGATGTATTTTTCAAGTTTGAAGTTAAACCTGACTTTGGATCAGGCTCCTACTGTCAGGTTCCGACGTTATCTCAAATAAATTTCATTCTCAAACGCAAAGTCTTTAATTAAATCTTCCATTTATTGAAAAAATAACGATCTGTCCTCAACTCATATGCAGCCGAAACTGACTCTTTGATCCCAAACCCCTCCCTTTCCGTTCCTCAAACCCCCAGTGTCTCATTGGCCATCTTCCAAATCAGTCATCCATCCCAGCTGCTTCAAATCACAGGAATGTCCTCCCTCCCTCCATCACCTAAGTGACGTTATCTGCCAGAAGAAACTGGAGAGAAGCCAAGCTGCTAAAATTCAAACTGCCACTACTAAACTTTTTTCCTTCATGTCAGCGATGGAGCAAGAAGGATTTAAAGCGCTGACACCTACAACATAATTGCCATTATTTTATAGACAAGATTATATATGTTATCAAATGAGAAACACAGAGCATCCTAGCACTTGTTAACATATTGTAATGGTATGTGGGGGGAAACTTTGGGAGACTAGACAAAGAGATGCTGCAAAGGGAACAGTGGGATAAAAAAAAGGACAGCCTGCATCACTCTTGCAAGTCTAAGAGTATAATTTCCCACCCCCACATCTCCTTTACAGCCCAATAAACTATCACCATTGATTGCACTGCATGTTTTCTACAGCTTCTATTAATAAGGGGTTCCCTATGGCTGTGTTTTTAAATTTATATTATCTCTGAGAAGTTATGCAAAAGTACTACATTTTTCACCTGAACAGGCTGCAGTTTCCATGTTTGGTACTTACAAAGCATTCACAGTACTATATATTAGTCAGGCAACTTAATAGGCAGCTAAATCCATCATTCTATGCCCACTCCACCCCACTTACCTTATGTTAGGGAGAAAGAAATTGATGGAGGTTTTCCAGTGTTTGATGAGATGGAAAACAAACTCATCCACTTAGCCTCTTTAAATAAGGACAATATCATCTACTAATATTTTATTGTGACAGAATATAGATCAATAACGGACACCACACATTTTTTTTACCTGTTCAAGGGTTGCCAGTCTTTAATCCAAATGAAACCTATATATGGCTCACATTGCATTTAGTATGTCTGTCATTATGCCAGTGAGGGTATTGTCTTTTAACAATACTTATTTACCATATCCATGGATTTGCTAATACAAGCTGGTTTTAAAAAGCTAGTTTACATTAAGAGTGATACTTATTGGAAGAAGCTATTTGTGAACTGGAATTTGTTCTATTCTCTTTCAAACTCTGGAAAATGCAACAGGCTGATATGGATGCAAAATGTTCCCATTGCCCTAGAAAAATAGCTGAAGGGCCTTTGCTTCAAGTTAAGCTTTTAATTCATGACTGAAAGGTGATTATATAATAGCCTAAAACTGATGGGAATAGTATATCTGCTATAGTTACCTCTCCTTTATCAAACTGGTTAAAGGAGAAACTCTTTTTCAACTTGCTGCTGTCCAAATGTGTGGGACCTGAATTCCCATTTTTATTGGACAAAATGTCCTTTGGATGAGGTGGAAGAAAGGGAAGAATCAAAGGAACAGAGAAAAAGCAGTATCAACATATTGGCTATTGAAACAGAATTATCCATAGACAGAAATGTTATTTTATTTGCCTATTTTCATTGTTATTACATAAAACATATATTCAAACAAAGAAAAATTATGTTGACAACTCTGGAGACCAGTAGTATAATAAAATTATTGGATATGACTTCCTAAAATCCAGCATTAGCATTAGCAACAATTGTACAGACTACAGAGAATAAAACAAGAACAAGTCAGGCAAATGACATCTGCTTGTTGACATGCTTATATTTATGGGCTGAAGCAAATGTCTTCTTTTCAAAGAAACCATTACACCTATTGAAACTTTTAATTAGAGGAAATCATGCTTGTTGTCAACTTGACTGCTTTCTTTTCTCCTTTGCTAGTTTCGTTATAGATAATCTGAAAATACAGAATAACAAAAAAGTTAGAAAGAAAAAATATTCAATAGAAACAGATGTAACAAGATAAGGGAAAGCAAGAGGAAAATATTTAAGAAAGAGAATATAGTATCAAAGTAGTGAAGAAATCAAGAAAAGCCTTGGGATCTTCATGAACCTGTTCCTAAAATTTTAATGTATATTTATACAAATGTAAGGTTACAATTATTACTTTCAGAATCATTAAATTTCTACCCCACAGGGTTGATGACAGATATGATTTTTGAACAATACATGTCTACATAATATCATTGCCTTGTAAAAGAAGAATGGTCCCAAAAATATCCCATAATTTTTTTTACAATGTCAATCTGAAAGATCTCTTTTACAGTCTTTAGACCCACCTTTAGATATGTGTTGAATATTTCTATCTAATCTGAAACAGAAAAGCATATAGTCAGTAAATTATAAGGTATAAAGATTGGTATCGTTTCTTTTTAAAACATAGGTTCAATGGGGAGGCAGAAAGGAAAAAGTGTCAAAGAAGTCTTGAAAGTCAGAGAAAAGAAATTGGGAATTCTGCCCCATTCATACTTATGGCATGGCTTCACATAAATTGCATAAGTTCCCTACTCTCTGAGGGCTTAGACTTCCAAAAAAGTATTAATTATTTCAGTCTACCCCAATTTTTCTTATTACACAGTAAGGTCACATTTGTGTAGAAGTAAATATATTTTATTACTCAGAGTTTATTTTAAAATTTGTAATCTTATACTGCCATTGTAGCTAATCCCTAGCCATATTTACTTAGTGCAAGGGAATTGTAGGTTCCTCATAAATGCATATACTACTGCTGTGATTTTTCAACATTCTAGGCAACTTCATCCAGTTAAGTAATTCCAGGAAACAAAATTCAATTATTTTATTATCAACTTGCTCCTAAGCACTTTGCCACATTCTTTAGTAAATTCAGCAAAACTTCTTAAAATCAAATTGGCTGATGAATATAAAATTAACCTGTCTCTTTCCAGAAGATGCCATCTGTTGCTTGCAGACCCATTTATTCATTCTCCAAAACATCCTTTGTGGCCCAGAGATAGGAAAAGATTGGTCTATACAGCTATACCAAAAAAGGGACAAGCAAGGCCATGTTAAACATGAGTGTGATGCAGCTGCTAAAAGGCCATGCTGTTTTGAAATGTATTAACAAAAGCATAGGTTCGAAATCAGTTATGCCATTCAGCCCTCACTTGGATTGTGGGGGCATCACAGTTTGGAAAAGGGCAAATTTCAGCAAGTTGAAAGGGGTGGTGGATGGGGAGTACCAAGATAGTGACAGATCTGGAATCCAAGCCCTATAAAGAACAGTTAGAGGGTCTTAGTAGATTTAGCCCATGGATGAGCCAATGGACAGGGTGATATGATAGCAGTCTTCACATACCTGAAGGGATACCACATAAAAGGAAGATGGATTTCTTCTCTGATTCCAATTGGGGAGGAACCAGTGGATTAAAACTATATAAAAATACTCTCAGAAAGGACTTCTGAATTTATAAGCTGTCAATCAATAAAACAGTCTGCCATACAATTCAGTGAATTCTTCATCGTGGAAGTCTGCAACAGGGGCAGCAGTATAGTAAATTCTCAGAGACTCTTCAGTGGATCCTGCACTGAGCAATACTTAGAACTGATCCATAAATGGAAAGTAAAATGCCAATAAACAGTCAGGTTTTAGAATACAAGATGAACACAGATCAGATTGCTAACAGGGAAAGAGCAAGAGAATACTGGAAGGCTTATTCCTGTTATTTATAATAGTGTAAATTGTGTCAGAAAGTGAACATATTAAGGTTAAGGAATAGGACAGAACACCTGATTATTTTTCTGAGGAATCTACTATGAATAACTGTAACAACTGTTAACATCTGGATCTGAAGAAATAGAATGGTTCAGAACAAGGAAAGGGGTGAGACAATGATGCGCTGTCCCAGTTTCTTATATTGTGAATAAGTAAAGGTAAAGGTTCCCCTCGCACATATGTGCTAGTTGTTCCCGACTTTAGGACTCAGTTTATTGTGAATAAACAGCAACAAATTCAGAAAGCCAAATACTAACAGTTTGCAATGTTAAGACATTACCACATTCCTGAAAATAAAGAAGATTTAGAAGGATTCATTATGAACATGAAATGGAAAAAACTGTTAAGATTAATTATTAAGAAAACAGAAGCAATGTCAACCAGCAGGCTTGAATGTACAGTTCACAGGACATGACGATGGTAGACGGTTTGATTTGCTTGAGCTCAAAAATAGATGGGCAATGTACCAGAGAAGTAAAAATGAAAGTCATCCTAGGAAGGAAGAGAAGTTAACAAGATTGTGAAAGATAATAATTTCAATGATAGAAAGGATTAGAATTCTTAATTCTATTATCTTTTTATGGCAAGGTGTAGCTTTGTAAGCTTGACACTGAGAAAGAGCAAGAGAAAGAAGATACGTAGCTTCAAATTTGGAAGTCCTGAGTACTATGGACTCTTATTTTTATGGAAAAATAAGTTACTCCTGGACTGAATAAAAGCTAATTGCTCCTTTAGGGGCATGAACAATGAACAGAAAGTAATACATTTTAATCATAGGACACAAGCTGTTGATGGGCTAGATAAAATGATTATGCTTGGAAAGGTTGAAGGTAGTAGAAAGCAATGGATAAAATAGACTCATTGATTGATAATCTATCATCAAATTAGTGTTGACTCTTGGTGATTGCACATATTATCTTTGGGTTAATCTATTCTGAACCCCTTCAGGTCTTCCAACTACCTCTATAATTGAGCTCATACACCTTGCTACTTGTTATCCTCTTCTGTGTATTCCTTCCACTTTTTGCAACACTAGGATTTAAAAAGGGAGCTAGGTCTTCACATATCAATTCAAAATGTTAATTTGAATCTGGTCATTTGTGCCTAGAGTTAAAACTGTGTTTTCTTGGCTATTCTCAAGAGTCCTCTACAACACCAATATTCAAAGGGGTTAATAATTTTACTATCCTGCTTCTTCAAAGTCCAGTTTTCACTTTCACGGAGTGCCCAAAATATAATAATTTGTTCCTAGTTTGAAAACTCTGAATTGTTTCTTCTATTTGTGTATTCTTGACTATTCTCAAGAGACTTTTCCAACATCAATGTTCAAAGGGGTTAATAATCTTCCTGCTTCTTGAAAGTCCAGCTTTGACTTCCACAGTGTCTCTGGGAAAACCATTGCCCATATGATTCTGTTCTTTGAGGTATAGCCACATCCCGGAATATGAAATATTGATGTAACTTCATTTCCTAGTACTAATTTTTTAAATAAACATCTTCTTAAGTATTTTGAATGTTGACATGCCTATTGTACAGAATTTAATTATACATTTCCATCTTTGTTTGATGTCTATGGAGATTATCAGTCATCCAGGTCATGGTTGTCCCAAAGGTGCTTTTTCAAGAGGCAAATGGACTTTCTGGTTTTTCTTTGAAGATGTTTCGCTTCTCATCCAAGTAGCTTCTTCAGCTTCAGAGTTAAGCTTTTTGGATGAGAAGTGAAACGTCATTCTTAAGCTTTGGCTTCTCGACAAATTCTACTGTTGGTTGTGGCATTTAGTTAGTTTTCTTCTGTTTTTGTTCTTTGGCAATCTTTTCCACATTCATCCAGTTTATATTCTGTTCTACAGTCGGTTCCTGGCCTGAGTGCTGTTGCTTTTATAATTGAGCTCTTCCACCTCCTTGTACCAATAATACAATTTGATTTCTGTATCTACATCTGGTAGAATGTGTATATGTATCATTTTTTATTGTTTGAAGAGTATGTTAGCAATGTCAATGGACTAGCAGATATTGATAAATGATTTTCCTGCTGCAGTCCTGTTTTTTGGCCATACAGTCTAATTATGTTCACCTTATGATTCCCAACTTTAATATTCTAGCCTCCAAACACTTTCAATACTTCTTGCTTGCATGTTCTGTCAATTTAATTGATCCTAAAATTCATCAAGTTCCTTTATTTCTGCATCAACAGTTAAAGCTGTAACTTGAATAATCATAATGGTCATTCATTAAATCTAATTAATTAGACACTGGCTCCATATACCAAACCTCCCCTCTTTGCTTTGTAACTATGAAAGCACACCATTCCTCCTTTTTTCCATTGTCCTGAATAGTAGTGTCCAATTCCCATCCATTTCAAGTTTTGGGAGAACTACTTAGCCCTTTCCTTTGATATATATTAAATAAGTTCAATATTAAGTTCGATATTAAATAATAGGTGGGATAGGAGTAGGGTAGAGTAGGGTAGTTCCCAGGAGAGGGGGAGAGCAGACCTCATCAATAAAGCAATCTTATTGAAAACAAGTTTTCATTGAACATGGCATCAGCAAAAGTCTTTTAATTTAAAACATTATGCTATTTTCTAAGTACGAATAATGGAAGCTATACTTATTTTGCTCTCTGTTCATTACCAAAACCACAAAGGCACTTTTTGAGCAAAATATTTTCTGAGGAAACCCAGGATGATAGTCTAAAAGATAATTCAGCAAGAACATTTCTGCAAGAGAATTTGTATTTCCTGATCAAGCAGTTTACAAGAAACAACAAATCTTGATTACCTCCAGAATTCTTACCTAGAAAGCTGGAAATCTTTAGCTATCTATGTTGTTCAGAATACTCTTTATTTTCTCTAGTCGCTGGAAAGGCAGTCTATATCCTGAACTAGATAGTTAGAATATAGTCTTAAGGAATATGTTTATATCACGACAGGAAACAAATTGCCTTATTAAAATTTCAAAGGACAGACATCAGTGAGGATGCCACACTAAGAGAAGCCATGTGGAACTGACCATTATTCCTAGTGGATCAAATCATTTCTAAACACCTTTTGAAATCTTAACAAAGCTTGCCAACCTTTAAAAAGTCCTTCCCTCCAGAAGAACCTGCGAAGCACCCAAATTTATTCCATGTGAGAAACACATTTTTCAGAGGACAGCAGCATTTATATTTGAAATTAAGAGAGACTGAGAAAAGGAACTTTTCAATGGGAAAGGGGTGTGTGATTATCAAATGTGTGTTCTTATGAAAGATACTCTAGCCCTGTGACAGTGAACCTATGGCACGCATGCCAGAAGTGGCATGCAGAGACATTTCTCTGGGCACGCGAGCCATCGGCCATTGCTCTTCTGGGTTCCGATGTGCCAGCCAGCTGGTTTTCACGTGTATGGGAGCGCCGGAAATGGGAAGAGCAGCCACCCAGTGTGCATGTGAGCACCGGGTGGCTACTCTTCTGGTTTCCGGTATGTGCATGTGTGCCAGCCACCTAGTTTTCTGGTGTGCATGCATGTGCCAGAAACCAGAAGAGCAGCCGCCCAGCATGCAGATGCGTGGGGGCCCCCCCTTGCTTTTCTGGTTTCCGGCACATATGCGCACATGCACTTCCGTTTCGGCACTCGGTGCCGAAAAGGTTCACCAACACTGCTCTAGTTTGAATAGAATTTTTTATTGGCCGTGTGATTGGACACACAAGGAATTTGTCTTGGTGCATACGCTCTCAGTGTACATAAAAGAAAAGCAAAGAAGGGTTGCTTCTCTCCAAAAGGAGCACAAAATAAGGTTTTTCTCCTTTTCTTTGGGAATTTTTTTTTTGGGGGGGGGGAGCTCTTTTCATGTAGTCAGAAAAAATCTAGATGCATTTTCATTCTCAATTAGCTTTATAAATATGAGAATTTATCTACTCTTGAGTCTTACTGTGTGTTTTTACCCCTCTTGCTGTTTTTAATTCTAATTTAAAAAGTGACTTCAATGCACTTTTTGGATGGAACGTTTTCAGGACTTTCTTGAGCTGTTTTTACATCCCATGTCATAAACATCAAGTAACACTGGCATGTTTCAATAGGTGGCAGCAGTTAGCTGATCTTATCTCAGAAGCTGGTCCAAGTCAGACCTGGTATTAGAACATGGATGAAGAACTGCTTGGGAACCCCAGGACTTTTAACTAGCTTTTTCAACTGGGAAGCTGAAAACAACACTGTGGAAGGAAGCCAGAAGGCATAACACTGCCAAGAAAACTGCATTTATGCAGTCATCACTCTACATTTCACACTAATAACGTGTCTTCTCTAATCTTTTTTATCCTCTTACATGTGTTAATCAATTAATAAGCACAAGATTATTTATTTCAAGTCCAGCAACCCTTTATTGACAGTGACTACCAATAAAAGTGTCATTAGAACAGCAACTGGCTATCTAGTTCAAAACATCCTATTTCTAATATTTAATATTCAAATATACTTTCCTTTTACCCTTCCCTGCTTTTATTCTGTACAAGCACAAGCTTTTCTATAGCAGCTTGGTTGTGGCAACAGTGTCTGTATAATAGAAGATGACATATAAAATGAAATATAATTCAGTATAAAATAAGAACAGCAGGGGAATAATGGTTGAACAATTTATCTTGATTTCCATTTGGTCCTGTTATTTTGGCACTAACCTCAGCTCATCCCTAAGTGCAAGGCAGGACTATCTCTGAAGGTAGACCTGATGACAATGTCACAGGTAGCTTTAAACACAAAGCAACAAACAAAAACGGCTAATAAATGATAATAAATAAAAGGCAAATGGAGAAAAAACTATATAGCTTGCAGCAACATACCCGATATTGTCTCACCTTGATAATATTCCATGAGCATAGGTAGTTTTCAACTTACAATTTTTTGTAATTTACATTTATTTAGTGACTATTCAAAATTACAATGAAAAAAGTGACTTATGACCATTTTTCACATTTATGACTTTTGCAGCATCCCCATGGTTACATGATCAAAATTCAGACATTTGATAATTGGCATGTATTTGTGGTTGCAGTATCCCAGGGTCATGTGACCACCTTTTGCAACCTTGACAAGCAGAGTCAATGGGGAAGTAAGATTCACTTAACAACCGTGTTACTATGTTAAAACTGCAGCAATTCACTTAATGTCGCAAGGCCACAAAATGGGGCAAAACTCACTTAACAACTGTCTCACTTAGCAACAGAAATTTTGGGCTCTATTGTGGTTATAAGTCAAGGACTACCTATATCTGTTAACGGTTTTGTATCAACTTGGAAGATCTCAGATTGAGTCCTGCAGGGTTTTTCCTGTGTTAAACACCTTTTAATAATTTTATTACATTTAGAAATCGTATCAACAGAAGATCAAAACAATAGAAAATGGGACAGCAACCCTCTCGAGTCTGGTATACAGAGCAACTTTACCACCCTTTGAAAACAGAGTAAGCAGGCAAGCCTTCTTCCTTACAAGAGTTCCATAATTGGAGTATTATTACTGAAAAGAACATGTATATGCTTACCAAACCTTTTTAGTACTACACGTATAGTAGAACTGCTGCTCTTTATAGTAATTTAATGTGAAAAAAGGCACTTTCAGATTTCTTAACTTCGAATTGTTCAGGGTTTGTCAGACAGATTTAATTTATGCTAAGAAACAAATAGGAAGCTAGTGAAACTGTTTTCAATTCCAGAGCAACGTATCTCCAAAGGGTATGTACGCTATTGTATTCTGTATTTACCTTTGATTTTCAAATATCTTTCAAGGCAACAACCCACATTTGTCTTATTGAAGATTAGGGAGAAGGTTCATTCACAGTAATATATCCATGTGCTTATCAAAGTCCATCTGATATGTACTGGGTGCAATATTTTAAGAGTATTAAACACAGCCTATCCAGAGAGAGACAAGCAGAATAAGTGATCTGGAAGCCATGTTGAATGTTGGATATATTTTCAGCTTGGAGAAAAGTAAGCAGATAAGCTATTCAAATAGACAAGTGAGAAAAATCGAAGTTGAAGCTTTTGCTGTTCGTTCAGAGGGCAGTGCATTGATGATGTTGATTTCATCAGATGATACAATACACTAACATTAATTTATATAGCAAATGAAATGCCAGTTCCCTGTCCAGTTTACAATCTAAATATTGAAGTGGCGTTTGAAGATACACGTTTGAATATTTTTCTTCCAAACTTTGAAATGTCAGAATGAGTACTTAACTGATAGCTAATTCAACAATGTTTCTTCCAAATTTGTGTATTCCATCCTACAATCTGTACAGCTCTTGATCTAGTTGTTCAGATTCAAAACAAACTAGAAAATAATTGGGACTGTTCCACTTTAAATATGCTTTGCCTAAACCTTTTGGCACCAAACCTACAAACATGATTGGGAAGTGTTACTAAATATAATATTTATATATAAATATAATAAATATATAAATAGGCTTTGGTATTTGAGACCAACATATGGGATAAAAATAGGAATAAAATCCTTTTTTTGCTGAATTGTAAATTTTACTTCAAACATTTTAAAATACAAATGTTTCTTAAATCAATTTTTAAGAAAAATACATTAATTTTTTTTCTTCCACAGGGAGACAAATGTTTGAATTTTTATATTTTGGAGTCAAAACTTACATATTAACCTTTATTAACGTGCTGCTTGTTGCAAAACATGTTATTCTTTCAAAGTCTCCAGAGGGTTTATGAAATTTTGTTTTATGTGAATATATTCTGTATTCGAAACTGGTCCAAAATCTATTCATTTGCAGTGACTCCACTAGGATCCTAATGTAATGAATCCTAAATTGCTTGTTGACTTAACTAGTGGCTCTTGTCTTTTCACTGAGTCTTTTTCTTATTGCCCTTAGTGGAACTTTGGCAAAATGCAATTACTTGCAACTAAAAGATAGAATGTATGTCAAGGAGGTAAAGGAAGAACGCGGTGAAAGTTTATAATGTATTGCATGGATAAAAAAAGTAGAGGAAAGAAACCCATTTCTTGGCTCCTGAAAACCTCAGGTAAATAACTCCACAGATATCTTAAGAGGTTTCTTTCTTTCTTTTTTTTTTGAAAACTGTAAATGTTAATTACAGTTAAAAATATGAACATTATTAAATACATGCTTGAAGAAACCTGTATTAACTATATCTAATGTTCAGTAATTGAACCAAAATTTAATTCAGTTTTGGTTTGGTTCCGCACACTGCTTTATTTAGTAGTGCCATTCAAAAGCCAAGTGTGATGCTTGGCCTAGTTTCTGTAGAAGAAAACAAAAGAAAATCATTTTTAGAAACATAGAATCTGGGGCATCAAATAGCTTTTAAAAACAAGAAAAAAGTTAAATTATGAATTTCAGGCAGAGATTACAGCATATGCAGAGGGTTAATACTTTTCTCTCCAGCTGTGTTTGCCTCTTGGAATCATGCATCCTTGGAACACTGACAATAGCTATCAGTGGACACTTTTTAAAAAAGTTGTGTGTAGGAGACACTTATATTTTGCAAAGTCTCCCGGAACTTGAGGCAATATCCTTAGCTTCCCCTCACTAATCCTGTGAGGTAGATTAGACAGAGAGATAAAGACAGCCCTAAATCATCCTAATTAGCTTCATGACCGAACAGGGATTAGAACACTCATCTGCCCAATCTTAGTCCAACACTCTAACCATTATGACACATTGGCTTCCACTTTAGTTGGGACTAAGAAAAGGACACTTGAAAACCAGACAGGAATGTTTCCCCAGCTGTATTTTAAATAAATGAAATCAGAAGTTTATTGGCATCAATGTAGAGTCTGTTTTCAATCCGTCCCCAAGGAAGTATGGGAACTAATTTTAAATCTGAGAAGTAAAACTAGTAATTCAAATTATAAACAGCAACCGTGGAAAAATGGCTTGTTCACAAAGAAGTGAAATACATTAAATTTCACAGATAAAATTAGGTTAAAATGAAGTTTATTAGGTTTTTTGTGGGTTTTTCCTTTTAGTTTTTTTAATATATATATATATATATAAAACTGTTTGTGAAACAGCTATTTTATTCCCATGGCAGAGTGATCCGTGAAAGATGCACTAACCCCTTCTTAAGGCCTTAACAAGAGAAAAAAGTTTTGTTTTCTAAAACTCAAATGTTTAAAATTACACAATGTACAAACGAAGAAAAAATAACCATGTGGTGTAGGCTGCTAAATTGACATTCCCCCTTCCTCCTTTTGGGTAACAAAAGAAGAGAAGGGCTAACTGAATTTTCCTGGACAGCTTAACACACACTGATTATATCAACATTCAAACATCTTTTGAATGCCCCTTTCCAGTAGGCAAGCCTCATATAGACTGCCTTCAAAAAAGGCAGCAATTCCTTGGAATGATTTGGGAATATTTGTCAGCGGCCAACAATGGCCCCAATCTCCCACCTTTTGGTACAAAGTTATGTATATAAGGTTAAAGTATCTGAATATGAAGCAAATAGAAGACACTCTTTATTTCACAAACCACATGACATAGTAGTCTTCTGATGCTTCTCAGGCTTCTTTTCTTAATAAAAATAAATAGTGTTTTTCTTTTTTCTTTTTTTTAAGAAAAAATGCTATTCACACATACACAAATACAAGCACCCAGCAACCACTCATCCCCACTTTCATCCCTGCAGACAATTTTGCCAGCAACAAAAAAACTTGTATTTTTTAAAACCTGGATCTTCTATTGTGGAAAATGGAGCAGAGAAACAAGTTTGATTAAGAAAGCTCATTAACTCCAACACTCCTTCCGAAAGAAAAAGTGATTACATTGTAAAGGCCTTTTCTGACTTCTAGTTAATACACGTTTATGAGCAACTTCATACCTATGTGGGTCCTAAAAATGGAATTTAATGCATAAAAAGGGATAGCGCACCTTTCATTTAAAACAAGTCTATCAAGACTAAAAATAGATTTTTAATATATATATATATTTATCTATATATATATTTTATCCCTCCCTCTTTAATTCTCCCACTTTCTCTTCTTTTCCCTCCCCTACCCATAGTCACTATGAAGAGTGTGTCCATGAAAATAGCTGGTTCAGACTCCTAGATCATATTCTGTGATGTTGTCAATCAAATGTGATGAAAGAATTGATGGAGGAAGTGCTGGCATTGGTAGGCTTGTCAAAAGAGGGACATGACTGCACAGTGGGAAACAAACGATCTAATCTTGAATGTCCATCGCTTTTATCTCAACAGCCTAACCTGTAAGAGAGAAAAATGCAGTATTACTAACATTTACAGGTATTATATATCCCATTAATTACCATATTTCTTCCTTTAGCGTAAACATCATTGTATTTCTGAAGATTGCAAGTAGCTCACAAATAACATATTTTTTTTAAAAAAAAACACCTATTAGGATGCGTATGTGTGTAACCCTTTTATTAAATATAATTTCAGAAAAACATGGGTGAAAAATACCATAGTTTGTTAAGATGCATGTCAATAGCTGCAATAATAAGTTTGGCATAAGAGAAAAAAGAAATTCTGCCTACGATACAAAATCGAAAGAATGAAATAGCAAAATGGTCAGTGTATAACCTTAATAAAAAGTTTAACAATTCAAGCAGGAATGGTTCTCTTAAATACTGCACTTCACATAGCAAGACTAATTCAGATATTTGGAATTTGGAAAAGAGTCCTTGACTTACGACCATAACTGGGACCAGAATTTCATTGCTAAGCAAAGTGGTTGTTAAATGAGTTGTGCCTCATTTACAACTGAACAATTGTCACAGTTGTTAAGCAAGTCACTGCAACTATTAAATAAATCATGAAGTCTTTAAGCAAATCCAGTTTCCCCCACTGACTTTGTTGGAAGCTATCTTAGAAGGTAATAAATAGTGATTTCATGACTCCAGGACGCTGCATTCAGTGGTGAAATGTAAAATTTGTTACTACCTGTTCTGTGGGCGTGGCTTGATGGGGGTGATAATGTGACTGAGTGGGCGTGGCCAACCTTTAAAAAAAACTTTTTTAAAAGCATTTTTCTGCAACCACTTTGGCCGAAGAGGTTGTAAAACAAATGATTTTAAAGGCACTGATGATCCCAGCTGAGTTGCTTGATCTTCACAGGCTTTTGTTTTCTTTTTTTGCTTTTTTTTGCTTTTTTTTTTGCTTTTAAGGAAAAAAAAGCCTCTGATGATCAGGCAACTCAGCTGGGATCATCAGAGACTTTTAAAAGCATTTTTTCTACAAGAGGTTGTAAAAAATGCTTTTAAAAGGCTCTGACGATCCCGGCTGAGCCACGCGATCATCAGAGGCTTTTTAAAAAAAACTTTTAAAAGCATTTTTCGGCCGAAGAAAAAATGCTTTTAAAAGTAAAAAAAAAGCCTCTGATGATCGCGCGGCTCAGCTGGGCATGGGGGGTGGGCAGGGATTTTTGCTACCGATCTCCAAACCACCCGCCACCACCACTACCGGATCAGGTGACCTGATCCGAACCGGGAGCATTTCACCCCTGACTGAACCATCATAAATACATGCTGGTTGCAAAGTAGTAAAATTCTGATCATAGGACCTTGGGGATGCTATGACAGTGTGAGAACTGGTTGTAAGTCACTTTTTTCAGTGCTGTTGTAACTTTGAATGGTCACTAAACAAATTGTTGTAAGTCAAGGACTACTTGTAGTTGAAATGACTTAAACAGATAATAGCAGAAATGTTCAATTATTCAATGTATAAAGTACAAATATTTAGGTTGTGGTTAGTGGTTAGGAAAATAAATGAGAAGGGGAAGATACATCATTAATATTTTTCCACAGTAGTTTTTTTAACTCAAGTTTTTAAACTGGGTTTTCCCTTTCTTTTCCACATTGTTTCTTTGTATATTTATTCTTCGTTTTTAAAATAAAATGTTGTAAAATAGTAATATTGAATTAAAAATTAATAGCAATGCCCTAATGTCACCATTTAGGGAAAAGAACCTTCAAACATCCCCAAGTGATTTTCTGAAGAGCCAAGCATTAGGGAAGGGAGCCATCTCCTTTCATCCTTCTGCCTTTCATAAAGAGTTAGCAAAAAATTAAAACTCAACTGAAGTAGCATAATCATTCAGTTACTGGATCCTGTGTTGATTCATTATGCATACTTCCTAGTTGGTAGGAGGCAGGTTAACAGAATATTAATTTGCAAGGTAGTCTTTAGATCTGAAATCCTAGCTTACATAGAGTAACACGAGTACATTTGGGAAAAAGCTGGGCTTTGGCTCTGCTTATTGCATGTAGTCCACAACTGATGTCAAACTGTGCCAAAACTGCATGTGGCATTGGTATGACTAAGATTGGTAAACTAGTTTCCCTGTCTTTATGTGACAAAAAAAAATTGCTCTTGGAAATCTGTTGGATAGTGAAGTCCAAAATTCTATAGGCTCTTTTTTGATGATTTGAGAGTTGGATTTGGCAAAGACTATGAAAGAAATGTGGATACATTGTTAGAGGAAGGGGAAGGGTATAATAAATGAAGATAGTCTGATCCTATGGAATGGAGTTGACTACGAGCCACAAGTTGAGGTAGAAGTTTCACTCTGAAAACATGTTAAAAATACTTCAATGTAAAGTGATAATCAAAGAACCATAGATGAATTTTTGGAAACAATATCTGCTCAATGTCTGAATACAAAATATTTACCAGATTATGATTGATTTAAGATAAAAGACTGGAACAATTAGTGAAGGATACAAGGATGGTAAAAAGTTCTGAATGCGACATGGAGCTTTATTTCATACTTTCAAAAAGTTGAATGAGGGGAATAAAAACAATGAAAAGAGAATATTAACAGTATAAGACCTGCATGAAAAATTATTAGAAAATAAATTAATTGTTCAATAAGCTGAATGGAAAGTGGATATAAGAAGGCAGTTTTGGAAACTGTTTGAAACAGAGCAAAAATGATAATTTGATTAGCATTCCATCCTTCCTCCAGGAGCATAAACAGGTGTGCACCAACTTTTTCTCACAACAATCCTGTGAGGTTAACTGGGATGAAAGAGGTGACTAACTATATGAAAAAGTCATAGAAGTCTGTAAAGTTACTGTAATGGGAAAAATAAAAAGCATGCTTGGTGGAATTACAGAGATGAGAATACGAATAGATGGAAAAGTGAAGGGGTACTGTATAAAGAACAGAGAGGAAAAAACTGCTGTAAAAATGTAGTCAGAGGAAAGGGAAGATGAATGTTAAAAGACATAGAAAATGCAGTTGTCCTGATAGAAATAAAAAATTAGAGGTGGACAAAAAGGAACAAAAGTGCTCTCTGACAGTAATATGCTCTTATTGTGCTCTCATATAAAGAAAAAAGAAGACAAAAGCTACATGAGAATTCATTTGCTAAATGTGCCTGAAAGAGTGAGTGAAAGAATAAGGAAAGCAACAATAAGCTAGGAGGTGCAGCTTGACGTTAAATGCTGCATGTCAGATTTCTGCCTTTTAGCAGTAATTGAGAAATGTACACAGGAGAAAGAACATGTACTGTAAGGTTGTTATTAAAGAGTTAAATAAGTAATTAATTGGAATTATGAATTTTTTGTGCCAGTATTGTGGTGAAGGTTGATTACTGAATACAGTAAGAGGAATATGATAGAAGCATATGTGAGATAAATTGAGGAGACCTTGGTGCTCTCTGAGCTTGCCTGTTTTCTTGCAGAAGTTCCTTTGCCCAAAGTAGGTAACATCACCAGTGCTAGTGACTAGCACTGATGATATTACCTAGTTTGGGTACTGACATGTCTGCAAGAAAACAAAGATTTTTCTTTTTTGACTCCTCATGTCAATCCTGAGCTACAAAGATTCCCCTTTATGAGAATAAACTGAATACTTAGCAAATGATTCAAGTCAAGAATTTGTTATATCCCCCTTAGTTGTTTAATATATTTGTAGATAAATATATCAGAGAGATGGTCCTGGGGTCAGAGATATGTTGGTTGGGATAGGGATGTGTGTGTACATTTGTATATAAATGACCTTTGCTGTTTGTTGAGAACATAAATGTTAGATGTTATCAAAGTGCAGGGGGAAAAAGTGAGGAGTAGTGACCAAAAGAAATTAAAGGTATGGGAAAAACAAAGGAAATATAGTTAAAACTGATTTATATCAAATTCATTCACTATTTCTCTTTATAACTATTCCACCATGTTTTTGACCCAATGTATTTATTTATATGCTTTGTATTCTTCTCACCTCTCTTCTTTTGAGGACTTCATCGGATCAATCCAATAACAATTCTCTTGGTCTTCTCTTTCCTCTCAGTCTTTTTACTTTTCCTGCATATATTTGTTTTGCAATTCAATAATCATTCCTTCTCTCTGACCAAATCAATTCATCATACTTCTTTTATGCTTATTTATTCAGTAAATACTCTCTTAACTCTCTTTCTCAGTAATGTAACTCACTCCCAGAGCAAATATATTTCTCCAGTTGTAAAAGCTGATTATTGAAGCCACGCAGAGTTGTTATAATTTAACAAAATAAAAGAAGAAAATGACTGGCATTCATAATTAGTTATTGATTTTTCTGTTCTTTTCTGATATAATTCAGAATATAAAAACAGAAGTATAATAACCAATTAAAGTACAAGAGACGTGAAATACAGAACATTTTTTACTGTTCTCTTTTTCCATTCTTGAATCCAGTTCAGAGCTGTAGCCCCATTCACATTTCATTTTATTCCATCAGGATTCCACTCCTGTAAATTCTTAAATATTGCTTTTATAGGACACATACACACAGCTAAATATGTATGTACTAAATCAAATACAAATCATTTCAGGGAATCCTCACTTCAATGACCATTTGTTCAGCAAACATTTGAAATTATGGCAGTGCTAAACAAATAGTAAAACTGGTCTTGCAAGTTTTAGCTACTGCAGCACCTCTGCAGTCACCTACTTATCTCCTCCTCCATTTCTACTCTTTTGACCACCCTGCATTCTGACACATACCCTTCCCCCCCCCCCCCCCCCCCCCGGTCACTGCTTCCCTAGCTGACCTTCAACATTTTCTTCCTCCTGCTGCTAATCTGGGATCCAGGCATTGGGCAAGAATGTAGTCTTAGGATGCATGTGGCAAGCAAAGGGGGCTTACCAGGCCCAGTTGGGGAGGAGGAAGCAAAATGGGATGGTGAGGTGTGGTACTCTCTGCCACCAGATGAGTCAGGAGAGGTGGCACCAGCTCCCGGGCAAAGGTGAAGGCTGTTCAGGAGGCGCTGTTTTGGATGGCAGAAGAACTGAAGGAAGTTGAGTGATGAGGACTTGGCACAGTGTGCACATTGTAGTTGTGTTGTAAGTGCTTCTAGAGACTTGGCCTGTAGTCTTCAGCAGTGAAGCCAACACTAACAGAACTGACCCACAGGCCATCTGCTCATTCTTGGCCCAGCCTTCTTGCAAAGCCTCATGAAGGACCCGCATTTTGAATCTGAGGGGGTTGGCAGAAATAGGCAGCAAAGTACAAAGCGGCCAAATGGGGGGAGGGGGAGGGGGGGGAGATTGGCAGATGGAGGATTTGAAGTGCTGGTGAGCTTGACAAAGCAGAAGTGAGAGTTCCTTGTCTAACAATGACCCAGTCCTGAACTAATGGCCATAACTGAAACTACTGGAACTGCTGTTGGTCAGGTATTATTTTTGCCTAATGACTGTTTCACTTAATGATGGAAATTCTAGTCCCAATAACTATAGGACTACCAAGGACTACCTATAGTTATATCTGTAGCCTTTTCTTTACATGTACAAATTCCAGTTTCTCAAGTCTGTTTGCTGTTGCTGGTTTATTTCATTTTAACTTTTTGAGTTATCATTTATTATTGATATCACAATAATAAATGATTCATCTGTTTAATTCTATTGCCTTGAATGTAAAGTACTGCTATGTACCGAAGTAAAGTCCTCCATCTATTGGGCCTATGAAAATTGACTTGCTTCTTCCCTAAAAAAGATCCTATAAACAAGGTATAGTACCTTCAGCATGTAAGACAAAATCATAATAGATGATTTTGCAACCATATGAAGTCCAGAATAAATATATCACATTATAGCTAAGCAGTATGCATCTGCTTATGTATACCGCTTAGCTACATTGTATGAATAGGTTATATTAATGTCCATAATTCACCAAATAACATTATACATAAAATAAATAAGTTTTGCATCAAAGCTCAGAGAAACTATGTAACAGCATATGTAACAAAATATCCCTCTTTGCAGGACTATATTCAAGTAAACCACACGATTAGTTAATGCCTCTTTAATTCAATCCTATGTAACCCTCCAGATATTTTGATAACAATGTGTATCATTCCTTAGTTAGCTATACTACATATCTTGAAGGCACCAGCCTTAGGAAAGCTGATTCAAGATCTCTTGCAAACTAATATAGAAATATGATGTTATCCAATTTAACTTCACGCATCAACTAAATCAATCTTCCCTACATAGTTATCCTCTCAATTTTCTGCTGAGGGAACTGAATGTGAATTAAAAATCAAAACACCTGATGGATACCAAGTTAAAATAAAATTTTAACACATTTATTAATGTAATCATATTGCATGTCCAGGAAACTATTTTTATTTTAAAATTATTTTTTTCTGTGTGCTAAATTGGAATCCATGTACTTTGGGGTTGCTTTAAAACCCCAAATATGAACATGGAATCACAACTAGAAAATATTCAGACACAAAGAATTGGAAATATAATATTCCCATTCATTATTTTTTTCAAGTTGTGCATATAGCATTTTTTAGCAGTTTAGTAGTTTCCTATTCCTATTGGTTCAACTGAAAAAAAAAATTGTGAGGGATTTTTTGGAATCCAGAAATTTAATCCAGAATGGGAAGAGGGGAGAAACAATAAATATGTGCACAAATGTCCTTGTTAGAGTTGAGTCATTATATCTAAATAGATTGCAAAACTGCTCATCTTATTTCGCTGCTGTTGCTAAAAACCAATGAATGTCTGCAATGTAAGATTTTAACAACATTTTAGAGACTTTAATTACCAGTTTCTAAAAAATGAAACATACCAGTTTTCATTAGAAATGACGTCAAAATGAAGATATCCACCTACAGTAAGTATGTATCATGAATCAAAACCCATTTCTTGTATTAGCTTTCCAATTTAGCTGTCTACTTACTGTGGGGAGAAAAAACCTTAATCCTGATGTAAAACTACAATTTCACGCAAAGCACCTGATTAATTATTCCCATGCCAAGAGACTTGAATAGATGGAGTTCAGCTTCTGCTTCCCCAGTCTCTCCCATTTGTACAAAGGCAGTACTGGTGAAAACTGGACTGTACCTTTGTAATTCTCAGGAGGGCAGATTTAAGGTAGATATTTGATGATCAGAGCAAGACACATAAGACTACTATTATTAATTGGACAATGCAACAGTCTCTTCAAAATCCACACATTTGTAAAATGCTCAGAGAAGGAGCAAAAGCAAGAGCAGGAGTAGGAGCAGGAGCAGGAGAAGACAAGCTACTTACAAAGGCATAAGCAGAAGGTTCAGATGCTCTCTTCCCAACTATCTTTTTTTACAATGCAATGAACGTGTGCTAAATACAAGGAGTAATAAATAAACGCATGACCTAGGTTGGATTATACTGATTTGGAGGTTTGTTCATGTATGTGTGTGAGAGAGAGACTGTTGCTTCTTCTTGCTTTCCTTATATTCTCAATTAACTCTTTTTATGTCTATATCTATATCTTGTATCTAGACTTGGCATCATCCATTTTAGAAGGAAATATTTAATTATTTTTGCACATGCACTATTGCTAAGTCACATTAGCAATATTGTGTTGCTAATGTGACTCCTTAGCTAATGACTCCTTAGCTAGTGACTCCTAATCCCTTGTGTTTCAGGATTGATGCACGGTTTGTTAGGTTTTGCGTTTCTGGGCTCTGCCCAGGTAAAACACTTTCCTTTTCAGTTTTCCTACAGCTGGGCTAAGGAAAGAAATCCCAGGTAAGAGGACTAAGAACTTCCCAGCTGGATAGACTATGGTGTATCAGTAGTTGTAGCCTGGTAGATGGCAGCCTATTGCAATGATTTTTTTACTGAAGAAAGAAGGGGCTTACCAAGAAGACTTTAAATTATCTTCAGTGATGATTTAACTGGGAGACAGCTACATTTTTACTATTGCGTGGACAAAAAAGAGTAAGAAGTCAGTCCTAAACTATCCATAAAAAAGTACAGCTACTAGGTTAACTAAGCTAAATCAAATATCATTGTGAAAGAGTCTTTTCTAAATACAGACAAACTCTTGGGATAGATATAATTTATTTGTTGCAATTATATAATCCCAATTTTTATTATACAAAGTCCATATGTGTGACATTAATATTTATTAAAATAAAATTTTAAGTAAAAGTAATATCTGGAGCCCTGTCCACCTTTCCCCCTCTCTTTACTGGAGTTGTTTCTACAGAGCTGTTAATAGTAACAGTAATAGATCTCTTTGAAGGGGGCAGAAAAACTCAGCAAAAAGTCAAATTCTGAGTGGTTTTCACCGGTCTTCTTCTTCCTCTTGACAAGGATTCAAGTCCAGAACATAAAACTGTGACTTAGATTGATATGTCATAAAGGCTGCTTCCTAAATATCCAGTTATCAACAGTTAGCTGAGTTACCTTTCTATAACTCAAGTATTGTTGAACTGCATGAACTACCTTGTTGAAACTGCTTTGTTTTCTGTCAATTAAAAAAAGCAGATGACTTGATGTTTTCTCAAATCTACAATTTATTCTTCAAATAGCTGTATGACAAACAATTATTTGTGTTAACAGACAAAAAAAAAATAGGCAAATAGTTCAGGATGCTGAAGCAAAAGTTGCTTCACTTTTGTCCCGCACTAATAAATATGACTATTAGTTATGAAATGATTCGATAAGACCAGCACCCTAAAGAAATAAACTGCAAGTTAAGATAAAAACCTATTTCTCCCTTAAACTGGAGAGAAGGTAGGAGGGGCAACTCAGTGTCTTTCCCTCCACTCACCTGTGCTTGCCTTTATTTTCATTCCCACGAACACACTTCCCCCCTCACCCCCGCTCCGACTGCTCTGTGCTGAAGCTGCCTTTCACCATCTTGTTCTGCAGGGGGGGAAGAGAGCAAGGGAGGGGGGGCTGTTGTCCAATAGACCAAGGTAAGATGAAAGAGAAAGAGAAAAAGAATATATAGAGCATGAAAGAGATAAAGCAGCATAAGTACCACTATCAGTTTTAGAAATAAATACAGATTTTTCAGGTAAGATCTCTGCAAGTCAGCACTTGGTATTTTTGAGAATCAAGCAATATTTATTTTTATTCAGCTAGTATTTTCATTTTGCTAAGTGCGGGATTTTCACACCATAAAATCATGGGATTAGAATACATTATTTCAGTAAAGATTAAAATTGAAATAAAAAAAAAACAGATTTTAGCGATTTTGTTGAACTGACTGCACAGTCTCAAAATTTCAACACCAATCTTTAATGTACTCTCACAAATCAAACACTGAAGCCCCATTTTTTAATAACTCCCTCCTAAATATTCTGAAATGACTTTTTGCTTGCCTCAAGAACAAAATCTTTGATTTTGCTATTCAGCCACATAAAACTGGAAATAGTTTCATTTGTGAATAATTCATTTATGACACAAACCTTAACACCTTTAAATAAGAATCTTCTCCCTCTCAGTTACTTTGAATTATATCTACCCATTTGCATTTTAAAGCAGCAAGCCTTTTTTGCAGTAGAACATTCTTGTAAAAAGCACAAACACTTTAGCATTGCGCTGGAACAAAATGGGTTCCACGAGTATTTCAGTCATAACCAAAACCTGAAAAAAGTAAATATCGATATTGGGCAAAAAACCCCAGTAACTTAGAGACAATTTCTTATTTTTTCAAACAAATTAGTGAAAATGAATGCAAATTTCAAACTCCGATCAGATCTTTAGCATAAACAAAGACCGTATAAGTTTACAAGCTACTGTATTAAGAGATAAGGCATTGAATATTCTTTATAACTTAGCAAAACACTGCAAAATTAGAAAATGCAGTCTTACTGCAACAAATAATTCAAATATAGAATTATGATATAGATTTGATTTTTAAAGTACAAAGTAAATTTTTTGGAACTGCTCAGTGAAATGAAATGTATTTGCGAATGGAAAGTGTTTTTTCAACAACAACATCAATAGCTGCTCAAGCTAAATGATAATTTCGTACCAAAAGTTTCAAAAAACCTCTATTTCATAGCATGTTACAGTATATTCTAATTTATCCTGAAATATACTAATGTTGCTTCAAAAATTCCATTCTTATTGGAAAATTATCAATTTTGTGTAGCAATGGTAGTTTTATAAGAGTTAATATTATATAAATCAAATGGTTTTTAAATCATATACATAAGCTCTCAACTTGGCCAATTAAGTTTATTCCCTCATATTATTATAGATTTCATTCACCATGACAGAAAGCTGGTTCTTAACAAATCTATTTTCTGAGATAAGGAAAAGAAATTCCAAGTATATATTTTATATTACAAAACATTATTAACCAAGCTTATTGTTTTGTTCAAAAAACAAGAAGAAAAGAAAGTAATTCGATCAAAATTCCATTTTCAAATTCTTATTGTTTAGAAAATAGTGTATATGGAGACCGAAATGTAAGTAACATTATGGAAGTATACTTTTAGCAAGCATTATGAGGCAATACCGTTTAATTCTGAATCCAAGAAAGAGCAACACCAAGTATAATTTAATTACCTTGTGCTTGGGGCACCTCACTGAGAAATTATCTTCATTTAGTAAACAATCTAGAAGAGAAGATAACAACAAAATATCAGAGTATGCCTAAGATCAAATGGAACCAAACAATTTCACAACCTGCATTAAGAAATCGTAAAGGAATACTTAACAATGGCCTTGAATGTTTTTCTTCACCTATAAAATGAATTTATTTGCATTCATTCAAGCTAATTGTGTTAACCAATGTGTAACTGAATAGACTGGTTCATACACAATTCTGAATCACAGTTTGATTTTATTTTTCGTTTGGTATATAGTACATGAACCAACCCATAACTTAGCTTTAATGTGCAAACTAACCATTATAGCCTATTTAAAATTTTAAAACCTTGGCTAAGCATTATGTGTGAAATCAGACAGTAATTCACTTCTCCCCTTAAATATACTTCATTAGATCAAACAGAACTTTGCAAATAGATTCCCCTTAATGCTGTGACAGAGGGTTTTTTTTACATTCAGATTCCAAGCTCAAACATGAAACAATAAAATGAATATCCTAGGCATTCTTTTCTCAAAATACACTTTCAGTTTAAGCTTTAAAGATTTGGGTATAATTTTTTCCCCCAGCTGTGCTTTGGGCTGGGGTGAATCTAATGCCAATGGACGCAGTCCTTGCAAAACCTTACAACCTTACAACCACCAGGCAATTTTCAAGGTGATTTAAAAAAAAAAGCATATATCACATATAATTATGTGCTTTAATTATACCTTACTGCTGTTGGAATCTTTTGGAAAAGTTATAAGTGAGCATGAATCTGGCAAAAAAAAAAGTAAGCTCTCTGATCCTGGCTCAGTTTTTCTTCAATATTATAAAATATGTGTTATATATTTGCTTTAAGCTGTATAAAGAAAGACTGCAAAAGAAAAAAATGTAGTTTATTAAGATAAAATTTCTTTCAGTTGGTAGCTAACTTCAAAACATAATTTTAGAGATACTAAATGATTCTATAGTTTGCAGTATGATATCATACACATAAAGACAGTTTTCATTGAACTGGAATCTTCAAAAATATTTATTAAATTCCCCAGAATATTATTATAATTTAAAAAGTGATGGAAACTGAAGTCTCTTCAAACATGGACAATTATCAGTCCAACAGTCTTTCTTGTTCAAACATCATTTTTAAGATGCCTGTGAACAGGCCATTATCAGAACGTTTTTTCCTACCCTGATTGTTTTCAACTTCAGTACACATTTTTTCTTTTACATAAATACTGCTACAGGCTAGCATGAAATGTTTAAAAATACTTGTTTTCAAAAACAGCATTTTGGCCTCCTGAAGCCCCGCCCCGCTCGTCCCATTTTTGCAAAAAACAGGCCAGTTTTTTGCAAAAACAGGGGTGTTTTTGCCCTCCCCCAGCCCCCAGGAGCACTCTGAAGGCCTCCCAAATCCTCTGTACGCCCCGATTTTTGCAAAAAATGGGCATAAATGGCCCGGTTTTTGCCTGTTTTTACATAAAATGGGGTGCACAGAGGGTTTGGGTGGCCAGCAGAGTGCTCCTGGGGGCATGGGAGGGCAAAAACTTTTTTTTCTTACTTACCTCTTCAAAATCTTGGTGCGTCTTATACACGTGTGTATCTTATAGTCCGAAAAATACGGTAATACAAAAATATAATTTAGCTCACTTTTTCATATGAAGGGGAAAGGCACGTGAGATTCTCAAAGTTCTCAAAGTGCCTTTAAAAGTATCTAGAAGAAGCCCTATTAATGTATAAAATACTGTCATGTTTTAATCTTTGCTGTTGTATTTTAAGCAATACCTTAAAATAGCTTTCCTCTCTCTCTCTCTCTCTCTCTCTCTCTCTCTCTCTCTCTCCCTCTCTCTCTCTCTCTCTCTCTCCCTCTCCCTCTCCCTCTCCCTTTATGTTTTTTTACCTGCATCAATGGCACATGGATAATGATACCGGAAGGAGCAGCCTTTGTTGTAGCAGCCTAAGGTGGCTCCTGGTTCCTGGCAATGAGAACATTTCTGAAAAAAAAAAAAAAGGGAAATATAGATACTAGTTTATATACAAATCTTTATACTTAAGCCATTTATATGTAAAATTTCATCTGTTGAGTCACTAAGTTTTTTTTTTCATCATACTTTTTTTCTTTAAAATTTTATATCACCTCTATTTCCTTGTGGATTCATCTTTGGATGAGGTAACAAGAATCTTTTAAATTATAGTGTCTCATCATTACTTTTCCCCAGGATACTCACTCAGTATATGGATTTAAAGGTAACCATTATATGGTTTTCCTTAAATTAAAGTTCAGGAAATATTATAATTATTACTAAATAATTGTCACAAAAAGTGTAACAATGCAGGTATTTGAATTACTCATATTCCTTTATTATTGTTCAAAGAATGCTGTCTGGATATCCATAAAAATTCACAACATGGAAATTGCCTTGATTGTGGTCTTGGATGACCCATAGAGAGAATTAGGGGACTGGAACACCCTTGGTCCTCCTTGTTCTCCTAGCAACATTCAATATCACTGACCATGGTATCCTTCCAGACCATCTCTGAGGGACTGGAGTGAGGGACACTGTCCTACAGTGGTTGTTCTTCTTTCTGAAGAGATAATTCCAGCAGAATCTTGGAATCTTACTTCTAAGATGATAATATTTCTGCCCTCCAGAATTTCTCCCATTTGCTTATGATAAATAATTCTAGCTTGGAACTTATTTTGATCATCAGTGAGAAAGAGGCTTGTGTTTGGAGACAGAGCCTGTTCATTATGTTTTTTGTAAAGTAGCAGAGCCTTCCATTATTACATATGAAAAAATTGATGACCCAACCTTGATAGGATGGGAATAGCAGTTACATTTTCTATCCCTTTCCCACTTTCCAGTTCGCTGTCATTCATTCAATGAAACAAAATAGTTCAAAACTATAGACCATGGTATCTTTCTAGACCAGGGGTGTCAAACTCAAGGCCCGAGTGCCGGATCCAGCCCGCAGGGTACTTAGATCTGGCCCGCGGGGCCGCATTGGAAATAGTGAAGGACTGGCCTGCGGTGCTTCTGCCAGCAAAAATATGCTTCCAAGTTCTGTTTTCGGCTGCCACCGCCTTCTGCAACCCTCTGCCAGTGACAGGAGTGACGTCGAGCTGGCCGTGCCCACCCTGGCCATGTCCCTTCTCCCCTGAAGTCAAACACAACCCTGATGTGGCCCTCAATGAAATCGAGTTTGACACCCCTATTCTAGACTATTTCCCAGGGTAATCCACAAAACCAATTACCTGAACTCCACACAACTCAATTACACTCTCCGCACACAGTGCTTTGGAGCTCCTGTTCCTGTGCCTTACTATCATCAGCAAATACTAAATAAATAGTCATTTTTGCTAGGTGGCTCACAAAGTCATAGGAAAGCTTTCTCTCTCATACAACGTTATGCCGTCCTTCTGTAGTTTTGGATGACAAACCTAAAAGGTAGCATTGGCTGAAAGCCTCTGCCCCTGTGATTCTGGAGAGATGGGAACCACAGAATATGTACTTGTTCATTGTTCCATTGATTCAAATAATATTTATCCCCTCTCTGATCAGCAGTTATCCTGATTGCTTAGATTTGACCTATGCGCAGATGCTACTTATAGATTGATTGCTATTTATTACGTGGCATATGGCTAGATTTTGTGCATGTTACATCTGCCAGACCTTGACAGTTCTCATTTCTGCTACATAGATATATTTTATGTATCTTGAATATTACCACAATTTATATATTTTTAGGCATTGACTCATTTATAACCTTGGCAGATTGTTTCTTTTAAATTTATTAACATCAGGTGCAAGTAACCAGGGCTAAGTGTTGAGTTCAGAGCACTAAAATTTTATTACTTGCTACCTATACAAATAAATAATTCAGGAGAACAAAGTTCCTGGGCTCAGTTTATTAACAAATTATTAGAAGACATTTCTAGTGCATAGCCAATAAATTTTCAATTCACTAGCTTTAGTTTTGGAAATATTTCAAACATACCTATAGCATAACTTTCTTCAACCTTCTCTAAATGTATTCAAAATTGCAGAGATGTTATTTGTGTTTCCTAACTTTTTATCTCAAACAAAAAAAAAAATGCTACCTAGACTTTAATTTAAAAAGTACAGAGATTTATATTTTCTTTGAATGGTCTGCTCATGCTACATGATTAAAATTACTTTCAACTGTCCATTCAAAAGTAATTCCTACTGAACTGCAATTCCACCTACTGTACCAAGGACAGCTCATCTGTTGCTTCTGCCAGCTTCCCTATCCTCAAATAAGTCCACAATTTAACAGCTGTTGCTGTTTTCCATGGTTTGCTCACAACATAATAGCTTCAATCTCTCCAGTTCTGGAACCAGAGACCGTCTGCTTCTTTCAATAAACTATGGGGCACAAATTTCCACGCAAAGTACTTTCTGACTTTGACTGAATGGATCATTTATTAAAATAAAGCATCCTCACCTTTGTCCCATACCCAATATTCTTTATGCATCAAACAGTTCTACTTCAGAAATACCACTGATTTTAATCAGGGACAAGTATCCACTGCCTACTATATTAGATGAGTTGCATGATCTCCTCCATCAATTCCACATACTGAGATAATCTGCTAATGTAGATACCTGCTAGTGCTAGTGTCAGTATGGAAGCAGCACCACTATTTTATTTATCTGCAAATCAAGAACACTTGTATTTATCATGGTGTCACGGAGTTTGTTCCCACTACTGACAAGGTATGTTGGGCCTGGCTGCTGGACTATGGATAAAGAAGAAGCCAAAGGCAGCTACAGAGCCATGATGCACAAAAAAAAATCCCTTTGTGTTACACTCTTGGGTGAGGCTGGGCTAGGCTTTCGCTGCAAGGAAAAAAAATGCAAAAAGCCGCCTCTGAACTACTGTACATCTTGTCCTGCAAAGACTTGCCTCTGGAAGTGCCTCTTGCAAAGCCTCTGTTTGTGAGGCTTTGCCAGAGGCACTTTCAGGGCAAGGCTTCCCAGGAGTGCTTCCAACAGGAGCTGCAGAATGTCTGCTGTGCCTTCAGAAGCCTGCATCCCTCTAACTTCCTCCAGTTGTGCCACCATCCAGAACAGCACTTCCCAGACTCCAGACTTCAATTTAAGTTCAATTTAAGGCGGTCTATAAATTTAATATAAATAAATAAAATATAAATTTTGCCTGAGGATCTGCTAACAGCTCTCCTGCTTCGCCCACCAATGGGGATCCCACTGTTTGTCCCACTGCTTCTTCCCTGGCTGGGCCTGGCAGGCCCCCTTTGCAGACAAAGCTATGCTGCCCTGTCATGCTTGCTGTGCACATCCCAGGCCTGCACCCTTGCAAGCATCTGGATCCTGCGCCAGCAGCAGGAGGAAGAAAAAGATGGGAAAGTTAGGTGTAGGTAGTGGGGAGGACGGCTATAACTAACCATAACCCCATAGTAACACTAATCTCTTTAAAATGGGTAAGGTTAAAGCTGCCATGTCTTTTTTTAAAAAAAAAACCATACAACAACAGAAGAGGGCGGACATACAATCCCAGAAAAAGACACTTTTAAAGAGATGAACACTAGTTTTGCAACTTGAAGCAGCTTTTTGATAATGAATCCAAAGCACACCATAATTCTGACAGATGCAATATACGCTGTTTCCAAAGAAATATACAGTAGAGCTTTTGCTCATTCCCTTTTTAAAGATCACATATAGTTAATAAATATTACCTACATACGATATTCCAATTCATCTGACCCATGATCCATCTTGGAAATCTTTATGGTTCCTCAAGTCAGAAAGCAACATGCATGCGTAACATAACCAGGGTCTTCAACCAGGGTTTCTCAGTCTAACATCTGAATGAATTCCTAACTACTTTTTTGTCTTTATGAAAAAAACCCAACATGGAATCTTTTTGCCAAACAACAGATTAATAGCGTATTCAATAAATTTATTTATTTATCGAATTTTAAAACCACCCATCTCCATCATAGAGGGACTCTGGATGGTACACGAATAAACTGTTCAAAACAAAGCAATACAATACACACAGACAATTTTAAAAAGTTAAAAAGGCATTAAAAGGCATGGGGAGTTCTTTCAGGGTGCTAACCAGCTCCACAACTGTGTGTTCTTCTGTCCACATTCTGTATTGGCTGAAGGATCCTTTTCAAGGGTAGCCCCATTTGGAATGCAATAGCCCAAATGGGAGACAAGTAGGGCATGAGTGACTGAATGGAAAGCTGGCACACAACACCAAGTTGCACAATAACTTCCCAATAAAATCCAGCACTTTACATGACACCATAGAATGCCTAACCTAGTATACTTTAATTATTTTACTTTTAAGTATTAGGCATGTATTAAATAGAATTTCTGTCAGTACAAGCCTGTTGAATTTTTTTTTTTTTTTTTACTAAACTGGCTTTTATTGCCTACTATGTGTAGAAGTTAAAAGATTAGCATCCACAATCACCAAATACGAAATCAACAGGAAACAAAGTGAACTTCACCTTATCTAGTTAGAAGATAAAATTATTTGTTTTATTTATTGAACTTATGTGCTGTCCATCTCACGTTGCAGCAACTCTGGCCTGGCATAAATCTGAGAAATTTGTAAAACAAATACAAAGTCTAAGTAGAGTAGCTGCTAGACATAATTACAAAACATACAAATCTACTGGAACTTTAACTATGTTTAAACTAGGCTATGGGGGCTTGGATGGGACACAACAGGCTTCAATAGAACTCTGGTAAGATGGAGTGGATATGGGTTGATGGTTGCTCTGTATTTGGGACTTTCTCATCTTTGGTCTTAGATGGGATAGCCCTGCCCCAGACATACCTGGTGCATAAGCAATGGGTTCTCCTGAACTCATGACTCCTGCTCAGTGAGAAGGTGGCAGTCATGGCCAGGAAGGCCTTTGCTTAACTTTGTGTTGTGTGCCAGTTACGCTCCTTCCTGGATCAAGGAGCTCTCCTTTCACCAGACATGCCCTGGTCATTTCCCAGATGGACTACTCAGTGGTGAAATCTAAATTTCTTTCCTACCGGTTCTGTGGGCGTGGCTTGGTGGGGGTCATGTGACTGGGTGCACGTGGCTATGTAACCATATGACTGGGGGATCAAAAGAGAGAAACTCACTAAGAATGTCCTGCTGGAGCAGGGTTGGACTAGATGACCTCCAGGTCCCTTCCAGCCGTGGATTATCCTCTGAAGCTGTGTCTAGTGCCAGGTTTGTAGTCCTTCCTTCCTCTCCTTTTTCTTTTCTTTCCTTCCTTCCTTCCTCTCTCTTTCTTTCAAAAACGCACCCCCACCCCCACCCCATTTTTGGCCTACACCCTCCCGTTTTTGGCCTAGCAGGCTTCAGGGAAGCCTGCGGAACAAAAATGCACCCCCCACCCCACCCCCATAAAAAAAAGGTTCCGACAATCGTGCGCCACAGCTGTGATCCTCGCAGCCTTTTTTTAACCATTTAAAAGCGTTTTTTTACTACCGACTCGGGTGAATAGATAGTAAAAAAATGCTTTAAAAAAAGAAAAAAAAGGCTCTGATGATCGCGCAGCACAGCTCTGATCGTCGGAGCTTTTTAAAAAACTTTTTTAAAGCATTTTTTTACTACCTATTCACCCAAGCCGGTAGTAAAAAAAATGCCTAAAAAGGTTTTTTAAAAAGTTTCGATGATCACCTGTGTGGTGTCGGAACTTTTTTTTTTTTTAACTTTTAAAAGCATTTTTAACTACCGGTTCTGGCACGTGCAGAGGGTACAAAACATTACTTCCTGGTTAAAACCAGAAAGTAATGACAACCGGGCGGTTGGGTGGAGCCTCGCATCAGGATCGCTACCAGTTCTCCGAACTAGCCGCAAGGATCGCCACCGGATCGGGGAATCCGGTCTGAACCAGGAGCATTTCACCCCTGGGACTATTGCAATATGCTCTACATGGACCTAGCCTTGAAGAGTATGGGAGCTGAAACTGGTAGGCAGAATGCAGCAGCACAAGCTGTTTTGGGTGCCCCTAGGATGCTTGCATGTAAGACTGCTCCCTCACGAGCTGCACTGGATGCTAGTTTGCTTCTGGATCCGTTTTAAGGTGTTGGGTATTACCTTTAAAGCTCTTCAGCGACCTTTCCACCTGGCTAGACAGGTAGAAATGCTGCATATCAGTCAAGAAATTTCAACTGATGGGATGTAGGAAGTGGGCCTTCTTAGCTGCTACCCCTGCTTTCTGGAACACCTTACCCCCGGAAATGAGACAAGCCCCCATTCTTCTGGCTTTTCAGAAGACTGTTAAGACCTGGCTTTACCAATGAGCATAGAGAATCTAAGAGTAAGATGCAATCTTGGCAATGGCTGGTGACTTGAGGACACTCATGCTGCTTTATTAACCTTTTTAGCCTTTTGAATTTTTTACTCTTCTCGTTCTTTAAGTTCTGTCTAGGGAGAGGCAGTGGCTTTTCCAAGAATAATAAATTAGAATAATTAGAATAATAATGAGAGAGAGAGAGAGAGAGAGGGAGAGAGAGAGAAAAAAAGGCAGAGAGAAAGAAAGAAAGAGGGAGCTAAAGCTGAAGTGAAAGAGGCAACACATATTGTGGGTGTTAAGAGTGCCTGCACTTCAATTAAGAGTAATTCCAGCAATAGGAAACTTGATAGATCAGCCTATCAAAGATGTACTTCAGCATAGGGACAGATGCAGGCTCAGGATCAGAGCCAAAACCATCACCAAGTCTTATGAACTGGCTGATGAAGGAGCCAAAAGGCCCCAGAGATAGTAAAGAAAGCAGGGGCAAGCAATGCACTAAGAACTAGAAAGCATCAACTGCAGCAACTAGCGGTGGCAACTGTTCAACAGATAAGATCCTCACACAGTAACACCCAAGCCAGGCCACATTAACGATACCTCAGTTAAATCTTTCATCTCTCTATGGAATATTGGAATGGATCAGTGGTGGGTTGCCCCCGGTTCGGACCGGTTCACAAGAACCGGTAGTAAAACCGGTGGGAGGCCCCGCCCACTGCCCCGGATGTCATCATCGGCAATCTGCGCATGTGCGTGCGTGATCCCATTCTGAACCAGTAGTAAAGTTAAGTAGAACCCACCCCTGGAATGGATGTTATGTTGGGGAAATGTAAGCCCTAATAGTCCAGAGGAGGAAGAAGGCAACCTTGCTAGGCTTTGGGAAAGGCAGGAAACCTACCAGAAGTTCATCAAACAAGCTACTATTTATTCATAATCCTTTTCAAGCACACCCGAAAAAAGAATGAGGCACCATAAAGGCATGAGTGAAAATACCATATGACATAGAAATGGCACCCAACCTGGCAGGCAAAGAAATGGAAAAATGAGGGGGAGAATGGGGAGGACAAGGTGTAAGAAGATGTTTCCTTAGATCGCTGATGCTCCCAACAATGAGTTTGGCAGCAATCTAATGAAATGTCTTCCAGCTCTTCAAGATCGACTTTAAGAGTGCCGAGAAGCCGACAGCAAAAGTAGTGGCAGCTGGGGCGTGGGTGTGTAAGTGTGTCCCTCTGCAAGGACTTGGGAGGCAGACACCGCCCCTCTGAGGAAAAGAGGAGGCAGCAAAGCCCTGGCTGTCATCTGGGAGAGGAGGACCGCAGAAGGACACACACACATGCCCCTGTCGCCCCGGCTGCCGCTACTTTTGTGTCGGCTTCTCGGTGCTCTTAAAGTTGATCTAGAAGAGTTGGAAGACGTTTCCTTAGATCGCTGATGTTCTAAACAATGAGTCAGGCAGTGTGGAAGGCAAGAAGCATGGCAGGGCTGTGGGCCATGGACTGGTTTGGGGGCATGGCCAGCCAGCAATTGCTACCGGTTCAGCGAACCAGCCCCAATCTCCACTACCAGTTCTCCTGAACTGGTCCGAACCGGTAGCATTTCACCCCTGTACTGAACCAGTAGCAATATTGATTCCCAAATCAGTTGCCCCAAAGACAGAAGTGAAGTAATTGCAAATCCAATGCAGCATACAACAGACAGAACATTAAAAGCAGTACTCAAAGAAGTAGCCCTGAGAATTGGAGACAGAATTGCAGGTATCTCATATATTATTGCCTGATGCAAAATCATAATGCAAAACAGCAACAACAACAACAAAACTTTAAATTAATATTTTTCTTTTGCTACTTGATTAAAGTCATACTATTACATGCCTCAGAGCTGGTTTGGTGTAATAGTTAGGATATCAGGCTAGAAACCAGGAGACCATGAGTTCTGGTTTCGCTTTAGGCACCAAGCCTGTTGGGTTACCATGGGCCAGTCACTTTCTCTTAGCTTTAGGAAAAGGACAATAGCAAATCACTTCTGAAAGACCTTGCCAAGAAAATTGTAGGGATTTGTCCAGGTAGTCTTCAAGAATTTGATATGACAGAAGAAAAAAAAATTATATGCTTAAATGAATGTCTAAGTGAATGCTTAAACAATCAAATAATTTCCATGGATTAAAAACCTTCAATAATATATGAGAAAACATGACAACAGTTTTCATTTGACTATTAACATACAATTGTATCTGTGTAAAAGTTTTAGACACAAAATTTACCAGGTTTTGTGCAAAGTAAATATGTAAAAAATTAAATATTAGCATTTTTAGAAATTCGTTTATATGGAGAATGCACAATAACAGGATTTTTTCCATGAGTCCACAAGTCCAGCAATGTTTCTCAATATGAATGAGCGGGCATCCTTCTGTGGTATTCTCCAACTTTTATAGTTTGACTAATTTGTGGAAAGTCAAAGTTTCCTGATAATGCAAATATAAATGTAGTTGCAGCTGCTTTTTAAATTTAATTATTTGTCTTTATCAGTAACTTCTGACTTTGAACTATTTACATCATTTTTCATAGCATTCTGCTTTTCTCCTCAACTTTGTCCTGTACTGACAACAATGAAAATACTGAAAATAGTAATCACCTAAATTCCACTGTACCAGTGGTGAAATGTAACATTTGTTACTACCGGTTCTGTGGGCGTGGCTTGGTGGGGGGATAATATGACCGAGTGGGGGTGGCCAAATTTTTTTTTTTTACTTTTAAAACCATTTTTTCTACAACCTCTTCGGCTGAAGAGGTTGTAAAAAAAATGCTTTTAAAAGCCTCTGACGACCCCAGCTGACTTGCCTAATCAGCAGAGGCTTTGTTTTTACTTTTGAAAGCAATTTTTTCGGCCGAAGAGATTGTAGAAAAAATGCTTTTAAAAATAAAATTAAAAGCCTCTGATGATTGCGTGGCTCAGCTGGGCATAGGGGTGGGGAGGGATTTTTGCTACTGGTTCTCTGAACCACCCACTGCCATCGCTACCGGATCGGGTGATCCGGTCCGAACCGAGAGCATTTCACCCCTGCACTATACTAACCCATTTCTGAAAGGATAGAACTATTAGTGTTCAGATGCACAGTAGTAGTTATATTAGTTTCTCAACCTTTGTATTGTCCTAGAAGAAATAGTAATGACAATTCAATTTTCCAATATGAATTTAACACTACATTTCTATTAGTAAGTATGAATCTTACCACAATTAAAGATATCAAGCAGTAGCCCTTTGGCTATACTGTCATGAACACACATTTCATAATTATTAATATTACACTTTTAGTACTGATTTACTTTCATACATGAGTGAAAAGAAAGAGCAATCATTGCTAGACTTTATATTTAATGAAATGAGGCTGACTCCATCCATGCTGATTTTCCAGACATCCTTCAAAATTTGGTTATGCCAACAGTCTGGGTAACCCAGGGGACTGGTGAGATACTGAGGTAGTTGCATTGTTATTAACATCTGGTCTTTGTCTAATATTTCTCTTATAACCTTGACCATCCGTCAACTGCAAAAGGCAGCTTTATTTGGAACAGTTTACATCCTGCAATGATATCTTTTAATATCGTCAAAAACCATCTGTCTACCCGGGTCCTTGGGAAGGACTCAATAGGTGGATAAAAATGCCAAATCCAATCTAAACAGCCAGCTGACTGTGCAATGAACCATAATAATAATTATAATTTTGCATATATAGTTTTTAGCCATGTTGTACATCACCTGGTGTCACTTGTTTTGTGAGAATGGTGGCCATATAAAGTTGATGAATAAATAAATAAATTTAAAATAACAAAAATGTATAATTAAGTAAGAAGTGCCACACTCAAAAGCAAACCAGCAAATACACAGTAAATCTAATTTTTCCAGCCAAAGAAAAAATGTCTCAGTATGAATGGAAGAAACTACATACCGTATATACTCGAGTATAAGCCGACCCGAATATAAGCCGACCCCCCCAATTTTACCCCCAAAAACTGGGAAAACTCATTGACTCGAATATAAGCTGGGGGTGGGAAATGCAGCGGCTACTGGTAAATTTCAGAATAAAAAAAGACTGGTCAAAAGTGTGAGGACCTGTCAGAAATCACTTTTTTCAGCCCTCTGGGTAGTCCTTTTGTGCATATGGACTACTCAGAGGGCTGAAAAAGTAATTTTTGACTGGTCCTCGCACTTGTGACCAGTCCTCGAACTTACGACTGTCCTCACATTTTACGTTTTTGCCCTATCTTGTCACCATGGTGAAGAGAAGCAGTTGTGAAATGAATGACATGATTTTAAGAATGCTGCACGGGCATAAATGTGAGGATGGTCATAAGTGTGAGGACCAGTCAGAAGTGCGAGGACCTGTCAGAAATGACTTTTTTCAGCCCCCTGAGTAGTCCCTATACACATATATCACATGACCAGCTAGCCATGCCCACCCAGTCACTGGCTTGATCTAATTTCAGGCAAGTTGAAGTCTCTGTTAAGAGATACCAGGGCTGGGCAAATGTGGCCCTTTTACAACCTGTGGACTTCAACTCCCAGAATTCCTGAGACAGCCACGCTAGGAGAACCCACTAGCTAGCAGCCAATTACAAGAAGGCTAGCTAGCAGCCAATTACAATCAGCTCTCAATTCAAGCTCAGTGCATATGGGATCTCCCTAAACGTGAGGATTTCTTTGTTTCTTTCTCCCTTTAAGCACCCCCCCAGCCCGTTTTTGCTTCCAGGGGGCTGCAGAGAGTCTAGCTAGGCACCCCCCTCATGCCCCTAGCAAGCCTTGGGAGCCAAAAAGGGGCGCGGGGGAGGGGCGCCGCACCCCCCCACACACACCCCGTTTTGGCTTTAGGAAGCCTCCTTGCCACTCTTGGGAGCCAAAACAGTTGCAGGGGAAAAGTCATTTTTTTCGTGACCCGAATATAAGACGAGGGGGCGTTTTTCAGCCTGAAAAACAGGCTGAAAAACTCGGCTTATATTCGAGTATATACGGTACATTCCAGAATAGCAATCTCCTAAAATGTCTTAAAATCTCTTAAAATGTGTAATGAAAATCTCTTTACTTCTAAAGCATAAACTATTAGACAAGCTAAGAAACAGCTACAGCACAATAGCCTCCCATTCACCTTCTATAGCAAACAACATCTTGACAGCACAAGAGTTCAGAAGTCCTTGCAAGTTTGCCTTTCTTATGTGAAGATGTCAGAACTCATTTGCATTATCTGATTTTTAAATATATTCTCTCTTTCACCCTGGCTATTATCTGGATAGATCTAGAATCTGGAAAAAAAAGTGTTTGTACAAGACAGAAAGCTAACAAAATCTATCTTTTGCAGATCAATGAATGTTTGGAATTTTAACAACCCAACCCTCTGGAGAAGAAAAGATAAAGCATGTGGCTGTATACACACAGACTCACAAAGTCACCCAAGCTTAATTTCAAGTAATGAAAAATGCAAAATTACCCTCAAATGACAGGATTAAATAGAAACTAGTTGAACTAAGTCCTTTGACAATCTAAAGGTATCTTCTGGAAAATAATTTGCTTTTCTTTATATCTTATCTAAACTATATCTTATCTAAACTTTATCTTATAAAATGCATTTCTTTCACAATTTTACCATTTGAAAGAAAAAAGTCTGAGAAACAATGAAGATGTTTTTAATATGCCAACAACAAATGCTTCTTTGTAGTATCAGATTATTAAGACAAGTTAGGTGACTCCCATTAACTAAACTTGGCTGATCTAAACTAAGTAAGACCAGTTCTGGTTATTGTTAAGATGTGAGACCACCAAGAATTTACAGAGTTGCAAGGTAGACTAGAAATATATTGGAAGAAGGCAATGGCAATCGTATCTATACTTTTTTGAGGAGTACAGGTAATCCTCCACTTACAACATTTCATTTAGTGACTGTTCAAAGCTACAATGACACTGAAAAAAGCAAGGAAGGTCGTAAAATGGGGCAAAACTCACTTGTCTCATTTAGCAACAGAAATGTTGGGCTCAATTGTGGTTGTAAGATGAGGATTACCTGTACACTATCACATGGTCATATCATTATCGTATCACATGAACAAAAATTCAATGTGACCAAAAGGAAATGTTATCTTTTACAAGCATTAAACCCAGCAATATCATTTGTTTAAGGAAATGTATAGTCTAATAAGAATACAATAATCACAGCATAAAATGATTCTATGAATTTCAAGCCAAAATAATTCTGAATAATTTAAAATTATGAGATTGGCTCATATAAACAATCCATAAAATTAGTGGCACCAATATGTTTAAAGGTAAAGATAAAGGTTCCCCTCACACATATGTGCTAGTCGTTCCCGACTCTAGGGAAACACCAATATGTTTAAGACATGGCAAAAGAAGAGAATTAGAATGTAATAAATATCATGACAGTTGTAAAAGACACATTTGATTGTTTATATATAGTACTCACCATCTCTTTAGCTATTTCCACAGCTTCTTGCAATCCATAAAGCCTGCCACAGACTAGGTAAATTCCATTGGCCCAGAGAATACAGCCCTCATGGACCCAAAATTCATTGCTATCAAGAGGTAGTTCAGGAATTTGTAGCTCCAACTCAGGACCACCTTCAGAAGTAGGTATGGGGGGTTTAGAGTCTGAAGAAGTATTTTCACCAACACTGCCACCCTCAGTGGTTGCTTTTTTACAAGCGGTGCCTCTTGAAAGTGACCGAGAAGTCCCAGCACAGTCCTCAGAGCGATGTCGTCTTTTAAAACGTGGGTGGGCAGCCAGGCTTCTCTGTTCTTTTTGCTCTTGCTCCTCCTCTTCTTCCTCTGTGTCAGTCTTGGAACCATTAGACAGACTTTTATGTCGTACTTTGATCTTGTTTTGCATCTCCGTGGACTTCTTAGGAGGGGGGTTCTTAGGCAGTGTGGCTGCATAATCTTGCGGGTAGAAAGGTCCAAAGAGATCACCCATGTTGCGGTAGCTGGCCCATTTGCCACAAAGACAACAGACAAGATGGCCCATAACAGATGACTCTGTTACAACAGGACCTTGTAGCATAAAAGAGGAAGTAGGCAGTACTTTACTCTCAACATTGCTAGGTGGTGGCGTTGATGACCTCTGTCCTTTTCGACCCCTCATCAATTTATTCTGTTCTTCTTCTTCTGCATTAATTATTGTGCATACAGCACCTAGCTCGCATTTGTTTACCACATGAATGTACGGGAAAAAAGATTTATTCCTAGTATCAGTTTTATCAAGAGACTGAATAGCATATTTTAGTTTGATTTCTGGTTCTTGAGGCTCCACAATGGGAGCAGCTCGTCTTGGTTTCCGCTTTCGTGGTTGTGCTGTATTTTTCCTCCTCTCCCTTCGCTGTCTCTTAGGTTTTGGTTCACTGTCTACTGCCTCCTCTGATAGCTGCACTGCTTCTGGCACTAATGGAAGCGGTAATTGTTGCTGCTTCTTTTGTTTGTTTACACTACCGATAGGTCTTCCCTTCTTCTTACCAGAAGGGAAATATCCCTTTGGAGGAAAGGGATCTGACTTGGGTGTCATAATGATACCTCCATCTTTTTCTTCTGGCTTTACACTTGTTTCAGGAGTCAAAATATTGGTTGGCGGAATTGATTTTGATTCAGAAAAATTTACAGATCCATCTATTCTGACTTGCCCAACAGATTTCTGCGAAGATCCTGGAATCAAGACAGGCACTGAACTGTCCTTGCCAACAGTGACATGTTCAGAACCCTCTTTTTTCACAATCTCATCTCCATCATCACGCCAATCTTCAGAAGATATTGTCCGAGAAATTTCATTGGCCAGTACTTGATTTTCTCGATCTAATACTTCTACTTTTATATTTTCTTCTCCTATTTCATGATTGGCCACATTCCCACTGTCTGGGCGGCCACTCTTCAGAGACAGAATGTCATCAAGAGTGACTGCATCGGCACCAGCCTCAGCACAATTTGAAGATGCACTCCTCCTAACACTGGGAGAAGTGATTTTTTGAACAATAGCTTCCAACTTTAATCCACGACCCTTTCGTGGGGGAAGAATTTTTGTTTTAGCTGGGCTTGTGATGGAAACACCAGAACAGTTTCTATTATCAGGACTTGGAAGATTCTTAGATGATTCTCCTTTTGAGAATGATCTGCCAACATCTTGGTTTTGAGAGGAATGGGCATAAGAATTGAGTGTTTTATCAACTCCATCCTTTGATGAAGGGACTATGCGTCCTTTGTCATCAATCCCACTGGTTTTCATTTCCTGCAACTGCCTCTTGCTTGGAATAGGAGAAATGAATGAGCGGACTCGCCTTCTCATTATTAAAGGATTTTGAGGAGACTGATCTTCTTGGCCAGGAATTCTTACCATGGCATTGGCAGATTTAAGTACATCACCAACATCATCACGCCTATGTGTATCACTATTTTGTGAAATAAATCTCTTCTGACTTGTTGTCCCTAGAGAGCCACTGTTCTTTCCAGAGGTTAACTGACGGGAAAGATCCCAACCTGATTCATGTTGCTGAATCTTTTGATTCATGTGTTTAATTTCCACACACTTATTCTGAAGAGTGCTTTCACCTCCCAACAGACAACGGCTGGTTTCTTGGCACCCCACGTCATGGTAAGAACCAGAATGGAGATATATCATTCCCTCCTTGTCATTTTTTAAAGGACTCCTTACTCTATCTAAGAATTGTTGCTGTCTTGGGCTCTTTCTAGCTGTTTCCTGCCTATGCTGAGCTGCAGCAATCACACCCTGAGCAGAACTGCTACTCCAATCTTTATAATCCTCTTGTTGTTGATGGTATAGCTGTCTTTTATAGTGATACTGGGAATTCAGTCCTTGATTAGGATCACCATAAACGTGGGATCGAGAATTACCATGATATGCTGAAGCCAAAGATGAACTTTCAGAATTTGAAGAGAAAGTAGTATGTAAGGAACTCCGGTTGACCCTGTCAGAAAGCACCATATGTGGATTCATCTGGTGAAGATCTGTCCCCGGACCTCTGTTTCTTCCAGGTGACATCTTTAACTTATCTGCCAGATCATGAAATTGAGAGGGAGATTTTCCTCTCATTCCTTCCCGGCTGCTTCCTATTCTGCTAGGTCCTCGTCTCATCTGTGTTGTTCGGCTATCCTGTTGTAGCAGGTAGTCTGATGCAGAATCAAGTGTTGCAGCTCCAGGGCTAGCATTCCCTCGGAAAGATTCATGTTTAAAACTGGCATGGTGACAATGATCTCCTGATTTTTTGTTGTTGATGTTGGCAGAGGTCTTAGGTTCAAAATCCTCTTCTTTAATCTGCCCACTATGAGATTTTAGCTTGGCTTCTATGGCTACGAGGCCACCAGGAAGGATGACTGATTGATTTAAACCAGACGTCAGACGGTCACTTCTTCCACTCCTGCCATCAGTACTCATATGCCCTCCAGAATGTGGCCCAGAATCTCTAGCAATCTGCCTCAAAGGTGATATATCACAAATAACTGATCTTCTCTCAGAGACTCCTCCAGCTTCATGAGCCGTAGACTCTAAGTCAAACTTTCTAGGTATTGGATAATCTACCAAATTTATCTGTTTCATCTCAGCTGTACTACCACTTAATTTTCTATCCCAGTGTCCCCAGTGTGAACCTTCCATAAGAGATCCAATACTTTTATTTAAAAGGCCTCTGTTACTTAATTCATTTGTTTGATTAACCAGAACATTAGGTCTCATGCTACTTTCTAAGCTTCCACTGATTCCATGCTGATCTTGGGCATTTCTAGAATATCTCCTGTCAGGATGATGGTGATAGCCTTGCAGAACCTCCTGCAATAGACTGGGAAATTTTTCATTCCTGCCCTTTCGCTCACTATGCACTGAAAACTCCCCTTTATCCTGACCTGAAGGATATTGTGAAAAGGTACCAGAAGTTCTTTGCATATTAACCCCAATATTATCTTTGAAGCTGTACCTCAAACTACCAGGGGATTTAGAAGGCTCTGTTCTGCTTGAAAAACTAGAGCTAATAGCAGCATGACCAGGTGGATTGTTTCCATCTTCATTGTGATTAGTGCTGCTGTCCCCAGTTCTGCTTCCTTTATTTCCGCCTTGTGACTCTTGCTGAGCTCCTACAAGACTAGTCTCTTTCACTGCAGAGGCAGAAGGCAATGCTTGAGCACTTGTAGAAGCATCATCTTGTTGGGATTTATCCTGTCCACTTGATTTTTCCACTCTTCCTGACATAGCTTCTCTGGAGACTATCACGCCAACTGTCTTTTCATTGATCTTTGGGGGAACCTCCACAGAAATCAAGGCTTCTTTTCCATCAGGAGGGGAGGCTGCTTCTTCCTCAACTGCAGAGCTGGTAGTGATTTTTGCAGGTTCATTTTGAGATAGCGGTGCTGGTGATGACTGAGATTTCTCTAAATTACCCCCCTTATAAGTGGTGTCAGAACTGGTGCTCTGACCACTCAATTGTCTCACCCTTTCTCCTTGATCTTCTGAACTACTAGAACAGCCACCATCAATGGACTCTGCTAGTGGAGACTTAAGCTGCTCTTCTGCTTGAGAGGAGCCTTCTGAGTTTGTGCAGCTCTCTGGTTTTTTTGATGATTTTTTTGAGCTTTTCTTCTGAGGCACCAAAGCATCTGAGAGTAACATGTGCTGAACTGTATTGGGAAGATTAGCTACTTGACTACTCAGGGCACTTAAACTGCTTAGTCCTGGATCTGTAAGTCTTTTTTCTTGCAAGCCTTCAAGCCCAAATCCTTTGAATCCTGCACCCTGAGCACTGGGGCTTGGCATCATGGATGGTGTTGGACTAAGCTGAGGCATCATTTGTAAAATGCGGTTTCTAGATGCTACTGGAATGTTGCTTTGTCCACACTGAAGATTCTCACCACTTGGCATGAGAGGAGATGGTGTGGAACTGCAGCTTGGAGACTGAACCACAGAGGCAGCTGGTGATGGGTTAGATATAGGACTAAAATTCTGATGGAACTGCATGGGTGATCTCACAGGGACCTCAGCTTGATTGTACTGCCCCACTTGACTTTGAAGAGACAGTTTGGAAGCAGTATTTGAATACTGCATTACATGTTGCGAAGGAGTCTGTTGTTGTTGTTGTTGTGACTGTTGTCCCTGTCCTTGTGCCTGTTGACTCCCTTGGGTCAATTTTGACTGCTCAAAGTTTTTCATTGGCTGTGTCTGAAAGCTGTAATTTGACTGAGTCCCATAAGCTTGTGCACTTGAACCAACAGCATGTCCTTCATACTGTGAACCAGCATTCACAGTATAATTACCATCATAGTTCTGTCCAGATTGACCAAACCGTTGAGGAGAAGGAAATGAAGAAGAGGAAGAAACAGGAGGCTGATAGTGCTGACTATACTGACCTATTCTTAATGGATAGCTAGAAGTAGATGAAGGCAGATTTGAAGGGCGTTGAATTGACTGCAAATGAGGTGTGTTAGAGGCAGATTGGTTAGAGGCCTGTGGTAAAGGCTGATGAGATTGATAGAGCTGCTGCCTCATTTGCTGCACTTGTTGCTGTTGTTGGCTAGATGTTGGCTGCTGGTACTGAGCAGTGCCAGGGGAAAAAGGACCAGTATAGTCCTGCTGATAATGTGTTACTCCACTAAGTGACGAGTGTTGTGTTTGAAACTGGTTCACGTGACTTTCACTTCCATACTGGCTCCCAAAGCTGCTGCCTTGGGGTGGTCCATAGCTTTGTACTGGTCCGGAAGGCCTACGCTGAGGAAGCTGTTGCCCTCCTCCTGCTGCAGGATCCTTGCTGGAAGCCATATAATAGAATTCTCCTGCTTCTTTTCTGAAACCTTGATAACTCTGATGTCCAGAGCTTTCACTACCCATAGATGCAGAGTTTCCTGTTGCTTCACGCCGTCCACTAGTGCTGCTACCTCCTCCAAAGCTCTGAAACATCTGAGCTTGCTGGCGAGTGCTAAATTCCTCTAGCCGGGATGCACCATGTACTTCCTGTGGGTAGTTCTGTTGGTTTCCGTGGTAACTGCTCTGCTCCCGAAAGGACTGCATGCTGTTCAGCTGCGTATTGACAGCTTAACAGCCTGCCTGAAAGAGAAAAAAGATAAATAAATGAGCAAACCAGTTCACGTCCCCCAAGTCACAGAAATATACATATTATCAACTAACTGACCTAGTATTGTTTTCCCCTCAGGAAACTTAAGAGCATGAATTTCTGCTATGGAAACAGAATAGGATGACAATGACTATATTTTGTAAGAACATTTTGGAAGATTGTTTTTATTAGTTATTTTCCACCTATACCATGGTAGAGCTGCTGTGACAGATATCAGAATGATTCCAGCCCCAACAGCAATTCTATACTGCTTACAATAATATCTCACAGCAGAGGATATTTGGAGAAACTTTGAAATAGTTTTAAAATATTTATCTGGTTTGAAAACACAAGTACCTATGGTGTGAAAAATACAGAATGTACATCAATATTTATCAAGAAGCAAATACCATCTTTTATGAAGTGACTTACAGCTCCAGAAAAATAATCACCAGGTTGAGCATAATTTAAAATTACGAGTGAGACGTCATCAATGGTGCTTTTGGATTTTATGAAAGATTCCTATATTCCCAGTTTTCCACTGTCCCAAAATTCAAATAATAATATCACATAAACAGAAATATTAATATTTGTACACATCCATGCACCTAGCACAGTTAAAAATCTGAATATAAAAGGTGGAGCACATAAACCAAATTTCAATTTAAGCAAAACAAATTTAATGTAAAATACTTGAATGCTTCCAAAATGCTTCCCTATGACTCTGTAAATATTTAATTCAGGTTATGTTTATCTTCAAATATAGGAATGCAGTCTGATTTAAGCATATGTTCATCAAAAGCTATAATTTGTTTTAAGTCACCAACTAAACAATTAAAATTGTTCTAAGACCTGCTAGCGAAACCAAATCAAATATGAAACTGAATAAACCAATTAATTTACTTCCTCAACAATCTTTAGGGACCAGAACTTGACCAAACTTGGCTGATTCCAGAAGCTAAGAGTGTTAACACTTGGATGGGAGATACTCGAAAATTCCAGAGCTGTTGACTACTGTAAAATAGAATATATGCTTTTGAACGCTGGTGCTGGAGAAGACTCCCAAGAATAGCATGGAGATCCAAGAAAACAAGCAAATGGGTTATCAAACAAATAAATGTAGAATTCTCACTTAAAGCAAAAGTTACCAAGCTCAAACTAATCTACTTTGAGAAGAGGATGACCAGTAGCAAAATGAATGAACTTGGTTACAATGGCAATAGGTGCTCCACTGGTAGATTGGAAAAACCAAGTTAGGGAAGATCGTAGTGGTGAAAAAAATCTGTCTATGTGGTAACTAACAGTTGAAACGATTTGATGACATAATCAGGCAAGAGTAAAACAGTAAAAAAAAAATCCTAGAAGGCATTAGCAAACTTTTAAATAATTTTGCCAATAACGTTGAATCGATATAGTTACCTGGAGTTAAACTTACCTTTACTACAGTACACAAGAATATGATAACAAATATATATGAAAAAAATATCAATAGAGCAGTGGCAAAATCTAATTTTTTTTCCTACCGGTTCTGTGAGTGTGGCTTGGTGGGGGTCATGTGATTGGATGGGCATGGCTATGTAGTCATGTGACGGGAGTGTCAAAAAAACAGAAACTCACTTTAACAATGTCCTGCTGGAGCATGGGGTTGGACTAGATGACCTCTAGGTCCATTCCAGCCCTGGATTGCTGTGCTCTTTCAAGGTATCCTCTGAAGCCGAGTCTAGTGCCAGGTTTCTGGTCCTTCCTTCCTCTCATTTTTACCTAACTCCCTCCCTCCCTCTTCTTTTTTCTTTCTTTCTCCCTTCCTCCCTCTTTCTTTCTTTCCCCCTTCCCTCCCTTTCTTTCTCCCATCCCTCCCTCCCTCTCTCTCTCTTTCTTTCTTTCTTCCCCCCCACCCCATTTTTGACCTAGCAAGCCTCAGGGAAGCCTCCTGGGAGCAAAAACGGACCCCCAATATATAGTAAAAAATGTTTTAAAAAGTAAAAAAAAAATTCTGAGGATTGCGCAGCACACCTGATTGTCACAACCTTTTTTAAAGCATTTTTTACTACCTATTACTCGAACAGGTAATAAAAAAATGCTTTAAAAAAGTAAAAAAAAAGTTCAGACAATCAACTGTGCTGTGCAATCATCAAAACTTTTTTTTAAAACTTTTTAAAGCATTTTTTTACTACAGTTTCAGGCAAACCAGTAGCATTTTCACTACCGGTTTGGGAGAACTGCCCCAAACTGGTAGCATTTCACCCCTGCAGACTAGAAAATGGATAAACTAACATGTCTGAAGAGGTGTTATAAAGCTCATGAAACTGCAACATTAGATGGGGAGTAGTATTAGGTAATACAGTAATACAGTAGTATTAGGTAGTCCTCAATTTATAACCATTTGTTTAGTGACCATTTTAAATTATAATGGCCCTGAAAAAAGGTACTTACAATAAGCGCACCACCCCCATGGCGTGTGATCAAACTTTGAGCGCTTGCAAAACAGCATGTATGGATGACAGTTGTAGCATCCTGGGATCATGTGATCAACATTTGTGACCTTCCCACTGGCTTCGGACAAGGAAAGTCAATGGAGGAAGCTGAACTCGCTTAACAACTGCAGTGATTCACTTAACTGTAGTGATTTGCTTAACAAACATAGGGAAAAGTGTCGTAAAATTGGGAGTGAGCCACTTAAAAACTACCTTGCAGAAATATAGGCAGAAACAATTTTGGTCACAGCTGTGGGCATAAGTTGAAGACTACCTAGATTGCCCATCTACCGGTATCAGTTAAACTATAAAGCAAAAATATGCAGATTCGGTCATATTTACTTTGCTTTTTGAGTGAAATAAATTTTATATACATTTTTAGTTTATATTCCATTTTTAGTAAAATTTGTGGAGTAATTTAAATGAACTTTTTTAAAAAAAACTTAAAATAAAAAAGCTATATCCTCTCTTCCTATTATAGAAACCAGTTTTCTGCAAGAATTTCTGTAAAAAAATTATAACATTATGAAATATACAACCACATGGACATAGTTGATTATAGGAGTATTTCCCACAGAAGCCACACTCCAAAAGAAGAGAACTGCTATTGACTTCTCCAAATATGGGTGCACTACAGGTAGTCTTTGACTTATGACTGGTCATTTAACAATCATTCAAAGTGAAGACAGCTCGGAAAGGATGCTATGCTTCTTCAGTCCAGAGAATATACATTGGGGAGGGGGAAGAGAGCATGGATGGGAGGGGAACTCCTATGGTAGGCTGCAGAAATGAAGCTCATATCCTGAAGATCTGAGCTCTGTTCCTGTACCCAACCAAAGTTCCCTTCTGTGCATGGAGGGAGCTACCTTCCTTCCTTCAGCTGGCAGTTCTTTTCACTTTGCCTCCGTAACAACCACAATTGGGAAAGCTTTGATTATGGCCATTGAGTGAAGGGTACAAACAAACTGTAAGCAGCTACTTGAGAAAATAAAAATGTGGGTGGCCAGTTTATCATTAAAAACACTACACAATAGAGCCTATATCTATACTCTGACATTTTTGCTCAGGGAAAAATATGTGATTCCTCCTGCCCACCTTCTGCAATCCTTGATGTGAGACAAAAAAAAGGGGGCCTGGCTTAAAGTTATCTAGTCAGCTTTATTGTCAAAGAAGGATCAGAACCAAACCTTCCCAGTCAGTGTTAATCCAATATTTTTACTAACCTAATACATGATGAGTGATGGTGACTGTAAACTATGATAGCTGTAGTCTAACATATGGAAGGTCACAAATAGCAGAAAGCCACAAGTCTCTGGGAAAAGCTATGCTTTGCTTCCATTCAGACTTATGAGCCACGGTGGCGCAGTGGTTAAAGTGCAGTACTGCAGGCTACTTTGGCTGACTGCCAGCTGCCTGCAATTTGGCAGTTCAAATCTCACCAGGCTCAAGGTTGACTCGGCCTTCCATCCTTCTGAGGTGAGTAAAATGAGAACCCAAATTGTTGAGGGCAATATAGTAACTCTGTAAACTGCTTAGAGAGGGCTGTAAAGCTCTGTAAAGCTTGGTAAGTGTAAGTGCTATTGCTATTTAAGAAGCTGCATAAAATATGCCACATCTATTTTATATAGTTCAAGCGTTCTGGTCTAAATCCAGCTTCTAAACAAATTAAAGTTAAAAATGAATTAAATTACATTATGAGAAACAGAAGGACCCCAACAACATCTTCTACCCATAATAACATTCTACCTTTTTTTTAATCTTATACGTTCAAAATGAATATTCAAGATGGCTTTCAATTTAAATGTTATATATCAAATACATTTACAGGTGATCCTCATTTAACAACCATTCATTCAGCAACTGTTCAAATTTATGACAGTGATGAACAAGTGGTATTAATGATTGGTCCTTGTACTTGCATTGCATGTAATCATGCGATCACGTTCTGGGAACCTGACTCACAATTATGTTGCAGCATCCTGTGGTCACATGATCAGATGTTTGCTGACTTTCTACAAGCAAAGTAAGGCAAGCTGCTGAGAAGTCGTGGTCATATGACATCTTTGTTTAAATACCTGTAGTGATTCATTTCACAACAACTTGAAGTGACAGAATTTCCATTGGTAAATGGTGCGATCATTGATGTTGCATTTTATGATCCTATTGCTTACCAATGGAAATTCCAGTTCCAATTACCTTGTTTAAGTGTTTTATTGTTGGAATAATATATTTGAATTGTTATAAGCAGCTAAGGCTAGAATTAAACACTAGAACAGTGGTCCCCAACCTTTTGGACCTCAGGGACCACCAAGTTCATAATTTTAAATCCTGCAGACCACTAATACGAATCCAGTGCACCGCTTGCTGAAGCGCCTGGACTCTCAGTGACGGGATGGGGTTCTTCAGGCAATCTCCCTTCTCTCTTTCTGGCTCTCTCCCTCTCCCTTTCTCTCTCATTCTTTCTGATTCCGTCTCTTTCTTTCTCTCTTTCATTCTGTCTCTTTCTCTCTCTCTGATTCTGCCTCTTTCTCTTTTTCATTCTGTCTCTTTCTCTCTCTCATTCTCTTTTTCTCTCTGATTCTCTGTCTCTTTCATTCTGTCTCTGTCTCTCTCTCATTCTGTCTCTCTCATTCTCTTTCATTCTGTCTCTTTCTCTTTCATTCTGTCTCTCTTTCATTCTCTTTCTCTCCCCTCTCTCTCTTCACCTCTCCCTAATTCTTTCTTTCATTCTGTCTCTGTCTTTCATTCTCTCTCCCCTCTTTCTCTCATTCTTTCTCTCTCTCTTCCCCCTCTTTCTCTCTCATTTCTCTCCCCCTTTTTCTCTCTCTTCCACTTTCTCATTCTCTGTCTCTTTCTTTCTTTCTCTCTCTCTATTTGCTCTCTCATTCTCTCTCTCTCTCTCATCTCATGGGCCAGCCAGTGTCTTGGGGCTGAGAGGAAGTCAAGCATCTCCCCGAGAGACAGAGCTGCGCGGAGCACCAACAAGGGCCAGAAGAAATGCCAGCAAGAGACAATGCTTCGCTCCTGCTCTGGAATATGGAGAATCTCCATCCCCTGCCCTTCCCTTGCCAGGTGATGAGGGACTGGGAAGGGAGGGCGAGGGGCGGGGAACAACCACTGGTGGGTTCAGCCGACGGAAAGCTACAGCAGGGGAAAGAAACAGCCTGGGGTTCCTGCCACCTGTTGCTTCGGCCCACCTGCACCACCACTCCCCCTTGCACCATTACCTCATTCCGGCCGGTGAGGACTGTGCTGCAAAGTGCAAGTTGCACAAACCTCCCTCTACAGCTGAGATTTACAGCCCCACCATTCCTGGCCAGTCCCATATTCCAGAGCTCTAGTCACAGGACTGACCATTGCTCATCCCGAAGCAGCTCCTCCACCCGGGTGCACTGCGGACCACCAAAATTTTCTCGCGGACCATCAGTGGAAGGATAATATGGACTTGAACAAATAAATAATACTTCTCAAAGTTACAACAAAATGCATAATTTTATTTTAAAAATTAGCATTGAGAAGATAAAAGCAACAAGACTGCTTACGGTTTTAATATTTGTAATCAGGCACTACACAGATCATATTTTTCACAAGTAAAAAATATGAACCCTAAACATCACTACTACTCCCCCTCACACATACACACACACTGATGTACTTCATCCAAAGCAACAAGTAGCTGCTATTGACTTTTTTCGTTACTGCTTTAAATGGTGATATTCTTGCAGTTACTACTGTTTATTGAAATGTCAATTTAATATGGCTGCATTTATCACTGTTGCCACTGGTTGGAAAAACACTTTTTACCATTCTCCCAATAGTCTATTATCAGTGACACTGTTTTCCCTGAAGGAATAAAAAGGTGGAAAAGAAGATGCAGGAAGGAGAGCAATAATAAAGGTGAGATTTTAAAAAATGAACAAACTTGAGAAAGAAAAAGAAAGAAAAAAGAAGAAAAGCGGAAAACAGAGACTAGAAGGAACTGATTATAATTGATGAAGAAAAATCAGAAAAGTACACTTTAGCTTTTAGGGAAATCTCACTAGCTTACCTCACATACTATGACAAATCAGAATATAAGAGTTAGTACAATGTGTAAACTGCAACACCAAGCTAGAAAAGAAAGGGACAACAAAAATAAATTAGAGATAACACATGTGGATAAATGAGTAATTAATTCTACATCAATACAATGGCCAATTTTGATTTTAAAAATGCTTCATCCCCTAAACTGGAAGGTTTATACACTGCAATATTTCTTTATGCAACTAATGTTGCAAATACCTCAGTAATCTTAACTAGCTTCAGCAAAGATAATTTTCTTGCCTTGTCTATTGCTGTATAGAGGAATAACTATAAATGATAAAAAACCAAATGTCATTTCCTTTATTAAGAGGCCTGTCAGTTACACATGGCTAATTAATAGATAAACATGGAAAATATTATCTTTTTAAAAACATGTAAGACGGGGGTGAAATCTAAAATTTGTTATTACCGGTTCTGTGGGGGTGGCTTGGTGGGGGGGTTGTAATGTGAGTGGGTAGGCGTGGCTGACTTTTTTTCTTTTAAAAGCATTTTTTCTACAACCTTAAGAGGTTGTAGAAAAAAATGCTTTTAAAAGCCTCTGACGATCAGCAACTCAGCTGGGATTGCCAGAGGCTTTTAAAGGCATTTTTTTTCTACCTCTTCGACTGAAAAGGTTGCAGAAAAAAATGCTTTTAGAAGCCTCTGACAATCCCAGCTGAGCCGCGTGATCATCAGAGGCTTTTGTTTTACTTTTAAAAGCATTTTTTAAAAGTAAAAAAAACAGCCTCTGATGATCGGGCAGCTCAGCTGAGCATGGGGAGGAGGGGGGGCGCAGAGATTTTTGCTACCAGTTCTCCGAACCACCAGCCACCATCACTACCGGATCAGGCGATCCGGTCTAAACCGGGAGCATTTCACCCCTGATGTAAGACCTCTTTTATTATTATTCAAATTCCTAGAATGCACAACTAAACCTGCTCTAGAGCCCAAATATCTGACTAGTCAAGAATAAGTTTTAACATTATCTATCTTTGTCATATGTTCGCTAAAACGAACAGTTTCCAAGAACTTAGTTGTTATTTGTCATGAAAAAAAACTTTAGGAATTAAATTTCTTGATTTGTAAGTATATATATTATTTTTTAAGAATTCCAAAATATTCCTGGGATAGATAGTTTTCTTCCCCAAAATTATCTCTCTGCAACATAATTATCTGGATAGGGTTAGGGTTAGGGATCCAAATAAAATCTAACAAGTAAAATTTTCCTCCTCCCCCCGATCCTTCCTCTTCCTCAATTTTAAATGATAGAGAAAATGGGGGGAAATCGAAATACACCAAACCAAGAAATAAACTAGTATATTAAATGGTAAAAATTCTAGTCCCCATAGAAGCTTTAACTTCAAACCTCCAGTAAAAAAGGTAAAAATGAATATGCAAAAGTAGAAAATACTGTGTTATTAGTGTACTTCAATTTCAAATTCATTTTTGAACAAAACTTATTGCAATATCATAATTTAATGAAGTTTAATAAAAATTAGATACCCTTTTATCAGTACTTGCACCCTATAATATTAAATGACTACTCTGTAATATTGACCACACTGACTTCTATTGTTTGTTTGGGATGATCCATTCTCAAAATATAAGTTTATGTCATCATTCTCATATCATTGCATATCTCTCCGATAGCACTGTTTTGGACATACCATGTCAGCAAACAGATCTAGCGCATCTTCTACACATGCCAAAGAAAAAAACCCTCCATAGTACAAAAACAGCAATAAATAATTGTAACTGGTAAAAAAACTGAACCAAAATAAACATCAAGGTATTTATTTTACAGTAAATTTCATCCTTAAGATAAATTACTTATTAAAATCTCCATCATGTTGCTGCCCTTACACCCACACACGTGTGTATATGTGTGAATATGGAATAATTCAACACAACATTAACATCTTTAACATTAAAAGATTTCTCTGCAAATCTAGTTACATACATTAATATGTTATTACAAAAAGATGTCAATGACTTACAAGACCAAATTATATGAGTCAATGACTCATATTTTTTACACTGACAACCAAGAAAATCACATGGCAATTTTTTGGAGTGTAGACTCAAAATAAAATCTTTGATGAATCAATTTTAAACTTAAATCCACTGAAACCAATTTAATTATTTTTAAGGGCAGCAATCACTATATAATATTCAATTCTTTAAAGCAGAAACTGTAAAATCTAAAGCTGTTATATCAACTCTGGAATTATTCTTTAGTTTTTGATAGAAATATAATACGGCTTAAGTTTTAGATATTGATTCCATCAAAAACAAAAGCACTTCAGGTTTCTTGGACGCACCCAAAACATCTGGTCCATATTGAGCAGACAAAACATGCCTGAGTTTATTATGTGCCACTGTTGTGAAGTAAGAAGGCCAAATTTTATTGGGAATGTTGCAAATATGAAATCCAAGTTTCCCATTCCTTCACATACAGGTAGTTCTCAACCGTCCAAAGTTAAGAGACTCAGAAAGAGTGTTTTACCACCTGACTGACATAAAACATCACACACCTGTCATATGACTGCAGTTCAGATGCTTGGTAATTGGCTTACATTTACAACCGGTTGCTAAGTGACCTGTGATCATCAGAAAGTCAATGGGGAAGCCAGAAGGGAAGATTGCAAACAGAGAGAATGAAGGGGAGCTGAAATCCCTTGGTGAGCTCCAAAATCATGAAGATTTCAGCTCCATTCCTGCAGTCCCATGAAGGATTTCCCTTCCGTGCATGGAGAAAATCCTTTGATGGGCTGAGGAATGTTGAGAGGGAAAGGGCTGTCTGCCAGGAGGATTTCAGATTCACATGAAACTGAAATCCTTCCAGCAAGCAGCCTTTCACGCCATCCACTTAACAATCTGAGAGATTGCTTAACAACTGCAACTGGGAGTTCTGCGATTAAGGTCACTGCGTGAAGCACTTACATGGGTATCTCATTAATGACCGCTTCCCTCAATAACTGAGATCCCAGTCCCAACTGTGGTCATAAGTCAAATACTACCTATAACAATAAAAATAATTTACAGATTACACAGTTATGTAGTAACTAAAACATCAGAGAAAATATCTTAAAAGTACTGTAATGAACAAAAGTGATCTGATAAACAAGAGTTCACACTATACGGGTAAAATACAGAAATATATATTATTTTGCAGATGAAAAATTACAAATATAAAATATTCAGCAACATATATGTTCTAAGAACATTTAGAACTAACCTCAGAGACCCAGTCTGGCATAGTATTAGGGCTGCAGGCTAGAAATCAAGAGACCAGGAGTTTTAGTTCTGCCATAGGCACAAAGCCAGCTGAGAGTGACCTTTACCCAGTCATTCTCTCTCAGCCCTAGGAAGCAAGCAATGGCAAACTATTTCTGAAACCTTGCCAAGAAAATTGCAGGGATTTGTCCAAGCAGTCAGCAGGGATCAACAAGTCAAAGCACACCTATGCACAAAAACAGAATCAACCTCACATTACAATAAAGACCTCCTCCAGCTAACTGCAGCAAATATGAATTTTATCATTTTCTACATATACTTTGAACAGCAACAGTCTCACTGCAATTACTTCTCAGCCTCCTCTGTTTTGAAGTCTCTAGTTTTAAGCTAAGTACTTAGCCTCTCAGTGATGATAGCAACAATATTTCTGATCGGAACAGACTTTCCATAACAGTGGGGTCAAAATGCATAACTAATGTTGCCACTGGGAATCAAGGTGGGTTATAGCTACTGTATGAACTGATTCTTAGTCCTGGTCTCTCTGCTAATTCTTTATCTACAACAAAGAAAAATCTTAATAGGTTTCAGCTAGACTTTGTTCTAGATAAAGAAACTAGGGATAGGCAATGTGGAAGTAATAGTGGAAGTAATGGATACCTCTCAATGTGGAAAAAGAGAAAAACTACTGATAATGATAGTGATTTATCCCCCACCCCTCAGGAGGCCACTCCACTAGGTCACCAAGAGTTCTGTAATGTCTGCCTCCTTTACAAATTGCTTCTGGGCCTTAGTGGATTCACAGACTTTCTTTCTTAGATGGAAAACGTGAATCATATTACAGTATATTGCTTTAGGTTACTCAAAATCCAAAAAGGAAAGAAAAAGTAATTTTTGGAAAATACTATGTGCTACAGGAGAGATCAGGAATTTGGCAGATGATGTGACTGAATGAAAAAGTGCCAAGCAAACTGCTGAAGACATCATCATGCAAGATCAAGTAAAACAGTTCCACAAAAACTGCAGCATTATATACAAAATACATGGCATGTATAGTAATATTCTGCTTTTCATTAAGAAATTCAAATTCAATTATGGCAAAAAAAACCTACAGAAAAAACAATTGCTACCAACCTGCTTTCCATTGAGGATCTGTATACTGCATGAGTCAAAAAGAGGGCTGTGAAAATATCTACAGACCCCTCACATCCTGGACATAAATTGTTTCAACTTCTACCCTCAAAACGATGCTATAGAGCACTGAACACCAGAACAATTAGACACAAGGACAGTTTTTTCCTGAATGCTATCATTCTGCTTAACAATTATTTCCCACAACACTGTCAAATAATTTACTAAGACTGTATTATTATTATTATTATTCTCTTCCTTGCTAGTATCTATCTCTTTCCACTCATTACTATAACCATGTTTCTTGTATCTTTCAATTTATAGTTTTTGTTTCCTAGTATGATTTGATAAGCTTATTAGTAACCTTGACTATCACTAAGTGTTGTCTCTTTTTATTCTTGATGAATGTATTTTATTCTCCTTATGTACACTGAGAGCATATACACCAAAGACGAAGTCCAATCACACTTGGCCAATAAAGAATAAAGAATTCTAACATAGCTTCATGGCTGAACAAAAACTGAAGCCACACTTTGCTTATGATAGTTTGCCATTGTGAATTATGTTCTCAATTATATAACTACAGTACCTACAATTGAAGTGTCATATTACTTCACCAAAGGGAGTATATATTTTAAAAAAATTATAAAGTGGAATAATAATAATAATAATAATAGCAGCCATGATGGTGCAGTGGTTAGAATGCAGTGTTGCAGGCTAATTCTACTGACTGCCAGCAGTTCGATCCTCACCGGCTCAAGATTGACTCATCTTTCCATGGTTGGTAAAATGAGGATCCAGATTGTTGGGGGCAATATACTAACTCTGTAAACCACTTAGAGAGGCTGTAAAGCACTATGAAGCAGTATATAAGCCTAAGTGCTATTGCTATTAAATCTCATAAAAAACTGCTTACACATATATCTACCACCTAAAAGCTATTTTACCATTCATGAAAACTCATCCATCCATATCTCTATATTTTCTTCTGTATCAACACTAAACCATTAAATCTTTGACATGACTCCATTCTTCTTGTGCAGATTGATGGTAGTGTCAAAAAGCATGGGGTATATTATTAATTCAAACAATGCAAATTGGTGTGAAAAAACCCCCACCAGATCTGTGGTTGTAATTTTACAGCTAGGCAACTAAATGTGAGGGGTAAACTATTTTTGAAGTTAGTGTTTTTAAATAATAACCAGTAAATGCCATTATAAAAACATCCACAAATATTTTTTATAGAAGTACATACAAGTGTTTAACTTACAACTGGTGCATAAGACTAGGGCTACTGCCTTAGGGGGAAAAAAATATTAGGAAAAGTAATGAGACTCAACTATTGAAAGAAACGCTATTTTACTATTCTTCCTCCCACATCAAACCTTTGAATCCCTTCATTAGACTTTCCTCTCAGACCCCTTTCTTCTTCTCGAGATGTACATAGTCTAAGGAACCAAGCACGGAAGTATGACAGGGAACTGAAAGGTCTGTAAAGGAACTCCCGAGGGGCGGATTTAGCTGAAATAAAGGACTTTCTGCCGTCTCCCCACTTCCGATCCACTCTAGGTCTTCCCTCTCTTAGTAGCCCGCGTTCCTGATCCAGGCATCTCCACAGGTTGGGGGAAGGAGACCCAGATGCTGCGGCCCAGAAACTGCCTGGCACCGTCTCCTTCTCCCACCCCGCCCCTTCCATCAAGGCCCGCAGGACGGCTTTAAACGTATGGAAGTCATTACCCAAGCCTCGTTTTCCTCCCCGCTCCCCCCCACAGAGGGGAGCGCGGAGTGGACAAGATTTTTTTTCAGTGGCGCGTGGGGCAGCAGGAATCTGCTTCTGTCCGGAAGCGGCTCCGCAGTAACAGACCGAAGATTTGTCTCTCCATTCTCCTCACAGAGACACACACGCAGGAAATAACACAGGGTCAGCTGACAAAGCCGGGCCAATGACGAAGGGGCGAGAGAGCGCGCGCAAAAGGGAGGAGTACAAGACAGCGGGCGAGGCGGGTGGAGTGTGCGTGCGTGCGTGCGTGCGTGCGTTGCGTACCTCCCTCAAAGGCGCATTAAAAAATGAGCAGCAGGCACCACCCTCTAGATCAAGTATTTAAAGAGGCAGCGCCCGTTAAAAGAGGACCTCGGTCGGTAATGAGAAAGCAAGCTTAGGATACGCTAGTGGTTGATTGTGAGGAAACGATGTGAAAACGGCATTTTGTCGCCTCTATGGACACATGGACGGCGTAATGCGTTTCATTTTTCCATTCAGTGCAGAATTACTTGAAAGCAAAACTTTTGAACTACGGCTTTGGAGAATGAAACTGCAAGTATGGATTGCAATTATATGGCTGAAATTGCTACTTCCCACTCAGCAACTTCACGCCACCAAGAAATTGTGAACAGAACACTAAAATGTGTGGATCATCCAACCTATATTTAGAACCGCAAGGAAGGTAAACTTTGGAATCTGTTGGATGTCCTCAGAAGTGGCCAAATAAGGTATTACAGTATTCTTTTGCTAAATCCAACATATGCAAATATGGAAAATAACACTGGACAGTTACACTGAAAAAGGCTGGTGCAGAAATGTACATGGTCCTGGAGGCCACTCGTATTTCCAAGTTTCTATTATGCAAACATTTATTGTGAACATTAGTTATTCTTGATGTACCAAGTGTAAGGTGACTAGATTTTAACATTGGTAAAGCAGGACACCATTGACCGGGGGAGTGGGGGGTGTTCTTCATTAAAAAATTGGTCTATATGGAGCAACATAATTTTCATAAAAAGCAAAAATAGTATTGTAATATATTTTTTAAAATTTCAACGTAAGTACAATTTACAAATATAATAAATAAAAAAAATTATGTATAGTATTATTTTATTCTATAGGGACTACTCAGAGGGCTGAAAAAAGTCATTTCTGACAGGTCCTCGCACTTTTGACTGGTCCTCACACTTATGACCATCCTCACATTTATGCCGGTGCAGCATTCTTAACAACCATGTCACTCATTTCACAACTGCTTCTCTTCACCATGGTGATAAGATAGGCAAAAATGTAAAATGTGAGGACAGTCGTAAGTTCGAGGACTGCTCAAAAGTGTGAGGACCAGTCAAAAATAACTTTTTCAGCCCTCTGAGTAGTCCATGTGCACAAAAGGACTACCCAGAGGGCTGAAAAAAAGGATTTCTGATAGGTCCTCGCACTTTTGACGGGTCTTTGCACTTATGACTAGTCATCATTTATGCCCATTGTAGCATTCTTAACAAATGTGTCACTCATTTCATAACTGTTTCTCTTCACCATGGTGACAAGATAGGGCAAAAACGTAAAATGTGAGGACAGTCGTAAATTCGAGGACTGGTCAAAAGTGCGAGGACCAGTCAAAAATAACTTTTTCAGCCCTCTGAGTGGTCCATGTGCATAAAAGGATACAGCAATAGAGAGGGATGAAGGAAGGGAAGGGAAATTAGAGTAGGAGTGAGGGTAAGAGAGGGAGGAAGAGAGGAGGAGAAGAAGAAAGGAAGAGGAAGTAGGGAGGAGAAGAAGAGAGGGGGAAGAGAAAGTAAGAAGGAAAGAAAAGAAAAGAGAGAGCTGGTAGGTTTGAGGAGAAAGATTGCTGTACAATAAAAAAGATGAAAGGGAAGAAAACCAACCCCAAACAAATATAAAGATATTAAGATAAAGAATGAATTGTTAAACTTTAAAGAATAAAAGAGAACAAATATGAATAAATAGCAATAATTAGAAACACACATACAAACGTACAATGTATTTTCTTTGAACAGAGTATTTGGCCGGTTCACAAATTTAAACAGTATTTAGTCATTTCAATTAAATTTACAATTTCTATATTTCCTTTTTGCCATATTTATTCATCTATTTTTTTAAAAAAACAATATTACCTTTCATCCTCATCTCTAATCTTAATCAAATTCAATTTTTCCCTTCTATATTATACCCCTTCCCATTGTCATCTATTTTTATATCCATCCTCACATTGGTTAATTATGTAATATTACAGTTGTTTAATACAAATTCAACATTTTAATATAAATCAATTAGTTATATAACTATCTTTTTTGTATATTAATCAATATGAACATGAATATTCCAATTATTTCCATGCAATCCAATTTCTTACAAATCAATTAATTATATTTACCAATAATAATAAACCAAATAATTTACCCCATATATTCTTCCAAACCACAACTTAACCATTTCTGCTTTCAACACAATATACAATTAATAGTATCCCAATTATTACAATTTCCTAGTTAAATAGAGCTTTTTTTCTTTTGTGTTTTAAAATCTTGAACTCTCCTCTTTTACTCTAAATTTCCCATTGTTTGCACCTACCTTTTTTGGTGAGGAAAAAGAAAAAGAAATCTCTCTCTGTCTCATTTTGTCATGTTGCAGCAAAGACCCTGCTTTACTTTCAGTTTCACTTTTCAGCATAACTAGGGGGAAAAAAATCTCCAGCAATTTACCTCTTTGCAGCTAGCTAGCAACAGAGCCCTCTGCAAAACCACCGAGAGCAAATCAGCTGAGAGTCGGGAGGCTGATCTAATCAACTTATGGTAATTAACCTATGCTGAAGCTGAAAGGGGCTGTTTTTTCTATTTTTGCAGGCACCGGTCTACTAATTTATTTTCTTTTAACACTGATCAGCTGTAGGGTGGCCCTTTGAAGCTGCGGCAAGAATGTAAACAGGTTTTTTTCCCTCTAGCCATCAGCTGGGACTCAGGAGGCAGCAATAGATTGGGAGTGGGCGGGGTAAGCAAACCATGCATTCTTTCCAAAAACCGGGACTTTTTTAAAACGACACGGGACGCGGGACAAATTATTAAAAATCGGGACTGTCCTGCCAAAAGCGGGACGTCTGGTCACCTTAACCAAGTGTACTGTCTTCCCCAAAATCTAAACTTAGAACTTGGTCCATAATGGTAGCTTTTCAATTGGAAAGTTGATGTACAAGTTGTAGGGGACCTGTATTAAGAATATATGATACAGTAGCTAAAAATGCAAAAGAATCAGGTAACATCTTTTAGATGGTAGATAAGAGGTATATAGAGTTAGTCCTTGACTAAGGACCATAATGGAGTCTGGACTTTCCATTGTAAGTCATGATGGTCATAAGTTGAGGCACCCATGTGACTGACCTGATTTTACAACCTGTTTTGTAATAGTACTTAACGCTACAGTGGTAAAGAGAATGTGCCAATCATTAAATGAACACCATGGTCATTAAGTCAGTCATTGCATTCTTATGAGCATTTTTTGCTGGAAATGTAAATTGTCACATGACCATGAAATGCGTCAATTGGCTGTAAAAGAGCCAGTTGCTAAGCATCCAAAGTGCAGTCATGTGACTGCACATGGGGTTGTGTCTCTCTGTTGGCACTCCAGAACTGGGTCAGAAGTACCTTCTGAGGGTCCGCTGTAATCTCAAACCATAGTTAAATGATTGGTCATTAAGTGACGACTATCTGTATTACAGTACCTATGATAAAAATACATTTTGTTGAAGTCCTACTTTGAAACTATTTTGAGAAGATACTGAGGAATTTTACTGAGACAAAGCCAGCCTTTCATTCTCTCCACTGTTTAAGAAAGGACTGCAGAAAACATTCTACCATCAGAATCTTTATTCCAATTTTTATACTTGTATCCTAATCCTAGAATTAGTCAGAGTAGTAAACTTTATAGGACTTGATCTCATGGTACACTGCATATGTTATACAGCAAGGGTGTCAAACTTGCGATGACACGTAACGTAAAGTATCTCGACTTTCCCCCCTTCGCTAAACCGGGGGTGGGCATGGCCAGCACATGACACATCCAGCCTGTGGGCTGCAAGTTTGACACCCCTGTTATAGTGTCTTTTGTTTAAACAGCACAAATGGAAAAACTTAAATTCTCAAGTTATTTGGTTTGCTAATAACTTAGTTCATATAATACATTCCCCAAAATATGTACTAAAACCATGATAGATATGATTATACAGAATAATGATTACGTTAATATAATTGATCCAAATATCTCCAAAAGAAGAATAAAATCAGAATTTCCTTAAGAGCAGAAGGACCAGTAATATCTGTATAGGCCCTGTTCATGAATTTGGATCACTAATTAACAACAATACGGGGGTTCAAGACCTAAAAGGCTAATCATAACCTGGTACCTGTATTGCATCATGTGTGGAGTAAATTATAGTAAATATGCTGCTGAAGGTTTTTTTTGTTTTTGTTCTTTGCAAGTTTTAGAACTGGATAAATTCTTTGAGTTTTGTTTTAGGAATTTGTTTCTGGCATTTTTTTTATGTTTCCAGGAATGTGTATGAGTAAGTTTAGCTTGAAGAAAAACTGCAAGTCATTTGTAACTTCATTGTCAGACTGTGAGGGTTATAAAACAATAAAATATTATTTTATCTAGTGTCTTAGCAATTTCATACAAAGGAGAGGTGTATCATGACACACTATACTTTACACTTTGTAACTGTGGGATAATGTGCAGAAGGGATGATGCTACATTCTTTTCCATCCTAATTTCCTTTCTTCTTAAATCACATGATTTGTATTGGGGTAACAAATACCACTAGATATTGGCTATCCTTGAACAAAAAAAAAAGCACAAGTTGAAATGAGAAGCTTTCTCTTCCCGAACAGATGCCAGAATAGCAATAATTTTTCCACCCAAGATTTATAGTTAGCTGGCAAAAACTGTCCCCAGCATGGCAGAAGAGGGCAGTAAGTCAATAAATCTCAATTATCTAAATCATTAGAAGCATCCCTAGTTGGCAGTATAGAAAAATGCTACTATTGTGGCTACCTCATCTTTTTATATTGCCTCTTTTAAAGGTGTGCTCAATTACAGAATGTTTTATGGAAATATTTTTATGCAAACATTGGAGATTTATTTATTTTTTTAAAAGCATAAGTAATTAAGTCATGGTTACCTTAAATATAATTTTAGAGCAGAGTAACTCCATCAGGGAGATTGGGGAAAAGGTTTTGTCAATCTGTGACAAGAAAATAAACACAAACTGAGCAGCAGCTCACACTAGCTTATGACTTAATAAACTTGGTTAGTGTTAAAGGTGCTACCAGGCTTCATATTTATTTCATTCAGTGAGGAACATGGAAAAGAAGAAATTATCTCCTGTAAGTGAGAAATTCATAGTAGCTAAACAATCAGCTTTCTCCTGAAATCATACCAGAACTGAATAGCAACCCATGAACACTGATAGTATTCTAAATTTTAAAAAATCAAGTGACATTGGAACAACTGTTTAAAGCAAAGGATATTTGGTAATAATATTTCCATTCACATCTGCAATAAATTATTCTATTTATTTTAAAAAGCTATATGCCAATCATTTTTATTAATGACCTAGGCAACCTACAAACACATACAATACAAATGATTAAAAACTCTAAAGGTATGAATAAAATGAATACAGGTAGTCCTTGATTTACAACAGTTCGTTTCGTAACTGTTCAAAAGTTACAACGGCACTGAAAAAAGCGACTTACGACCATTTTTCACACTTAAGGCCATTGCAGCATCCTCATGGTCACATAATCAAAATTCAGATGCTTGGCAGCTGGTTCATATTTATGACGGTTGCAGTGTCCTGAGGTCATGTGATCAGCTTTTGTGATCTTCTGACAAGCAAAGTCAACAGGGAAGCCAGATGCACTTAATAGCCGTGTGACTAACTTAACAATTGCAATGATTCACTTAACAACAGTGGCAAGAAAAGTCGTAAAATGGGCGAAAGGCACTTAACAAATGTTTCACTTAGCAACATAAATTCTGGGTTCCACTGTAGTGGTAAATCAAGGACTACCTGTACTTTTCAGGCCTCTACTAAACTGTAACAAGGGTAGGTACTGGCTTGTTCCATAAACAGGGCCTGTAACAAAAGTGAAGTTATTGATGTTCAGTGCATTTCTCTTTCTCTCTCTCTCTCTCTCTCTCTTTATATATTTACTCATTTTTTTTTATTATTATTATTATTATTATTATTATTATTATTATTATTTGGACTTATATGCCGCCCTCTCTACAAAGGATTCAGGGCGGCTCACATCAGCGAAACAATCCCAACAAATACACATTAAAACAAATTAAAACCAATTTAAAACAGTAGACCCCATCAGTCCAGGCTAGGGCATTTAAACAGCTATGTCTTAAGCTCGCGGCAGAAGGTACGAAGGTCCGGGGCCAATCGAAGACCCAAGGGAAGTTGATTCCAGGGGGTGGGCGTGCCCACAGAGAAGGCTCTACCCCTGGGGGTCGCCAGCCAACATTGTCTAGCCGACGGCACCCTGAGTAGGCCCTCTCTGTGAGAACGCACCGGGTGATGGGAGATCAATGCTGGTTGCAGGTGGTCCGACAGATATCCTGGGCCTAAGCCATGAAGGGCTTTATAGGTCAACACCAGCACCTTGAATCTCACCCGGAGGGCAACCGGCAACCAATGCAAGTCGCGCAGGAGAGGTGTAACATGGGAGTATTGGGATCCTCCCATCACAACCCGCACGGCCACATTCTGCACCAGCTGAAGCCTCCGAGTGGTCTTCAAGGGCAGCCCCAGGTAGAGAGCATTGCAGTAATCAATCCGTGAGGTGACTAGCGCATGAGTGACTGTGCGTAGGGCATCACGGTCCAAGTATGGGTGCAACTGGTGCACCAGGCGAACCTGGGCAAACGTCCCCCTGGTCATGACTGTTATATGCTCCTCCAAGCCCAGTCGTGAATCCAGGAGGACACCCAAGTTGCGCGCCCTGTCTATAGGGGGCAACACCGCGCCCCCTATTTAGTTTATAGAGTGAATGTAAGCCCATGTCAAATGCCAGACTCTGGGCAGCTAACAATGATTTAAAATGAAACATTGTATTTTACAATAAATCAATTAATAACGTATATGGCAATCCAGATAAAAAAAACACCCAACACATAATTAACACATGATAAGCACTTAACTACACATTTGGGACACCAAAGCCTTATGAAAGGCCAGAAGGATCAGAGCAAGCATAAACTCTGGGGGAACTGATGTTTCAGATGGAAGGTGCTATGTAAAAAAAAAAGAGGCTCTTTTCCAGGGTCCCATATTCATCCTATACTTCCCCCCCACCTCCGTTACTTTGATAATTTAAATGTGAATTATATAAATTAGGCAAGAATTGAACCATTCATGTGGGATTTAAGCCAGTGGTTTAGAGATACAACTAATATTGTCAACCGATTATGGGAGAAAACACAACTAGTTTCTTTTAAGAGCAATTTGAGCTGTTGATTCACAAACTGAAATGTTTTACAGCATGAAAATATGGATTAACAACTACATCAGATAAAATAATAGTAGCAGGATCCTCTAATGGAGCTCTTTCCATTATTTAAAGCAAATCTATTATTAGATTTTAAAAGCTTTTGTTAGTCTGCCTTATAAGATACACTGTTTGACAGTATAGTAGTAGTATCTCATAACTTGCTATTTGGAAATAGCTGTATAATTATATTCTGAAGGATTAGCTGATCACTTTGATGCATTTGGAATATATAATAAAGGAAGTGTTTTTATTACTGATATTTAAAGTTCTGCTTAAAGATTGGACATTTTACAGGCAATATTTGAAGGGCACAAACTATATATGTTTTCCAGTAATAAAAGCCTACTGTAGTCGTTTAGTTGCCTTTTAGCACGAACCTGAATTTTAGTTAGTACATGATCGAATATAACATCCACATGGGGCAATTCCGTTTATAAACTAGGATTTAATTCAAAATTCTTACCTAGGTGTCACACCAAAAGTAAGAACATAAATTTTGCCCAACTCCTGAATCTGGGTAGCTCACAACGCACTAAATAATATTTTAAAAATAGAGAAACAACAGGCAATAAACAGCCAGACTCAAGACAAAAGAAAAGAAGAGCAAAATGGCAAACCCCAAAACATCTTACCAACAACTTAACATCCATCAAAGGAGCATCAACCATCCTAGACGAAGGTCTGGGAGAACAGTTAGTTTAGAAGGGGTCCTGCCTTATTTTTGGGATAGTAAAAGTGAAGGATTGGGGGGAGGTATCTTCAGACTTGTAACATTATTTTAATGTAACCTTACAATAAAGATAGAACTAGTATTCCTGGTGATGCTCTTTGTAAGGCTAAAATCAGCTCTGAGAGCAGAGATATCACATAGACATACAAAGCATGCCCATAACTGCCTGCCTGGACCAGTTGAAGCTTCCAAATGGTCTCCAAGGTCAACCTCATGTAGTATGCATTACAATAGCTGAGCCATTGATTTCACCCATCAGTTTAATGTAGATGTTGAATAGAAGAGGACAGAGTTGAATTCCATTGAGGACCTGTATACTGCACGAGTCAAGAAGAGGCTGTGAAAATATTTACAGACCTCTTGCATCCTGGACATAAACTGTTTCAACTCCTACCCTCAAAACGAGGCTATAGAGCACTGCACACCAGAACAACTAGACACAAGAACAGTTTTTTCCCGAGTGCCATCACTCTGCTAAAGAAATAATTCCCTCAATACTGTCAAACAATTTACTAAGTCTGCACTACTATTAATCTTCTCATCGTTCCTACCACCCATCTCCTTCCACTTATGACTATATGACTGTAATTTGTTGCTTGTATCATTTGTGCCCTATGACTATCATTAAGTGTTGTACCTTATGATTCTTGATGAATGTATCTTTTCTTTTATATACACTGAGAGCATATGCACCAAGACAAATTCCTTGTGTGTCCAATCACACTTGGCCAATAAAAAATTCTCTTCTCTTCTCTTCTCTTCTCTTCTCTTCTCTTCTCTTCTCTTCTCTTCTCTTCTCTTCTCTTCTCTTCTCTTCTCTTCTCTGGCACCACACAGAGAAGGGGGATAGGGAATAACCTCTCCCCAACCAATACAACTGGAAATGGCCCCGAAACACCTCAACCACTGTAAAACACTGCCTCCCATTCCCAACTCCAGAAGCTGGTCCAGATGGATACCATGGTTGATGGTAAGAAAAGCAAAAGCCACTAAGAGCAAGATGCACCACCTCTATCCTGACTCCACCACAGCTTATCTACAAGCAAAACCAAGACTTATTTGTACTAAATACCTGCCTGAAATGGACCCAGGTAATCTGCTACCTCCAACATTCTCTGTAGTGCACTCCAATTACTTTCTCAACAATGTTCCCCAAGAAGATTGAACACAGGGCAGTAGTTACCTAAAACCAGTGGTGGGATTCAAATAATTTAACAACCGGTTCTCTGCCCTAATGATTTCTTTCAACAACCAGTTCACCAAACTGCTCAGAAAGTTAACAACCGGTTCTCCCGAAGTGGTGCGAACTGGCTGAATCCCACCACTGCCTAAAACGACAGCCTCCTGACAAAAGACATTATTATCACCTCTTTATGGCTGAAGGCACAAACCCACCCACCCCCCCCCAAATACACAGACATTGCAGTTACCACAGTATGGAACCAAATACAGATTAACTCCCTGGATACTTTTGCAACTCAGATTTCAAAAGTCGTAAGTCATTTTTTTCAGTGCTGTTCGAATGGTCATTAAATGAACTGTTGTAAGTCAAGGACTATCTGTAATGGTTAGATAACTGGGGAAAGAGAAAAGTTTTCTAAATAGACCTCAGAGCTGTAGGACTTCAGTCCTCAAGTTCAGCCTCCAGAATTCCTCCAAATGTTAATTTTTAATCAACTGTTACTTAGAGAACAAATTGATCATTGTAATTTTAATTAATTTCTTTGGCTTAGTCCAGTGATAGTTAACCTTTTTGATGCCGACTGCCCAAAGCACTTGCATGTGCACAAAGCACGCATGTGTGCCCGAACCCCCAAAATGCAATGCAAGCGACCCCCACGCATGTGCCCTACCCTCCGTGCCCCATTTTGGCTTCCAGGTTAGTGCAGGAGGCTTTCCAGGCCCAAAACAGGGTGCAAGCCCACCCCCACATCCCATTTTGGGCCTGGAAAGCCTCCTGCGCCAACCTGCCCCCCCTGCGCATGCATGGCAGAGACCCGAAGACCAGCTGGCTGGTGAGAGACGCCACACGTGTGGTGGAGCTGGACTGGGGCAATGGCTGGTGTGCCCACAGAGGGGGCTCTGCGTGCCACCTCTGGCATGCATGCCACAGGTTCACCATCATGGGCTTAGTCCATACATTTTCTAATATGACTTGTGCAATTTCACTCAAATGTCATGTGATTCTCCACTCCATTAAAAAAAAACCAGGCTGCTTAGGGAAATGTTGCAAATATACTTTTCCCCCTCAGAATTAACAAATAAAAAACATTTCAGAGCCTACATAACAATTTCTGAAAGTTCCTCACCTCAAAAATAATATCAACATGATCTTGATTTTTCAGCCACAATGATTGGAGAAAAAAGCATTCAAAAGGAATTTTAGAGCTGAGGCTCATTTTTTTTTCTTTAACTGGAATATCAAAACCTCCGAAAATCAATAGATCTGTCAATCAAGAAGTCTGTTATTTGTGCATGTGTACATTAGAAGTGTGTGTGTGTGTGTGTGTGAGTGTGTGTGTGTGTGTGTGTGAGAGAGAGAGAGAGTGTGCATACACATGTGAATATTGCTAAGGAGAATGTAAATTGGAAAAATATGTGGGGCATACATGCATATATGTATGTATAATGAAGGAAAGAGAAATGACTCTAACAAACGGTTTTAGGAGAAGCATATTTTAGGAAGAAGAAAAAAACATAAAACAGAATACCATTCTGATTCAGTCTTTTCTGCTTTGTATTTAAAATCAACTGTTCTGATCATCCAGGCAAACTGGGGAGGGGGGAAATGCTGCTGTTTGACATAAGTATGACAATCATCTATTTTTGTGGCAGAACTAGGAGTGTCAGTCTTTCAAGAGATCAATCGTCCTATTAAATTTAATAAATGCTGCCATCTAGAGAGCATTCAGATTAATTTTCTGCAGTCAAGGCTTGTATGCACACAGACAAAGTTCAACAATAGCAGTCCTGAACGACACATACAGACACACACTCACACATACTAAGTCAAAAGCATATTGCAACCCAAGTGGAAAGGGAGACCGGCCACTTGCTCATATTAAGACACACTAAAGCTACAATCCCACCCTTCTGGAAACATTTTGCACTCAGAAACAGGGAAGGGTATCACCTGGAACTCTCCTTCAAGTTGCTCTTGGCAGTCTGTGAAGGGTTCCACCATACACAGTTTTGTAAGGAAAGGAGAGGAAAAAGCCCTGCAAGAGAAAATTGTGTACTCTTCTTTCTACTAGGACTGTCTCCAATGCATCTTCTTGAGTAAAAGCAAAGGAAAGAAAGGATAGGGATGTTGCAAGTGCAAGTAGTCCTCGAGATACAACTGTAATGGAGCCTGCCCATTGGTCCTATCACAATGGCTAAGTGAAGTGTCTCACTTAACAAACTTCCCCCATTCCTGCTCTCCCCCCAATGCAATTGTTCAATGAATGTACGGGTCATAAACTGGAGATTGCATAGCACAAGGAAAGCTTCCAAAAGCTGTAGAAAGTTTTTCCAGTGCTATGCAAACCACATTAAGAAAGCAAAATGGAGCAGCCTGCTCCTGGGCTGCACAGCGCAATTCCAGAATCTCACCATACAGCAAAGTGATAAAGCAACCCATTTCAGTGCTATGGAAGGCTTCAGTGCTCTTCAAAAATTAAGTAAGGAGGAGTGTGTGGGACCTGGTAGGGGTTGGAATCATGCCTAAAGTCTGCAGAGAACCAGTCTGGGGGAAGGAATAGGTGCAGGGAGGTGCTACAGCATCCCTGCGGTCAGCTGTAAGGGCGAATGAATGTGGTGGTACTGCTGCAGCAACCATAAATTCAAGACTGGATATTCAAGTAGCTTTTAGGAGATCTGTCATAACTTAAAGCTGCTGTTAAGCAACCTATTAAAAGCCAAGGCCCATCTGTAATCCAAATACCTGGTAAAGGCAGTAGTTATGAAATACTTTAATAAACCAATGTTCTCATATGTGATTGGTGGCCTGTTAGAAGAGACATCAAGTAGTTAATAAAAATAAGGACTAACTAAAATAATTTGGATGTCCTGCCTGTCTACTTCTAGGAAAGTGATTGATGCCAGTTTTCCTAATGGTAGGTAACACTGGGTATGATTGGAAAAAATAACAGGGAATCACCTAATTGCTGCCATAAAACATCCTCTCTTCCTCCCCCTCAGTTTGAAGGCACAAACACTCCCTGGCTATATTGCTTTAAGTATGGGTAGTCCTCAACTTATGACTGGTTGCTTTGAAATTACTCCCTGGAGCTCCCTGTGGATACTTTCAACTGAATTCTGAAGTTCTGATGGTCATCCCTGTACAGTCACATGACTGCACTTTGGACACTTGGCAACCACTCCACATTTACAGCCATTTGCAACATCTCAAAGTGTCATGAACCTGTTTTTGATCTTTTTGCTGAAAACTAGCATTTACTTCAGGGTTTATTTTGCAAAACTGGCCCATAGTGAAAACACCATGGTGTTTTCTTAACTACTGCCACAAAAATAATCATAATATTGGATTAGTTATGTGGGTGATCAGTTTATGCCTGTGGTGGGCAGGCTCCATTATGGTTGTAAATTGAGAATTACATGTATACAATACCAGACTACGGGGGGCAACACAATTTCTGGGGCTATACTCTCTTTCTGACTCAGAGGTTGGGAGAAAAATACATTAGCATGGCTATGAAGAAGAGCTCTATGCCTGTACAAAAGTAACTGAACTTTAAGATTTAAAATCTCCTACTAAAATAAACAGGTAACTCCATGAGTTTTTTCAACCTTCTCGTCTCCATTGACTTAAATGAAATAAGTTGTGACTAAATTTACATCTATCATGTAGACTTGAACAGTTGTAGTCATAGAACTTATATTAACTGAAACATTTTGCTTCCTAACAAAGCTTCCTAACATTGTGGAAAAGGCCTAGCTGTTTTCAACATGCACTTAAAGTGATACAATACTCTGTTCTGTAACTCTATTACAATAGCTAGGAACTCAAAATGCTACTGTTTAATTGGGCCTGCAACAGCAAAGCATTTTTTTTACAATTACATCATTTATTACTGGGAAGAGAACTCCAAACTTCTTTCTACTTTCCCATATGATTAATTAAAGGGAAGATGGGTTCATACATTGTGCTATCAGACTTGTTTGATTTTGGCTCAGTCCATTGGAGAAATTCAGCCACTAGTTTGAAAGCTATGGTTAATTCTTTAGTGCAGGCCAATTGTGGAAATGCTCTGGGTAGAAACATCAAGTCAGAAAAATAGGCTAACACTTGGAAGTATATGATTGTCCCCTAACTAAATGGTCAATAAGATCTGGTAATGAAGAAGGAAATTGGAGGGTTATCCCAAAAAGCATGACTTGTAATTCTGGAGATTTCAATTACCCACATATTGACTGGGTGAATATGCGTTTAAACCATGACAAGTAAAATTCTAAAGATACTATAAATGACTGCACTGGACCATTTGGTTATAGGATATTTATATGTAGTCCATCCAATTGAGAATAGTAACCATGATGCAATAAAATTTATATAAAGAAGCAATAATTTATACACAAGTTCCACATAATTATTATTTGACTTCAAAAAGGGGAAACTTCTCAACATCAGGAACACTAGTGAAAAAGAAAATCAAAGGAAAGGTTGAAAGTGCAAGCTCATTCCATAACCTTTGCTGTGGTTTAAAACCACAATAGAGGCTTTTTTTTTTTTTAGGAAAATGACTCCAAAGTCCAAAAAGAGATCTGCGTGGTTTACCAGCATTGTAAAAAAAGCTGTTAGGGCCAAGAAAGCATTAAGAAAGTGTGGCAAAGGTTTTTTTCAAAAGACAACTGGACTTTCTTGGGTTTTTTCCTTGAAAGTGTTTCACTCCAAGAAGCTGAGAACTGAAGAAGCTTCTTGTATGAGAAGTGAAATTTCAAGGATGAACTCACTTCTTGTATGAGAAGTGAGTTTTCAAGGAAAAAAACCAAGAAAGTCCAGTTACCTTTTGAAAAGCACCTTTGTGACAATCATGACCTGGATGATTGACCATATACATTAGGAAAGTAGAAAGCCTGGTCTAATGAACACAAAAGGAAACAAACTCTGGCCAAATAAATGCACAGAGTCAATGAGGGAGGCAAAATAAAAATAAAAATCCAAGGAGCATATTACCTAAACTCTGAAGATGGATAATAAAAGATTCTTCAAATACATTAGGAGCAAGAAATTAGCCAGGGAGATCCTTGGTCTTCTGGAAGAAGGAGTCAAGGGTATGTTAAGAGGAGAAAAGGAAATTGCAGAGAAGCTGAACAAATTCCTTGTTTCTGTCTTCACAGGAGAAAAATTGGGGCAGATCCCCAAGCCATATAATGGTGACCAGAGAAGTAATACTAGACCTTATTGAGAAAACTCAACCAATCACCAGGCCCTGATGGCATCCAGCCATCAGACTGTATCTCCTAACTAGAATAGGTAATTAGGTAGTCTGCCTCTACTGTCAGCCTTTGAAGTTGAAAACTGGTAGGTGACAGGCATAGCTTCAATTTAAGAATGGCTCACAGGGAGATCCAGGAAATTACAGGACTGTCAGTTTAAGATTTATCATGGGGAATAAAGTGGAAACTGTTATAAAGATTTGGAGACCCGGGCCTTGCTCTAACATACTCAATATGGCTGCATTAAGGGAAAGTTCTAACTAATCTACTAGAACTTTTTAATAGTAATTTTATTGAAAATTACCATTGCAATAATACAAATACAAAATAGAAGACTAAAAAGAAAACATACAAGGTACAGAAAAAAAAGTAAAACAGAAAAAAATACACTAAAGAAAAACAAAAGACATAAAGTATTTCCCTCTTCACAAGTATAAACATTTTAATAATTTATTAGTTCCTCTTAAAATGCAACAAATTATGCCCTCTTCCCATATCCCATCCCTTATCTATACACAAATCATTAAAGCTTTGTCATTTCAGTCCTAATGTCAGCAAACTTCATTAAAGCTGTTTTAACCATGATCAAATAAACCAATCTTATATTCCTTCCTTTTACCTATAACAACATTGAATTTTAGTCTTTCAAACAATATCCTACAACTTAATTTTCATTTTTTCTTTGTCCCTTCTGACAAAATTCTTAAAACTTTTAATTATTTTGTAAATCCACTATAGGAAATTAATATTCTCTTTGTTGAATATATTTTAGATTCATTATTTAATACATCTGCTTGGGTGTGGTAGAGTGGAAGGGAGAGGGAGGGAGAAAGCCAGGCTTCATGGGAATGAGGGGTCCTTGGTGCTCTGGGATCTTGGGTTTTTTTTTTCTTGCAGACCTTCAATTACCCAAAGTAGGTAACATCATCAATGCTAGTAAGGAGTGGGGTTTGATCTCAGTTTATATTTCCTAAGCATTTTATATTACCTACAAACTGAAATTCAGTGGACACTATACAATCAATTAAAATATGATGTGCAAAACTATGAGAATATAATAGAAAGGAAAACTAATACAAACAGCATATGGTAAAAGTAAAATCCAGAAATTAAAATAAGATACAATAAAAATAAAACTGACACCACACAGAGTAGAAAGCTCTAAAAGCATTAAACTTATCTAAAATGTTTTTAAATGGAACAATTTTAAAAAGTCTTTATTAGCACCTAAACCAGATTACAACATGCAAGGCACAATGCAAGCTATTGTGGGACAAATATAATATATTTTGTAAGCAAGTAATCCTGGTTAGAATCCTCCAATTCATTATCTAGGGTCCATACTTAGCAAAGTGCGCATGTGTGAGAAGAACCAGGCTCTTTACGGATTTCTAGAGGGAGATGTTTAAAAGGATAAATAACATTTAAGTTACAATATATACTATCATAGAAAACTTACATCTCCATCTTTCTGCTGTAAATGATGCAGAAAGATTCAGATGACAATGCACTGATTTAGTATGATAGTATCAAGTACTCTATGGAGATGGCTCCACTTTTGGACTAAAATATTCAGGCGACCTATAATTCAGAATCACTGTTTTCATTACCCTACAATGTCTCTTGCTTGTCATTCATACATTTGGAACTAAAATTAGACTCAGTTTTGAAATAACTTCCAGGCAAGTCTGAGATCCACATAGGACCTCTGTTTGTAATCCGCTATAATTAATATTATCTGTGGTTAAGGTTTTGCAATGAATATTATTTGCCCTTAAAAACCAGGTCAATGGTGGCAAAGCTGCCTTTCTGCATCAATCTTCAATACACTAGCAAAACTGCAGAAAATATTAAAGGAAGTGGCAGAGCAAAAGGACAGCGAAAAATCAATTATCCTGTAGGATCTCACTTCAATTTAGTTAAGACCAAAGTCATCCCAGCTGCTGCTACTTTTTTTTTTTTTTTTGGCCTGTTACCAGGAAGCAAACAAAAGGACATTCTGGATATTATGATGGTAAAGCACAAAATATTCAATCAATTCATTCACTAATCAATGAGAATCAATGTTTTGAAAAGGAAGCAAGACGACTAATTTTTTTTTCAGTAAACGCCTTCCTAGATGTGAAGAGAGGACAGGGTCCTCTTCAGGAGAGCATCCTTCACCTAAATACTGCCCTTTAAACCCTCCCTCCTCCGAAGTCATGCATTTAACAAATGCGGAGAGATAAAAGAAACGTTCCGCATCCTTCCGCTCCCTTCTCCGTCTTTCTCAAGCAAAGCACAAAATGGAAATAGAAAATGACGGTTCTGGGCAGCCCCAAAAGTACCCCCCCCCCCTTGCTGTGTCGCTGAAATGCCTCTAGTTTGATTCTCTCATACGAGCCAGATTATGGCAGAAGCCACCCATTTGCTGCCCCTGCAAAACCAAATCTCTTCTTGTTCCAAATGACAAAAAACGGAGCTAAAAACGAGGAAAAGGAAGGGCGGTGAAAGCTTAGGCAAACGCACCCGCCGGCAGGGGAGGGAAACCGAATGTTGCTTGGCGGCGGCGGCGGCGGTTGCTGCTGCTGCATCCGCATTGCTATTATGATGTCGTCAGTCAAAAGATGGAGAACGAGATGTGGTGGGGTTTTTTTTCCCCTTTCTCGCCAAAGAATCAGCACCACCCCAATCGTCAACCCTTCTCCCCCAAAACCGAAGACTTGAAGAATACGACCCCCCCTCTTTCCCTGTGCTCTCTTTGCTCTGGGCATATTCTTGCCCCCCCCCCGGCCCTAAGTAGCCTGCAAAGCAAAAGTAAAACAGAAAATACGACATCAACCTAAGAGGCGCCCAAGCGCAATAACCCATTTGTGTCACATGCGCAAAGCCGCAAGACAGACTGCAGCGAGCAGCTGCGGCCTTTTGAAACGGACAAGGAGGAGGCTCGTCGCGGCCAGCCCAATAGGACGCCAGCTGCCTGCTTCTGAGAAATGGTCTAAAGCGGCTCGCTCGCCTGCCATCGCTCACTGCCTCCTTCCCCCTGCGCGCACTCTCTCTCTCTCGCACACACAAACACACTACAGCCGATGGCACCGTACAGCCAGAGCGTCACTGGGTGACACGCGCGCACACACACACATTACCCCCAGCAGCACCACCCCCTCCCCCACGTGCGCATGGTCTGCAAAATCTGGCCTCTGCGGGGCAACTGGAACTTCCAACCAGAAGCCGAACGTAAAGGCAGTTCTACTGTACCTGTTTTCAGACATCATTCTCGGCTGTTTTTCCTGCTTCTTCTCCCCACCCGATTTATCTCAGCTACTGGATTTACAACGAAGGGAGTGAGGGGAAGGGAAGAGGTGCTTTTTTTTTCCTCCCCTCTCTTCTAAACCGTCTTGCACCTTCTGTTTGAGACTGCAAGTGAAGTCACAAGACTGATTCTGTGACATCACATGAAGTCTACAAACACTGGATTGTGACTTCACTGCAGGATGGAGCAGGGAGGATTTTTTAAAAAAGGAAAGGGGAGGGGGAAAAGGCTCTTATTCAAACACATATCTGCAAGAGTAACAAAGGATCACAAGAAATGCTAGCAAAATATGTCAATGTAAATAAAACACACAAAACATGTTTGCACATACACACTAGAAACAAATGTAATTATGAAAAAAACAGTAATTTAAAATGAATTAAGGAAAAATAGGGTGAAAAACTCCCAAAGTCATCATAATTAAGGAAAACATTTTTCTGTGTCTGTATGTCTCCTCCCATCTTCAAGAGTAAGCCCAGATTAGCAGTCAACATCAGTAAACGTTGAGGGGTAGGAAGAATTGGACAAAGGGAGAGAATTAAGAGAAGGTAAAATCAGCAGAACATGTTAGAATAATTGTAGCAATTGCTGTAACTGTGCACAGAGCATATAAATGATAATAAAAGGGGCTGATTTTTTTGAAGGTCAAAGATACATGAAAACCAATCTGCTGCTACCAAGAGGGCTAAAAGTCATATACATATCAAGGTTCTGAATTCCAAGGCTCAGGTCTATCTGTGGAATGTGTGTTACCATTAAAAAAGGCTGCAAAGAGATTTGTCCTCAACAGAAGAGGTAGAAGAACTGAGCCAAGGAAAATAAAAAAGCAAACAGCTTCAACTTGCTATTTACTAAGTGACATTCTTGTATTGGCTAGCAAGCAAGTGGCACTGATGCTAAGAGGAAAATATAGACAACAGCATTTTCCACTAACATTTAATAGCTCTATAGAACATGGATGTACAAATTATTTCAGACTAAGGGCAGCATTTAATCCTTGAGTGGTGTACACTTTTTCAAGTACACGTGGCTCAAGCAAGAAGAAAAGCTAAATTAAGGTAATTATTTCTTGTTAATTTAAGACATGTTGCCTTCTGTCACACTAAATGTAAAACAGCAGCTTTGGGGGAAGTGCAGAGGCCAGCACTATAGAACAGAAGGTCATATTCACTTAGTATAAACTTTCAGTGCAAGATAAGAGAAAATGTGCACATATTAAGAGGGGAGGACAGAGAAAGGAAGGCAGTGTGTGTGGGGGGAGGGGGTTGCAAGGTTTTTCCAAATACACAGACATAGAATTTTTTTTAAAAAAGAGGACTATTAAACAGTAATCTAAAGACTTCCTCTCTCATTTTCTGTCAGTTTAAAAAAGCTCAGCAGAATGCCTGGATTGTTATCAATCCCTCAATTAGATTTTTCATTTTAGCATATTTTTAAACATCACCTGTTTTCTTACAGATGCCCTTCAATTAACTTCACTGCTATTCAGTGAATAGAAGCAAACTGATTAAGGTTTGCTTCAATTAGTGTGGTCTCACAACATGCAAAGCCATTTGGTCTGGCTTAACATATCATCTGAACCCAGCTCTCCACTCGGACTATGATCAAAGTAGACTTCTTTAATTACAGTCCATGTTATTTACTTTAAATTATCTCACCTTAATCACAATCTGATATGCAATCCAATTTAGATAGGAAATGGTTGACTCTCCTTTCTGGTCTTCCAACATAGACATAATAACAGGAGAGGCCATAAAGTATGACCTCCCTGCTACTTTGGCTTTTTTTTCATTCCCTATGGAAGATATTTAATCAAACAAAAACTGCACTACATGTCAGCAAAGTCTCCATCCCCAATTTGGCTGCTATGTATCTTACTTTTTTCATTCACCCAAACACCCAGGCAAAACTTTACGAAGGGATTAGGACAAGCAAATCCAAAATGAAAACATTATAATGTTGTTCGTTACATTATTTGGTAGGCTTTCTTTAAGGAAATTGTTTATGACTAATGCCAAGCCATGCTCAACATATGCAATTTGTCTTGTGTATGTGTGTGTATAAGTTCTCAAGATCTAAGCAGACAAACTACAGCACACAAAGGCCTTCTTGCGAATTACTATTTTTTATTGTATTTGTAATACTAAAATACAGTACAGAAAATACTGATTTCTTTCAGGCTTCAAAGCTAATCATATAAGCAGCATTTAGCTTAAGCAAACAAATCCCCATCTTCTTTACTAGCCCACAAAAACATTAGAAGAGTGGCTGGAATATGGCAACTTGATTTATAGCTGTATTCTTTAAAATTCTTTAGGCTAGATTTAGAAAAAGATTGTAAATTGTGGATTACAATCACAAGTGAGCCCACAATTTATGGTGTTAGGTGAAAAATTTGTTAAGTGAGTTTTGCCCCATTTTACGATTTTCTTGCCACATTTGTTAAGTGAATCATTGCAGTTGTTAAATTAGTAACACGGTTAAGTGAATCTGGTTTCTCCACTGACTTTGCTTGTCAGAAGGTTGTGAAAGGTGATCACATGACTCTGGGACACTGAAATCGTCATAAATGTGAGACAGTTGTCAAGCATCCAAATGTAAATCACATGACCATGGAGATACTGCAATGGTCATAAGTGTGAAAAATGGTCATAAGTCACTTTTTTCAGTGCCATTGTAACTTCCAATGGTCACTAAGCAAACTGTTGTAAGTCGAGGACTACCTATAATCAAAAGGTAAAAAATATGGATGACAATCCAAGTCAAGTTTTTCCTCTGCCTTCTAGAAGCACACATTTGCTACTATATCATAGTACCTATTAAAGTATAGCTATGTGTGCAATTATAACTAAAGTCACCTTCTTAGGGTCAATCAAGGGCTTTAATTATGCTTATCTGGGAATCTTTCATGGCTAAGCAGAGATCCTCCCCCCCCCTCAAAATTGCGGGCAGTTTAAAACCATGCTGATCTTCTTGTCATCCAAGAGCCCTTTTAGCATACACAGGAAAGTGCAAATCTTCAGTAGCAAAATTACTGTATAGTTTGCTAACTACCATCATCTTTTCTAAATTGCTTTCTTGCCAGCTCATCAGGTCATTCATTTCTGTTTCCTCCAACGCATGAGGACTCTATACATTTGGAAGATCCTAATCTGCTTCAGGTCAGCGCTTTTCCAGATGAGTTTATCACCCTCCAAATGCAAGCTTGGGCGTAACAGGATGGTAGATGGTGCTTAGCTGCTCCTTAAGTTACCAAATCCATATGTTGAATGTGTGTTGTGGATAATAAAGTAGTCTGGTTACTCACTTTGGGAGTGCTGTCCTTAACATTCTGCATAAAGCCTGGTGCAGCTCTCAAGCCAGAGGAATTTGCATACAACTGAGATATATTATTTTTTATTTAGGGATATTGCTGCAATGTCAAAGATGGGAGCCTCATTTGTTTGTTTAATTCAATTTGTATGACCACCCATCTCATACCAATGACTCTGGGCAGTGAACAATAATAAAAACAGTTAAAACACAATGCAAAAAAGAAATTAAATACAAATAGGAGCCAAAAAACATTATAATCTGTTGGTGTCAATATAACCAGGAAATGGTAACATTCACACACTCAGGCCCAGGCACATAGCCAGGTCTTCAAAGTCTTCTGAAAGTTCAGCAGGGTTGGGAGCATCCTAATTTCTGGAGCAAAAAGGGCAGGGACTACAGCAAAGAAAATACATCTCCTGATCCTGCCAGACAACATTCTTTAGCTGATGGGACCCAGTGCACAGCCATTCTGTGGGACCGGATTGGCCAGGTAGAAGCAACAGGAAGAAGACAGTCCCTCAGGTAACATATGCTATCCTAATTTTCTGAGATATAGAATTATTGTTGCCACCTCTTTATTGAGTGATACTGATATTGGGTCTGCTGTTCTACTTATTTAAATGCTAAGCCTTTGAGTCCTTCCAAGACTCAAACAGTCTTTTTCCCCTGGGCACATTTTAACAATAACATTTAAAAGGTAATGATTGTCCTTTAAAGAGTAAAGATTGTGGTTTGGGATGTAACAGAGTTGTTCAGGAGAAAGCTATTTTATTTGAAAATTGTTGTGAGAAATATAGCTGTTTAAAATTATGGCAATGATAATTTAAAATTAAAAGATAGGACTTATTTCTAAAACATTCTTAAGTACAAGAAAGTTTTAGAAATATTCCTATCCTTTATTTTTGCATTTATAAGTTGCAACATTGATGTTTATGGTTGGACCAACTCTAAGAGATTTACTGGGAAAATAATCTATAACAAAACTGTGCAGTGAAATACCATTATATATACATTCCCTTCAAACCTATTAATATCCCTCATTCTAAGAACTTTCTTACATCAATGAACTCAAGCAAGATGGAATTGCTGTTTATTTTCTGGGGCTTTATGTAAGTTTCCATATTGTCTCTCAAAGAAGTATTACCATTAAGGAAGTTGATTCATGACTTGGTCCTCTTGGACTCACAACTACTGTAGGTATCTAATGTACCAGATAGTCCTGGTACATTACCTAAAGTGGAAGGATCTTGCCCTGATGAAATCCAAATTGGTGAAATCCAATTTTTTTTACTACTGGTTCGGTGGGCATGGTTGGTAGGTATGGCTTGGTGGGCATTTCCCACTCCAGGGAAAGGATATTGCAAAATCCCCATTCCCACCCCACTCCTGGGGGAAAGATATTGCAAAATCTCCATTTCCACCCCACTCCTGGGGGAAGGATATTGCAAAATTTCCATTTCTACCTCACTCTGGAGCCAGCCAGAGGTGGTGTTTGCCTGTTCTCCGAACTGCTCAAAATTTCTATTACAGGTTCTCCAAAACCTGTCAGAACCTGCTGGATTTCACCCCTGATCTTGCCGTGTTAGCTCAGGCTCTCATCAAGTCAAATGGAATACAGAAATGCAGTCTAAATGGAATTGCCTCAGAAGATCACTCAAAAACTGCAGGTGGTACAAAATATAGTAGTCCAATTATTCACTGAATATAGTTGCTAGGAACATATTACTGTGGGCCCTGCACTGCTTGGCAGTAGGTTTCTGGGTATAACTCAAAGTGCTTAACTTAAAAAGTCCTATATAGCTGGCACCAAAATATTTTGGGATTGCCTTCTCCAGACAAAGTTGACCTATCTTGTTCCCATCCTTGGAAAAACAGTTGATAATTCTCTACTTTTTTGAGGTAATAGAGATCAAGACTGGGAACAATTGTTTTTCTGCTATAGCTCACTGTTGTGGTTGTTTCCTTGGAATTTAGAAATTTTCCATTGTTGACTGCCTTCCAGAATCTGTATACCAAGGAGCCCCTGGGATTAACAAACAAGGGAAAATTGTCTGGGAATAATCATATCAAGTACTTTCATGTCTTTTGTATTCCAGATTTTGACTAGGGGCCTAACAGCTATCTGGCAAAATATTGTGAATTTTACCAAGTGCTCTTTGAGAGCTCATAATGTACACCAGACATGGGAGGCAGACTATCTTAACTGGTCCATTCCCCCAGCCCCAGAGATTGATAGCACCAACACTTCAGTTATAAAAAAATAAGCTGCCCATGATAAGAGCCAACAGGAATGCCTTCCACCAACGGATTGCAACTCACCTATTCCAATATATTATTTTATCTAATATGTAGCTTCCTGTTTGAGGGAGTCCCATAATAATCCCAAGCAGGCCCATGGTTGTAATAGTCATCATGAATTCCCAAGATCCAGCTTCAGCAACAATACTTTGCAAACTGTCATTGTGGTGATGCAGTCAAGCAGTTCAGAGAGGGATGCCACTGTGTGGCTGGAATACAATACACTGTAGCATCTTTAATTTATCCCTTAATCTGACCACACAAACAGGAATTTATATTTTAGATGATGCAAAATTCTATCCATTAATGGCTGATTTGCCTTCTTGTGTGATCAGTACACACAGACATATTTATTTATTTCTTGATTCTTCTCCCTTTCTTCATTCATTGTGTTCTTATTGCTTTTTTATTTGATTTCTTGTCCTCTAACCTCCTAGATGAAAATTAACAATAGCTGCTAATTTTCCCTTCACTATTTCTGCTCCTTCTCATGCTGGTCTCTGCCTTTCTCATTCTGGCTACTGAGTGGTGTCCAAGCGGTGGCGCTTCCTTAGGCACAGCAGTCATAGCCACCAAAACTACATCTCTACTGCTATTTAAACAGTGCTGCTGTCCACATTCTTTGACCCAGCATGGTTTCTACAGTATTTGCCTACTTTTTCCTCTTGGCCAGTCACACAAGGTATAGCTCTTGGCCAGAGTTCCTGCTTTTCTCTTATTGGTTCTTGAAAGTCTCCATTTCATATATCTCGTTCCATTTTCCTATCTTGTCTTCTTCTTCCATTCGTACAATTTCTCAATCATTCCAGATTCTGCAGTAAGTAATAAAAACTGGCACTGTTCCATCCTGAGCTGAAACACAATCATAGCAGTAGATAGGAAGCCTGTCTGTGATAATATGCCTACTCAGTCTTCCTCCAGATTGTAACCATTGTTAGGCACTTGAAACAAAATCCCTTTCACTTTTAGTCCTTTATCTCTAAATTCCCCCTTTTCAAAGCAAGATATACATATATACAGAGAGAGAAAGAGAGAGAGAGAAATCAAAAGCACGCAAGGAAAGGCATTTCTATGTAGTGGTGCTATAGAGATACATAGAGCACAAGTTGCTTTTGCAGAAGGACACAATTTTTCTAGAAAATAGAACCCCAACCATCTATTACATTCCTTCTTTCCTCCTGATTTTAAAATGGCACAAAAGAATAAAGGCAATGCTAAAATGCTAAAATATAATTTATGAGATGAAAATTGCTATCTTCCAGTTGGTTCCCTGGGACTCAATAAGTACTGTCATAGACACATGTAATCCTCTTTTAGCAAGAACTGTGACCAGCAATTGGCTTGTTAAACGAAGCGGTTGTTAAGTGAAACTGCACCTGTGCAGCCTTCCTTTGTTTTATAGATTTGCAAATCATAAATGTGAGGACTAGTCACAAAGTTGCTTTTTCATCATCGTCGTAGTTAGGGTTGCTAAATGAGTCAGTCACTAAATGAGGATTACTTGTATCTATTATGTAAATATTAAGAACATGTCTGATTTTGTAGAGATCATAAAGATGAAAGCCTTCCTTCCCCCAAAATTTATATAGGTGCAATAGATATGAGCCCTTTCTAGTCAATACTAATAGACAAAAATGAATTTTTAGAACCGATGATGTATAGTTCTTCAATTACAGTGTTGAACAAGGGTTTTATGGTGCAATTGTCCTTTTTATTTTATATTTTATATAAGGTCATATATATCTATCTAAAATTGTATATCCCTTATGTATCATATGCATTTACTTATACATATATAGAACATTTTATACATTCTCCTCCTCCTCCACTTGTAATTTTCTATTTTCCTATTGTTTCTTCTGTCCTTATTATCTCTCCTCATTTCCAACACCCCATCCATCCAAATATATCCCAGTTCAGGATATACATATGTACCTATCTACCGTACCTACCTGCATGCATGCATGCATACATACATACATACATACAAACTATCTACTGATAGCACTACTAAGTAACAAACAACAAATACTGCTTATATATTATAATAGTGGCCTGTAGTTAAGCAATTTGTGTTGATTTGCACAAATAGTAAATAACTGGCTATGTTAATTTTATATGGAGATAACATAAATAATTTCTTAAATTTATTTATTGAAATATATCCTTCTATACTCACCATTGAAAATGGTGTGCATTAAAATTGTTAGCAATCAATACACCAAATGAAATGAAAATGTAAAATCCTATGCCCTCAAAGATATTAATCTGTAAAAATTATAGAGTTTTGTTTGGTATTTGTATATTTATTCCAAAGGGACAATAATTGTAGATATAAATATTTTAAACTGATAATCTCAGATTAATATAAATATAAAATGGTAGTTAAAATACCAATTAGCATGTGGGAAAATATATTAAATATTCCCACCTATCCATGGGCTAATAGGTTTATTAATACTTTAGATCAGCTTATGTCAATCACATTTCTAAATGACTCGAGTTATTGCCAAAGGAATTTGGATTGTTCTAAAACTGTAGAATAGTATAATTAATTAAAATATCTTTTGATTTTACAATTTCAGACCAGATATATTAGTAATTGCTAAAACCTCTGAATTACTGTCACCATTGAAATGTTTTGGATTGTTCTAAATCCAAAACATTTCAATGTCATTACAGCATTTTTAAAAGTAGTTAAAAGATACTGTTAACATGGATATAAATTATTTGCAAGAACACTGGAATAAAGAGTTAAAATGCCTCTTATTAATAATTCAGTGATTATATATGAATGTTATTAACATTTTTTCATGTTTATTACCCACTGTAGCAAGTGTTTAAAAAGGATTGTCTATCAAATTCATTTCATTGAAAGAATACTGTAAATTGGAATATGCTTATTCATATGATAGAGACCTGCTCCACTATTGTTTTATCTATAAATGTAATATGATTTGAAAAGAGTAATATGATTGAAAGAAGTGAATGAGAATTGTACAGCAAAAATTTGGAACACATTAATATATGATGAACTATGGAGTCACTGACTCTGAAGCCTAGTAAAAAAGAAAACTCTTTACAATGGAAAAAGTACCATCATGAATTTACAATTTTCATTTAATGATATGTATTTGCTTTATCAGCCTAACAAAAAAAACCCTGATTACTATTATTCTGTGTGTTCAAGGTTTAATGCTTTGTTTTTTTTAAAAAAACCCACAAAAAGTATTATGTGCATGTATCCATTCTCACACACACCTGCACATACATATGATAAAAGATTCATTTTAGATACATAATTTATTTACTGAATTTATATGCTCCAATCTAGCATATAATGTAGTATAAAATGCACTTGCTTGTTTTTCTTTTTTCTTTCCTTTTTTCTCTTTCTCTTTTTTCTTTCTTTCTCCATATAAAAACAATAAAAATAAACAAAAAATAAAAAAATGAACAAGCAATAAAAATTAAAAGTTACCATAAAATGAAATGCACACAGAAAATATTCAATATGGATATCTCACTCCCACAGTGGGTATATTACTATTGGATTCTAGCAGTTATTTTTATTTGGAACCAGAAAATATAATAAACATATGGTCTATCAGCTTAAGTAACTTGGATGAGAAAAGGGGATAAGGGGCAAAAGAGATGGAAGTTAACAATTACCACAACATATTAGCATTAGTATAAGAACATATTAAGATGTAGAACAATTGAATATGAAAGTAGATCATGAAAATACACAAGAAGCACAATGACCAATGAAAACATAAGGATGTAATATTATTATTTGAAAAGGATATAGGTTATCCTTTTATTTAACCAAAGTTAATAATGAATAGTAACTGGAAATGAAAGAGCCACTGAGAAATTAATGTCAGAGTTTAATTCCACATTTAGACTTCCAGGATGTAATGTGAGCACTGAACCACAATGATTGCCTGCTCCCTCTTTTGCCTTTATCATTAGTTCTTTCCTTAACAGTAATCCAGTAAAATACCTGAATCTGTCATATAGGTCAGCCCTCTATTGATAAACCATACATATTTTCCATGTTTGAATTATCAGATCCATTTCCATTCTAGGCAATGAATATTGCTGAATAAAGACCCCTCGCATCCTGGACATAAACTGTTTCAACTCCTACCCTCAAAACGATGCTATAGAGCACTGCACACCAGAACAACTAGACACAAAAACAGTTTTTCCCCGAACACCATCATTCTGCTAAACAAATAATTCCCTCAACACTGTCAAACTATTTACTAAGTCTGTACTACTATTAATCTTATCATTGTTCCTATGACCCATCTCCTCCCACTTATGACTGTAACCTTGTTGCAGGTATCCTTACAATTTATATTGATTGTTTCCTAATATGATTTGATTGCTTATTTGTACCCTATGACTATCATTAAGTGTTGTACCTTATGATTCTTGATGAGTGTATCCTTTATGTACAATGAGACAAATTCCTTGTGTGTCCAATCACACTTGGCCAATAAAGAATTCTATTCTATTCTATTTCAAAAATCTAATGAACATTGCAGGCATTTAAGAATCTACCTCTATATCAATAGATGCAGTGTATAGATAATTATATATTTATAGATGTAGGAACATTCACAGACACATATATTAACATTTCTAGATTGCGTATTTCTAAAAATACAGTGGCCATTAAAATTGGGCAGCAACTCTATGACAGAATTATGCTTGGAAAAATTTCCAAACAGCTGTTTGATTGAGGGTTGTAAATTTCTTTCAGATCATATATCAATACTTTGGGAGCTCATCATTCCTTTCCTTTTACTGTCACACTATTCACCCCCTTTTGCAATTAACACACTGCTTAACGTAAAGCAAGTTTAATATAAATCCACTGCAAGAGTGTCTATTACACCTACAATATATCCATTCAACAATGGCTCAAGAGGCAAGTTTCAGGGTATCTCTTAGGCAAATGTTCTACTGGTACCTGCCCCACTTCCTTCCTTATACGAAGGTTCTCAGTTAACATAGAAGGAAAATATATTTGTGCACAGAAGACAAAATAAACTCACTTATAATAAAAGATGACATATAGAAATCCTAAATTCAGGAACATAGTGCTCACTTTTCTCTAATACAATGCTGGATACATACCTGATGCTATATCTATGGCATTAACTACATTAGAGGCAGTAATATTCCTTTGGCATTCTTTTACTCATTCATAGGACCCTCTGTTTGTTTAGTTTAACTGCTATTAAAGAAAGAATAGAATTTCTCTAAACAGGAACCTTTGGCTTATAGTTACTTTTCTATGTACCAGTAATCTGACTCTTCACAGGATTGAAATCCAGAATTAGTCACTTTTGGAGATCAAATCAGATTCTCAAGGTTTATACATAGCCATTCACCATTTGCTGAAAGATGGCATACTCTGACTCCCAAACTCACAACCAGAAATCACAGGAAATAGTCTACATTTAAAAAGAGAGTGAAATAGATCTAATGCTATAGGCAACTCTGCTATTTTCAACTTTGAGGTCTTTATTACCTGGTGATTTGACTTGCATAAGATGCTTTTTCATTTACCTTTCTAAAATGTGTTTATTTGGTTTACCAGGTTACTGAAATTGGCTGTCATAACGACAATCTATTCCAAATATTTCAATAAAATGCACAAATTCTTCTCAGAACAAATTCCGAACCTCTGTTGGAAGGATTCTGAATAATGCCAAATCAGTACTAGCTGGAATTTGTCACTGTCTGCATCCTTTTCTCTCATAGGCAAAAACAAATATGAGAAATTTCCATTTTTTCAGGCACTTTTCCCAGTAGAAAATTGACTGTAAGGCAATATTTCACTTACTGTTAGGATGGGTGGCTTATGAAGAAAACATATTTCTCTGGCCATGAGAGAGTAGCTGTTCCATTCTATCTGGTGTCTTTCTCACAGAAAGTAGATGATTGCCCTGAAGGCCTAGCTAATATCGCAGGAGGTTTAAAGACATTTTGTGCTGAGGGTAGGGTTGTTTGAATGGGAAAGCAGAGAAAAGAATTTTGTGCTCTAAGTAGAATTAAAAAGAAAATAACAGAACTGTGACCTATTGATGCCGAATCCTCTTCCCATTCAAAAAGAAAAAGAAAAAAATAGTGGAGTGGAGTGGAGAGTGGAGTGGAGTGGAGTGGAGTGGAGTGGAGTGGAGTGGAGTGGAGTGGAGTGGAGTGGAATGGAATGGAATGGAATGGAATGGAATAGAATAGAATAGAATAGAATAGAATAGAATAGAATAGAATAGA
>WNWU01013802.1:9413091-9439723 GCA_012654045.1 Ptyas mucosa
GAATAGAATAGAATAGAATAGAATAGAATAGAATAGAATAGAATAGAATAGAATAGAATAGAATAGAATAGAATAGAATAGAATAATAGATATGGAAGGGACATTGGAGGTCTTCTAATCCAACCCCCTGTTCAAGAAGGAGATCTATACCATTTCAGACAAATGGCTGTTCAAACTCTTAGAAACCTCCAGTGATGGAGCACCCACAACTTCTGAAGGCAGGCTGTTCCATTGATCAATTGTTCTATTAGGAAATTTCTCATTACTAAGTTGGTTCTCTCCTTGATTAATTTCCATTCATTGCTTCTGCTTTGGAGATTAGGCTGACCCCGTCTTCTTTGTGGCAGTCCCTTAGATACAAGAATGCTGTTATCGTGTTACTCCTGTCCTTCTTTTCATTAAACTAGACAATTCCTGCAATCATTCTTCACATATTTTAGCCTTCAGTCCCCTAATTGTCTTTGTTGCTGTTCTCTTTCTAGGGCAGGGGTGTCAAACTCAAGGCCTGGGGGCCAGATCCAGCCCGTGGGGTGCTTAGATCTGGCCTGCAGAGCCACACTGGAAACAGCAAAGGACTGGCCCGCAGTGCCTCTGCCAGCAAAAACAGAGCTTGTGAGGACTGTGGCCTTCTGAGCGCTGTTTTCACTGGCAGAGGGTTGCAGGAGGCTGTCACAAAAACGGAGCTCAGGAGCCTCTTTTCACTGGCAGTGCGCTCAGGCCACCACAGGCACCGCAGACATGACAGTGAGCTGGCCACGCCCACCCTGGCCCCCTGAGGTCAAACACAATGCTGATGAGGCCCTCAATGAAAACGAGTTTGACACCCCTGTTCTAGAGTCTCAACATTTTTTTTATATTAGGACGACCAAAACTGGATGCAATATTTCAAGTGTAGTCTTACTAAGGCACTAAAAATGGTACTAACACTTCATGTGATCTTGTTTTTATCTGTTAATGCAGCCTAGGACTACATTAGCTTTTTTGGCAGATGCAGTACACTGCTGTCTCAGATTTAAGTGATTGTCCATTAGAACTCCAAGATTCTTCTCACAGTTATCATCACTGAGCCAGGTACCACGTATTCTACATTTGTGCAGTTGACTTTTCTTGCCTAAATGTAGAGCCTTTTCTCACCTCTGAATGGAATGTTATTTTTTTAGTTAGGAGTCAGTGTTCAAGTCTGTTGAGATCCTTTTGTATCTTGAGCCTATCTTCTAGAGTGATGGCTATTCCTGCCAGCTTGTTGTGGTCTGCAATGATGAGTTCTCCTTCTATTGAAGAGGCCTAAGACAGAGCCTTGTGGTACCCCACTGCATACTATACTCCACTCTATGTAGATGCAGTTCCATTAAGAACTCCACATTGAGCATAGTTAATCAACCAATCATTAATCTATCTGGTGATGATGCTGTCTAATCTACATTTTTCTATCTTATCAAATAGTAGGTTGTGGTCTATTTTTTTCAAATGCCTTACTGAAGTCCAAGTAAATTATGTCCATAACATTTTCCTGATCCACTAATTTAGTCACGTTTTATTCATCTCCACAGGCCTATGAATTGATGTGGTTACCTGGTGAGAAGTGAAAAAAGATTTGATACAATGACTGATTTTTCATGGAATGTTTTATTTATTACAAATGCTTTTAAACCATTCCAATCAAACAAACAAACAAACCTTACTGACTTTTAAAGAACTTGACTGGTCACACTATAAGCTGGTCTCCAATCTCGATCTTTGTTTTTGCCATGGTTTTTTTAAAAAATCCATTAAGACTTTTAATATTTTCCTCAAGTGTTTCTATTAGTTTACATTTGGTGCACATATAATTCTTGGGTGTGAATACATACATTGCACAAACCTTGTAAGCCAGAAGAGTGTCAAGTCTTTTTTTTCATTACTGCTTTTGGATGCAATTTTTAAAAGAATATTGTCCAGTCTACTATGATGCAAGCATTCTATGTTGTGTTTGCCACCACAACCACCACACTTCCATCATCTTTGAAATGCATTGTGAGCCTCCCTGAGTCTTCGGAGAGAGGCGGCATACAAATTGAATTAATTAAATGAATAAATTAAATAAAATGGTTTAATCAGATTGAACTCAAAATTGAGAAGCTTAGTTTTTTACTGGGCCATATGCAGTTTTATACAGCGATAGCACTAGCAATAGCACTTAGACTTATATACCGCTTCACAATGCTTTACAGCGCTCTCTAAGTGGTTTACAGATCAGCATATTGCCGCCAACAATCTGGGTCCTCATTTTACCCACCTTGGAAGGATGGAAGGCTGAGTCAACCTTGAGCCGGTCAGGATCGAACTGCCAAACTGCTGGCAGCTGGCAGTCAGTAGAAGTAGACTGCAGTATTGTATTTTAAGCACTGCACCACCATGGCATATGATGCTTAAAATTCCAATAGTTCTACATAAAAATGTCTTTGGAAGGTATTAATTCCCATTCCAAAAGATCTTTCTGTTTTGAATTTGCGGTGTGGAATACCCCAGTTGCAAGAAATAAATATTTATTGAGAGAAGTGACAATTAGATGGTTTAAGAACATGCTGCTTTCCAGTTTTTTTACAGGGTAGTGAAAGATGTGTATGAAAGGAGAAACATAGGAGTAGTTTAATGCAATACAGGTAGTTCTCAACTTACGACCACAATTGGAACCAGAATTTCCTTTGTTAGGCAATTTGTGAATTGTACCCAATTTTACCACCTTTCTGCCACAGATGTTGAACAAATCACTGCAGTTGTTAGGTGAATCATGTCATTAAGTGAATCCAGCTTCCCCCATTGATATTGTTTGCCAGAGTCTGGCTGAGAAAGTCGCAAATGGCAATCACATGATACTGGGACACTGCCACCATTGTAAATACATGCTGATTGCCAAGTGCCCAGATTTTGATTGTGACCAGAGGAATGCTGTGAAGGTTGTAAGTATGAGTACTAGTTTTAAGTCATCTTTTTCAGTGCTGTTGTAACTTCAAACAGTTGCTAAACAAGTGGCTGTAAGTGGAGGATTACCGTATTTTCTGGCGTATAAGACTACTTTTTAACACAAGAAAATCCTCTCAAAAGTCGGGGGTCGTCTTATACGCCGGGTATAAGCCTACTGATGCTCCGACTTCCCCAGCTGACCCCCAGTGATGGCAAGCCCCAGCTGTCTGGGGAAGTCGGAGCGTTGGTAATATCCACCTGGATGCCTGGGACAGTGGGGGAAGCTCCGCGCAGCAACCAGCTGGGTCCAGCATTCAGCGGCATGCAGCCTTGACGAGATCGGCACAGCTTCCTGAATCTGAGTTGCCGGTGCTGACCGATGACGCTACGGGAGTGCCGACAACATTGAGGGGTAGTCTTATACGGCGAGTATAGCCCAAACCCTATATTTTAATGGGAAAAGTAGGGGGTCGTCTTATACGCCCAGTCGTCTTATATGCCGGAAAATACGGTACCTACAGAAATCCAGTACAGTACTTAAGAAATATATATAGTAAAAACAGGAAGTGTTAGAGTAAAGAATAAACATGTGAAATGAGTGACCCATATGAAAAAAGTACATTGAGGTGGTTTGGATATATACAGAATGAATGAAAATTAAATTGGAAAATAAAGACAGTATATATAAAGGAACTATGATTGGTTTCAGAACAGGAGGAAGACCAACGAAGATGGACCTAACATGATGAGAACTTGAAAATAGGAGAGACGTGTTTAATCCTCCTTCTCTCCATTTCAAAACATGAATCAGTAGCAACTGTGCTGAACTAAGAATTCATATTAGTCCTATAAATTCCTCTTTCTCTGCTGCATATAACAGATGGGGGGGGGGGGGGGGAGAGGACAGACACAGCGATATTTTTAATGACTGCCACTAAAAAAACAGAAAACATTGCAAGATACCATTTATAACAATAGCTATGTTTTCAATTCAGAAATGCTAGAACTGATATAAAAGGGGATGTGAAGGATCTTCTCATATGTCTCTTAAAATACAGCAGGAATCTAGCCAAAAACAATTCTGTCTCCACCCAAAGATTAGAAATATTTATTCAGCAATATATCTACTACTGAATGCATTTATTTCCAGGTAAACATGCTTATGCTTTCATCCTTAACCAATAGCTGAAGTATAATTTACTATTTTGGAAGACTGCAAGAAATGCTAGTTTAATGTATTATTTTGGCAGGCAGTCCTGTTGTTTATTATATAAATGCAAAGTCATGGGACAAACTGCATCTATGATATGAAAAGTATTACAATATATTTCAAGAGCATGCAATAATCATACCTGTCTATTGCCATATTCTTGTACCATTTTTGGTATGTCATTTCCATGTGCCACTTTAAGAAATGCAGTATACAATTTAGAATATGAAATGCAGTATACAGTTAGGATTGGAAAAACTGTTGTCACCAGCCAATTTTGTTTTTCCTCCACCAATGTCTACCCTCTTTCTATTTGAAACAGGAAATTCTTAAGCTTTCTGAAAGGAGTTTAATTATACAATGCTGATAAACATGGATGGAGAAGAAAGAGACAGAAATGATTAGGAGTTGGGGGATATTTAAAGAGTGACATTTATAGCTTGTTCTATATGAAACCTACTGCAATTTCTTTGCTGATTCTTCACGTTTGATTTTTGGCATAAATTTATATAGTTATGTTATTTTAAGATAAAGATTTTGCATACACTCTGCATGATAGGAATAACCCTACATTCACTATCCAGAGGAGATAACACTCGTAAACCAAATCTAAAAACAAAGAATACGTACTTGCTACCAATTAAAATTTAGTAGAAAATATAGTCTTTTTCTGGTTTTTTTTCCTGTGTAACCATTCAAACAATCAATGCTTGATCTAAGCTAAGCAAGAAAAAAAACTACCCTCAGATTAACTGGATCAGTTATTTTTTCAAATCTAGTAGCCTGTGCAGCTGGAAGAACCTGTACTACAGACTGTGTCTGTGTGTATATCTGTGAAAGATAAAGTACATTTTTCAGCCAATTAACTAGAAACTCTGTTTTCAGCAGGATGAAAGGATCTGCTTTGAAGGATGGGCTGGTAGGTGAACAGATCATTAGCAATGCTCTAAAGGGAGGGCATGTGAAAGCTCTGCTTGAGGCAGCCGACTCTATTGGGTCTGATACCAATTCAGAACCCGGAATGGGATTTAGAAGACAACATCTGGCAAATCGATTTGCCTACCTCCCACTGTCTTCTTTTTGATGTGGGAAGAAAGGAAGTCCTGAGAAACACATTTCTCTATGGCAGCAATTACCTAAAGCCATAAGGGCCTATCCAAGAGCCAAGGAGCATGCTCACAAACAGAAGGGAATAAAATTACATGGAAAAAGTATTCCTTTTTATAAAACTTTATGAAAGGGAACTTTAAAAATGTACTAATAGATCAGTCAAAGCTGCAAATACTAAATAATGTAACTATTTTTACAACTACATTAAGACACACAAAATGTGAACATTTATTGGAGGTGCGATTGACAACACGTGTGATGGCATCACACAAATGCTGTGATTTTTGTATTTGTGTCAGATAGAATGCAATTATGTAACTGCAGCATTTGTTTGACATCATCAAAAACTTGCCATTTTGATGTCATTATAATTTATTACAGATACTATCATGTACCGACAGATATTTTGAGTATTTTTATAACAGTTTTTGGACTTGTTTATTCCTGTTTATTTCCAATTCTTGCCACATTTTGGTTCAGATGTTACACTCTGCTGCAATTTTTTCCTTCCTCTCCCTCAAGAGAGGTTTAGTGTTCTATTAATGGAGCTTCTTTTTTCAGGTACATTGTTTATCTTCCTTCACTCTTCCCTTCCCTTCCCAAATCTTTAGCAATATACAATCATGGTCATAACTGCTGGGAAAACATTTATTTGCAAAACTGTTCACACACTACTTTGCAAATTGTACAAGACTTTTGAAAGTAATGAACTACTGGTGCCATAGCACAATATAAACTTTAGGAGCTTACAATTTATTTTTATTATTTTTATAATCTATCATACACCACTTAGTAAAGAGTTTTCCAAATGACACATTTAGGCACAGAAAAGCATGTATCATAGAGGAGGATCAGCAATTTATTTTGTTACTCCATTCCACTGGTAGCTCAAATGTGAAACTACCGTATATACTCGAATATAAGCCGAGTTTTTCAGCACGTTTTTCAGGCTGAAAAAAGCCCCCTCGGCTTATATTCGAGTCATGAAAAAAAATGCCTTTTTTCCTGCAACCGTTTTGGCTCCCTGGGTTGCTGGCAGACTTGCTAAAGCCAAAATGGGGCATGGGGGGGTGCAGCGCCCCTCCCCGCGCCCCTTTTCAGCTCCCAAGAGTGGCAGGGAGGCTTGCTAAAGCCAAAATGGGGCATGGGGGGGGGGTGCGGCGCCTCTCCCCCGCGCCACTTTTTGGCTCCCAAGAGTGGCAGGCAGGCTTGCTAGGGGGTACCTAGCAAGACTCCCTGCAGCCCCCTGGAAGCGAAAACGGGCTGGGGGGGGCTTAAAGGGAGAAAGAAACAAAGAAATCCTCACTGTTTAGGGAGATCCCATGTGCACTGAGCTTGAGTTGAGAGCTGATTGTAATTGAGAGCTTCTTGTAATTGGCTGCTAGCTAGCCTTACTCAGGCTAAGCCAGGAGTGGGTTCTCCCAGGTTGGCTGTCTCAGGAATTCTGGGAGTTGAAGTCCACAGGTTGTAAAAGGGCCACATTTGCCCACCCCTGGGCTAAGCTAATCAGTAGTGGAGCTCTAAGAATGCCAGATGAGAAGGAGAAAGGGAGGGACAAAGAAAGAGAGAGAGAAGAAAGAAAGAGACAAAGAAAGAAAGAAAAAGAAAAAGAAAAAAAAGGGAGAGGCTTGAACTTGCCTGAAATTAGATCAAGCCAGTGACTGGGTGGGCGTGGCTAGCTGGTCATGTGATATATGTGTATAGGGACTACTCAGAGGGCTGAAAAAAGTCACTTCTGACTGTTCCTCACACTTATGACCATCCTCACATTTATGCCCGTGCAGCATTCTTAACAACCATGTCACTCATTTCGCAACTGCTTCTCTTCACCATGGTGACAAGATAGGGCAAAAACGTAAAATGTGAGGACAGTCGTAAGTTCAAGGACTGGTCACAAGTGCGAGGACCAGTCAAAAATAACTTTTTCAGCCCTCTGAGTAGTCCATATGCACAAAAGGACTACCCAGAGGGCTGAAAAAAGTAATTTCTGACAGGTCCTCGCACTTTTGACCAGTCCTCGCACTTATGACTGGTCATCATTTATGTCCATTGTAGCATTCTTAACAACCGTGTCACTCATTTCACAACTGCTTCTCTTCACCATGGTGACAAGATTTTTGTTTTTGTTGATCCTCTTTTCCACTTACAGAGCTAGTTTACTGTTTTTCTTTGAAATCAATATTCAAAAACATTTAACCTACTGATGCCTCAATTAATGTAATTTTATTGATATCTATTTTTATTTTGAAATTTACCAGTAGCTGCTGCATTTCCCACCCCCGGCTTATACTCGAGTCAATAAGTTTTCCCAGTTTTTGTGGGTAAAACTGGGTGCCTCAGCTTATATTCGGGTTGGCTTATACTCGAGTATATATGGTATTTATTCTATTTATAAATGCAAGGGTAGACTATTTTATATATATATATATATATATATATATATATATATATATATATATAATAAAATACATGATGGAATTGTAATTGTGATGTGCTTTTTAACATTTTTGCTATATACTAAATAAATAAACAAACAATAAAACAAACAAACACTCATGAGAAGGGTCTGATTAGATAAAAGCATTTCACACTCTTCTACTGATCTTCTAAAAGGGAGCTTTGATTGGCTCATGATGTTGCCTGCCAAATATTGTATTAGTTTCATAAATGCAGACCAGCATTTAAATGTCAGCAGCAGAAATTACAAACAATGAAAAAGATTGTGGGAGATGTAAATACTGTAAGACCAAGGGTCCATTGTGCACAAGTTTACAGCAGGTAAATATTCTTATAGAAGATGAGACCTACAACACAAATTAAAACAGTTAATGGAGTAACTAATGCAGACCCAGTGACTAAAACATTTGTAATAAATAGCGTAGCGAATATAGTATAACGAATCAGGAAACTGTATATATTACTCTAGATGCAAATGTAACAAAGATTTATATAAGGACATTAATGATGGAATGATCTGTCGTAAGCATCCATCATAACTTACAGTAGGTTTCTTAATGCAGTATTAAGCTAGCATGGCTCCCTGCTATCATCCAATAACAAGGCAAGTATTCTACTTAGGAGCTAGAACAGGGCTGTCAAACTCGCAGTCCGCAAGCCAAATGTGTCACATGCTGGCCACACCCACTCCCGGTTTAGCGAAGGGGGAAAAAGTCCCGATATGTCACGTGATGCCGCTGTGACGCCTCGAGTTTGACACCCCTAAACTAGAGAGATTAAAGGGAGACTGGTAGCTATTGGAACCTATTGTGTTATCATTAGTCAAACGCTTTCTGTTACATTGCTGCTCAAAAGAATCCCAACACAAACCAAAGGAAACTATTCTTAGGAGGATAACACATGTGAAAAGGATGTACTATCTGCTCTGCCTTTAATGACCTGCTGCCCCTAGAGATGTTTTAACAACTTTCAGCCCTTTAGCTCTTTGCATCATAAAAAGAATTGGATGCTGCCTATATTGTAATGCATTCCTCTTCCCAAAATAAATAAAAGGAAGTGAACATTTCAAAGTCTCTTAGGTGCTCATGATTTCTCTATCTCAACCCATTCTCCCCTGAGGCTTTTTTCCTTAGGTATAGCTTCACCCTCTTCTTGTTTTATAAACTGAACTTTAAATTCAAAATAGGAGTGATGCTCCCTTTTCTATAGCATCAAATTTTGTACGTGTATTATGCCTTCTTGTTATGTAAGAACAATCCTGCTGGATCAGACATGGAAGTAACCTAGGATCTGCAGGATTAGTAGTCTTCAGTACACCTATCCTCCATGAATTTATCAAATCTCCTTTTGAAGTCATTCAAGCTAGTGGCTATCACTACATTTTGTGGTGGCATGTTAAAAATTATGCACTGTGTGAGGAAGTGGTTCTTTTTTTATTTTAAATTTGCTTTTAAAGAGATTAGTTGGATGATCCCAGTCCTAATGATTCGAGACTTTTTCTCTGTCTACTTTGTCCATGCTATGCATTGTATTATGTCCTTCAATCATTATTCTGTGTTATACTCCTTTTTTCCAAAAGTATCCCAAACATTCTAGCCCTTTCTCATAATGAAGATATTCAAACCACCTCTAATCATTTTGCTTGTCCTATTCTGCATTTCCCAATTCTACTCCATTCCAGCATGGTTACCAGAACTGTATAAAGGTAGTCCTTGACTTACAGCAGTTCATTTAGTGATTGTTTGAAGTTGCAACAGCACTGAAAAAAGTGACATTTTAAGTGCCATAGTTAAATGAATTGCTGCAGTTGTTAAGCTAGTACACGGTTGTTAAGTGAATCTTACTTCCCCATTGACTTTGCTTGTCAGAAGGTCACAAAAGGTGAACACATAACCTCAGGACACTGCAACCATGGTAAATATTAACCAAGTGTCCAAATTTTGATCAAATGACCATGAGGAATCTGCAATGGTTGTAAATGTGAAAAATAGTCATAAATCAGTTTTTTCAGTGCCATTGTAACTTCAAATGGTCTCTAAACAAATGGTTCTAATGGTTAAGGACTATGTATTAGCAATTCTTAATTGAGGAGAAAGAGAAATCTTTTATGATAATGTGCTTTTGAGTTTTTGAGAAAAATAGCATAAATAAGATTAAATGGGATAGGAAGAAGAATGAGTATGGATTAAGGATGTGTGGCAGTTTTGCTTTATGGCAAATGTGTTAATCCTATTCTTATATTTTTAGCTTCCCTATTGTTGGCTTAACTATGCTATTTTTTATTGTACTTGCATTTTGTTTAATATATGCTTTTACCAATGATTTAAGCTATTTTTAAAATTTTATGGTAAACCAATTCAAGATGTTTATTGGGATATCAATATAATAGAAAGAGAGAGATGATGGATGGGAGGATGGATATATTTTTTCCCTTTCTGACAAATCCTTGGATCACCTTTGTGAGATTCCTTGTCTTGAAATTCCAGCAAATGAGCTGAAAATCCTGCTAGATTCTAAATGCTTGAAGTCTTGAAGAAGAACACCTAAGAGCATGCTCCGTCAAGATCTTCATTCTGAATAGTAGTTTGAACTGCTTATTCACCAAACACAGACAAAATGCCTGTGAGAATTAACAAGAATAGAGAAATTAGAAATCAATTTTTTTTACTACAGACTTTGACCAGTAATACAAATAAGAGAAAATAAATAGATTGCTACAGCAAACCCGTTACCAGGACATTATAATAAAATGATAGGACAACACATCTACAAAGTTTTGGGCAGTTCTGTAACTCAGTAAAGATATTTAGCAATATTTACTTATATTTAGAATATAAGTAAATAGTTAACATCCTTTAAAGGATATTGAACATAAAATCTGTCTATATGACCCAAAAATTTAGAAATAATTGAAGATGGTAACGTGTATCTTCATATAAGGGACACTGTAAGAACACTTGGCCAAGTGTTTCTACCTCTCTACAGCCACAAGGGCAAGTTTCTAAGAATAAGGAGCTCCCCTCCAACAAGCAGAAGGAAAAGCATTAACAGAATAACAGAGTTGGAAGGGACCTTGGAGGTCTTCTAGTAGTCCAACTCCCTGCTCAGAAAACCTGCTATCCCACTGCTCAGGAAACCCTATACCGTTTCAGACAAATGGTTAACATGAGCTCTGGAGAAAGTCCATCTATATTTACTTAGTGTCAGACAATATAAATACCCCACAATAGAGGGCTTGCAGTAATTTAACATTTGATGATGAAATTCAGGAACAATGGTGAGCTTATTTTGATGATCAATGTTCTAATTTATTGCTTTTCCACTGATTTGGTTCCCATAAGGGTTGATTGACCTATATTTTGTGAAAAAGACTGCATAATTTGTTCATACAAGTTTGATACCAACAAGATTGGTCACTTTTTGTAAACAGCTGAGGTAAACGGCCCATTAGGATAAAACAGGATTCAGAGCCATAAAGATAAAATCTTGGAACAAGCCTCAAAATTGCATTAGGAACACATTTTGAAGAAACAAAAGAGTCCAATTAAATAGTTTCATAAGCCCATAGATTTGTGAAGGGGCCAAGTTATATAACATAAAATAGTTGAGCAAGTTTATTTTAGCCATAAACAATTTAATTATCACTGGGATGTGACATAATTATTCAAAGATGTTAGTTTTCTAGAAGCCTGAAAGACTATTCCCCAATATTTAAAACATTGAACTTGTTCTGGTTTATGACTTGATGGACCACTGGGTCTTTTTTCTGCTGTCTGTTTTTGAAGTTGCTATATTAAAAAGCAATGAAGCTGAAAGATTCTGTATTTGACCTATTTGAATGTCTAGATGAAATCAGACAGACCCTACCAGTTGCTTTTTTCGTAAAACTTATGAATTAGCAACAAGAGTCATTGATCCACTCAAAATGTCACCGAGTCTAATCTCAGAAATATTACTGAATCTTGCTTTAAAAATCAACAAAGGATGCAAATAGTCAGATCAGAATGATTTCTGTTTATCAGCTAAATGATGTAGCATTATGCATTGTCCTGATTGGAAACCCACTTCTTGGTGTTGCTTATTCCTTCATCTGTAACCCAGGTATTGAGTTGGTGAATTACCGGTACCTGTTAAGTAATTTGTTAATGATGTACAATAGGCTAATTGGCCTATAATTAACTGTGTCATTCCTATTGCCCTTTTTATATAGGCAAACAATTATTTTTACCTTTCACTCCTCTGGGATCTTATCTGTGAGATTAATATATAAAAAGGGAGAGGTCAATACTGGTGCCCACCGATTAGAGTTAGATTTAATTAGTTGGAAGGGGGGGGATACAATTGCTAGAAGAATTTACCACACTTAGGTTGGTTGATAACATATTTACTTTCTTGTATGTGACTAGGATAGTGAGGATAAAGACACATCCATCACTGAAGTATCATCGTGAGAATTGTACTGTCCACTTTTACAGACAGCATAACAAAATTTAGCTATGTTAAAGAAGACTAAGTCATACTGATCTGATAATAATGTACATATAAAAGATCAGAATTTCTGATAGTTGAGTATATATACACATACATACATACATACATGCACACATACACTTATGTGTGTTTACATAACATTTGTATTAATTATATTTATTTATTTATCTAATTTATTTCGGTGCCCATTTCACAAGCAAATGACTCTGGGTAGCATGCAACACTAAAAAAATAGAATATTTTCTGTATAAAGTACAATATATAGATTTGTAACTCTTTACTGTTGTAACAACATATATTCTATTTTTTTTTCTGTTACATTTTTTCATTTACTTTTAAGCACTTGTTATGTATTTTTTGATAATGTATGTATCTTTGTCCTTCGTTATGTTTTTTCTTTTCTGTTATTATTTTAAAAGCAATAAACATTTTATTAAAAAATACAGCACTGTGTCCTGGCTATCAACTGTTTCCAAAAGTTAAGTTATAGCAACTATGTGACATTGAGCTGACCTTGGCTGATTTTAAAAACCCAAGCAGGCACTGGAACTGCTTAATATTGGATTGCTAAATCATCAGTAAATCCTGGGACTGTAAGCTAAACTGGGATGTTGAAAGAAGAAGGCAACACAAAACAACTTCCATGTTATTGTTATAAGAAGTACACGAAGACACTGTTAATTTTGATTTGAAATAAATTTTATTATTTATGGGTGGCTATTAAACTATTAGACCTCAACACTCTCCTCCATGCATCTTCCTCCCATCCCTACCCATCTTTTAATTTATATTGCTGAATTTTCATTATTTATTTTTATTGTTTCATTGTTTTACTATTGTTATATTTACATTTTTATAATTTTACATTCTACTGTTGCATGCTGCCCAGAGTAGCCCCACAGTAAGATGGGCAGCAAATGAATTTAATAATAAATAAAATAAAATTATACAATGCAGTGCCTAAAACATCTTCTACCAAACTCTGACCTACTCAACATATTGTGAATTTTAATTCATATGTATATACATTTATCTTTGTGCTCCATAATTCATTCAGCTGAGCTTATAAACCATATTTCTGATATGTAATCTTAGTAAAATCTTACCCTTTATTGGAAATGGCAGTATTACTCCCATTATGAAAAAATAAGAGTGTGAGTAATGAATATACTGTTCTGACTTACACTGAACTCACTTTCATACAGGATTTTTGTTTCATTAAGAGTCAACTCTAGACCCCCATATTTGGTAGCTGACCTTATTTCTGGTTCAGTTTCAGTATACCATACCCACATTTTCAATACAGGTAGTCCTCACTTAAAACAGTTCGCTTAGTGATTGTGTCAAATTTCCAGTGGTACTTTAAAATGTGACTTATGACTGTTTTTCACACTTAAGACCATTGCAACATCCCCATGGTCACATGATCAAAATTCAGATGTTTGGTTCATATTTATGACTGTTGCTGTGTCCCAAGGTACCGTAATATAATCGGCTTTTGCAACCTTCTGACAAGCAAAGTCAATGTGGAAACCAGATTCACTTAACAACTAGGTTACTAACTTATCAACTGCAGTGATTCACTTAACAACTGTAGGAAGAAATATTGTAAAATGGGGCAAAACTCACTTGACAAATGTCCCACTTAATAACAAATTTCGGGCTCAATTGTGGTCGTAAGTCAAGGATTCCCTTTACTAGAGTGTAGTTTTCACAGGATCTATTTATGAGGTTATTCCTGTTTAATGCCACAGGAGACTACGGTAGTATGTACTGGTTGACAAAATTCACTGTCTAACGTGGCATTACATGAATGTGATTTCAAACCTATGCTACAGCTCTCCAAAACTTGTGATTTATTTTTTCACTAGAAAGAACACCTGGTTACCTCCCCCCACTTCTAGCCCTTGATCTCCTTGGGCTCTTGATCAAAATGTTAGCCCTTGTAACATTTTGATCACAGATCCTTAATAGGATGGTTTCCCTCACATTAGCGGCTCGGACTTTTTGGTATACTATCAATTAAATGTACACCACCTTGTAGTTCCACTTTAAAATGCAGCCAGGTTTCATCTGGACTGTTTTGAGTTTTTGAAGGTAGTAAAAAAAATTGATCTGAGGATGTGTGGGGTTTTTTTTTGGGGGGGGGGTTCTTGGTTTCCTTCTGCAGGAACCAGAAGGGAGCAAAATATTCCCTGGTGCTTTTTTTAAATAGCCTTAGGCAGTGGTGGGGCTTGAATAATTTAACAACCGGTTCTCTGGCTGGGTAGGCCCCGCCCCGCCCCACCCATTTTTCAGCCGGAAAACAGACTGAAAAACAAGCAGGGGCAGGGGCAGCCAGTGGTGGGACTTGCCCGTTCGCCACCTCTGGCCTTAAGGATGGAGTACTAGCAATTTCTTTATTTTTCTATTGCATGGAGTGAGAATTGGGGGGGGGGGGAAGGGTTTGCTCTCCCTCCTCCCTTCTCCAGACATTATTCAAGCTACTTTTCTCCTCCTCTACTCAATCTACTGCAGCAATGTGCCACAATTGCTACTAGAATCCAGCACCAATTTGGAAAATTGTCCTTTTACATGCATAGCTAGCAGAAACCTTTTAAATACAACAAAGGAATGGTGGCTCACAGCAATCCCTTTATAGCAATCACTGAGGGACAGAAAGAGATTTGCCAATAACCAGACAAACACACATCATGTGTTCTGGAAACACATTGGGAGAATACAGGTAAAGGCACTAGCAATTTACTTTAATTAGCACTAGCTGTACACTGGACTCCCCTTGAAGATCACCCAAAAATTACAACTGGTCCAGAATGGTACGTGCAATGTTGGGCAGTTTGCCCCATTACAATGTTATGCAAGCTGCACTAGATCCCAGTTTCTTTCTAGATACAATTCAAGATGCTGACTATCACTTTTAAAGGCCTACATGACATGGAGTCAAGTTATTTATATCTCCCTAAGGGTAGTAGCACTCTTTGATGGAGCAGAGAAACCCCCAAAGATTTTTAATCCAGATTTACTGATTACTTTCAGATGGAGTAATTTGATATCTCTGCACATCATCACTTTTCTTTCACACACATACAAGTATGCACTAATTTGTTTCGGTTCAAATTAAATTCACACATTTACATGTAATTTTCTCACCTTATTTACATGCATTGCTTTTGTATTACAGTACTGTCATTATGTGGAAAATCAACTAAGCATATATAGAAGATATAGTCTGCATAGAACATATTCAGAGGGCTAGTACAGTATATTATACAATAATCAGAAAAAAACCCTTTCTTTAACTAATTTGATTATCCAAGTTTACCTTTTATTTCTCTTGTTCCTTTCACTTCATCCCTTTAAATACTCAGCAATAATAACAGAGTTGGAAGGAACCTTGGAGGTCTTCTAGTCCAACCCTCTGCTCAGGCAGGAAATTCTATACCATTTCAGAGAAATGGTTGTCCAATCTTTTCTTAAAAGCCTTCAGTGTTGGACCACACAAAACTTCTGGAGGCAAATCGTTCCACTGATTAATTGTTCTAACTGTTAGTTCTAGGTTGGTTCCCTCTTTGATTAGTTTCCATCCATTGCTTCTTGTCCTGCCTTCTGGTGCTTACGTTGGAGACTACATTGATCCGCTCTTCTTTGTGGCAGCCCCTTAGATATTGGAACATAGCTATCATGTAACCCTACTCCATCTTTTTATTAAACTAGACATCCTCAATTCCCGTAACTGTTCTTGTATGTTTTAGCCTCCAGTTCCCCAATCATTTTTCTTGCTCTGCTCTGAACTCTTTTTTAGAGTCTCAACATCTTTTTTATATTGTGGGAACGAAAACTGAATGCAAGTGTGGAAATATAAGTGGCATTAATACTTCATGTGGTTTTGAGTCTATCCCTCTGTTAATGCAGCCTAGGACTGTTGGTTTTTTTGGCAGCTACTGTACACTGCTGGCTCATATTTAAATGGTTGTCCACTAGGACTCCCAGATCCTTCTTGCAGCTACTACTACCATGTTTCTCTGAAAATAAGACTGGGTCTTATTTTCTTTTGACCCCCGAAATAAGAGCTTGAGCTTATTTTCGGGGAGGTCTTATTCCCCCCCCCCCATGTACCGGGAGGTGGGGGGCGGGGGGGAAGCTGCTCCTCTTATCAGCAGCTTGATCCGTGGAACAGCCAATCAGCTGGTGATATCCTGCCGCCACCTTGAAGAATCCCAGCCACTCTTGCAGCCGATTGAGGCTGCAAAAGCAGCAGGAGGCTCTACGCGCCTTGTGCCCCCTCAATCGGCTGCAATGGCCTAAGTTCTTGGCGCGCCCCAGCCTCCGCTTGCCCTGCTTGCTGGCCCTGCTGTTGCTGGGACACTTTTGGCTGCTGGCAGTCGAGCAGCTGCCTGTGCCACTGCTGGCCTCGCAGGGGTTCTTTGCCCTTCTGGCAGCACTGCTTTCGGCTGTCCCGCTGGGCTGCTCTTGCCTGGTGTGGAGCGAGTTGTTCCAGATCTACCATGACTATCATGGTGGATGGGGGGCACAAAGCTGCAACCATCGGAGCTGGCAAGTCCAACAACGAGCGGGACTCCAGTGGTGGGACACGTCAGGACAGTGCTTGCCAGCCACTCGTCAGCAGGCCGCACTCTTGGCCGGGTCTGGTTGCAAGCGGCACTGGCAGGCAACAAGGTGCGTGGCTGGCGTGAAGAACAGGGAGGTGGCGGTGGCAGTGAGACACATCAGGACAGCGCTGGCCATCCGCTCGTCAGCAGGCCGCACTCCTGGCTGGGTTTGGCCGGGAGCAGCACCGACAGGCAATGTGGTGCGTGGCCGGCACGAAGAACAGGGAGGTGACGGTGGCAACGGGACATCTGGTTGCAGTGGCGTGGCCGGGCCAAGGGCATGGTGCAGAGTCCTGGGAAGCATGGCTGGAAGCGCGTGCATGGCTGCAGGGGTGAACAGCTGATGAGCGGAAACATGGTACTGAACCAGGGAAACACAGTATTGAACTAGGTACCAGCTGCCCCACCACCGCCAGGTATGGTGAGACCCAGATTGGGACTTGACAAGGGGCCCTCGGCTGAGAAATTGCCCAGTGTGGTGGAATGGTTGGGGCTGGCAAGAATGTGCAAGAAACGCCTCCAGGTGTCCAGAGAGATAGAACGAGAAGCAGCTCCCGATCATTTCAGCTGATTCGCGGGTCGTGATTAAGGGGCCCAGCTGCCATTATCTGACCAGGGAAGGGAAGGGATGCCTCCTCTGCTGGCCACGCCCACCCCTTCTCTAGGGCTTACTTTTGGGTAGGGCGTATATTAGATACACCCCAAAAAATCAAGCTAGGACTTATTTTGTGAATAGGTCGTATTTTTGGGGAAACACGGTATTGAATCAGGTACCAGCTATTCTAGACCTGCGCATTTGGTTTTTCTTGCCTAAATGTAGAACCTTACTTTTCTCAGTGCTAAATTTTATTTTGTTAAATAGAGCCCAGTGTTCAAGTCTATAGAGATCCTTCTCTATCTTCTGAAGTGTTGAGTTCCCCTTCTATTTCTTTGTCTAAATCATTGATGAAGATCTTGAAGACTACTGGGCCTAAGATAATGGTACCTTGGGGTACCCTACTACATACTTCCCTCCATGTAGATGAAGTTCTATTAAGGACTACATGTTGAGTGCAGTTGGTCCGCTAGTTATGAATCCATCGGATGGTGATGCTATCTAACCAATATTTTTCGATCTTATCAAGTAGTAGGTTATGGTCTACTTTATCAAATGCCTTACTAAAGTCCAAGTAAATTACACAGCATTTCTCTGGTCCACTAATTTGCTCACATTGTCAAACAATGCAATAGGTTTTGGCAAACCTGCTTTGGCTTCTGGTTATAATTTTGTTTAGGGGTGGGCAACTGTGGCCCTTTTACAACCTGTGGACTTCAACTCCCAGAATTCTTGAGACAGCCAAGCTGGCTCAGGAATTCTGGGAGTTGCAGTCCACAGATTGTAAAAGGGCCACAGTTGCCCACCCCTGCTCTAGATGTTCACAGATTATCTTTTCCAGAATCTTCTCAGATATTGATGTCAGACTGATTGATCTGTAGTTTTCTGGATCTATTCCCCCCCCCCCTTTTTTTTGAAGATGGAACTATATCAGCCCTTTTCCAGTCTCTGGTACTTTCACAATGCGCCAGGATTTTTGAAAGATGTGGTTCAGTAGTTCCGAAAACACATATGCCAATTGCTTCAGAACCTTGGGGTGTAATCCATCTGGCCTTGCTGATTTGAATTCCTCTAGGGTGGATAGGTGTTCTTGTACCATTTTCTTGCTTATTTCACTTGCACTCCTAATCAGCATTTCACAGTGTTTTTTTCAGAATGGTTGAACTGGTTTATGTGTGTAAAGGCAGATGCCAAAAATGAGTTAAGCAGTTCTGCTTTTTCCCTGCTGCTTGTCACCTTCTTGCCATTTTCTCCCTTTAATGGACCAATCATTTCCTTGACATTTTTCTTTTCTTTTTTTACATGTTGAAAAAAGCATTCTTTTTGTTATTTTTGACTTTTGTTGCAAGACTTATTTCATTTTGAGCTTAGCTTTCCTGACTTCATCTTTGTAGATTCAAGCTATTTGCTGATATTCTGCCTTAGATATGTGCCCCACAAAATCCTAGACAAATAGTTTAGGTGATCTGAGTAATGGAAGCAGGAAAGTATTAGTGCTTCCAAGAATAAGTCAGTAATATGCATGAAGCCAGGCCACATATAAGGTAAATGGCCCATTTAATTTCTCATTGTAGCCAACCAAACTCTTCTGGTCAAAAGCAGATCAACTGTATATATAGGGCTGCCCACTTTAACTGTAATCTCCTTCCATTTAATATAAGCAGATGTGTTGAGATTGCAGCTTTCTGAAATCCAAGCAATTGGCCATGATATAATTCCAACATATCTGGGACACCAGAATGGAAGTAGTGTAAAATAAAGGTCCAAGGAAGGCAGTGGGCTATAGTATATCAACAGTGTTCAGTCATACTATTAAACTGATCTGCTGAATTCTGTATAACTATTAAAATTAATGCCTAACAGCTTGATTATGAGGTTTTTTAAAAATTAAACATTCTGTCACTTGCAATTGAACTGTAAAAATGATCATATTCATGCAATATTTTATCTTATAACAATCAACTAATTGGTTCTCTTATGTCACTTCCATCACAAAATACTTTGAAAAACCTTGACAGAGAAGTCAAGCTATATGCATATGAAATAATGGCAATCATCTTTATATATACAACAGAGAAGGGGTCCACTCACCCCTCTTTTTCTATCAGCTTCCATTTGCATTGTATTATCTGAAAAGATATTGAAAAGATATTGGAAAACATACACTTCTAGAATCTTATCAAAAATTGTTTTTAATTAACTTGAGATAAAAACATATCCACCTTTGGTTGTCTAACATTTAAATATGTTAAGTGCAAATGTCAATGTATTACTAACTTGCTAATACTGTACATGCCTTATATTTTGTACCAAGTCTGCTCTTTTGAGGGGGAGGGGGAGGCTAGATCTCACTCTACCTGTACCATTCTGATGTCACATGGAGCTATTTCCAGCCCAGTTACCATGGAAACCACAAGGCCTTCACACCAGTTAGCAGTTCAATATATAATTTACTCAGTTTTTTCCACTCAAGTGATTGAAGCTCATATATAGCAACTGCATGTATACATGTATGCATAACTTCCTACCAATTTTACAAAAATATATAATTGTATGACTGTTGAAACAGTTAAACAGTAAATTTGTTCCTTTAAAAAAATTGCATGGGCTCACAAAAGGAACATTAAAATTGGGGCTCTGATGTCAGTTTTTCCCAAACTGAAAACTTCCCACATGTAATTAGAGACCCCCACTGTGATGGCTACACAGGGGCGAAATGGTATAAGTTTGGTCAATAGACCTGTACCATAGCATCTTTAGGAAGCGTCACTATATTATATGCTCAGCACTTTAAGAAACAATCAAGCAAATGGTAGAGGAGAAATTATATACAACAGTGCCAGTGAACTAAATTAGGCTTGAAACCACAAAATCTAGATACGTAATATGTTAGAAGAAGGGCAATAATGGTCCAAGGTATTTTATTCCAGAGAAAAGCAAAGCCTTTTATAGGAAAGTTGATGCCCTCTCTCATTGCTAAGGTAGTGGGGGGGAGAGAATAAACTTTTATTATTTTAAGATATGCAAGAAGATGTTACTATTGTGAAACCTGCAGCATGGATTAAAAGAAATATTTTACTTTTCTCTGTGGTGAGAATTGTCATGTAGAAACCATGAAGCATAACAGCTATAACCACATGCTAGAGAGAAATTTGGAAGAAAGGAAGTAATTATTTTGCTACTATAGTTCCAGTCCAGCTGGAATTGGGGAGTGGAAGGGAGGCATGTTTTAAAAGTAGAAATGAATGTCAGATTAAGTATTTCTCACAATTACAGTATAATATAGCCTTTATTGTCATTGTACATCATGTATACAACGAAATTGGTTTTAGCCTCACTGGTGCAATCCATGACAAAAAAATACAAACAACATAAACAGTATAAAGAATAAACCCTATGCAAGTAAGTAGGGGGGAAAAAGAAAAAGAAAGAAAAAGAAAAACTAGTCATACATTTCTGCGTGTGCGTGGAGTGATTGTGTTGTGTTTAAGAGTCTGACAGCAATATTACAATTCCATATTGGGGGAAATGGACCCATTTAGTTGTAAATGCAGGCAAACCCAACCCAGGGAGTTAGTAGAAATTAGTAGAATTAATGGATTTTTCCAATCTTAATGTTACACTGACAAAACTTCCTGACGAAAATTTCTCTTTGGTGTAACACATCCTTTCAGACTCTGAACTGATCATTTTCATTATAAAATATACATTTATTTTTAGTCTCAGCCAAAGAATGTTGGATGTGAATGTTGTTACTGAAACATTTTTCCAGTTCTTGAGGCAGTTATTCTTTAGTTCCATCTCACTCAGTCTTTCTGAATATGAAGAGATGGATAAAATTTAGTGTACAGACATACAATTGCACATCTGTACTCAGATTTTGATTCATGTATTTCCTTACACGTATCAGAATTAAAGTTGCAATCAAACATTAAAAAAATTAAAAGATCTTCAAGCTGCAACTTTTCAAGCAGAAGTTCAGATATTGGTTACCCCTGGATTAAAAAACAATAATTCAGGAGATATTTTTACTGCTTTCATTAAGAATTATTATTATTTACTCATGAGCCTCTGCACAAACTCAGTGAAATGTAACAATTCCCATATAAATCCATGAGGAGATAGTGATAGACATTTAATTAAATTGTGTCTTCTGATAACAATAGCCTTGTGGAAAATTTTTTTGTTTGAAATGTTTTAAATAATCTGTAAATTGGCCAGAGTCACTGGGAGGCAGGCAGAATGTAAATTTAATGAAAGCAAAACCTAAGGGAAAATCTGAGGGCCTGCAAAGCTATAGAGATATCATGCTTTTCAATGTAAATATTAAAAATGCTCAATGCAGACTTTTCTTAGAAATATTTTTATCTTGACATATAAGTTGCTTCTTTATCCATATTTCTAAGGCCATAAAATGTATAATCTGATTATATTCACGTTTAGTCTGAAGTTCTATTTTGAATGGAGAATCTATGAGACTGTAGGCTAAGGCCCCAATATAGTATACACCTGTTATATCACTATCAGCGCCCGTATAGCGTTCTTGTATGGGAAAAAATGGACAGGAAATACTATATACGTTATTTTGATTTTCTGAAAAAAAGCAAGATATACATTTAAACAAACAAGCCTTACTGAATACAGCTTGCTCTGAATTATTTATTTATTTGTCTATTTATTTATACAGCAATTACATAAGTAACTGCTTGGACTCTCTATTGTCCCGAAATGATTGTTCTGGCAAATTTACAAAGCAGATATTTAAAATATAATGATTAACAAATATATTTTGGGGAAGAGAATTCAATCAATTTCCCTCCTTTTCATGATAATTTCTTCAAGCTTGAATCTCTAAGCCTCTGTGGGAAGCAGAGGAAAAGGGTTTAATAGTTCACACCAGTGATCAGTTGTTTTTTTAAAAAAACCCACCCCTAACCTGGTGTCATCTGATGTGTTGACTAGCATTCTAACCAGTGGTGGGTTTCTACCGGTTCACCCCAGTTCACCAAATGGATAGTGGTGGCAGCGGGAGGCTCCGCCTACCTGCCCGGACGTTATCATGGACGGTCTGCGCATGCCCAGAAGGTACTGTGCATGCACAGAAGCGCTACACGTGAGTGAAGTGAGCACACACGAACGCTCCTGGTTCCGAACCGATACCGAAGGTTAAGTGGAACCCACTACTGATTCTAACCATCCCCAGTGATCAAAATTGTACCCATGGAAAATATCCAGGTTGGGAAAGACTATTTTAGGAACTGAAGGAATAGGTCTCGCTATAGTTCTAAACATTGATATATGAGATTGGAAACCATACTGTCCCACTACTATACTACATTTGCTGTTTAGAAATTTTCTATATTTTGCACTTTATGTATAAAAGAGCCCGTTTCCAGACACTGCATGCTTCCAGACATTGCATGACTACGGATCCTGAGATAGATGATCCCATAAAGTATGGTTGTACAATCTTTTGGCTTGCTTGAGTTGCATTGAGTGAAGAGGATTGGGTCTTGGGTCACATATAAAATATATAATATAGTTAATGTATATAGATAACAAACTTCCTTTATTTTTAAAATACTTTTTATTATTTTGTGAGGCTGGCATTACTAGCTATCTGGGACCACATGTGGCTTGTGGGCCATGGGTTGGGCACACCTGTCATAAAAATTCTCCAAATTCTACATATTTCAAAAAGCAAACAATCCAAGAAGAAGACACTGTCCAAAGCACTTTAACTATAGCCAGTGAAGTTAGATAGACTGATTACATCAACTGACTACAACAACTCTGATCAAAACAGTAACAGAGTTCAAAGGGACCTTGGAGGTCATCTAATCCAACCCCCTGCTCATGCAGGATACCTGTACTAGGGATTCAAACCGCCGAATTGCCGACTTTTCTGATCGACAATCTCAGTGTCTTAGACACTGAGCTACCTAGTCAAGACAGATAGAACGAGCTATCACATGTAAGAAGCCACTAAACCTCATTCCCTTTTATCAAAGCACTGATGATATTACCTAGTTTGGTAATGAAACATGTGCAACAATTGCTGAATAATTTATCTAATTCTAGAAAAATTTGTCCTTTCATTTTTCAAGTACATTTCTAGCCTCGAATAACAGAAAATTAGAACAGAATGTACAGGTCATCTATTTTAATAAAATGTTCTCCCTGCTCCCCAGCATTACTGTTCTGATTCAACAGAATAGAAAAAGAGAGAAAAAGGAAAAAACAATTAGCCTGATTGACAAAGTAAGGAAAACTATGGGGTTTCCTTATCCCTGCACACTCACAGGAATTTTCTTCCCTGTTCATTACACCAGAACTTTTCCACTCCTTCATAATATTACAATTACTACTTTCCACTCCTTGCTAATATTTCAACTACTATCATGGCAATATTAGCCATTTATAGTAGTTAAGCACTCTCTCATTCTCTCTTACATACACACACACACCAATGGTCATTCAACGAAGCTGACTGGAATGAAAGCTAGAATAGATAAAAGAAAGTACTATTTTATACAGTGAGTAATTAATTTGTGGTATGTTCAGGTCTATCAAGACTAATGGCTTTGAAGCCTCAGTGTTTTACCCTGAGGTTGTGGGAAGTATACTGTATCTCCAAATGCCAGTTGAAACTGTATAAAAGGGGTATGTCTCCATCTCCTGTTAGCACATACCCGTGAGCATTATGAGAAAATGCTGAGCTAAGATAAGTCTTGGTTTGATCCAACAGGACCATTCTTATGTTCTCATGAAATCAAAAGTTGAAGGACACAGAACATTAAAGAATTAAAAATATATTATTTGAGATTATAAAATGACAGAAGCAAAGCTTAATTTGAACTAAGCTATGAAATTTATTGCAATTTCAGGATACATCACTGCCATATTTCTAAAGAAGGAAAAGTATCTTAGAATATGCCAAGTAGCAATAGCAATAACACTTAGACTTATATACCCTGTTCATAGTGCTTTACAGCCCTCTCTAAGCAGTTTACAGAGTCAGCATATTGCCCCCAACAATCTGGGTCCTCATTTTACCGACCTCGGAAGGATGGAAGGCTGAGTCAACCTTGAGCCTGGTGAGACTCGATCTGCCAAACTGCTGGCAGCTGGTGATCAGCAGAAGTAGCCTGCAGTACTGCACTCTAACCACTGCACCACCGTGGCTCATATTATTTCCTCCTCCCATCATTCCTTTCCATCTGTCACTAAAACAATTGCTCAAAGCTGTACTGTTACAGATAATTAACCAGTTCTATTTAATTGTCAACTTGGTAATTCATACATATGGTTGAACAATTCTAACATACTGTATATGGTTATTGGAAAACCTGTCATGACAATATCAAGGTTTGGACAGTGGTTTTAAGATGAAGTAGGACAGCTTCCTTTACTTTAGCATAGAATGGATGGATCCTTCCAGAATGGCACATTCTGAAGATTTGGCATGTCTGTCTCCTGAACATATAGTATAATACATGAAATGGCCTTTAAAGATGCGGGATTCATTTCAACATATTGACCCTAAATAAGTAGATAGGATACTCCACCACTTGGGGCTTGTACACATCCTCTTTATGACTCCTTGAGATATTTGGGAGAGGGGCTGGGAGTAGCTTTTTAAGAGATTGAATTATTTTGGAAGCTCTGGAGGAAGAATATCAGACAGGCCTTCCAGGCTTCCATTAGACAATTATCACACTATCTCCAACCTTCCCTTTTAGGGAGGGTTATTGAAAAGGAAGTAGAGCTTCAGGTGCTGAGTGGCCTAGAACTAGCAGGTTAGCCTGACCTTTCAGGCGAGGTTTATGCCTGAATAAGGAATGGAAATGGCATTGGTTGCTCTAATAGATGTCCTTAATAAGGCCTTAGGTAAGGGAAAGTCTTGTCTGACCTCGCAGTAGCATTCAGTACCACTAATTATGGTATTTTTCTGGACTGTCTATGAAGATTAAGGTCAGGCATAATCATTTTGCAGTGATTCTTCTTCCCTGGTAGGATGATCCAGGGTGGTGATGGGAATGACAGATCAGTCTGATGGGCTCTCTTTTGTCAGGTGATATATAGCAATAGTAACAGCACTTAGACTTATATACCATTTCATAATGCTTTATAGCAGTCTCTAAGCTGTTTACAGAGTCAGCATATTGCCCCCAACAACCTGGGTCCTCATTTTACCGACCGCAGAAGGATGGAAGGCTGAGCCAGTAAGGATCAAACTCCTGGCAGTGAGCTGAATTAGCCTGCAATACTGAATTCTAACCACTACCCCATCACAGTTTCTATATGATTCAATCCTGTCATTATTTTGCAACATGAAACTTCTGGGAAGAATGTTCACATAGGGTCTATGTGAACTATGCTCACATAGAGTCTATGTCATAGACCATCACCACCACCAAATACACAATTTGAGTCAGTAGATGCCTGGAACAATCTTTGTCTATAGTAACTCCCACTTTATGGAGCAATCAGAAGAGGCAAAGCAATTCCCCTGGTGTCTTTTTGAAAAGATGTAGAAGTAGTTTTTTATAGGCACTTGAGTGTTGTCACTACTACTGAGATTAATTAGCACCTATGTTTATTAGTAGTTCTTATTGCTTTGGGATTTTATTGTTTGTTTTTGTAGTTAGTTTATGAAGATCGATAGTAGATTCTTGTTTATGGAAGATATAATGCAATTTCAGATATTACCAGACAGACCTATAAAGTCATAAAACCAATTTATCTCTGAAAGATCAAAAACTGGTTAGAGATATGTATATAAAATTTGGACCTAGGTATGAATGTATATAATGTATCACCTCTAACTGATTCTGATGCCCTAAAAGTCTAAGGCCAGTACAATTTACAGCAGCAATTGAAGGGCTGAGAAGACAGCACAATGGCCAAACAATCTACTATGAAGCACAACTTTGGGATATGCTCCAATGTGGTACTCATATTTTCACTCAAAAGGCCATTGTGATAAATCAAGTCATCAATATAATCCCTGGGCTCCAGTGTAAAAGCAGTGGAGCAGAACCATAATGACAATGAAGGTTGATGCACCCAGCCACTATTTTTGCTGCAGTCTTAAGAATGTGTAGCAGTGGTGGGTTCCTCTCGGTTCGGCCAAGCCGGTAGTGGTGACGATATGACATCACCGAACTGGTTCTCTTTGTTTGGGAACTGGGCCCTCCCGCCCTCCCCCCCCCC
>WNWU01013802.1:9439823-9472773 GCA_012654045.1 Ptyas mucosa
GCCCTCCCCCCCCCCGCATTATTCTTACCTTTTATTTGGCCCTGCCCCCAATCTATTTGCTGCCTCCCGAGTCTCAGTTGATCGGCTAGAAGGAAAAAAACTGTTTAAACTCTTGCCACGGGGCTTCAAAGGGCCGCCCTACAGCTGATCAGTGTTAAAAGGCAATGTGATGGTAGACCAGTGCACTCGAAAAAGAAATGGGTAGACCGGTGCCTCCAAAAACAAATAAGTAGACTGGTGCCTCCAAAAACAAATGGATAGACCGGTACAGCTCTGCAAGCAATTAAAAGCCTGGTAGACCAGTACCTCTGCTAAATCCTAAAGAATTGTCACATGACCATCAAATCTTGCCCACAAAATAAGCTACACCCACCGAACAGGTAGTAAAAAAATTTTAGAACTCACCCCTGATGTGTAGCTACTGTTTGACTGCCTCATTATGGAAGATTTTAATAATGTTGTACCTACTACAGATACTCAGGCGTTAAAAGGAAAAAGACAAAGCTTTCTTCCAAACAAAATGCTTACATTTAACAAAGTATGCCTGATAACAATAAAACTCAGAAATACAACAGAAGAATAAAATTTGCAGGTTGTTTCTTTTCCTCTTTATATTTATATTTTCAATTCTATTACTTTAGAAATATAAATCCTGAACAATTACTAAATTGGGAGAAGAACACTAAGACAGAAAATTAAAATTGTATTTCTGCACCTGATATATTTGAAATCGGTAACCATTTTCAGAAACATGGACAGTGTTAGTATTCTTATACCAGCAGTACAACTCAATTTTGAACATCTAGAAATAGGATTGGGCAGCACTTCAAATTAAATTCTTAAAAGGTGTTCTGGTATACATAGGAATGCAATGCTCTTTAAAGCAGCCATGTCTTTTACTGAGATTCCATGACTATCTTCTGAAACTGCCCTGTGAGTACAGAAAGAAACATGGTTCTTTTAAAATTGCAGAGCAGTACATCATTTGTGCCCCTACATGCTCCAAAACACATTTTTGGAATAAAATGTGAAGCAGGTGCACAGCCATAATTGAATTTTAGTTTCTTCAGGAATTAAACGTTCAGAGTACTTTGCTTCTAATCCAGGAAATTAGGTGAGTTTTTTAGGTATCAAAGCAGTAGTATATATATTCTAAGAGTAGACAAAATGGTTGATTCATAAAAGCAGTCACTGAAGATTAAGACAATAATCTTACATCTGCTGAACGTGCATTCACTTCTATCCCTAGATTTGGTTTTGGGTCATTATTGTGTTACTTAAACTAAAAATGAGGAAAACCCACAAACAATTACGGTAAGTTATTCTTTTATAGCAGTTTCCTCTTTTCTATAGTACAGAGATTTCATACCATGCTGTTGGCTTAAATGCAACAGAGTTAGCACAGAGATAGAGGGAGAAAGTTGCCATCTTGAAAGTCACTATGACATCCATCCTCACCTGGTTTCTGAAACTGTAAAAACAGTGGAAGCTGCTGGAAATATTCTGATCCACTGTTGTCAGGAATGTAAGTATGATGTTTAGCACTATAAACAGATCACTCAAAATTGACAGACACATACTGCATATTTTCAGAGATGGAGTCTCCCTCTTTCTCCTGCTACCAAGCTGACGATTTGCCTGCCTGTAATTCTCTCTCCTGTATAATTTGCTTTAAAATGAGAATATTTCTGTTTCTTTCCTTTACTTTGCACATGGGTATCTGAAATTACAGTGAAGAAAAAGTGAAGAGAGATAGGAGGAATGAAAGTATTTAACATTTAGAGAATGTTTGTGATTAAGGAGGTGAAGTAGAAATAAAAAAGACAGCAAGTCTATATCTAGAATTTTAAAAAATGATAGGCAAATAAGGCACAACAAAAAAATTTGTTATTGACAACAGTCCAGAAGTTAGGGAGAGGGTTTATTCCATGCTCACTTGGGAAAACAGCAATAAATGGAGCTAACAACAATAAAAAAGCAAAGCAGAATTTGTTTTCTTAGTCTTTCTAGTTTCTACATTTCACATCCTCAGTTGTTGTATTTCCAAGTTTCATCTATTAATCACATGCAGATGCAGTTCTTATATGTTTATTCAGAAATATTTCTCACTGAGTTAAATGGATAAACTGCAATACTCATACTTACCTGAAATAAGGCTCATATGATTCAATGTGATTTACTTCTAAATACAGAAGCACAGGAATGCATTGAAACTGGAAATGAAGAAAAGGTATTCAATGAAACTTATAGTCTTTTAAGGGTTGGTCCCCAGGAAAGTTTAACCTCCAAGCCCTTGCAAAAGAACTTACTTTTTTGAAATATAAAATGAATTTGAAAGTTTGAATATAAGGGCAATGGCTATTTGTAATCCTCAAACAATAACTTTTCCATTCCAATCCAGAATTACCAACGTCATGGTACAATTCTTCCTGGTAATCTGATAATGACTAAAATCCTATAATATAGTCTATTGAACGTTGCTGTTGCCATCAGGTTACAACTATGCATTACTTTGGAGTTCCATACATCCCAGCAGAATTTATTTCTTTAAAAAGCAGCTAAATCATATATACCTATATACAATTTTGAAGACTCATATAAAGAATTCCCTAATGAGTCTTCAAAATTTTATATAGGTGTGCAGAGTAACTAAATTCTAACAGCACTAACCCAGGATGTAAACCTTTCAGAGCTGTTTTTTCTTTCCTTTTAAAAAAATATACTTCTTGTTTCACTAGCTTTGTTATTAAGATCATTCACCATATAGTTGCAATGGATGTATACTATTACTATGTGCATAGGCAACCATAGTGGATGTATAGTATACATCAAGCTCAATACTGTGCCATCATGACTAAAGCTCTTCCATGTTATGATATCATACAAAGGGTGGAGCTTTGTCACAACAATAGAACATTTCTTTCATTTTTATAAAAGTATTGGATACTATAATTTCCCTTTTTTTCTTCTCCAATTTCTTCTTTTTGTGGGATAATTCAATTTTTTTCCAAGTTCTATAGCACTTGTCCAACGGCTATTTAATGTAACAAAACGTATTCTTGAACTTGTGACATGTGCAGATTTAAGAAAATGTTAATATTAGTAGTTACAAAAAATATATATATAAAGCTAATCTCAGATGCTGGTAGCTATGACCTCTTTTGATGGCTTTAGACAGATTGCTGTATTTCAACCAGAACCATCTATGCAGACATTAATATTCACCCACATTATACTCCTCTTGTATAGACTTATAAATATATGTGAAGCACCTTAAGCAAACAGGATATATTTTGAATAAACACTGAATATTGTTACTGTAATAATACATAAATATTACATGTGTCTAAGTAATGTAAATGCATTGTTTAAAGGCCATAGTAATTTAAAGTATAAAACAGCAAGAACTATTCCTACAACATCAATATCAAAATCTGACTAAGCATTATTATTATTATTATTATTATTATTATTATTATTATTATTAACATAGTTTCTGCATGTTCATCTTCCTGATATGAGGTACTGAATCCATTTCAGTTTCAATGTACACTACAAGAGATAGAAAGGTTTTAAGTCATTTTAGAAATATAGGATATTTATAAAAGCAACAATGTTAGTGATATGAAAGCCCTATGAAATAAATGAACTATCCTATCTCTCTTGGAAGATACATAAGAAGACAACAAAGGTCTTGTTTACCCACATAAATTCTAGCAAAATTTCAGAACCACTCTTCCATTCTAAACATAAATCTCTGACTATGTCTAAGAGGAAAAGAAGGCAAATAACTGGATCTTGTTTAACCATCCAATGCTCATTTTGACTCCAATTACATACAGAGAAACAGGAATGAAAAAGAACAGGAATGGGAGGAATGTCTGATCAGTTGTCTGGACAGGAATCACTTAGGCCTCATTTCACAGAGAAAAGGCGGATGTTTAAAGCAAGAGTTTCAATTTTCTTGGCTGTCTAGCTAGTCATTTCAGCCAAGGAAGCAACAGCACCTGTTTCAAGTGCCTAGTTACAGATAGTGCCAGGCAGTTGTGAAAGAAATATACTGAATTTGGCCCAGATTCTGTAGTCTCTCTGTAATGTACAATTCAGTCTATTTATGGACTGTATTTAGCCTTGAACCAGACTGAAGCAGACAATACAAAGCCCCAGTGTATCACGCTTTTGTTTATATCTTAAACAGTTCTGTGTCCCATTGCTATAAAATGCATTTACATTAAAACACTCAATTCATCCCACTAGGGGCCGACCATAAGCATGTATGGACTAAAAAAAGGGCAAGAAACAACAAACTTCCCTCTCTGTGATCCCCTGAAATCAGAGTTCAGACAGGCAGTGAGTGTCATACCTGTATTTATGGATAAAGAACTCCAAGATCGAGAGCTGTCATATCTGCATCCTTCCACTGCATGTAGAAAGAGGGGAGGAGGAAAAGGGAGGGGAGGAGCAACTAGCTTTAACTGGATCCTACCGGTAGCAGCTCCATCACAATTCAATCTGTCAAGGGCTGTACAAGAAATATGTTTCTTCAAGATTTAGACAAAAAAGGGGGGAGGGAGCATTCTCTCTCAAAAATGCAATCATTTCCATACTGAGCAGCTTGGGCTAAAGCAAACTTGCAGGCATACAAAATCAGGCACTTATATGCATTTTTTTTTTAAAAAGAGGGGGGGTTAAGGAAGACAAAGATTTAGTATGAAGGAGTTCAGATGGGCTGGAAGTAAAATTATTGGGATCACAGAGAATAAGCAAAAGAAAAACAGTATGAGAAGAATTATTCCTTTCTGGTTACCCTGAAAACCCATATAATGAAGGGGCTGCAAGGATAATTACTCTCACTTGTTTGGCATGGCAGGGCATCATGCTGCCACGGGGCCAATTTCCTCTCTTCTTCTCCCAATTAGCATGCCAAGTAGTCCAAACAGCTCATTGGGTACTGATTGGAGAAGCAGACTAACAGCCAAATACCTCTTCATCCAATGAGAAGGCAGCATGTGTTTTGCTAGAAAGCTTCAGCTTCCTTCATTTTGTGTCCTTCTCCGCTATCATTCTCTCTCTTCTCCTCAGGAGACACTAAAGGAGGTGATAAAAACAGTGAACCCATCCTTCCCCTCCCCAGCTGGTCTCATTCACAGCTCACAGTAGTCCTGGCTTCCTCAAGGGACCCACTAATGAAGACAGCCGATGGCGGACATTAATCTCTCCCCCCTACCCCACCCCTGTCGATTTATACTTCCACAGAGAATTCTGGCTTCCAGCCAGAGGGCTCAGCACATTCTTCTTGTTCTTAGACAGTAAGAGAGACTGCCGCACTCTCATACACACCCATTTCTTTCAAATACACATTGAGACCGTCAATTTAGGAAGACAGCAGCTTGAAGGAAACATTAGAAAGCCAACGAGTTGTTGAATAACACCTTTACATTCCTAAACAATCCCTTTATTCCAAAGCACTTCGCAGGGACAGCTTTCCAACTGTATTTTTTTAGCTCTCTATATTATAGCTACAAGGCAGGGAAGATTATAAACTATCAAACGGAATTTTAGGCAGTAAGAAATGATCCCAACTAAAACCTCCCCAGGAAAAAGGATTTTAAAATACATTTTGCTCTCAGAATGAACTCAGGATCTCTCATTCTGATTAGTTACCTGTTTTTCAAATTCAAATATGTTTTATACAAGACATCAAAAGACTGGATTTTTTCTACATTTCCAGTTCACAAACTAGAGATAATTAGCGATTGTTGAGAAAAAAACTAGATTGCATACATATTACGGAATGAATCCTTTTGCTCTAGGGCAATCAATTTTTCAACCTTATTAGATATTATGCAGGAGAGCTTCAAAGCAGTCACAAAACAACATTTCCAAGACTGAAGGCACTACTGCTTTCAGCACACTGAAAAAGTATTTTAATGCTCCAATCCTTCTCACTGTTTTGATCTGTACGTTAACAGTGCTTTCTTAAGCAAAAACTAAAAACATATATATGATTCTAAATATATTTACTCTGAATTTCAGCTTTACAATATGAAAGCACCAAAACAAAGGCTTTTAAAAAGATATACATTTAAAATATTCACAGTGCATGCATATCCCTTTGAGTCAGTCTTGGGCAAGTCTCTGCACTTTTTTTAAAAGAAAAACTAATTAAAATTATCATAATATAAAATACACATTAAAATAAAGATGATAGGAAAATGGGAAAGGGAAGTTTTCTTGGCAAGGTTTTTCAGAAATCATTTGCCATTGTCACTTTCCTGAAAGAGTGACTGGCTAAAAGTCACTCAGCTGGTTTCATACAAATCAGGATTAAAACTCATGATCTCTGTTTTCTAGCCTGATGCCTTAATCACTACACCAAACTGGCTCTAATATTGAGGATTCTCCTAAAAATTTGATCTGTATATTAGATAAATGTACTTGGTAATGTATATTATATAGGTATGTTAATCATAAAGAAAAAACATTGATTAGATGAAACATCCACTCCAATTTTTCATTAGTAGAAATGATATTATTTTCAATTCCAAATTGTAACAATTACATTGTAAGTAGGACCAAGTCAAAATGATAATTTCACTTTCCAATTTGTAGTGAAATAATGTAGTGCATGATTAGAAAACAAAATCTTACCATCTAATGTCAGAATTCCTTTTAACAATAAGCAATAGAATTTCCTACTAAATTATAGATCTGAGGTACCTCTTGGGTCTGAAAGAGGGCAAAACCTAATACTATCATAAAAATACAGTAGTCACTTCTGATTGTGTTTAAAAAGGTAAAAGGAAAACCTTTACTGTCCACTAGAGTCGGACACGACTGGACAGTGCTCACCTCTTGTGTTTACCAGCCACTAATATTGAATGGCATACTATATCTGATCCTAGGATATATAGCCATTATAACTTGCAATGGTTAATAGTCTTATCCTTCATGGATTTCCTAATCCCTTTTAAAGTCCTCCAAGTTCACACCACCAGTGTGTATCCTCTTCTCAGTGCTCTGCTGAGCTTCCTCTTTTCCTCTGATTGCTTGTAAATTCTTCTTTCTTAAATGATTCTTTACCTTGTCCTGACAATGTTACATATCTTGGTAATGAGGACAAATAAACACTTGGGGTTTAAACAGCAGAATGTACAAATCTAGCTTTCATAAGCAAGTAGTATTTAATTTACTGTATGTCTCAACTAGAATAAACAATTAAAAGGGGAGATTGTTGTTGGAACATACAGCAATATACCCCCTTTAAATACCTTTTGTGGCCACAGACCACCAAAACTTAATTCAAGATTTAACTCATAATATTTCTTCAAGCCTTCAGGGACCCCCTATGATGATGTTGCAGACCCCCAGAGGTCTATGGACCACAAGTTGAGAACCACTGCTCTAGATTATTTATGCATTCCTCTAGTGGGATATATGAGAAATACTGCTCAAATGGATCAAGATATCTTTATCTTTTCTTCTTTTTTTCTTCAATTCATTGGGTCTTTTTCTTTCAGCTTTGAATTAACCATTTCCCAGAAGTGTCAAAATATCTCTTTTTCTAGTTGTCTTAAACAAATTCCCCTACATTTCCCCTACTCAACAGTTAATCCTCCTTCCCTTTTCTCTCAGCCTTCTAAAGCTGCCCTGAGTTTTTACTTTTTCAGGGTCATAGCCAGCTTCTAAACTCTTTAAATATACAGTAATATGAGATACCGGTAGTGGTTAACTTAATGATTACAATTGAGAGCAGAATTTAAGTTGCTAAGCAGGTAATGCTTGATTTTGTAACCTATTTTTGCCCCGGTTGTTAAGCAAATCACTGCAGTTGTTAAGTGAATCATGCATTTGTTAAGCAAATCTAATTTCCCCCTTGACTTGACTTACTGGAAGCTGGCTGGGAAGGTCACAAATGCTGATCATATGAGTTGGGACACTGCAGCCATCGTAAATACATGCCAGTTGCCAAGCACCCAAATTTTTATCACATGATTGTGGAGATGCTGTGATGGTCATAAATGTGAGGACCGGTTGTAAATCACTTTTTCAGTGTCACTGTAACTTTGAATGATTGTTAACTAAATGGTTGTAAGTTGAGGACTATGTGTGTTTACAAACTATTCATCATCTTATGACAGATTTTTTTTTCCTGTGGATTGAAGTATTCTCTTTAACCTGCCCTAAATTTCTTGGCATTCAGCTTTATAAACTGAGTTTTAATATTGTCAATTAAAGAAGTTAAGCCTTTTCACTTTTTCCATATCACAATTTTGAATGCTGTTTATTATACATCCCAACTTTATTTTTTCTATCAAACATCCCCAAACATTACAAACTTTACCACAAGAGGAGTCACTCCGATCTCTTAATAAATTTCTCTATTAGTATTGTCATTGTTATTATTATTACTGTTGTTTTAATTCTGGAGCAGTATTTCAAGTCAAGTACAGGTAGTCCTCGATTTACAACAGATCATTTAGTGACCATTCAAAGTTACAACAGGACTGAAAAATGTGACTTATGACTGTTTTTCATAGTTACGACCTTTGCAGCATCCCCATGATCATTCAGATGTTTGGCAACTGGTTCATATTTATGATCTTTGCAGTATCCTAGGGTTATGTAATCACCTTTTGACAAGTAAGGCAATGGGGAAACCAGATTCATTTAACAACTATGTTACTAACTTTACAACCCCAGTGATTCATTTAACAGCTCTGGCAAGAAAAGCTGTAAAATGGGGCAAAACTCTGTTAACAAATGTCTCACTTAACAACAGAAATGTTGGGCTTAGTTGTGGTTGTAAGTGAAGGAGGGGACCCCCTATCTGTAAGGGGGTCAAGTAATATATATGTAAACTTTGAAAGTTATTTTAGAACACATTGCCATGCATAAGTCACACTGAAATATTGTTTGGCTTCTGATTTACATTAACAGTAAACACACTACAGGATAGCAAAAGTATCTGCAGATCCATAAACTCTTACTCTCTTGTTACCTATGTTGCTTGTGGCATTCATGCTAAAAACTGGCTCTCTGAAATTTTTTAAAAATTCCTCATTCCTCAGACTTCTACAACCTGGAGTCCTCTAGATGTGCTGGGACTACAGTTTCTAGAATTCTCTGCCGAGCAGTTGTTGTACAGATAACTCTCAACACAATCAAGCCCAACATTTCTGCTATTAAGCAAGGTAGGTGCTAAGTAAATTTTGCCCCATTTTATGACCCTTCTTGCCACATCTAAGTGAATCACTGTAGTTGTTAAGTTAGTAACACAATTGTTAAGTGAATCTGGCTTCCCCATTAACTTTGTTTGTCAAAAGGTCACAAAAGGACACTTGGCAATTGGCATATATTTATGACAGGTGTCATTTATGACATGACCCCAGGACTTTACACCTGTCAGGCCAGTTGCCAAGTGTCCAAATTTTGATCATGTGACCACAGGGATGCTACAATGGTAGTATGAAAAATGGTCTTAAGTCACTGTTTTTCCCAGTGCTGTTGTAACTTTAGTCACTAAATGAATGGGTGTAAATTGAGGACTACCTGTAATTCCAATAATATTTAGGCAGAAAGAAAGAACTGGATACTTCTGATACATATTACTCCTGTTGAAGGAAAGTGGAATGCCCAATTTGAAAAATATTGTAATTTGCTAATTTTTAATGAAAGCAGTATAAGATATTTAGTTTGCACTATTTTATGGCTGTTTATACTCCATTCCTAGCTACTGAATTGTTCTGTTGCCATGGAGCAAAAATGAAAGTCATTCTGCCATGTATTGCTGCAACATTCCCTCGTTATTTCAAGATTCTTTATTTATGGAAATAATTTACTTTGTTTCATATGTTTAAAATTAATTCACACTTTCCAATTATATACATGTTTTTAATTAAATAATTCCTATAAAAATATTATTAATTACATGCCTTTGAAGATTAAGGTAGGCATTTTTATACATTTTATACATTTTATACAAAAAGTATATTGATATATATTCTTTATACCCATCAGAAGAAGTTTTTTCTCCATTTGATTAATGTTTCTTTACATATTTTTTTAGCCATTACAATTGATAGAGTCAAGATTGCCTTCTTAAACTACTGCTCTTTAGATGGTTTTAGCAAGGCAAACAGTAGATACTGGGAGTTATGGTCTGATCATCACTGGGTTGCGGACAATATTTCCTTTGTTTTGATACCATACATAACAACTGCACCGAAATATCCACTCACAATAAATTACATTAAAACTAGACCATATATGAATCACACATGAAATTACATAGCAGAAAAAACTTACATAATATGCATAATAATTTCAGTGTTCCAAATTTTTAAGAGGTACTGACTAAATCATCCCATTTTCCTGAATGAATGCTATACCTCCTCTCAAATTTTTAGTGCCACCCATTTTCTGCTTCTCTCTAGGTCCATGTCAGAAAAATAGGGAAGAAAGACGATGGCTTTTTTCCACCTAGAACTGCTGCAAGTAAATCTGGTGTGAGTGTCAATCACTGCAACCAAACCTAAATAATATAGATGATCATTAAACACCACAATGAAGATATAATATTTGTATTTAACCTTGATGATAATTTACATTATGGCATCAAATGCATGTCGACCTAAAATAGTGGGTCTTCAATGAAGCAATGCATCATCTTTAATCCAGTTTGCCTCCCCACAACTTTGTAGCCAGCTTCGAGGAGGAAAAATAAATAAATAATTCACAGGGGTATACATCAAAGAATAGTCACCATAGATAATGACCCTAACCCTAACAGACTTGAAGTTGTTCTTGGAGAGTGTTGGAATAAATGAGAAAATGTTACTTTAAAAACAGTATAACTTAAGGATGTTGCTGTCATGAACTAGAGCAGAAATGAAGACAAACTCATTGAGACCTAATAGAAAAAAAAGATGTTACCAGAGCTGGTTTGTGTTGTGTTTGAATGCAAGTGAGAAGATAGTCTTTCCAACCTGGTGGCCACTTATTATAGGCAGCTGTACACCACAACTGCTCAAGAATCACTGGAAGATTTTCCTCCCATATTTTAAATTATGCCATCACTGGGCCAATCACTGGATGTGTGAACAAAGAACTTCTAGCAGTCTTGAGGAGGCTGCAGGATTCACTGGGTTGTGGAATTCAAAACTGTTTAGCAGAAGGGGGAATCAACAGAGATAGTAGACTCATTCAAAAGGGTCAATTATCCAGCCACTGAAAAAAGCTTGAGAATTCAGTAGGTGGGGGATGTGTTAACTATTGTCCAATCCAGACAGATCACCTGGCCAGGAACACATGTGGCTCACCTGCTAAAGAGAAGGAATGGATTATATCCCAGATCAGGGGTGAAATCCAGCAGATTCTGACAGGTTCTGAAGAACCGGTAGTGGAAATTTTGAGTAGTTCGGAGAACCGGCAAATACCAACTCTGGCTGACCCCAGAGTGGGGTGGGAATGGAGATTTTGCAATATCCTCCCCCCAGGAGTGGGGAGGGAATGGGGATTTTACAATATCCTTCCCCTGCCATGCCCACCAAGCTACAGAAGCTGCTGTATTACAATACTACCTACCTTCTACAGAGTTAATGAAAGATTTGTATTAGATGAGATCAATATGGAAAAAGTTTCTGCTCTATTCCAACAACATTCATAGATTAGTATATCAAAGAGCTGTGGCCTCACTCAGTTGTCTTTTTTTTTTAAATTAAAACTTTTTCCTGTAAGAATGGTGGCAAAAATTTCTTCGACTTTCTCTGATTCATTGTGAACACGATTATGTCACAAACAATGGTACCGGTAGTTTCAGTACAATGGTCTTGTTTGTATTCAGGATGCTTTTATTTTCTGTTTCTAAAACAGTAAATGCAATGATAAAAATGCAGAACTACAATTATTTTTGCTATTTTATTCATATTCCAAATAAAGAATTAAAAAAAAATCCTCCTGTGTAATATTTATAGAAGTGATTTCTACATATAAAAGTTGATTTATTTGATGAAGACAAAAAGACAAAAATAAATATGTTACTGTCATCTCTATGACTATTTAATTTATTTATTTTTACCCAACCTTTATCGTTTTTTAAATAAATAACTCAAGATGTGAACATACCTAATACTCCTTCCTCCTCCTCCTATTTTCCCCACAACCACAGATCGGATCAGCCAGGTAGATATTATGAAAGACAGATGGCTCTTCAAGTAACCAGCCCCTATGAAATATATGCTATTTGGGATATTATTTTCAAAATTCTGTTTATTAAATTATAATTGTTTCACTCTAAATTTGCCATAAAGTTAAACTTTCTGAGAGAGAACATCACTGATCTGAAATGCAAATTGGGATTAATACATAACTAGTGTTATAATCATTTTTTCTATTTTGTGGTTTACATGGGTCTGTGTTTGAAAATTGTTCAAAACCTGTGGCTGGTGCAAATTGCATCAGCTCATATACTGGCGGTAAGAACTGCTTGCAGTTGTATTGTAGATATCGCGTGATTTTCTGATGTTTTTAGTGCAATTCAGTGCTGGTTTTAACCTACAAAACCTTATGTGGCTTGGCGCCCAGATTTCTTCAGGAATGTTTTTTGAGGAGAAACCAGTTGATACTATGTGTTAATCCTGGGTAGGAATATGCATCATGCTCAATATCTATGAGGTATGAGAGATGGGGGCTCAGAGACAATGTTTTTCCCTGCTTTGGTAATCTTCCCCAAAGGCTTGGTTGGTCCCTATCCTGCATCTTTCCAAAGAACTCGTTTAGAAAGACTAAAATTATTATTTGCTGCCATTTAGATTAGATTTGACCCTATGGTCAAGATAACAATTATTGCACTAACCTATGAATATTTTGCTCGCTATTTTGATTTCACATTTGCATTTCATGTTATATTTTTAATTGCATTTGTACTGTAAATGACTTAACTTGATACATAAATATGGCAAGCAAATTTATTACTAATAAGATTATAGTCTGCTTTATGTAGCAGAAATATTGTCCAGACTCCCAGGGATTCAGGGTTATATTACTAAAGGGGTCAAACTGGACTTTTGAATTCCGCTTTTATTTGTTTTATTTTTTTTGTGTAAGTTTTTTTGGTGTAAGTTAACCTCATCACAGGGTTAACAAACTACTGTACATGTTGGGTTTGATTTCTTTCAGAATAGCAGAAACCATGCAGTTTAACTGAGTCTAGATGGTGCAGTCTTGGGAGGGGGTTGTCACATATAATCCATGATATATGTGATTTTGCCTGATCTACAAATTGGAGCATTTGTGCCACACAGTGCTACTTTTTGTTCTGTATGATAATTTTTTAGAAGAATAAAGTGCTTCAAGGTTCCCTGCCTTTCACAATCAACTTCCCTCAGGAGCTTTGCCGGATGCAAACAAACTCTTTTGGGAAAAAAATCTCTCGATTTTCCTTGGAAAATTGCAGCAATGTTTTTCTTAAATCTTTCACTGCATCAGGAAAAAGAGGTTTCTCCAAAGAATCAAAAGTACAAAGTAACCCTAAGACTCTTATCATATACTTAGATAATATTTAATTGCCATGTATATTGACGTTAAACTAATCTTCTTTCCTTCTTCTACCCTAAATTACATCATTCCAGCAATAAATTTTATTTCAGAAGTGATATCTGGGTGCGGTCATACGTTTTAACTAGTTCATACATTCACATTACATTATTGAATGTAACACAAGGATTAAGAACAAACCATCTGACCAAAATCAATAGAGAGAAATATTAAAATTAAACAGCAACTGTTAATTCTTCTACATCAGGCTGAGATGATGGGATAATATCAAAATAGTCAGTGCCAATATTAAGGAAGTATAGGCCTTACTGATCTCAATGTTTCGGTTCCAAACCTGTAAAATCAAAATCCTATCTCTTAAGTAATTATCAGTCTTAATGGGTGATTCATTGTAGCTTAGTGATACACACAGTGAAACTGAAATGTTATAAAAACCATATATATACCTCATGTTGACTTTGCTTCTTCCTGTCAATCATAAATCTCACCTACTGTATATGAGTAGAAAATTCTACGATGTCAAAAATAAACCTTTGGGAACTAGTCATAACAGGATGAGCAAGAAAAGGAAAGAAAGAAAATATAAGGAATAGTGACATGAGAAAAACCATTGAAAGCCTCTGCAGCAGTGAAGAAAAGACATATTGCCATAGCAACCGAAGACAGACTATTTTAGCAAAATTAATTTATTTGCATAAAATTGATCTGAAAATGTGAAGGACTGCTTTCTAAGGACTGGACACACTATAGTGTAGCAGAACTGTAGACAATGCTTGAAGCACATATGTTCACCAACCTTGCCTTTTACCCTACTAGATTTTGCAGAGTAATGTTGCCATGTAAATATATCTTTAATACTCAGTCCTTTAACACTTAGTCCTAACAAAAGACCTGAAGTCTGTAAAGTGCTACACGATCTTTGTTTCCTTCCAAAAATTTTTACACTAGTTGGGATGAGGTCTGCCTCAGTGGATTGGCCCCTTGCTAGTTGCTGTCAAGATTCCAGCACAACTCCAAACTCTAAGTAGTAATCCCATCAGGATATGCTGCTCATTGTAGTTTGTGGCCGTGGCAGTTGACTTGCTTGCCTAGAATAGCTGCCAATCTCTAGGTTTCACTTCAGCTTTCCCAACTGCTTGTTTTCTTACTTCATTTTCCTACACATTATCCCTTCTCTGACTTTACTTTTTCATTTGTAAGCTAAGGGCATGGGTGGCATGTGGCTGCCTCTGGACATCAGCACATCCTTGAAAATACCAGAATGTGACTCAATTATTACAAGCAGCTGGAAAACAGGCATGGATGCTTGTGAGTAAAGTAGTGAGTGAATTGAATGAATGAATGCATGAGGGGATCAGGGTGGGAAGCTTTTCTATGGGGCTGCAGCTGTTTTCCCAACAACAGATAGCAATCCCAGTTTCATTCCCTCACAGATAAGTAGAGCCTTGCCTCCTTGTAATATCAGCTGTAGCAGTTATTTCATAAATACTTGTACAGAAGCTTGGTTTCTTTGTATTTTTATTAAGAATTTGGAAAGAAGATAAAAACTAACAAGAACTAATATCAAAAAGGAAAGGGAAAAAAAGTGCAAAAAGAATAAAAAAAAATAGAAAGAATTATTTTCTGACTAGATGAATACCATGCTCCGCGACGAAACTATGTGATCGGGCTTGATAAATCGACACTTAGAGTTTGAAAATTAATGAGTAGTTACGATCAGCCTCTCCTCTCCCCTTCTGTCCCTCAGGCTAGCCCCACAAAAGCCTCTCCTCTCTATCCCCTTCTCTTCCTCAGGCTTGGCCCCTGGATCCTCTCCTGTCCTCTCCTATCCCCTTCTCTCCCACAGGCTGGCCCCATAGATCCTCTCCTCTCCCCTTCCCTCCCTCAGGCTTGGTCCCATAGATCCTCTCCTCTCCCCTTCTCTCCCTCAGGCTGGCCCCACAGAAACGTCTCCTATCCTATCCCTTCTCTCCCTCAGTCTTTCTATCCCCTTTTTTCCATGAGGCTTGCCTCACAGAAGCCTGTCCTATGCTATCCCATTCTCTCCAGAGTTATTTTCAATATTGGGAGGGGGAGTAGAATGTCTAACTAATTAGCATCAGAGCATGTTATAATAATATAGGAAATCCTAATGGTTATTTTGAAAAATCCTTTCTTAGTGAGCACCTAGAAGCCTAGGAACATACGTGGCAAATTTCAAGTTTGTAGGCTTTATGGTTCTGGAGATTTCGTGATTAATGCGTGAGTGTTTTCGCTTTTATATATATAGATTTTCTTTGCAGTAAATCTAAGTTTGAGGGAGACTAGCAGAGCCAGGGGGAGGAGTCAAATGAGGAATCAGTTTAGAGTCTCTGTGTGGTCACAAGAGGATGAAGTTCAAGGCTGAAACTTATCTAGTTTTATCTAGGTGAAAACTGTTACGCTGAGAAGATTGCTGCACATCACAGGCCTGAGCAATAAATCAGTAATTTTGAACTCTTTATGTCTATACCTGGCTATTTGTGCCTGACATTAATCTTCTTAGAATCACAAACTTTTCCCAGAGAGCAATAACAACTATCAGGATGGCAACTGACACCCAAGCAGAAGCGTCAGCTGATCAAGGAATAATGGATGTTATGCTGCGGTGTCAGGATGGAGAATGAAATGTGCAATTTTCTGGCAATGATGCTTTAGCTGGTGCAACACCAGTGATGGGTTGCTAGCAGTTCGCCCTGGATCAGGTCCGCCCACCCGCCAGATGAGCGCACACAAACGAACTGGTAGCAAACTAAATTGAAACCCACTAGTGTGCAACACATACAGAAACTGGCCCAGCCAGCACCTTTGGTTGCTCCGGCAGTCACAGCAACTACAGTAGTACAATCAGTGTTGCAAAGAAGCCATGGGAGTTTATCAGAAAGATTTGGAGGAGAATCAGAAAGGATGAAAATCTTCATAGTGCAGTGTGAATTGAATATGGGAATTTGATAATTAACAGAACTTCATGGACGACTTCAAAGGGCCCTTTGGAGATCCAGTAAAAGGAATGTCAGCGACTCACAGGATCCAGCAGCTTACACAGGACAATAGAAGGGACAGATTATACATAATGGAATTCAAATTAACCACTGAAAACCTGGACTGGAATGAGGCAGCTCTAACTGCTCAGTTTAGGCAAGGACTGAATGTTCAAATCGGCACTGAGCTGCTAAGGCAAGGAGTTCCTCAAAATCTGGGCAAAATCTACCAACTTTGTGTGATCATACACTCTCACTTGGAAGAGATTCAAAGCCAGTTTGAACAGCAAAGACAGCAGAATTCAAAGACTCACTATTCAACCTTTCCCTCACTGATGCTGATGAGAATTGAGTTTGGGGAGGAGGGTGGTGGTGGGGAGAAATTCAGAAAGGAGAGCAGCAGCTGCTGAAGAAAGATAGAGATAAAGAGACTTGACACTCTGTTTTTACTGTGGAAAATCTGGGCATCTACTAAGAACCTACCGTACCAGAGCCTCAGAAGAGGGGAAAGACTATCCAGCCATAGCAAAGGAGAGCACTGCACTGAGCGCAGTCTAAGCCCAGGGAAACAACAGCAATCTTTTGCTTTGTGTGTTTTACTCCAGAACATTGACTTCTCTAGAAACTATGACATTTTTAACAAAGAACTATTAGCCGTTAAATCAACTTTTGACCAATGAAGAGATTTTCTGGCCTGCATTGGCCCACAGTAGTCAATACAGACCATAAGAATCTGGAAATACTACAACAGATTAAGCCACTTTCTTCAAGGCAAATGAGATGGAGTCCGTTTTTTTCCCAATTTGACTTTTATATTCAATATGTCCCAGGCTCAAAAAATTTTTATGTCAGATGCACTTTCAGGTAAACCTCAGTACTCACAAACACCCCATGCACCAGTTACTGCAAGCATTTCACAACCTCCTAATTTCTGGCAAATTCCCATGCAATCAAAGTCTTGGGAGCCACATGAATGCCCCAGGGACTTAATTGCCAGGATCAAGACATAGCAACCCACTGAACAGTTCTCATGGGCCTAGATGGATGACCACCAGGAGGCCCCACCAGGTAATGTGTCCCCTTTTTTAGTAGAAGGAGGGAAGCACAAGGGAAGAATACTAGTTCTCCCATTTTTGAGAGAAGATGTTTTGCAGCTTTGCCATGATAATCAGACAGCGGAGCATGGGTTAGTGTTCAAGACATTGCACAGAACAGTAATAGATTTATGGTGATCGAAAATGGTACTGAACATCAAGGGTTTTTATTACTGACCTACCTCCAATCCATGGTTATAAATATGTAGTGGAACTATTTACCAAAATGGCTCATTTTATCCCTTGCAACTGTTCGCCCAGTGCCAAAGAAACAGTGCAACTCTTTTTGGACCACATCTTTTGCTATAGAGGCATGATATTCAGACCGATATCAGACAGAGGCAGTCAATTTACTTCCACGTTCTAGAGGGCACTGTTCCAACTTTTGAACATCCAGGTCAGCTTGTCCTCAGCCCATCATCCTGCCACAAATAATGACGCTGAGAAAACTAACCAGCTGCTGTATCAATACTTAAGATGTTACGGCACCTATAGTCAAGATAACTGGCCCGCATTGTTTCCCCAGCAGAATTTTTGTATAGTAACATTCTCCATACATTGATTGTTATGACCCCCCTTTCAAGCTTTGTATGGCAGATACCCGAACTGGCGGCTTCAAGGGAGGAAGCCTCTGTCGCAAGGCCGGTGGATTTTTGTAACAGCAGCTGGCTGCCCAAGCCCTCTTGAAACAGCAGCTGGAGCAGACTAAATAGCCTTACAAGGCAGCTGCAGATGCCCTTTGACAGGAAGGGCCACTAATTGCTGAAGGCTCTTTACCATTCTTACGTTTCTTCTAGACTAGAGCCTCTAAGAAGCTGGATGCCATATTCATAGGCCTTTTATGATCCTCCAGCAGATTAAACCTGTGTTCTTTCATTTGCAATTGTCACCCTCCATGAAAGTCCATCAAGTTTTTCCACCAGTTCTTGCTAATCAAAGAAAAACCTTCTATCTCCTTGCATTCTCAACACCCACTGAGTTTTAGTTATCTTAGTTGTCTTAAATATAACTCCTACTTTATCAATTTCATTGTCTTTGAGACAGTAGGTCTCCAAATGGCTGATTTAACAGCAATTCTTATAAATTGGTCATTGTGACTTACTGATTATAGATAGTTCTTGCACCTTTTAATCCAATGTTTAGGGAACAAAACAGATTGGGGAGGGCGCAATAATGAATAAGGGGAAGAAAGTATAGGGAACGATCCTTCAGACCTACCTTTACTTCCTGAGATGCTTTATTGCTATTTCATATTAACCTGTTATTCTCTTTCTTTTTTACTGACCTTAAGCTTTTTGGTAAAATATTCCATGTGAATCTTTAAATTGACATGGAATTATCCAGTGTCTTTTTTATTTCATTAGAATCACTAGAATCAATTTTGACAGCCCCAAAAGAGGATAACTGTACACAGAATTATAATATGGGTAATACGGTATACATTATTTCTACTTTTTTTCTCCTCTTGAAAGAATTGCTATAGAAGCTGCAAAATATGGGATTTTGAAAAGTTGATTCTACAAGGTAGAGTGAGAAATAGTTTGTTGTAACAGTCTGAAAATGATTATGTGTTTTAAATATTGTTTTTTCTTCATATCGCATTGAAATTTTATACAGATTAATACATTATCATTTAACAATGAGTAAGACCAGTGTTTGAGAATGAATCTGGAAATATACTAAAAAATTAAATGAATTCTATTCGATTTAAGGTTTCTTTTTTCATATTTGCTCTATTTATTATGCATGACATTTTTTATAGGTTTGCACATTCCTGATTAACGGATACATTACACTTAATACAACATCAAATAATATTTAACATTATACTAATAGTCCTCGAGTTATGACCACAATTGAGCTCAAAATTTATGTTGTTAAACGAAACATTTGTTAAGTGAGTTTGCCCATTTTATGACATGATTGCCACTGTTGTTAAGGGATTCATTGCGTGGTTAAGGGATTCATTGCATGGTTGTTAAGTAAATCTGGATTTCCCATTGACTTTGCTTGACAGGTTGCAAAAGCTGATCATATAACCCCAAGACACTGCAACTGTCATAAATAAGAACCAGTTGCCAAGCATCTGAATTTTGATCATAAACCATGGAGTGGTGCAACGGTTGGAAGTGTGAAAAACAGTTATAAGTAACTTTATTCAGTGCCATTGTAACTTTGACTGTCACTAAATGAACTGTTGTGAATCGAGACTACCTGTATATGACTTGAAACAGTTCCTAATCAAAACAAAACAAATAAAGGGAAGAAAAGGAAAGGGGAAAAAGTTAGAAATGAAGACGTACTTTAAAGATTACATTGGGATTAACAATGATAAAAATAGAGGGGTTAGAAAGAGACAAGGAGAGAAAGAAAAGGGGAAGAGACAAAACATAAAAAAATTAAATGATTACACTGGGATTAACAGTGGTAAAGCAAGAAAGGTGAATAGGGGAAAAAGGAGGAAAGCAGTTGGAAATACAGGGCAAACTAGGAGAGCAACGGGCTTTAAAACTAGGGGAAAAAGGGAAAAAGAAAATAAGAGGATGGGATAAAGGATAGTAAGATTTATAATTATAAATGAATGGTAGTAAGTTTAATAGATGTGATTATAATATTTGGAACGTTTTTAATGGTAATAATGGACTTCAGCTAAAACATTTGAAATTATATCATATTGATGTAGAAATGAATGACTTTAAAGTGAAATGTAGTAATATATTTGAATGCAATATTTGGATAAATTGGGGGGGAAGAGAAATGGAAAAGAGGGAAGGAATGGGTTATATATGAAAAAGGTATGAATATCAAGATTTATGATTGGAATATTGGTATTTAGGAAAAATATGTGAAAAATATATATATATTAAAAAAGGAATGGAAAATTGCATTTATATACTTAAGTAAATTGTAGTATTGTATTATTTGGTTAATCTGATAAAAAGAAATGGAGAAGAGGGAAGGAAATGGGCTATATATGTATAATTGTATGAATATTAAATATTTATAATTGGAATAATGGAATTTAGGGAAAATATTTGAAATTATATTATGGTTAAGTTGGAAAAAAAGAAATGGAAAAGAGTGAAGGAAATGGGTTATATATGTAAGTGTATGAAAATTAAGATTTATAATTGGAATAATGGAATCTAGGGAAAATATGTGGAAATTAATAAAAAAGAAATGGAAAAGAGGAATAATTGTAAAACTGCTGAATACTAAATATCTATGATTGGAATAATGGAACATAGGGAAAATATTTGAAATTATATTGTATTATGAAAAGGGACTAATGGGAGAATATTTGAATAAGATAATTTAGAGTTAGGTTTAGATTTTAGAAAAATGATTGATTTCAATTTAAAGGGTTTCAATTTGAAAAAAGTAAAGAGAAGAGTGGAAAAAGAAAAATTGATTAAGATTAGCGATTAGGGCGAATGGTAATATTGTTTATATATTAGAAGAAATAGAAGGAAAATAAAATTAAATTAGAGAGAAAGAATTTTATGGTGAAAAGTGAAATATATAAAATGGTGTTTGAGAAACTAAAAGCGGTACAAATTGTGACTCGGCCAATATTCTGTTCAGAAAAAATGCATTGTTTGTTTGCTTATGTGTGTTTGAAAAAAATAAAAAACTTTTATATATATAAAAAAGAAACAGTTCCTAATCCTGGCATCCTAAGTATACAATTCTGTAAAAAAAAAGTGGATGGAACATATGTTATCATGTACAAATTTTATATGTTAATGTTCATGATATAGGAAATGTCTTTTAAATCTCACAGCAAATTATCTATCTATTCTTTTTACAAGTATAATAAAAAGTTATATTTTAAATATTATTATGATAAGCATTCCATTAAAATCATACCTTTATCCTTTATAAAGAAAGCAAAAGTCCTTTAATCCTCATTATGAAAGAGAACCAGAAGAAAACACTAAAAAAAGAAGAAGATACTCTATAAGGTGTGGAATACATTACAATGAGTTTATTTTTCTGTATAAAAATAGATAACGTCATGCAAATATTTATTTTATTTCATATGAGCATAGCTCATCTAGCGGTGAAATTCATTGGGTAATGTTGGGACAGCCGTTATCTCTCAACATATAATCTACTTCACTGTCACCTTATTGGTGACAGCATATAAATGTAATAAATAAATAAATAAAGTATATAAATAAAGTAAATAAGTAAATAAATATAGTAAATAAATAAATACAATTATTTATTAGATAAAACAAGTACTAAGAGCCAGTTTGCTGTAGTGGTTAAAGTACCAGGCTAGAAACCAGGAAACTGTGAACTCTAGTCCCATTTCAGGCATAAAACCAGCTGAGTGATCCTGAACCAGTCACTCTGTAAGTCTTAGAAAGCAGGCAATGGTAAGCCACTTCTGAAATGTTGCCAAGCTGGAGCTTGTCCAGGCAATTGCCAAGAGTAAATACTGATTTGAAAACAAACAAACACACACACACACACACACAAAACCCAAGTACTACAAACTGGGATACACAAGTTTCAAATCTAAATCACTTTGAAACAGCACTTTCTCAATTCTATTAGAGAAAAGCAAGAAAATATTTCATTGCCAGTTTCTGACACTCACAAAATTTGACTCTCCTCCCCCAGAAAAAGAATTCTTTATCTGAGATTTTAAAAAAACCCATAGAAACAAAAAATAAAAATGTGATGTGACCACCATCACTTAAATTTCATTATTGCTGAGTGGAGGGTGAGTTTTTTTTTTAAGTGACCAATGTAATTTTGCTTCCAAATTATGGCACCTTCCAGTCAACTTGTCAGCAAGTCACAATGGCTGACTCTTTTGGTAGCTTTTCGTAATAAGATCCCAGGGTGAATAAAAATCGATAAATTTGGGGGGGGGGCTTCTGGTTTGCCATCGCAGCTAGATCGGACGTGAGGAGCAGGGCTCCATGAACTTGCACTGAATCCTCCTTGTTGGAGGGCCCCCAAGGGGCTAAAGTCACCCTGTAAGAGTGATGAAGAAAGGAGGGGCACCCTGCAGGTTGTAGAGAGCGGCACTCTCTAGCCGGACCCAGGGATTCCCTCCCATTCGACGACGAAGAGGAGAGGCAGCCATTATGGCTGCCGTGAAGCTGGGGCAGCTGAAGAAACGAAGAATGTGCTGGAGCGGTGCAGATGAACAGTGACTGGAACTGGGTGAGGTGATTCTGTTTTTACCTAGAACCTAAACCCGAAGAAAATAAACCCTGGAAAAGAGACTTTTTGAAATGCTTGTCAAAGCGGCAAATAATTACAGAGAGATAAATTATAGACCCGAAAGAAAAGGAACTAAAGGAGGAGTGCAAAATCTTTAAAATATAGAAAGGTTGGATTTTTAAACTTTATTGGCAATATTTTGGTAAGGCATTTGAAAATGCTGGAATTATTTGTCTGAATATTGACTATTTGCAAAAAACTGAAATAAATATGTTAGATTTTGTGCAACATTGAAATTTAAGATGAAGGTGCCATCTACTGGTGAATGGAATATATACTAAAGTCCTACAACCTTGGGAAGTACTGATAAGACAAAAGGGGACAAAAGTAGAACTCAATAACACCTGGAGGACTGCTATGCTATCTACTGTTCTATATCTGTCTACTTCATGGTTACTGGAAGTTTAACTGTGAGATTATGGAAGGTATCTAAAGAAAGCAACTTTTAAATGCCAGGATCTATGACTGAATTTACAGAGTGGATTTAAGGAGACATTTGGAAATCTTCCTGGATTACCTAAATGGAACTAACTGACTAACTGTGGGACACAAAGAACTATAACTATTGCATTCCCCTGAGGAGCAACGCTAGGATTGAGCAAACGGTTTCTAAGATGGCTTTCTGAGGTCATAGACAATTGAGACTTGGGGCGGTGACAGACTACTGACAGGCTATTGAGTAATATTTGGACCTATCAAAATAAGGCAAGATGTTGCATTAAGGGGAGATGAGTGGATTTCAAAAAGAAATTGTATTGATGCTCCAAAGTACTTATGATCTGTTGATAAAGAACCACAGGGAGATAAAAGATTTAATGCATGACAATGTGGGAAAATCAGAAAATGTTCAACAAGGGACAAGGAATAAAGATTGTAAAACACAGAAGATAGAGAAGATAATAAAAGACCAGAGGAAAAGACAGAACAGATAAATCAACAAATAAAACAAGAAGAGAAGGAGAAGACAATAAAGACTTATGTATCAAATAAGGGACAATATATATTAAGAGATCAAAAAATGGGATTGGATAAAAATAAAGATATTTTTGAAGAGAAGATAGGGGCTTGGGCAGATCCTCTGGAGGTATGGCAGCAAAAGATAGTAGAGATGGAGACATACTTAGGTGTAATAGGAAAGATATGTAGACAGAGACAAAGACACAAGGGAGGAGTTTGGGAGACAAGCCAAAAAATGAATAAGAATTGAAACACTAAAGCGGGCAAGAGATGATGGTTAGAAAGGGAATGCTATTTAATATATTGAGAGCTAGAATAGAGGCAGAAACAAGATCAATGGGGAATATTATTATACATATTTTTATATAATATACTAATATAGTAATAGCTAGATGTAAAGATTAGATGTTGAAAGATGGTATCATGATATATGTTTAAATAATATTGTGATTGTTATTAGAATGGCGCATAAAAACACTGAACAACTAAACAATGAAGGAAAACACTCTAATACAAATGTGTATAATAATACCACAATTACATAAATATGATTAATGTAACAAATATTATTATCTTTTTTATTCATTAAACATGAAACTCAGTCAATTGAACATTTAAAAATGTGTCATAAATACGATTGACTGGTGCTAATGGTTGATATGGGTTGCTGCCAGTATCCTAGATATCAACCAAGTATCTTCTTAAAATATATGATGTTCCGAGTAGCGCAGTTTTTTGCAATTCCGCTGGTGTTATTGCAGGAAGCTGCAATTTTTTGATGTGTTTTGTAAAATTCTTGGACATGGTACCAAATGCCCTGATGACAATGGGTATCATTGTTTCATCCATAACTGTAGTTTCGATGGCCAGGTCATGATATTTCATGATTTTTTTCCAGTTCTTTTTCTTCGACTCTGGCGTCTCCTGGTACAGCAATATCAATAAACTGTATGCTTCAGCCCTCGACAACCATGATATCTGGTGTGTTATGTTCCAAATGATGACCCGTCTGTATTTGAAAGTCCCACAAGATCTTTACTGTCTCATTTTTGATAACTTTTTCCACTTTGTGCTCCCATGACTTTTCGGATACAGGTATGTCATATTTTTTACATAATGAACAGTAGACTAATTTAGCAATTTGATCATGTCTAGCTTTGTAATCAGTTTGCGCGATTTTGCTGCACTCACATATTAAGTGTGAAACAGTTTCAACTTTGTCGTTGCAAAGTCGGCAGTTTGGATTGTCAGTGGATTTTTGTATCATGCCATTAATTTGTAGTGCAATGTAATCTAACAATTATTATTATTATTATTATTATTATTATTATTATTATTATATACTTTATTCATTAAACAGGAAACTCAGTCAACTGAATATTCAAAAATACATCACAAATACCATTGACTGGTGCTAATTATGATGATGATGATGATGAATGATACCCAGATGCCTCACTGTTCATATAATGATATTGATGTATATCCAAAAATAATTTTAAAAAATTGATGATTTTTTAAAAAATTAAATTGGATTTTTTAAAATTTAAATTGGATTTTTTTATTTTTATCAAATTTATTTTAATAAAATGCTTTGGAGAAAAAATCTATCTAAAGATAGTTTTCTATTTAAGACACATTAAAAATTAATACATTGTTCAGCATGAAATGGAGCTTAGTTATGTAGCATGAGGCTGTATAGTCTGCAATATTGGGACTGTTGGTAAGTTAACAGTGGGTCAGAGGAGGAGCCGCTGCGGGACAGAGATGACAGTTGCTCTTTAAAAATCATGATTTAAATTAACTTGATTTAAATCAAATCTACTCTGTAAGATCCTGGCACAAGCTCAGAAAGCCTCTGCAATTTGCTTTCTCCTTTCACCTTTTGACATGAGTTATATAGCATTACATTCTACAGAAATCTGTAGAAATTTTCCATGCAATGTAGTTCTGCTGTTTTCAGATCAAGGCTGCAAATATTCCCACAACTTTGAAGTCTCCTGTCATCTTCTCTGGCTCCCACTTCTCTTAAGTTACTCTCTAAAGTAAGATACTATTGCCCTGTTCTTGATTATCTTCTGAGTTCAATCAACCTTCTTTTCCTGGGAATAATATATAGTATACTGGTTGACACCACCACCACCACCACCCCAGGAATAATTGAAGTAACCGGGATAATTTTATTTAATATCTAAGGCAGTATTTCAGCTATCAAGGCAAGAAGTGTAGTCAACAATTTTACAAAATAAATACAATCCCCTGCCTAATCTATATTAAATGTGTAAATTATTTCCTTCCTTCTCAGTTATACAGTACAAGCTAACATTTGATTTTTTTAAAAAAATAGATATGCAACAGATTTTAGAAATCAGATTTCTTTGCTATTAGCACAAAAATCAATTTCTGACAGACAACCCCCTTCCCCCTTGTAGAAAGTCAGCACCTACCCCCCAGAAGAATGAAATATTTTTGGAAATATTAAAAAGGCAGAATATTATATTTCCCTAAAGGAGAAATGAGAAACATGCTCTTAAAGACAGAAAGCAGACCCAGTCTTTCTTAATAGTCCCCAGCAGATATTTGTGCCCATTAAGAAAGATTGGGCCAGCCTATTCAGAAACCAGTCCCAGTTTCCCTGCCCCAAGCAGAAACTGAGGAGGCCGGCTTTTAGAAATGCAGATTTGGTAACCCATTCAAGACAGGTTATTTTGAAACAAAGGCAGAATGGTAGGATTCGAAGCAGCCCCTCACCCAAGATTCAACAGAGGATGAAAGCCATTAAGCCACAATAGGAATTGCCCAACACTCTTTCAGAACACAACGCCCCTTCATTGCACCATCCCAGAAGAGTCCAAACTTGGGAGCTCAGATAAACAATAAGACAGAGGTTGACCAGATTAGCTCAAATAAGCACCTAGGATTTGCATTTCCTCTTTTGTCTATAGAGCCAGCTATGACCCTTGCATAACCCCTACATGACCTCATAGGAATCTGACAACAGCCAATAGAATACATGTTCTTGCACAGGAACAGGAAGCTCAAACACAAAGCCAAGAGAAGGTATAAAAACCCCCACTCTCAACTCCATTTTGTCAGCTGCCCGGAACCACAAACCCATGGGGTTCTGCTTCATCAATAAACCATCTTTCCAATCAGCCTCCATGTTTCCAGTGTCTTTCTCCCAGCTTGGAACGGAACCAGGATTTTCCTTCCAACACCCTAATTATCATAGGTTATGGAATATTTCAGAAAACATGGATATTGGAATAAAAGCATATTTAAACCAACGGTTACAAACTGGGAGTGGAAATAATTTTTTGTCCCCCTCTATATATTTTATATTATAAAATATATTTTATTTTAGATAAAGTCTTCCTTAGTGATCTGTCCCACTTTTCACTTTATGTATTTTCTATTTTCAGAAACAAGTTCTTCTTCTTCCTTTTTTCCCAATGGAATTGTTTGCATTTTAAAAAAAAGTACTGCAAATAAAAGTCTTAAAAATATCTATTCATCTTAAGCTTCTTTTCCCATTAGTTTTCCTGCTCAGGAATCATAATTATTTATGTTCTGAATTTATTAAAATCCAGTTTTTTGAAGTCCAAGATACAAATTCAATTGCACTGTTTTAGTTATCCTTGAATGTATGATAATGATTCCTCTATGTTCATTTTTTTGTTCATTTTGTTGACTTAGTTTTCCCTTTTGGTTAATATCAAGTGAAAGATTTCTTATCCTCTAATTTGTCTTTCCTTCTCTAAAGAAAAACCGGTTAACAATTTTGGAACTGCCTGAAAGGACCGTACTTGGCAAAGTTTCTCTCTCAACAGAGTAGAGGTAATTCAAGTCCCCTACCACTATTACTTCAGGCTTGTTTGAAAGATCCGCATTTTAGTTTTAGAAAACATCATCCATATATTGAACATAGTTGAACATGCAATTGTAGACAACTATAGCAATTTTGCTCTTACTGTTTTTTCACTTATTTAACCAGTTCTGGATTAACAGTTAAGGAAACTAAATATGTGCATAAGGCAAGACCCCACGGTAAGGGGGACACCACATAGGTTCCCTCCCCCCATTACATCTTTAACTCTTTCACTGCCACACTGGACTGGGTTTTTTTTAGCATTTTTTGAGTCTTAATGTCTTGTCAGACTGTAAGCAATGAAAGGGCAAAGAGGCACCATTGTTGAATTATGCTTAGGGCATCAGTTGTTCTCAATCTGGCCCTGATATAATTACAGAAAATACCTATGATTATCCAATTAATTCATTTGGGTTTCTGAGCAGAGGAAGATAGTTCTAACATACTGTGCAAATTATTCCCCCTTTCTATGGCTTCTTTACATTTGAATAAATTTTATTTTTCAGATGCTATGTGTGTCATTTATGGAAAAGATCTTGCTATGTTTCTATTGTACCTCCTAAATCATGTTTTTCTTCAAATGCTAGGATGTGGAACTCATTTTCTTTATTTTGTATACTCTGAGAATCAATGTATAAATAAACCCATGGATTTTATGAGAAAAAGAGCCTTGGGGGCAGAGCAGACTAAAATGCTGTTAAGTAGCACCAGCTGCCTGCAATTACTGCAAGTTCAAATCTCACCAGGCTCAGGGTTGACTCAGCCTTCCATCCTTCCAAGGTAGGTAAAATGAGGACCCGGATTGTGGGGGCAATAAGCTGACTGTATAAAGAAGAACACTGCTTAGGGGGGGCCGAAAGCCCTACTAAGCAGGTATATACAAAAGTATGAAGGCTATTGCTTAACGCATTGTAAGCCATCCTGAGTCTCCGGAGAAGGGCGGCATATAAATCAATCAAACAAACAAACAAACAAACAAACAAACATTCTTGTTTGTCATTGAGTGGCTTAATGGGTTCTATTGCAGCAACATTATAACTTCTGTCTATAGTGCACAACTATACAGCATATAACTGTAACCTGGGATCCAGACATCAATGTCTTCTACCAATATTATTTCAAGAACTCTTCTTTTCCAGTACCTTACATGGATTAGAAAGATGGATGGGAATTCCATCTCAATTTACAAGGTTCTTAACTTTCCTTCCCAGAATTTCAAAAAATACAGTGATATGGTTGTAATTGCAACATTATTTGTCCCCACATGGATTAGCAAGAAGAAATAATTATCAGTGGAGTTACTGATTTATCTTCTTGCAGAATAAAACTGCGTGCAGTCTGCCCTTCAGGGACTCACAGCATCGCTTTTTTCTCCCCTGAAGACTCAGGGCCTATTTCATCCATGAGAGGCTGATGTTTGTTTCTGAGTAACAATTTCTGAGTAAGATATTGTTTCTGAGTAACAATAATGAAAATATCTTTTATTTTCTTTGTTTCTGACTGTCGTTGTTATTCACTGGGCTTATTTCTTTGATTCTCTTTCTTATGGAGAATTACCTCCTCCATTGCTCTTTCAGTCACAAATGTTTTTCTGATATTATAAAACGCAATCTTCTTGTGTCAGGTGAAGTATAGTTGCACTCTACTTCCTTCCTTCGGTTACTGTTATGAGATTGTACATGCTGCAAATATATATCAGCTTGTCTCAAGTAGGATTACAGACATGCCTGAAGCACTTAACTACAAAGTCCAGTCCATTTCCATTCAGTTTCTTAATGTACCACTACTAGAACTTTATTTCTTTCTTCTTCCTTAGACTCTCAGAAAAAAAATTGTTGGATCTTCCCCTTAAACTTTTCAACTATGAGCTCTTTTGGACTTTTTACTTAGGACAGTGGTCTGCAACTTTAGACACTCAAAAAGCCATTTGGACCCATTTCCCACAGAAAAAAAAACACTGGGAGCCACAAAACCTGGGTGGCCAATTTGATATCACTCGCTCCCACTCAGTCACATGATACACGCACACACCCTCCCCCTCCCCCGGTAGGGGGAAGAAACCCCTGAACTGGTTCTGGGTGATGGGAATTTGATGTCCAGAGGCTGATGAGCCCAGGAGCAGCTCGCTGATGATCAGCTGGTCGGTGGAGAGCCGAAGACCAGTCGGCTGGTAGGGAAGTGGGGCATCACAATACCGGCAGCTCTGCAGGAAAAGGAACTGACATCCGCTTTGCATTGTAATGGGCTCCAGAAGGAAGAGACCCTGTCTCCCCCATTGTGAAGCGCGCTAAATTTCACTGTGTTGCATAAGGCGCGCAAGAGCAGCAGACAGGCTATGGAGGCAGCAACAGCAAATGCACCGTGATGCACTGTGATGAAGGCGGAATGCTGTTTCGGCAAGCGCTTCACTCCCACACTAAGGTTCCGGCCATTTCCACTGCCATGATAGGGTGACAGCTCTTTCATCCCTCTGCCGCAACAGGGCGACAGGGAGTTGCAGCAGAAGGATGAAAGAGCCGCATGCGGCTCTGGAGCCACGGGTTGCCAATGCCTGACTTAGGAAGAACATGTAGATTGTTGGCACTTTGGAAAGACTTTATTCCAAAAACTATAGATGCAACCTCCCTTAAAAAAAAAGACTTTCCACTATGAACTGATCAAAGCCCTGTAACAAGACCAAGGTATGTTAATGGGATTGTAGGTAGTTGATAAAAGGCTTCAGTCACTCAACTAAGCATTTATAGGTAGAAAAGGCAGCAAACCAGGTCAGAGAAGCTTCAGCTGGTGTTCAAGTCATTTTACACATAGATAGCTTAAGGCCCCCTTTTTATTTACTTATTTTTATTCTGCTTGTTTTTTTAATAAATAACTCAAGGTGGCAAGCATATCTAAAACACCTTCCTTCTCCAATTTCCCCCACACAACCCTGGAATAGATTGGGCTGGGACAAAGTAACTGGCCCAAAGTCACCCAACTGGCTTTCATACTAAAGTGGGACTAGAACTCAAAGGTTTCTTGATTTCTAGCCTGATGTCTTAACTACTCAACCAAACTGGCTCTAAAAATGGGAAAGAATATGTACAGACAACAAAACTGATCTCCTAAAATGCCATAAATACAAGAACAGTAAGACATTTTGCAGCTGCCTCTCATATTTGAAAAATTGAAAAACCACAGGGATAACAATGGATGTTTCTTTCTGGAACTGTGCTTTCCTGCCATGGATTGTAATCTGTTTCTGTGTAAGACTCTGCAAATTAATAGCCATGCAGCATGCCCTAAAACTGCTACTGATGTTGATGTAATGGATTTCAAAAATAATTTACTGAAATGTCCAGAGCCTGCTTCTTTTCCAACAGTTCCTCGAGTGCTTTCTATATTTAAATATCTTTTGTGGCCACAGACCATGGCCATGGACCACCAAGACTTAATTCATAACATTTTTTTGAGGTTTCATAGATCACCTGTGATGACATCGTGGCCCCCCAGGGGTCCATGGACCACACACTGAGAACAACTGGTCTATCCTATAACAGTGTATAAAGTCAAGATGGTATTAGTCTTATAAAGTCAAAAAGAAAAATGTGGTCCAATGTGAAACACATTGAACCAACAGTGTGCAACAACTGTATCAGATCCCCAGAAAAATGGCACAGCCTGCATACACTTAGACTGGAACACATGAACAAAACTGAACATAGCAGCTCTTTCCTGCTACAGATGACATTCTTCCTCACCCTGTAGGTGCTCAAGTTATTTTATGCTTGATGACGGCCGTTTGACTATTTAAAAGTTCCCCAGTAACCAGTATGTATATACTCGAATAGAAGCCGAGTTTTTCAGCACGTTTTTCAGGCTGAAAAAGCCCCCCTCGGCTTATATTCGAGTCACGAAAAAAAAAAGCCTTTTTAAAAGAAAACAAATGAGTAGACCCCTGTCTGCAAAAATAGAAAAAACAGCCCCTTTCAGCCTCAGTATAGGTTAATTACCATCAGTTGATTTGAAGAGCCTCCCGACTCTCAGCTGATTTGCTCTCAGCAGTTTTACCGGGGCTCTGTTGCTAGCTAGCTGCAAAGAGGTAAATTGCCGGAGCATTTTCCCTCCCCCTCCCAGCTATGCTAAAAAAGCGAAACTGAAACTAAAGCAGGGTCTTTGCTGCAACGTGACAAAATGAGGCAGAGAGAGATTTCTTTTTCTTTTGCTTGCAACGTTGGAAAGGCAGATTTCTTTTTCCTCATCAAAAAAAGTAGGTGCAAACAATGGGAAATTCATGGCAAATGGCAAAAGAGGAGAGTTCAAGATTTTAAAACACAAAAGAGAAAGCTCTATTTAACTAGGGAATTGTAATAATTGAGATACTATTACTTGTATATTGTGTTGAAAGCAGAAATGGTTAAATTGTGGTTTGGAAGAATATATGGGGGAAATTATTTGGTTTATTATTATTGGTAAATATAATTACCGGTAATTGATTTATAAGAAATTGGATTGCATGGAAATAATTGGAATATTCATGTTCATATTGATTAATATACAAAAAAGATAGTTATATAACTAATTGATTTATATTAAAATGTTGAATTTATATTGAACAACTGTAATATTACATAAGTAACCAATGTGAGGATGGATATAAAAATAGATGACAATGGGAAGGGGTATAATATAGAATAGAAGTGAAAAATTGAATTTGATTAAGATTAGAGATGAGGATGAAGGGTAATATTGGTTTTTTAAAAAAATAGATGAGGAATAAATATGGCAAAAAGGAAATATAGAAATTGTAAATTTAAGTGAAATAACTGAACACTGTTTAAATTTGTGAACCGGCCAAATACTCTGTTCAAAGAAAATACATTGTAGTTTGTATATGTGTTTCTAATTATTGCTATTTATTCATATTTGTTCTCTTTTATTCTTTAAAGTTTAACAATTCATTCTTTATCTTAGTATCTTTATATTTGTTTGGGGTTAGTTTTATTCCCTTTCATCTTTTTTATTGTACAGCAATCTTTCTCCTCAAACCTACCACCTCTCTCTTTGAGGAAGGGGGGAGAAAGAGAATGAGAGAGAGAGTGGAGGAGAGAGAGAGAGAAAGAGGGGGAGAGAGAAAGAATGAGAAAGAGAGGGGGAGAGAGAAATGGTAATAAGATAGGGCAAAAACGTAAAATGTGAGGAGAGTCGTAAGTTCGAGGACTGGTCACAAGTGCGAGGACCAGTCAAAAATTACT
>WNWU01013802.1:9472783-9538512 GCA_012654045.1 Ptyas mucosa
AAAAGGACTACCCAGAGGGCTGAAAAAAGTGATTTCTGACAGGTCCTTGCACTTTTGACCAGTCTTTTTTTATTTTGAAATTTACCAGTGGCCGCTGCATTTCCCACCCCCAGCTTATACTCGAGTCAATAAGTTTTCCCAGTTTTTTGTGGTAAAATTGGGGGTCTCGGCTTATATTCGGGTCGGCTTATACTCGAGTATATACGGTAAGTCACTCAAAATTAAAAGACCCCTTAATTCATTATACTCCTATCTTTCAATTGAGGTTGAAGGTGAAGAGTATGCCAAGAGAGGGCCTAACTTATTACTGTAGTTTTTTGGATGTACTCTAAACCCAAATCAGTTGTTAGTGAACTTTCAGGAACAATTTAATAATTATAAAGAAATCTTACATGACTACAAATAAAATATGTACATCTTCTTGGTGTTCATAAACTCAGATGTTGTTCTTCATATGGCTCCTGGGTAGCATATCCACCACAAAGCTAATTTTGTCCTTTACAAAACTAAAATTATACCCTTGCACAACTACTTTCTTGCAACCATCAAAATGCAGATTGATTTAGCTACAATTAAAAGTCATAACTGCATAGATACTGACAGTATTTATTTTTTATTTATTTGATTACTATAGCCACGCATCTCAATTAAGTGATTCTGGGTGACATCATAATCAAGATAATCAAGGGGGGTGGGGGGGAGAAAATGTTTGTACTTTTGAAAAACTTTTTAAATAAAAATAATAATAATAATCAAGATAATCAACAGGTCACTCGGGGAAGCATACATTATAACCAAGATACAACTTCTCCAAAGCACTGAATGGAATATCTCTTATCTATATCAATGGAGAAGGTAGTTAGAGAGTGTATTGTGTTTGTTTCATGGCCTAGGCAACAATCTATTTGCCAGTCTTCTACTTTCTGAGATTAGTAGCATGTCATATAACCCTTTCAGTCAAATGTTATCTGGAACCGCCTTTTCCTCCACTAATTATATCAAGATATTAATCATCAGAGCTTCTCATGCACAGTAGAATTTATGAATACTCGCATTATGAACTCATGAGTTTAAGCTGAATTCCTGAGAATTTAACCATATCATCAGTTATCCCCGCCCCCCTTCTTGATCTAGTACAGTGATGGTTAACCTTTTTGGTGCCGAGTGCCCAAAGTGCGCATGCACACGCGCATGCATGCACGTGTGCCAGAACCCCGAAAATGCAATGTGAGTGCCACCCCCACGCATGCGCCCTGCCCCTGTGCATTCATGCACGTCCCCCACGCATGCACCCCACCCCTTGTTTTGGCTTCCAGGTTGCTGCAGGAGGCTTTCCAGACCCAAAATGTGGTGCAGCCCCCCGTGCATGCCATAGGTTCACCATCACGGATCTAGTATGATCTTTCCTAAATCTTGGGTTTTGTTTGCCTTGACTAGTCAGGAAAGTTAGAATCAAGACTTCAGCAAAATCTCATTTGCTATTGTTTTCCAGAAGATGATATTCAGAAGTATGTTCCCCCTAATTCTGGAGGTACAGTTCTTATAAGTTAATTATCCATGAATTACTTGGACAGTGTTTTAAAGCTTCTTCTGTTGGTAGTATAGAAAGTTAGCACCCGTCCTTCTCTTAGAAGAATGAAATATTTTGAGAAATATTAAAAAGGCAGAATATTATATTTCCCTGGATGGGAAATGGAGAAACATGTTCTTGGAAGCAGCCCCCACCTTTCTTTTTTCTTTTTATTATTAAAGTTTTTATTGGTTAAAAATAAACAATATTATCACTTACAGTATGTGGAATTTTCATTATCCTTTTACAAAGATAATATATATTTTCTTTTTTTCATATACAGCAGATCTTCCCTTATTAAAAATTTCAAATTTAACAACCAGATTTATACAAAAATATCAGTTCAGTATCCAGAGTAATATTAAAGTTTACAAAAATAAGAGATATCATAAAAGGCACAAAGTAATAGATTCCTCCCACTTCATCATTTCTTGGTTCTAGATCTCAAGGTTCTGGCCTTAGCACCCCCCTCCTCCTGGACCGCCACGGCCTCGCCCGCCCCCGTTCCTTGATCATCTGGTACCTCCCCTTCCTCGGTTCCTGTATCTTCACCCTCTAGGAGGGTCTTATGTTGCCCCAAATAGGCCTGAGCCTCCGCCACACTATTAATTTTCTTCCTACTGCCCCCCCAGAAAATCATCAAACCTTCCGGCATCAACCACCTGAAGGCAACTCCCTTAAGGTACAATTTATTTGATAAAAAATAATAATTTCTTCTTAATTCTCGTACCTGTCTAGGGATCTGCTTCAGAATGGTGACCTCCTTGCCCCTGTATTTCAGCGCCCCCGATCTTTGAATTCTCAGTATTTCATCTCTCGTTTCCCTTCTCACAAATTTAATGTGGACCTCTCTTGGGACACTATGTAAAATTGCATATTGTGAGTTTACTCTATAAACTAGATCCATATCCCATCTCATAAAGTCCAAATCTCTTTCAGTAAATTCGCCCAACAATTTAACCATCACTTCTCGCAGATCTTCCTGGTCCACCTCTTCCACATTTTGAAACCTGAGAAAATAAGACATTCTATCCAGCTGCGAAGTTAAAATTACATTTCCTCTCATTTCTTCCCTCTTCTGGATTGCCCGCACCTCCCCCTCCAAACCTCCCACCTTTTTCTTATTCTCCTCTGCCACCTGTTGAACAGCAATTAAATCTTTTTTCATAACTACAATTTCAGATTTTATTTCCAATTGCCCTTTTTGCAGGTCATCAAGTTTATCAAGTTTGAGAAGCTTCTCGTCCAACTTTGCCAATTTCTCCAAAATTTTTTCCATGTCACCTGCAGCTGGTCTTTGTCCTTTAGCCATCTTGCAATAATAAAGAATGAAAGTTTCTCAGGTAGGCACAAGCATCCAGAAAGGAGAAGTCTCTTAAAAATCAGCACTGTTTCCTCCCGATCCACCAGAGGGCGCTCACAGGAGCAACGAGTCCGGCTTGTAGAGTAGGTCAAACAGGAAACCAGAGGTGGGTGATGTCATCAATCGTGTACAAAGAAGCAGGAAATCAGGCCCCGGCCATGACTTTCCAACAAAGGGGGGGGCGCCTCCAGCCTCCCTTCCCGAATTCCACCCCCATCATTCTCCACAAAAAATCAGCGAGGTAAGAGGTCTCCTTGTTTTTTCCTCCTCTTTCTTATCAGCCACGGCGCCCTTCCCAGCTACAAGGGGGGGGAAACTTCGCCCCCCCCTCACTCGCAGGACGCCTCGTCGCTTCACCAATCAAGGTCTCTCCTTTTCTACTTATTCTCCGGCCTGCATCCCTTCCTCTTCCGATCGCCTCTTTACCTGCTGCCTTAATTTCGATATACACCGGGTCCTACAGGCACATAGTCATGGAACAGCCTTGGGAATGGCCACTGCGTGCCGCCCACACTCGCCGGAGCCTTGGGCGCGCCAGCATTGGCCACCCAGCCCCTGGAATTGAGGCAGGGGACCCCTGGTGAGCCGCCCTTAACGGCGGATACCCCAAAACCAGGGCACCCGGCCCCGAGGGGCCTCCAGGCGGGGGGGATTCAGACGCTGGGGCAAGAACTTACCCAGACAGCGTCTGCTGCCATCCGGAACCGGAAATGATCTCGCCCCCACCTTTCTTAATAGCCCTCAGCAGATGTCAGCACTTAAGAGATAAAGAGATAGCTAGCTCTATTCATAAGCAAACACTCTCACCCAAGATCCATCAAAAGTAGGATTAGACATCAGCAACAATAGGAATTGCCCCAAACCCCTTCATTGCATCCGCCACTCCCAGCAGTTCAAACTTCAATCAAACTTAGCTCAGACAAACTCCTGGGATTTGTACATGGCCCCATGGGAGTCTGACAACAGCCAATAGAATACATGTTCAGGAACAGGAAGTTCAAGTGCAAAGCCCAAGAGAAGGTATAAATACCCCCCACTCTCAACTCCATGTGGTCAGATACCCAGAACCCATGTGGTTCTGCTTCATTATTAAACCATCTTTCCAATCAGCCTCCATGTTTCCAGTGTCTTTCTCCCGGCTTGGAACTGAATAAGGTGAATATTTTTTTCCAACAGTAGCAATGTCATGTTTCAAACTGAATTCTATATCTAAACTATTGATCCCCACAATCCTTGTGTCTTTTGTGGATCTTCACTATTCAACCATTTAATTTCTTTGGGCCTCAACTTTGTGAGAAGGAAAAGAATTCTCGAATTAGGGGACTTAGTCATCGAGCCCTTGTCATGGTCAGATCACTCCCTCCTCCGTCTTGACTTTCAAACCGCTGCACCCCGCCACAGGGAGGCGGAACCGGTAAGATGGTACCGCCCCAGGCGCCTGATGGAACCTGATAGGTTCCAGATGGAGCTTGGGCCATTTCCTGAGGCTCTGACATACGCCTCGACCGGAGACCTAGTGGCCGCTGGAGCTCTGGATCGGGTTGTACCTTTGTGGCCTCTGACCCGGCGCCGATCTCAATTGGCTCCTTGGTTCTCTGAGGAGCTGAGAGAGTTGAAGCGCCAGAAAAGATGCCTGGAAAGTAGTTGGAGGGCTAGTCGCTCCGAATCTGACCGAACACTAGTGAGATCCCATATTAGGACTTACTTAGTGGCGATAAAAGCAGCAAAATGTAACTATTATGCTGCTCTTATTGCATCATCAGATAATCGCCCGGCCACCCTCTTTAGGGTGACCCGCTCCCTGCTCCACCAGGAAGCGTGGGAGGACCCCTTGGAGGGGAGAGCCGAGGATTTCGTCTAGTATCTGCATGACAAAATCACTCAGATTAGGGAAGAGTTGGACTCCGACTGGGTAGTTCCAGGGGGAGGGGATGGGGCAGGTCTTGAGACTGTTACTTGGGTTGAGTTTGATCCTGTGACCCCTGAGGACGTGGACAGGATTCTGGGTAGACTGAATGCGACCACTTGTTTATTGGATCCGTATCCCTCCTGGTTAGTACTGGCTTTCTGGGAGGTGACACGTGGCTGGCTCCAGGGGATTATAAATGCTTCGTTGGGTGAGGGTGACTTTCCCGCCACCTTGAAAGAGGCGGTGGTGAGGCCTCTCCTCAAGAAGCCTTCCCTGGACCCGGCAATGTTGGTAAATTATCGTCCAGTCTCCAACCTCCGCTTCCTGGCGAAGGTTGTTGAGAGTGTGGTTGCGCAACAGTTCTCCCAGCACCTGGATGAAACGACATATCTAGACCCATTCCAGTCCGGCTTCAGACCCGGGTACAGCACGGAAACGGCATTGGTCACATTGGTTGATGATCTCTGGAGGGCTCGGGACAGGGGGTGCTCCTCTGTCCTGGTCCTGTTAGACCTCTCAGCGGCTTTTGATACCATCGACCATGGTATCATGCTGCACCGGTTGGAAGGGTTGGGGGTGGGAGGCACTGTGTTGCAGTGGTTCTCCTCCTTTCTCTCTGACCGGTCGCAGTTGGTGTTGACAGGGGGGCAGAGGTCAACCCCAAGGCCCCTTATATGTGGGGTGCCACAGGGATCGGTCCTCTCACCCCTCCTATTCAACATTTATGTGAAGCCGCTGGGTGAGATCATCCGTGGTTTTGGGGTGAGATACCATCAGTACGCTGATGACACCCAGCTGTACATCTCCACCCCAACGATGCCCTTGAAGTGATGTCCTGGTGCCTGGAGGCCGTGCGGATCTGGATGGGGAGGAACAGGCTCAGACTCAATCCATCCAAGACCGAGTGGCTGTGGTTTCCGACGTCCCGATATAGTCAGCTGGTGCTCCCGCAGAGAGGACACGGAACTTGGGCGTCCTCCTGGACTCACAACTGTCTTTAGAAGAGCACTTGACGGCCATGACCGGGAGGATTTTTCATCAGGTTCGCCTGATTCGCCAGTTGCGTCCCTTTCTGGATCGGGACTCCTTACGGTCACTCATGCCCTTGTTACCTCCCGCCTGGACTACTGCAATATTCTCTACATGGGGCTCCCCCTGAGGAGCACCTGGAGGCTCCAGCTGGTGCAGAGTGCGGCCGCGCCGGTGTTGATGGGAGCGACTTGGCGCTCTCATGTGACACCTCTCCTGTGCGAGCTGCACTGGCTCCTGGTGGTCTTCCGGGTGCGCTTCAAGGTATTGGTTACCACCTTTAAAGTGCTCCATGGCTTAAGGCCCGAGTACTTGCGGGACCGCCTACTACCACCAATAGCCTCCCACCGACCGGTACGCTCCCATAGAGAGGGGCTCCTCCGGGTGCCGTCGGCCAAACAATGTCGACTGGCGGTCCCCAGGGGGAGAGCCTTCTCTGTGGGGGCACCCACTATCTGGAATGAGCTCTCCCCGGAGATTAGGAGGATCCCGGATCTTCGTGCTTTCTGCCGTGAGTTAAAAACTTTTCTGTTCCACCAGGCAGGCCTGGCCTAATTTTCTCCCTTTTCGTAAAAACAATTTTATAATTTTTAATATCTAAATTTGGGGTTTGAATTTTTAAAACTGGGATTTTAAAGACTTGTGGCTATTATTTAATCTGATTTTATTTGCTTTTAAATTTTGTATACATGTTTTTATTTTTGCCTGTTCACCACCCTGAGTCCCTTCAGGGAGAAGGGCGGTATATAAATATAATAAATATAATATAATATATACATTATGTGTTACATCATGTAGATTTATATAAAGAAATTAAAAGATTGTAGTGGGGCCTTCAGACTAGCTGAGTTGCCCGGTGTTACTACTATTTCTTCTTTCATAGCTAATTTTTCCTCTAGCTAGATCTTCAGGAGCATTACCAATTTAAATGCTGGGACATGTATATAGAAATCCAGGTATTCGAATAACTTGATTATAATTTATGTTCCTGTACACTTGGCTCAATTGTGCATTCAGGATCATTTAGGTTTCCCTTCATGTCAGAAAGACTACAACTACAAGTCCCTGTAATTTTTTTGGTATGTTTTTTCAGAAGTGCTTTGCCATTGCCTCCTTCCAAGGACTGAGGGAAAGTGACTGGCCCAAGATCATCTACCTGGCTGCATGCCTAAAGTAGATTAGAATTCATGGTCTCCCGGTTTCCAGCCTGATGCCTTAATTATTACAGCAAACTGGCTTTCATAACCCTGGTTAAAAGGAGAAAATAGGGAGAGAGATTTTCCTATTTTGCTTTATTCAGACTCCAATTGAGGAGAAACATCTATCCATTCCACACCTGACCGCATTGCAAAGCTACCTGCCTGGTGGAACTTTCACGCTGGAAATATATCTGGATTCTCTAGGAACATCTGCTTCTATTGAACATCAATAGAACAACACATAGCTGTGTTGAACAACACAGAAAAGTACAACCACCACCTCCCTTACTACACACCCATTTTTATCCCCTTTCTAATCATTCTTGGCATGGAATTTGCATTTTTTACAGCTATCATGGATTTTTCTCCTTTAAAGTTGGAAATTTCCCATTTCTTCCCTATGTTGCTAAATTTCCAGTTATGTTAAATCTTTACTCTTGAAAAGCATTTAATTTTTCCCCTTCAAAGTTTGCTACAACCTCTCAGATCCTATATTTACATATGAAGATGTCACTAATCATAATTTTTACTTTGATTTTCCGCGCAATCAGTGAGAAGACTAGCCACATCCAATCTCTTTTCAGAATACCTTATTAACTACAAGGCACTGTGCCAAATTTCAGCAAGGGCAATCTCGGATGTCATCCAGAAATTCATGTAAAGGCAGAACTCTTAGGTAGTACACTAAAACAATATTACTGCCAGATCAATGACTGAATAGTACTAAAAAACAAAAGACAAATCCTATGAGAGAAAAACCATGGGTATTGTGCTTCCCTCTTTCTCAGCAAATAACTCTGACATCTTGAAAGCATCCATTACTTTTATTTATTTGCTTTGTTTAATAAAACACACAATTCAATCATAGGGAGCCACAACTCAACTATAGTCCAATTCCAAAGACAAGTTGGGTCTGGCTAATAAGAAGAATGTTGACAGCAGCTGTGTTTTAACAAGTTATGATTGTTTTTGTTGCAATGTGTATTTGCCAAGTATAATTGTTCGAAATATCTATTTCATAAAACTCTTTTTGCCTCAAATATAGTTTTTTGCCTGTAAAAGAGAACTACGTATTTAGCAGGCATTAATGAAAGGGCACTTAAGTTGTTCCTAGATAAAAGAAGACCCTGAACTAATATAGGAAAAGGAGAAAATGCCCTGGCGGAGGATAAGAATCTGAAATCCATGATTAAAGCAAATCTTTGGGAACATTTCTTGACAGTAATCTCTAAAAGACTGCTATAGGAATTTTGAAGACATGAAGCAAGCTATAAAAATCAGGGTTCAGGATACAAGGTCTGCTAGTTCTGCCTATCTGTTCAAATATCTATTAGTTGGATTATTATTCATACTAACTAATATCAGTGGCTTTCTGATCATGATAATGATTCAGGGGCAAGTATATATTAAAGATTTTGTAATCTGAAAGCAGATAAAAAATATGGCAACGAAGTTATTGAACATTTTCTAACTTGAATTTGTTAGATTATCCATTCAGAAATTGTGTGGGATGTAAAATTTAATAAGTATTGGTTTTCATTCTTTTGGTACATCGATCCACAATATTAAATAGAAAAGATTTTGAATTTCTATAATCCATACACTTGTGGGACATCAAACCCTGGGAAATCTCCTAAACAATCCACAGGCATAAGTACTAAAGGCAAGCTGGAAGAAACTACACTGTCAGCTAATCAGGACTGCAATGATTGCATGTCATTTTAACTGAAAGAATTTCTCCAACACAGTGATTACATTTTTGACTGGCTGTATGAGTACCGTAATGAAGGAGGATATTGTTTTTATTATGATATTTATTCTGCCAGATAAAAGGTCAGTAGTAGAAAAAACTAAGTTGAGCCCTAGGCAGAGCTTTGCCCAGGAACCATTCAAAATGGGCATCTTAGCTAGCTCATGTATATTCATAACATAAAAACAGGATAACTAAGAAAACGGCAGTGTTGCAAGGACAAAAGTAGTTAAAGGAGTGTAAATAGAACCCAAAAATCAAAATTTTTCTTTCACCTACTTATTATCCATGTTATATTTGGGGATACACTTTGCCCTAACTCAGCTCTATGTATTGAAATAATCACTGTATTTGGTCATAAGAAAAAGAAGAAACCAGTTAAACAAGTTACCCACAACCCAGAGAATAGAATTTTTCATTCCCTGCCAACAATGGATAAAAAGAGACAACTTAACCTCAATAGGAGAAATCTGATTCTTAAAATCTGTTTCTCCACTCCAAACCTCTGCAGTTGTTTTTGGTAACTTCAAAAAGGATGAGAAAACATTATTGAAATTGCCCATGGGGAGCTGTGGATTTCAGATTCAAAGCTCTCTGGAAGTGAAGCCTCTGAGTAATTGCTCATCTGTGTTAATCTGGGAGAGACTGATTATCTCTGATTAAGGAGAGAATGTACCAGTAGAAAAACCAACATAGTCAATCATTTCCCAGTTAGGTTGGGAAATGATTGAACTAAAAAATAAGGGTTTTTCAAATGAGTTGAAAGTTTTCATTATAAAAAACTAGTTACAGGAATCTAATAGACACATTGCATAGGCTTAACAAAATAGTTACAGTTAAAAGTACAGGTACTCTTTGACTTATGACCATTGAGCTTGGAATTACAGTTGTATGTCATGCTAGTCATTAAGCTGATCATCATGTGACCGCACCCAATTTTATTATCTTTTGGGGAGCAGTTGTAAAGCAAATAGTGTGTTCATTAAGTGAATGCAGCTATGGTTACGGAAACCTATTGTTTGCTGGGCAATTTTTGCTTGAAAATGGAAAATGGAATATCAATTTATGATATTCTTTGCCTATACTGGTAAAGAATATCATAAATTGCAGTCACGTGGTCATGGAATACTGCAAATAACTGTAAATAAGAGTTGGTTGCCGAGTGCCCAAAATGCGATCACGTGACTATGGGAGAACTTTGGAACTTTGAATCCTGTCCTAAGTACATTTTTGGAGATACGTTGTAACTTCAAGCATTTGCTAAGGGATAAGTCAAGGGCTACCTGTGCTTATGATTATCCACATACTTCCAGCATAAGTGATTCCTGAAGTTGCTCCTAAGATCATGATGTATGGAGAAAGAAGACAGAGCAATTAAATTTAAGAGTTTATGAAATCTTTTGTCCCAAGTGTTATATACTAACTATAATCTAACAGGATAATTATTAAAAACTAATTCTCAAATATAAATACTATTGCCACTCCCACATCTGATGGCATTCTTTCAACAAATATAAGAAATCCCAAATTATTACAAGCCCACCAGAGCTCTACATTTATTTCTTTTTCAGGGATAGTGTCTTCTCATTCTTGAAATGTAAATCTTTTTTACTTTCCCACTTCTAACTCTAATTCTTTTGTTGACTTTTTCCTCATTTTTTAATCCTCTACTCTTTTCAGCAGTTTTCTCTCAGGAGTTTCAAATGTTATTTTTTCAATCACCTAGGTAACCAACTTTCTGCTGCATTCTCTGGTGAATTTATTTATTGTTCTATTATACATGATATTTCCTATATCTGGTAAGCCTTCTAAGAATGCAGGTTACCTTGGGCACCTGAAAAATCATATAATGAACAATTTATATTTGAAGTGAGGACATACAAAATTGCTTATATTAATCAATTTGTACAGATAGTCCTTGATTTATGACCACAGTTGAGCCCAATATTTCTGTTGCTAAGCAAAGAAAGTTGTCTTGCCCCATTTAATGATTTTTCTTGACACAGTTGTTAAGTGGATCACTGCAGTTGATACATTAGTAGTATCATTGTAAAGTGAATCTGGCTTCCTCATTGACTTTGCATGACAGAAGGTCATAAAAGATGATCACATGACCCCAGGACACTGCAATTGTCATAAATACGAGCCAGTTGTCAAGTGTCTGAATTTTGATTATGTGACCCATAGTTGATCACGTGACCCATACATATGATTGTAAGAGTGAAAAATAATCATAAATCACTTCTTTCAGTGCCACTGACTGTAACTTCGAACAGTCACTAAATTAATGGTTGTAAGTCAAGGACTATCTTTATACTGAGAATACTGAATTTGTTCTGAGTTTTGTGGGAAATCTGTTCATAGTTACAGTAGTATTCACATTACTCTTTGAAAGTTTTCAGCATATTTGGGTATTATTCAGAGTTCACATGTCATACTAAACCATGATTTCTTAAATAAGTCATTATGGGGGAGGGTTTACATACTACAGTAAAACATAAACCATGGCCTACAAATCAGAGAGCTAGGATTCATACAACACAGCAAATCTATATTATGGTTTATTTTGAAGTGTAAAATAAACTAATGACTGCAGATTATTAGCTTGCTAAAAATTAGTGCAAAGGTAGGAACGTTTGAATCAGGATGATCACTTTTTTAAAAAAGTTATTAATTTACAGCTAATCCCATCAATGCATGTAGATTGTTCCTTCTGGAGTTTATTATTATGAAGGCAATAGTAACAGGTAAGGTTAATAAAAGTGAAGTGTGTGTGTATGTGTATGTGTGTGGGGGGGGGGAGGTGGAGAGAGAGATGTTAGTAGTTTTAAGACTAAGCCTATTTATGCTTGTAGTAAGATACAGATAAAATATTTTTCCTGCATTGGCTGTACATAGGTAGTCCTTGACTTATGACTAGTTACTTAGCGACTGTTTGAAGCTAAGACAGACCCCCCCTCCCCAAAAAGTTACTACTCTGAAAAAATCCAATTTCAGAGTTATAGCCACTGCAACACCCCCACGGTCATATGCCCTTACAACCAACTGCAGAAATGCTGTAGCACATTCTTCCTGGCTTATCTCTCCCCATCCTATTCTACTCATCATTCCTGGGCTACATCATTGCATCCCAGAAGTGGCTGCCATTTTCAAAGCAGACACAATTCATTGCGGCTCTGGCGTCCGTTTCTGGGATGCAGCCATGTGACACAAGGATAAAGCAGTCCACTCTGCTTCCCTAACATGGTCTGCATAGCGCTGCAGAATATTTCTGTAAAGAAAACTCTTTTGCATCCTCTATTCTTATTTGTAAGAGTATCTTTTCTGCTGTTTTCATAATTCTGCCCTCTTATTGAAATAATTCACTCCGTTCATTCCACTTTTATACAATTTCTGGAAAGCCGCAAATAATTTCCTACCAAATCAAGGAAGCCTCTGCCTGGGCTGAGAGGGATATCTTAATTCCAGAATTGTTCTTTTTATAATTAAACACACAGATTAGCATCCAGACAAACAGACACTTTTCATACTTCGGGGGCTTTTTCCTGTCCTGATTCCAATACTATCATGTTGCTTTTTCTCCTTAGGAATTTAGTGCTGTTTGTCCATATAACAATTCCAAATTATTTACATTCTTGCATCATGCTGTTCTGAGTAAATCATATTTCAGCAGGGCCAAAGACTTATTTAATTCAGAACTGTTTCTGTCTCAGCTGCTTTAATCCAAATGGGGATGCAGCCTGTTTGAAAAGTCCCACCCACAGTGCACTGTTTTCAGAATCTCTGCAGGGAACTCTGGGATAAGTGCCCAGAAAGTCTGTAAACGGAATCTAAAATTACTTTAAAGTAAGACAATCCAAATGTGAATGCAGAGCAAGCCCCTAACAGTTTTCACCACACCATCTGCATTCAAGATGTGACTACACAGCTAGCTGAATTTTCTAGGGTCACCCAACCTCTTATAACTTTATCCACATATACACTGAATCACAAGTTATTTGGACTGACTTGCATAATTTCAGACAACATCATGAGGTGTACAGTTAATGATGAAAGAGAAGGACAGGAAATGGAACTAGTTAACTATTTTTTAAAATTTATATCCCTCATTATTAGCAATAGGGCATTCAAGGCAGCTTACAAGAGAAAATAAAAATATAGCAAATACCTAACTGGAACAATATTTTAACAGACAATCTTAGTGTCTTAAATTATTGTATTTATGTACAGTATTTGGACTCTCATAATGTTGTATATATAGGGTGAATATTTATCAATTAGTATTGCTCCACAATAGTTAATGTATATAGTGACATACCTATAAAGCTAGTTACAATCCAGAAGCTCACAGTTCAGAAAGTTTAAGATTACTGCAGAAGCATCTCTTGGTTCCGGACAGTGTCATTCCTGCAAATATGTCAAGGTCAAGAGTAAGGGTACAATTTGTTCATTATTTGGATTTCAGTTTCAATATAATGCAACAAAAACATTTAAAAATCAAACTATTTTGGATAATAAACATTCATTTCAGTTTCACAAATTTTTAGGAAAACAAAAGTACTATCCTGGATTTTTTAAAAATGCTATTGTCTGGAGCCACTGAAACAATTTTTGACAATTATCTTAAAAAGGCTATTAACTTCACTCCTCCATTCATCCACTCAGCTCTCAGAATGAATATATAGTATGTATGTATATATCTCTGTGTAAAACTACTATCTCTGTGATTAACTCAGCTTTTCATTAGTCAAATGTCAAGTTTCATTAAGCAGCAAGTAAAAAAAAAGCTGTCATGTTCACTAAATAAATAGAAATTTCTATACAACAAATAATTGGCATAAAATCTCCATTAGTGTCACAGGGAGAAGCCATGGTTGATGTACTCAAACTAAGAACACTGCAATTTTTTTGTTGCAAACTCTTCCAGTCTTGAGATCCCAGCTACACTAGATTCCAAAAGAAGAAAGGATGGGAAAAATCAAGTTAGAAATTTGATTGCCTTGAGAAGGAAAGAATCACCAGAGAGCACATTTCAGGAAGTTGAAAGTTGGAAGCAACTTGAAATAAGACTAATTTTACATATCACAATTCCGTCAGACCAAAGAGAATATTCTGTCAGACCAAAACAAGAACTACATAACATTTCCAAGTAGAAATATATGTTGAAAAACAGAAACTGAAAATTATGCAGCTGAGAGCAGAATTTGATGTTTTACATCAGGACCAGGAACATCTAAGAAGAGACACACCCAAGAATTCCAAACAAATCACTATTTGGAAAAACAATTCTAAATGAGATCATATAGTGATTGGCAACAAAAACTGAACAGCAGATTGTGGAAGATCTGAAGTCATCAAGATATCACTTTGTTACTCTGGACTGAGTATCTTAGCTTCTATAGCTATACAAAAAATACTATATGATTCGTGATTTATAATAACAGAACTTATGAAAAATTTAGCTTCAGTGGCAATAGTCACTGAGCGTATTTTAGAATTTATTGAAATTGATACAGTAGCTGGAGTAACAAATGTGATTTTTTTCAAATGCTAGTAAGTATATGTTAATTGCTATAGCTGACATGAGAAGTCAGGGTCAATATGAAAGAAAAAACAGGAATGCAAACATCTGTGTATTTTTCTCTGCCCCAACTAATCAATTGCAATTTTGAAGCAAATCTGGAAACATCATCTCTATCACAGACACCGCTATGGACCACATGATGCAAAGTTAAATGGAGATAATATAGCCTATCAAGCATCAAATAGGAAAGATACTTAATATCATTTTTTAAAATTGATACAGTTGTTAATTCACATGTAGTTACACTGGGCAGCTTACAACATTTAAATTATATAGTCCTAAAACATAATGTTTTGACAAGAACTACTTGTGGGAGAAAAATGGCATAAGGAAATGCAATCACCAGAAACACCCATCAACTTCACATTTTAACGTGGCTTAATATTCTGACATGACATGACATACTTATTGAACTAAATGTGGTAAACAAAAGATTCCCAAATGTTAATCTTGAGCAATGAACAGCAGAACAAGGCAGTTGTATCTGTTAGATTACCTAACACCTAATGGAGTTGCAGAATTACAAGGTGTAGTGGGAGTTTTCTTACACTGTATTGTGCATCCCCCATCCCATGCCCATCAACTCTTAGGTAGGCTTCTTTTAAACACAGTTTTAGAACTCTTAATTAATAAAGAATGTAATTAAAATAGCTGCAAGCAGCCATTTTTCTTAAAAATAGCATCTAGCTTAACGGCTGACATAGGACTGGGATATTTGCAGGACTGCCTTCTCCCAAGAATATCTGCCTGACCCACTTGCTTCAACAGGAAGGGTATGTTCCGGGTTCCACTTTTAAATATTGCTCTCTTATGGAACCTAACAAGAGGGGCTTCCTCTATTTTCTGGAACCCTATTTTCTATCTGCCCTTCCACCACACACAACCCTCAACTTTGCCTGCCATTAGAAAAGCTATTAAGGCCTGGCTTTTTCCTCAGGTGTTTGGGTCAAGTTGGGTGGATTCTTGTTTTGGTTGTCTATTTCATTTGGTCACCCTTTTATATGTTACATATTAGGTTGAGTTTTTAAAAGATTGAATTGTTATTTTTGTTCATTTACTGTCACATGGAGTTGGGTGGTCGTATAAATCAACAAAATAAATAAATAAATGCACAATGCATAAAATCAATGTTTGCATCTCTTTCTTCTTCCCATGTAGCACAATAGATTAAGGGCATTATATTTTCAGATTGGTAGGAAGAGTGGATAATTATGGGTTTTTGTGATAACTGATCGGTTTGTTCTCCAGAGGTTTTTCTCTGACTTGACAAATCAAGCCCTCACTGATTCTTAAAATCGAATAGCTGATCTGGCTCCATTGTTGTTATTATTAATTCTATAAAAACAGAAGAGCCTCCTGGTCCAGATAGTCATACATATATTTTATTCCTGTTCTTTTTTTCTTTTTTAATTTGATTTATATGCTGCCCTTCTCAGAGACTCAGGATGGCTTACAATGTGTTAAGCAATTTTGAAGATGCATGATGCTTCTGTGAGGCTGGTATACCAATAATATAAAAGCCAGGTAAAGACTTAGTAGAGTGTACAATTGGTTTCTTTCCTAAACATGGATACCAAAATTTTGACATCTTCTGCATGGAGATTGCAGACTGCATTCTGACAATAGATTCTTAACACTCTTGAAATATGAGAAGGCACCTCTGGAATCACTGAAAATATGTATCAGTATGCCACAGAATTCACTAAGGTAAAAAATATTAAGAAGTGCTACAAAATAAGAGAAACAAATAAAATATATTGCTGTGTCTATATCCAACTCTTGACAATTCAGTTCTGTTCCTGTTATCATGGGTCAAATTAGATTCTGCAGCATTAGAAAAAATGTAAAGAAGGAACAAATTTTTCCAAATTCAAGCTAGGAATTAGTCTTTCTGTAAATATTCATTATTGGACAGCATGCACCCGTGGATACCTTGCTATTCCTTTTTGCAATTATAGTCCCCACCCAAAATGGCACCAGCTTCAGGCCAATGCAAGTCAGCTTCTGCTGCTTCCAAAATGGTGCCTGCTTCTGGGGGAGGGGGGGGCACCATCTGGGCTCCGGAAAGGAAGGCTGAAAGGAATGCCAAAGGCGATTTCCGAATCTAAAGCTCAAATAAAAAAGCTTGACCTTTAAGAAAAGCCTGGAAACAGAACTGTTATAAGTAATGAGCTCCTATCATGGCTTTTTGTTTGATGTTTGATTGCTTCATGGGTGCCTAAGTTTTTATAATTCCCACAGTAGTAGGTAATTATTGTTTATTGTAATTTTTTAACTTGCATTGTAAAAAGAGAATGCAGGGAATGTAGAAGAACATAGAAGAGAATTCAGAGGACTTTCAGATAGGAGCAGAATATAAACCTTAAGAAACAAGCGTTCTGCTTATTTTGAGACATGTTACTAGAATTCTGAAGGCAAAATGATTTACAAAAGGTTCACAGTTCCTCCATTATTATAGCCGTTATAATGTAATTATAACTATGTTTCACCAGAGTTTATTCTGTATGGATTTAAGTCTTTAAATATTATGAACAATTAAAAAAAACACAAAACACCCGTATTGTATTAAGTGGTGGCCATATCTTCATGTCAGGGCAACAAATTTTGAAGTGCAAGTATTAGTAACATGAAGAACTTGCTTTTGAAACCAGTTGCTCTTTTGCTCTTTTTAAAATGCTGCTATGCTGTTACTATGGCCAATACTATGGCCAAACAGGAAGCAATAGTGCAGGGAACATGAGAAATGTCACTTCTTGGAGCATCATGTAGTCTATTAATGTCTTAGTAACAAGAAATGCATAAGCAGAAAAACCTAAGTGTTAAAAAAACCCCACTTCTTGACTGCCCCAGTTTCTTTAAAGTGCTGTTAGAATGGATAGACAGATACAATAACAATTACAGTTTCTGCTCCAAAGAGTGATTTTCTTCATTCCCTCAAGGAGCCAAACAATTCAATCACATATCAATACGCATCTTTGTATATCTTTGTATCTTACTGCATTGATTGTTCAGTGAACATATATACAAAAAACTGTTTTCACACTAATCAACCAGAGAAGTTTTTCAAATGTATAAAATAGAAAATCCTTAAGACTGTATTTTAATAAAATAAAGGGAAGACAGAACAAGCATTTTTCATTGACAGCATATACCAAATAATAGATTGTGCCTATATTAAATACCTAGCATTTTTTTTACAATTCCCCCTCAAAACAAGAAAATGTAGCTGCTCAGTGGTTTTTTATTTACACAATGACATTGTATCTTCTGATATTCAACCTGCTCCTACCATTCTAAAATCCTGCAGAGTTGAAAATATGCACAACTGCAGGAGAATAATATCCATAATAGTCACCACTTTTTCCGGAACTTAAAGGAGTCTGTAATGGAAAACAATATTTAGGCCATATTCAAACATCTGTAAGAATGAAGTCAGTTTGCGTGAGAGCCTTTCATATCTAAATCGTGAACAAGATAAGATGAAACTCATGAATAAATGCAACTGTTTATTATTTGTATTTTTCAGTATTTTATTTCACTCTCCTTGTTAAAGTGAGGGGATACCTTCCTCCATACACTCTTGTACTGCTTCAATCATTATGCTCTTCCATTACTGGCAAAGCAGTTTCACAGATTCAAAATGGCTGACAAAAAAAATTCTCAAAGAAAGCACAGCATAAAAGCAGCAATTTACTGCAAGAAATTACATAGTGCACAGGATGGACCAGCTAAAGTATTTTTGATAAATTCTATCAGTCTTCAGTTGTGGCTCATCAGCAACATGATTCTTTTATCTTGAAATCACTTTTTGCCGCTCTCATTTAGCATAATGCATGAAAAGCTGCACTAATTCAGATTTATTCTGTCTCCCCATTTAATGTCTTTCAAGCAACATAAAGCACGTTCGGAAATAAAAATTGATGCATGACTAATGCACACTACTGGTATGCTGGCACAAATCTGACAATCTAGCAAAGCTACCTACTACATTTGGCTTTTATTTCTATGCACCCACACCAATTAACTCCCAAAAGCTTTTTGGAGAACAGGCATTTCAGCTTGCAATCAATTTTTTAGGGTATCTTCTTTCTTTAGTACACTATGAATATATGCAGATCTCTTTACAAAAAAATCCCATTGGGATCATCTGAACAAATAATCAACCTGCAGATTGAAAAGTCAGGGTCTTTATTTTTTTAGTCCCTCAAGTTTCACTGTTTTTCCTTGTTGTTTATAACAAGGGTGGAATATATGGATAAGCTGAATGATGTATGAGTCTTTGCAGTTTCCAGAAACATCCTGTTCCATGTTTTAAAGCCCCATTCCCACATTGATTTTTTTCCACTTCAAACATTCACAATTACAGGATTTGAATATAGAAATTAGGATCTTTAGAGTATAAAAGCTAAATTGTTAAAAAACAAAAAGTGCAACATTCCCATGTTGCTGTATAACATGTGCAGGCGCAAGCACACACACAGAGTATATAAAAATGGGATTTATATGCCATCCCAATCAAATGACTATAATAATACCAATATAAAACTATTCCATAAAATACATTAAAAACCAACAATATAATATAAACTGTGGATGTTTCACAAGGGGAGTGTAACTGCTATTGTTGTTGAAATATATTCATCAGTATTCAACTGGGGGTGGCAATCTATGTATATGGCTTTTTTCTTCTTTTTGTACACATTTTTTCTTGTCCTCTTTTTCTTTGTTCTTGTTTTCTTTTGGAGTTTATATTTTAACTTTGGAAATTATTTTTTTTTCAAAAGACCACCAATAAATTAAAGTGGAATGCCCACCCTACACAGCAAGGCATCAAAAAACCCAAGTAAAAATAAGTCTTTCAATTGATTTCCAGAAAACCATACCTCCAGAAATAGTATATTTCACAATCTGGATATTAGCATTGATAAAGCCTATATACATTGATCTACAATTCCTATAGTATGGCCATATAAAAACCTGGAAGACATAACATCATGAACATTCATTTTACAACAGTTCAAAGTTATGATGGTGTTTAAAAAAGTAATTTACAGCTATTCCCAAAGTTATGACTTTCACACAACTCCCCATCACATGACATATGTGTAGCCATTTTATATTGTCTATTCTTTTCTTAGCTTTTAGGCTTGCTAGTAAAGGAATTTAGTATTACTTCAATTTGATATGTTCCTAATAAATAGACTTTAATGGAAAATGGATGCCTTGGATTTTATTTCATGGCACATGTTACTTGGAAGCTTGACATTGTGATTACAACTTTTCTAGCTGGCTTCCAACAAGCAGTCAATGGGGGAAGCCAGATTCACTTAATGACCATGTGATTCACTTAACAACCTCAGTAAAAATGGTTGTAAAATTGGGTCCAGTCACATGATCATTCATTTAACAATCACATCGCTTAACAACCCAAATTCTGATCCCAATGGTGGTCATACGTTGAGAGCTACCTGTACATAACTGATGGAATTGAAGTCTTTGTCACATTTCCCCAAGGATCACTGCCTAGGTAGGTTACAAAGCCTGGCAGCACTAGCACTATCAATTGGATCCAATTAACTCTTCTAGTTTTTGTGAATTAGAACAGCATTTGTAACAGAAGACTGAATGTGGTACTAAAGTAGTTGGCATGTTTGACTAATTTGAGATTTTTGTTTTCAGATACTCTCTGCATACAGAGAACATAACTCAGGCTTTCAGAAGACTGGTAAGCCTGTGCTCAGAAATAGTCCAAATAACAAGTAATACTGCAAAAAATCTGTGACCTGTCACTTGGGCAACTTGAAGGTGATCAAAACCTCTGTTCATGGTATCCATTGACCCTTCTCCAAGCAAACCCCAACAAGCAGGTCTTCTATTGCCAGTAATTGGCAGTAGAAGAAGTGTCCCACTTCTCTCTTTCTCTCTTTTTCTCTCTCCTTACCTCATTTCTTATATAGAAAGAACCACTATTCTGCTTCAGTTCTGCAATTTTTTAAAGTAGATATACTTTAAAATACTGTCAAGAGTTCTATAATGATTAAGTATATTGGACTAGGGCCACAAAGATTCAAGTCTAAATCCATACTCAATTATGGATTTTTTCCCTATAATTCTAATTATAGGAAATTCTATAATTTCCTATCATTTCTAAGCCTCATCTACTGTATCTCTCAAAATGGTTACAGCAACAAAACAAGAAGCTAACTTGAGCTCTTGGAAAACCAGAAAGTAAATGAAACTTGAATCTTCAGGATCCGAACTTTGTTTTTGCAGCCCAGTGCAGGAGTTCCCATCCCTTGGTGCATGGAAGGGAACTCCTACAGTAAACTGCCAAAATGAAGCTTGAATCCCAAATATACAAGCTTTATTTTTCCAGCCCAGTGAAGGATTTCTCCCCCTCCCCCAAAGAAGAGAAAATCCTTTGGCAGATGGCAGCAACTTGCAACCTTCCCTCTGGTTTCCCCACTGACTTTCTGACAATGTTTCAGAGAAGATTGTAAGTGGCAATCAGATGACCACAGGGCACTTGGTAATTGGTCGTAAAGGTGAACAGGCTGCCAAGCACCCAAATCATAATCACATGATTATAGGGGGTTCCAGATAGCACAGGGACAGTGATCCCAAACAGACCTCAGAAACAACACAAATTGGCTAGAGCTCAAAGCAGTTCATCTAGCCCGAAAGAGATTTCAGAGCAGTATCTTGGGACACCATATACAAATTCTAACAGACAATGTGGCCACCAAGGCACATATCAACTGGCAAGGGGGGACTCACTCCAAGACACTCATGCAGGAGGCGAGACAATTAGGGCTCTGGGCAGAGAGACACCTCCTCTCCATCAAAGCAGAGCACATATCGGGAATAACGAATGTGCAGGTGGATTGGCTCAGCAGAACCACGGTCGACCACTCAGAGTGGCGACTACATCCAGACCTGTTCAGGGAGTTGTCAAGGAAGTTTGAATCTGGTCCTGGACCTCTTTGCTTCTCCATCAAACACCCAGCTACCAAGATTCTTTTCCAGATTCCCAACACTGGGGATGGAGGGGGTCAATGCCCTCTACATCCCATGGCCCAAGGGGCTTCTATACGCCTTTCCCCCCACTTCCACTAATCCAGAAAGTGGTAAAAAAACTGATAGAGGAGAGGGCAGAGGTCCTTCTCCTGGCTCCACACTGGCCAAGACGCCAGTGGTATGCAGATCTGGTCAGCCTATCAATAGCCAGACCATGGAGGATCCCTTGATACAGAATAGCGCTCAGTCAAGGAGCCTCGTCTCATCCAGATCCGCAATGGTTCCACCTAACTGTATGGCACTTGAGCGGTCAGCCCTGAGCAAGCTCAAATGTTCTAGTAAAGTCATACAAACATTGCAGGCCGCCAGGAGACCTTCAACTAACAGAATCTACAATGCCACATGGAGAGCCTTCTGCAACTGGAGCTCCAAAGAGCATATCGAGTCTACAGTGGTATTGGTGACCAAAACCCTGGAGTTTCTCCAGGAAGGCCTAGACAAGGGCCTGTCTCCCAACACCTTACGCAGGCAAGTGGCGGCCCTGGCATTCGTATTAGACTGCAGGAAGTTAGATTCCCTAGCCAGGCATCTGCTGGTGTGCAGTTTCATCAGAGGTGCAACCAACCTAAAACCACCAGTGATATATAGATATCCCACTTGGGACCTATCAAAGGTGCTTAGACCACTCATGGCAGAGCCGTGTTAGAGCCGAGGTTGCCTGCCAGTGCCGCTTGTGGCCAGACCCGGCCAGGAGAGCGACCTGCTGACGAGTGGCTTGCTGGCGCTGTCCTGATGTGTCCCACCGCCTCCACAGCCTTGCTTGTTGGATTCCCCAGCTCTAATGGTTGCAGCTCCATGCCCCCCCCCCACCCCCAAGTATGGTGAGTCCCAGATTGGGACTCAACAAGGGGTCCTCAACTGCGAGGTTGCTTGGTGCCACAGCAGGGCTGGCAAAAGTGTGCAAGGAACACCTCCAGGTGCCCAGAGAGATAGAATGAGAGCCAGCTCCCGATCAGCTCAGCTGATCCACAGGCCGTAGTTAAGGGGCTCAGCAGCCAAGAGGTGATCATGCTCGCTGCCTCCTGCACCTCAAAAAAAATAAGACCTCCCCAAAAATGAGGCCAAGCGCTTATTTCGGGGGTCAAAAGAAAATAAGACCCGGTCTTATTTTTGGGGAAACATGGTAGTATAGTAGAACAGAAAAGATAAGACAAGATTACCAATCTCAATCATACTTGTGCAAAAGTAAATTCCCTTCCCTGCTAATGGGAAGGATAATACCAGTGAGTTGTGATAGATTTTGGCCAACAAGTCATAAGAACAACCAAAGGCTAAGCAAGTTTATGTCATTCTACACAGACTAGGAAGACAAATTTAGATATTGTCTTGTCAACGAACATATTGTTGCCTTATCCCACCAACTTGAAGTTCATGCAATGTACTGCCAGCTTTAAAAGTAATTCTGGAGAAATGATGGGTTTATCTCTAATTGATAAATTGGAAACATTATTTATATAGTGGCAAATTATATAAATTGAAAATAGCATATAACTTATTGAAGAAGTTGCCATACTGAGGAACGAGCTGCTCTTCTGCAAAAGTAATATGTTCAGTACATTTAGGATACCAGAATTCATTCAGGATTGTGCAAATTAGTCAGTATTATTATCTTCATAGGGCAGTAGCAATGGGATAGAAAAGCAAAGACTCAACCCAAATTCATGGTACAACCAAAATTTAAAGTAGGTTCTTTGTGGATCTTAATAACTTCTCACCAGGACATTTCAGAAACAGGTCTATAACAATTCACCTCAGCCGAATTGTCACAGCCAGGTCACCATGGCCAACTAGCCACATCCAACTTGCCATGGAAAATTCACCACGGAACAACTCACCATGGCCAACTCACCATGGGAGAACTCACTGCAGGACAAGAGAAATGGTGGAATAGAATCATTAAAGAAGGGATGCAAAACAGAGACAAACTGAAATGTGAATTGCAAAAATTTAAATCATTTTTATTTGTTTTAAATAATTAAACTGAATTGTTAAATTGCCCTGCAGCGAGTTGTCCCATGGCAACTTGGCCACGACGAGTTGTCCTGCAATGAATTGGCCATGGCAAGTTAGACGTGGCAAGTTGGCTATGGCGAGTTGGCCCATTCCATTCAGAAACAGATATACAGTACCTATGTAGATTCTTGGAGCAGCATATAAACCCAAATAATACATTAAAAATGAAGTAACAATAGTACTTCAGTAAATGCAACAGTTAAATTGGAGCTGAAATTGGTAAGAAAAGAACACAATTGCTAATTTAACAAGTAATTTATAAGGCAAATGGAGAAGCATCCTTTCCTAATTACTAAATTGGCAATGCATTCATGCAAGAAAGTAGTTCAAAGCTGGCATTAAATATAGCAGTGGGGTTCATGAAGAAGAAAATCCAAGAAGAAGAAGAAGAAATAAGAAATGTTGTAACCTGCCCTGAGCCATTGGATAAGAGATGGGTGGTAAATAAATTTCATAATAATTAAATAAATAAACATGTAAGATGGACAGATGGACACTGAATATTTAACTTCAGAAACATTAAAAGTATCTTTGGAAAAGGCAAGACAAGAAAATAATAAGGATTAATTAAGAGGGGAAAGAAAATATACATGTGGAATGTAATTACAAAGTGTAAGGAATGTAATTACAAAGTGTAAGGAATGTTTTAAAATTTAAAACATTACGTTAGAATAGACGTTTTTCTCCTTCCTTACAGCAAGTATTTTTTCCCCTTCACTTTTTCCTGAATAATGGACATACTGTAAATATATGCTTGTCATAGTATGCATATACAGGTAGTCCACAACTTATGACCTGTGATTTTAGAAGTTAAAGCGGCAGTGAAAAAAATGACTTATGACTGTTTTTCACACTTATGACCACTGCAGCACCCCCAGTCATGTGATTAAAATTCAGATGCTTGGCAACTGGCATGCATTTATGATGGTTGCAGTGTCCCAGAGTCATATGAACACATTTTGCAAACTTTTGACAAGCAAAGTCAGTGGGGAAGTGAGATTCACTTAACCATTTACTAACATAACTGCAGTGAGTCACTTAACAACTGTGTCAAGAAAAGTCGTAAAATGGGGCAAAACTCACTTAACTATCTTGCTAAGCAACCGAAATTTAGTGCTCAATTGTGGCCATAATTCAAGTATTATATGAATAGTCAATAAGTGAATTTCTTAAAGATCCTAATGACCAATGAGGAACAACAAAGTGCAGTTAAATTGAGAAATTTATTATACCAAAAAAATTTGAGTCTTTGCTCTTTCTCTAGTCTGTGTCACTTCTTTGATATTCTGGACCATCTGCAAATTTGTTCACAGTGTAGCAATGCTGGCGGCTACTATTGACAAAAGCTCTCTGTACTTTACAGAAACACTATGTATTAGAAGCAATATTTATCAGTTTTCTCCTCTATATGTGTTTTCATACAATTCTATATCCTTCCAGAACTTCATTCCACCTCTTGAACAGCATCTTTGTAATCTAGTCTTCTATAAAAGTTCTCGATATTCAAGTTCCAATTTGGTTAAATAGACTATAGAAACAGAAAGCCAGCTGCATGATAAAGTGAAAAGGTTTACTGTATGTTTAGTGCAATCCCCAATTTATATTCCTTTACCAGTTTGCTGTCAAATTAACTTGTTAGCATGCATCATTTGGAGCATGCCTAGTAAGCAGCAGTCACACAATGTATCAAGCACCAATATAAGAAAGAAGACAAAGAAAGCCTATTAAGCATTTACTGTTGATATTGTACTGGACAGAGAATGAGCGATAAAGTTACAATGGGAACATCAAGTCAGTCCATGAAGGTAGTTCCTCAAAGCGTGTACATATAGTCCTCAACGTATGATTATAATTGAGCCCAAACTTTTCATGCTAAGCAAAAAAGTTGTTGTGAGTTGTGTCCATTTTATATATATGTAAATACGGCCCTTCTCCTGCTGGACTCAGGGCGGTGCACAGCCAAAAATAAAAAACATTCCAATACAAAATTTAAAATTATTAAAAGAATTATATAAATTTGGCCCAAAAATTTAAAACAATTCACATTACAATTTAAAATATCTGGGGGTGGGGTAGGGGAGGGGGTTTACGCCAGCCCAGCTTGATGAAACAAAAAGTTTTTAGGGCACGGTGAAAAGCCCGGAGATCTGATATTCTCAGTATCTCCGGGGGGAGGTCGTTCCAGAGGGCAGGTGCTGCCACAGAGAAGGCCCTCCCCCTGGGGGTCGCCCGCCGACATTGCCTGGGAGCGTACTGGCCAGTGGGAGGCTGTTGGCGGCAGAAGGCAGTCCCGCAAGTACCCAGGCCCTATGCCATGAAGCGCTTTAAAGGTGGTTACCAACACCTTGAAGCGCACCCAGAAGACCACCGGAAGCCAATGTAGCTCGCGCAGAAGAAGTGTCACATGGGAGTGCCTCGTTGCTTCCATAATCCCCCGCGCGGCTGCATTCTGCACCAGTTGGAGCCTCCGGGTGCTCCTCAAGGGGAGCCCCATGTAGAGAGCATTACAGTAGTCCAGGCGGGAAGTGAGGAGTGCCTTTTTGCCACAATTGTTGTAAGAGATGACCAGGCTGAGCCCAAAGGAGAGGTCAAATGCATCATAAATCACAAGTTCCTGTGCACCTGCAAGAGATCTAATTCCAGCCCACCTTGGATGCCTTTTTATTCCCACTCATTTCCCTTGACCATTAGTAGGTTAGATTTTTGTAGAGACCTTAACCTTGCAATAAATCTTTATACCCATTTGAATTCCCTGAACCTCCTGATTTCCCTGGCATTTGACCGTTGTTAAGCAAATAACTGAAGTTGTTAAGTGAATCATGCGAAGCTGGCTTGCTCATTGGAAGCCAGCTGGGAAAATTTCAAATGGTGATTACATAACCCTAGGACAGTGCAACTGTCATAAATACATGCCAGTTGCCAAGTGCCCAGATTTTATAACGTGACCATGGGGATGCTGCAAACAGTCGTAAGTGTGAAAATCTGTCATAAATTACTTCTTTTCAGTGCTGTTGTAACTTTGAATGGTCACTAAACAAATGGTTGTAAGTTGTATGTATTTATTTGAGTTATAGATAACCTACTCCAGTGATGGCTAACCTTTTTGCCCTTGCGTGTCTAAACATGGGGGAAGGTCATGCTGGTGCGTGTCCACACCCATAATTCAATGCCCCCCTTGCCCGGCCCCCACGCACATGTGTGTGCGACCCACACGCGCTCTGCCCACTTTTGGTACATGACAGCAAAAAGGTTACTGGTGGGCCTGATAGGCCCGTTTTTCACATTTCCCAGGCTCCAGAGGCTTTTTTGGAGCCTGAGGAGGGTAAAAATTGCCTTCCCCACCCACCCCCGGAGGCCGGAAACGGCCTGTTTCCCAACTTCTGGTGGGCCAGGAAGGCCCAAAAATCAGCTGGCTAGCACACGCATGCGCACTGGAGCTGAGCTAGGGCAACACTTGTGTGCCCACAGATATGGCTCCGCGTGGCACACGTACCATAGATTTGCCATCATGGACCTACTCATACCTCACTCCAGAGACTCCAGGTTGTATATAAAATCAAAATACAATACAAGGAATAATGTAATAAAAAGCCATAAAACTGTAACCAATAATCAACAGTAATGGCATGGATCTTCCTGTAGTGGTTTAATTGTCAAAGACTTTAACTATTCTCCACAAGACTAAAAGACTGGAGCCATTCTTGCCTCAAGAAGTGAGCTACTCCAAAGGAGGGAACAGAATGCTTGTCCCCATACTCTCTCTAATCACACTTCTGAGAGGAGCTCAATAGATGCTCCCTATTAACCCTTATTGGGCAGGCAGATTTATTTGGAATAGTCAATCTCTAAAACACCCAGAGACCAGTTTAGTAAAAGTGACTAAGGCACCAGGCTAGAAACCAGAAGACTGTGAGTTCTAGTCCTACCACAAAGCCATCTGAATGATGTTGGGCCAGCCATTCCCTCTCAGCTCTAGCAAGCAGGCAATGGTAAGTAAGCCACTTCTAAATCATGCCAAGAAAACTGCAAGAACTAGACCAGGCAGTTGCCAGGAGTCAAGACTGACTCGGAGGCTCCCCAGATTAAATATCCAGGTATTGAAGTATATATGTAGTCCTCGATTTACGACAGTTCATGTAGTGATGGCTGAAAGTTACAATGACACTGAAAAAAGTGAATTATGACCATTTTTCACAGTTACCACCTTTCCAGAATCCTCATGATCATGTGATCAAAATTCAGATGCTTGGTAACTGGTTCATATTTATGACTGTTGCTATGTCCCAGGGTCATGAGGTCACTTAACAACCAGATTACTAATTTATCAACTGCAGTGATTCACTTAACAACTGAGGCAAAAAAGGTTGTAAATGGGCAAAATTCACTTAACAAATGTCTCACTTAACAACAGAAATGGGACTCAATTGCAGTCGTAAATCGAGGACTACCTGTATAGGGCTTTTTAAGTAATAAATATCAATTGCACTTGAAAATAGAGTGTGGTGTTAGAAGTATTTTCGCAGGATGTATAACATGTATACAGTATTGAAACAGTGACGTCTACGCTGGCTTGGGCATGTCATGAGAATGGCTGCTAGTTGGATTCCAAAAGATCTCCTGTTTGGAGAATTAGTGCAGGGAAAGCGCCTCAGAGGGAGACCACAGCTGCGATATAAGGATATCTGCAAAAGGGACCTAAAGGCCCTGGAAATGGACATTAACAACTGGGAAACCTTGACCTCTGATCGTTCAACTTGGAGGCTAAAGACGCGGCATGGCCTTCTCCAATTTGAAGAGACACTTGTTCGGCAGGCTGAGGCAAAGAGGCAGTCCTGGAACCAGCGAAATCTGGGGGCTGGGCAGGGGACAGAATGTATCTGCCCTCAGTGTGGAAGGGATTGCCACTCTCGAATTGGCCTTTTTAGTCACACTAGATGCCATTTTAGGACCTCTTTCCAGAGCACGATACCATAGTCTTTTGAGACTGAAGGATGCCAATGATGAAGTTGTTATTATTATTGTTGTTTTGTCACAGTCACCCAGATGTTCAGACTGGATTTGGCATTTTTATCCACCTATTGAGTCCTTCCTAAGGACCTGGGATAGGCAGATGTTAATATTTTATGGTGTTAGAGAGGCTGCATGGGGACGCCCTTGAAGAACACCTGTAACGTTCAACTGGTCCAGAGTACAGCAATGTGGACAGTGATAAGCATGCCTTGGAATGCCCATGTAACACCTCTACTTTGTGAGCTGTACAAATTGCCAGTTTGCTTCCAGGTATGATTCAAGATACCAACCATTTCCAACAAAGCCCTACATGAGATAGGGCCTAGTTACTTGACGGGCTACCTATCTCCCATAATATCTACCTGATCAATTCAATCTAACAAATTGGTGGGCTCCAGGTATTCTTCTTTCTTCTTTGATTCATCATCTGCTCTCTAGAATGAGGTTCTTCCCAAGATTAGATGGCTCCCACTCCACTGGCATTTTGGAGATAGAAAAGACTTGAAGACTTGGCTTTTTGCCCAGAATTTTGGCTAGAGTGGTTGAACCCCTTCTGAGTACTGTTGTATGTACACTTTTTTATGTCAGTGTTCCAGAAGAGGCGTTGGACTTACCGTGAACGCCGTTTCTCCAGGGGCTGTGGAGTGGGTCAGGAGTGGGATGATCCAGATGGTCTGACCAGTCACTGAATTGAATTGATTTGGTCAAGCCTCCTCATGCCTCCCTTGTCTCCAGTTTATTTGACGATGCAGGAACTGTAAGACAATCTCAGGTAAGTAGTTAAGGTGAGGTGAGGTGCGCGCAGGCTGGGCGGGGCTGACCCACTCCGCAGCCACTGGAGAAATGGCATTCATGGTAAGTCCAACGCCTCTTCTCCCAGAAGGCTGCGGAGTGGGTCAGGAGTGGGATATGCCCAAGCTTGTCCGCCTTACGGGTGGGAAGCCTGTGAGCCTGAGGCCACCGATGCAAGGTGCACCTGTTGAAGGACCCTCCTGCCAAAAGATGCCTCCGTAGAGGTGAAGACATCCAGCCGGTAGTGCTTTATAAATGGCACCGGGGTCGTCCAGGTGGCTGCCCTACAGATTTCTTCGAGGGAGGCTTGCGTGGCCCAGGCAGCGGTGGTAGCTGTGCTGCAGGTGGAATGTGCAGTGATATTCCTGGGCACAGGGAGAGCCTGCACCTCATAGACACGGGCAATGCATGTCCTGATCCAATGGCCAATAGTGGCCGAAGACACTTTGGAGCCCAGCGAGGTAGGCTGGAAGGAGACGAAGAGAGCCTCAGTTCATCTGGAAGGCGCCATCCGTGAGATATAGATCTTAAGGGCTCTGCGGACGTCTAGAGTGTGCCACTTACGTTCCAAGGGGTGATGAGGCCTAGGGCAGAAGTTAGGTAGAATAACCTCCTGCTCCCGGTGAAAGTGGGAATTCACCTTGGGTACAAATAATGGATCTAGTCTAAGAATTACCCTGTTGGGATGAATGACACAGAGATCGGGTCTGATGGAGAGGGCCGTGAGCTCAGAAATGCGCCTGGCCAAAGTGACGGCAACCACGAAGGCCACCTTGAAGGTGAGGAACCTGAGGCTTGAGGAGCGTAAGGGCTCGAACGGGGGTTCGGTGAGGGCCCTCAGCACTCATGGTAAATCCCAAGTTGGGTACCGGTGAACTACGTGGGGACGAAGGTTGCGGACATCCCATAAAAATCTGTGCACTGACGGGTGATGAGATAAAGGTGCCCCATCCTTTGGAGACAGCACAGTGGAAAGGGCGGTGACGTGTCGCTTGAGCGTGTTGAGCGCCAGACCTTTGCGGAGTCCCGCGTGCAGGAAGTCTAGGACCTGTGGAACAGAAGTTGAGACAGGGTTAATCTCGTGCGCAGAGCACCAAGAAATAAATACCTGCCATGTGATGTTGTAAAACCTGATGGTGGAAGGCTTTCTGTTTGCCTGCATGACCCGGATGACGTCATCCGAATAGTGCGCCTATCTCAGAAGGAGCCCCTCAGGGCCAAGCGGCAAGGTGTAACCATTGTGGATCTGGGTGGCACACGGTCCCTTGAGTGAGACGGACCCTCTCCGGGGGAATCCGCCAGGGGCGCGATGTCGAGAGTGCGACCAGATCGGAGAACCAAGGCCGTCAAGACCAGTGTGGGGCAATAAGGATCACCTCCGCTCCCTCCGTTAAGATTTTGCGGATCACCCTGGGGATCAGGGCCGGGGGGGAAGGCGTAAAGGAGAACCTTCGGCCAGGGGCAATGGAGAGCGTCCGTATCTTCCGCGCCGGGTGTCGGATATTGAGTGAAGAACCGTGGGAGCTGTGAGTTCGCTGGAGAGGTGAACAGGTCTATCTGTGGGTGGCCAAACTGGCGACAAATGTCCTGAAAGATGTCAGGATCAAGCCACCATTCCGACGGGTCCATAGTCGTTCGACTGAGAAAGTCTGCTTGTAGGTTGTCCATGCTGGCGATGTGGTTTGCCCGTAGCGAGGCGAAGTGGGCTTCTGCCCAGTGGCCGAGTTGAAGGGTCTCCTGCAGCAGCGTTTTGGACCAAGTCCCTCCCTGGCAGTTGACATGGGCTTTTGCCGCCACGTTGTCAATGAGCACTAGTATGTGATGGCTCAGCACTGCCTGATGAAATGATCGGAGGGCTAGGCGGATCGCCCAAAGTTCTAGGAAGTTGATGCTGGAACTTGCCTCCCTGGGGGACCAGCAGCCCTGGGCTACCTGAGTGTCCCGTGTCGCTCCCCAGCCATAAAGACTGGCGTCTGTGGTGATCACCACCTTGGGGGTGTCCACAAAAACGCAACCTTTGTCCAGTGCCGGCGACAATCACCAGTGAAGAGACCGGTGAGCTGATGGGGACAACCTGACCTTCCTTAGCGAGGTGGAGCTGCGGGTGCGCTGGTGGGGCAGCAGAAACCATTGGAGTCTGCGTGCATGAAGCTGAGCCCACGGGACTATGTTTATACAATAGGTGAGCTTCCCCAGCAGCTTTGATAGAGTGAGGATAGTTGTCATCGGTTCCCTGAGGAGGCGACGTACGAGTAGTCTGATGTTGGCGCGCCTCTCTGGAGAGAGGAACACCTGGCCTAGCCAGGTATCGATGATTGCTCCCAGATGCGTGAGATGCGTCTGGGGAACCAGTTGGCTCTTTGGTAGATTTATTAGGAATCCGTGGTCCTGGAGGACCAATAGGGTGAGTTGTAAATCAGTCTGGGCCCAAGTGAGAGAAGGGGCCTGGACCAGAATATCATCCAGGTAGGCTTGGAGCCGTACTGGAGCCAACTTCAGGTGGGCAATGAGAGCCGCAAGGATCTTGGTGAAGCTGCGCGGGGCCGATGCCAGCCCGAATGGCAAGGCACGATATTGAAGGTGACGCCCCGCATAGCTGAACCTGAGGAAGCGCCAGTGGGCTGGCGCTATGGGTATGTGTAAGTATGCCTTGGAGAGGTTGATGGACGCCAGGAAGTCTCCAGGCCGCACGCTCTCCAGGATGGACTTGAGTGTGCTCATTTTGAATTTCCGGTATACCAAATGGAAGTTGAGGGACTTTAGATCCAGAATCGCCATCCAGCCCCCAGAGCGCTTTGATACCACGAAGAGGATCGAGTAGAACCCCTGTTTCCGCTGGCAGGAGGAACCTCCTCCACCGCCCTGATGTCCAGGAGATGGTGGATGGCCAATTTCATGAGGCTGCATTTGAGAGGCAAATTGGAAACAGGGCACGGCACAAAGTGGTCTGGAGGGCTGGAGAGGAACTCCAGAGGAAGGCCGAATTGAATGGTATGAAGGACCCACTGGTCCATGGTAATGCGAGCCCACCTGTCCAGGAATAGGCTCAGTCTGCCTCCAATGGGAGCGGAGTGGCAAGAGTCATTTTTGTCGATGGGCAGGAGCCACGTTTTGGGGGTCCGTAGTTCTGAGATCTGTCTCAAAAGGAACCCCTATCTTGGGGATGAAAGGAGCCCTGTGAATAGGGGTGCTGAGATGTGCCCTCCTGGGAATAATATCTGGGGGTTTGCCTCCAGTAATATGGAGTGGCCCGACGATCCGCCCGTCTAGTGGCGGAGGGGAGGACCTTTTTTCTGTCTTAATCTTCTACTAAGAGGGGTTCGAGGGAGTCGCCAGATTGGTCCCGAGTATGGGGCCGCGGTGAGACGCCATTTGGTTTTAATGTCGGCTGGCCACTGGCACAGCCATAAAAGGCGTCGTGATGTAACAGAGGATGCCATTGCTCGGGATGCGAATTTGGCCGCGTTGAGCGTGGCATCTGAGGCGAACTGCATGGCTGCTATTATCTTGTTAAGGTCCTGGTGGACCCTAACCTCTTGTGGAGGCAAACGAGATTGCAGTTGTTGTAGCCATAAGAGGGAGGAGCGAGAGAAAAAGGAGGCTGCAGTAGCAGCCTGAATCGCCCAGGCGGAGGCTTGGTGGGTTTTCTTGAAGGACAGGTCCAGCTTCCTGTCCTCGGGCTTAAGGCCCTCTGAAGTATCCCCTGCGAGGTAAGGGGAAGGGGACGATAGGGCCACCACTGGACCATCAACAGAGGGTACCTGCAAGATGCTTGCGAGTGTGGGGTCCATGTTGTAGTTGCGCCTGTCACATCCGCTAGGAATGGGAAGCGAAGCAGGGTTGATCCATTGCTTGTGAACCACGTGGAGAAAAAGCTTCAGTGCTGGTACAAAGAGCTGCTCTGTCACGGGTTCCAAGAATATGCCCTGGCCATTCAGAGGACCTCTCCGGGGACCTGGTAAGACTGGCCGACGGGGAGACACAAGAGTGCCGTGAATGGAAGCTTCCAGATGCGACAGAAGCTGAGCGATGCGCAGTTAGACCAGCAGCGATGCCTTGAGAAATGGCTCTGGCAATGAGTTGCTGGACTGCGGTGGGGAGATGTTCCAGGTCCATGGAGCCAGAGCATTGAGGGGGCGGAGTTGGAGCAAGATCCTGCACGGTGCCTGGGTAGGCGAATGGGTCAGCGTTGGCCTTGGTGGTAGGGGGCGGTGATCAAGGGTCCTGATGACACTTGGGCTCCTCTGGGGACAGCGCCCTGGAGAGGTCAAGCTCATCCTCTGCTTGATCCTGTGGAGCAGGATCTGCCTGGATTTCTTGGGCCTTGCGTTCCTTCTCCGCAAATAAAACTTGATGCTCCAGGGCCCTATGGCGCCGCTGGAGGTCCTTCAGTTCCCCCTGTGATGATTGGGGGGCCTTCTTACTGGAGGCAGACTTGGATGAGGCCTTGCGGCCAGCCTCCGCTGTGTGTTCCGCCATTGCAGTGTGGCGTAGTGGCTATGGGCGGCTCTTCCAGCGACCTGGGATGAGCCAGCACCTGAGGCGCTTCTAGGGAGTGTGGAGGGGAGCACAGAGATGCCGCCGATCCAATCAGGTGTGCACGCGGTGACAAGCAGCCGCGATTAAAATATTGCCTGCTGCTGAGAGAGCTCCCTTCTAATGGCCGCTGCTGGTGAGAACGAGCAAACGCGTTGCTCAAAATGGCCACCACAGGGGAAAACACACCCCAAAATGGCCACCCCACGTGGTGAAGGAGAACCACAATGAAGAAAATGGTTGCCGCTGCTAGAAAGGGCCTCCGGGAGCCATTGGAGGAAGGTGAACGATCCCTGTTACCTGGGATCGGGCTTGCCGGACTAGGCGCCGAAGCGCTAATCAGCTGTGAGGCGGTGGTCCAAGAAAGGTGGTGGCGGCGGCGATTGCTGCCAAAGTGACAGGGCGATATCGGGAGGCACGCCTGTCAGTTGTGAGGCGGCGATAGCCATGGTGGCGGTGGCGGCAGCGGCAGTGGCACGGCAGCGGCTTTTTCAGCCTAAGACTGAAGTGGCCAGCTCGCACAGTGCTGAAATCAGTAGGAGAAGGCTCCAGAAGTTTGCTGTGCAGAGTGGATGAGGAGAGAGATGACTCAGATACGTCTGTCAGATTCCACTGAGTCGAATAAACTGGAGACAAGGGAGGAATGAGGAGGCGTGGCTAAATCAATTCGACTCAGTGACTGGTTAGACCATCTGGATCATCCCACTCCTGACCCACTCTGCAGCCTTCTGGGAGAAGAACCCAAGTCCAATTAAAAACTCTGAGACAGGCATTTTCTCAAAGTTCCAATTTATTAGAGTAGGTATACTGGCATATCTGGGAACCTGAATCTGAGTTCCGGGTTTTCCCTCAGAAAATCAAAATCCCAAATCCAGCCCCTGCACCCATCAGTCCATCACATGGCCCAATCACCATCCGTCCCAACTTGAGCCATCACTGCAACCATTCCTCCTCCAGATGCAGGAACAGCCTGACTTTGACCAAAAAGAATGCTATTATGTCTAACTACAATCCCTGTACTAAATCCCCTCTCCTACTTTCTCAAGCACAAGAAGGTGGCAGCGTGGAAGCTTCTGGTGTTAATATGGCTTCCAAAGCTGACATTTTGGTTATTGCCTGGTTTTGCAATAGTTTTACTTCTTTGGCTTTATTGGTATATAATTATATTTTCCGTTCTTATCTGTGAACAATCCAGTCACTAGATATTGGGTACATAAATTTAAATAATCGTGAACATCTTTATCATCTTAACTTGCTATCAGCTGTACTGGATGGAGTGACATAGTCAAAGCCGAAAAATAACTGGAGAATACTAGGCTGAATAATTCTAGGATTTGTTGATTACCATAGATTATCTTACTCCAAACATTGTTTCTCTGTAAGAGATAATTGATACTATTTCATAAACCATGGGTTTATTATTTTCTATTATTTTCCTATTATTTTTCTCAACCCAATACATTATATTTCAAGGTTCAAAGAAGTTGCCTTATATTTGTGTAGAACCTAGTAGTGAGAATTCCTATACTTTTAAACAAGGTCTTTGAATAAGTCACAATTGGTGGAGTTCATACAACATACTAAGTTATACATTGTGCTTTATAAATTAAGTGGATAGGTTGTAATTGGATTCTAACCATATTCTTCTCCAGTAGATAACTTAACAATTTCATCACCTATATAGTTCAGGTGCCTAACAAATGTACACAATTATTTTAACCACAAACAATCCCAAAAGACTCAATTTGTAAAGCAAACAGAATCTTGAAAATATGATTTGTCTAGGCCAGTGATGGCTAACCTTTTTGCCGTTGCGTGCCAAAAGTGGGGAGAGTGTGGGGGGCTGCAGGTGCGGGTGCCCACATCCATAATTCAATGTGCCCCGCTCTCCCGTGGATGCGCACATGACCCCCCCACTTCCTCTTGCTTTTGGCACGCGATGGCACGGTTGGCCCAGTATGTCCATTTTCCCCCCTCCCTAGGCTCCAGAAGCTTTCTAGGAGCCTGGGGAGGGCAAAAACAGCCTTCCCCATCCCCCCGCAGGCCTTTCGGAGGTCAGAAACAGCCAGTTTCCTGACTTCCGGTGGGACCAGAAGGCCTGAAAATCAGTTGGCTGGTGCGCGCATGCGTGCTGGAGCTGAGCTAGGGCAACACTCGCGTGCCCACCAATATGGCTCCGCGTGCCACCTGTGGCACCCGTGCCATATGTTCGCCATCACGGGTCTAGGCCCATGATGGCGAACCTATGGCCCGCGTGCTACAGGTGGCACGCAGCACCCTCTCTGTGGGCACGTGAGCCGTCAATCCAGTTCACCTCCGCTATGCATGCGCGCCTCCTGCTGGCCAGCTGGTCATCGGATCTCTGCTGTGCATGCGGGGGGGCATGTGCGGGGATGCGTGTGCACATGCATGGGGGTGGGGTGCATGCAGGGGGCACACATGCATGTGTGAGTGCATGTGGGGGGCCACATGTGATGCGTGGGGGCGCATGCATGGGGCCACATGCGCATTGCATTTTGGGGGTTCGGGTGCACATGCACACATTTGTGCGCTTGTGTTTTGGCATTCGGTCCGGAAAAAGTTAGCCATCACTGGTCTAGGCAGTATTTTTTGGGTCCAAGCTCCTAAGAACTTTCTCACATATCATTGCTGCAATAGTGATAATCATAAAATTAGAGCTCTGAGAGATAAGAGAATAGTTATCTTGCTCAAACCACCAGTGGCACCTTTCAAAAGACACTAAGTTTGCATACTTCCTTTCTTAACCATTTTAAAAAATTGCTTGGTAACTGCTTTTCAACTATTAAAAACCTTTAATTGACAAGTTTGATACCACCAGATAAATTTCCCTTCAATCCTTAGTGAAATAAAGTTTTAACTATTCATTTAAAAGCTTTTTTTGGTAAAACAATAAAAGGGTGATTAAAACTTTTATTTAAGAAAATTACAAACAGAGAAAGGGACCAGATACATTTGAAATAAGATTTTGGAATTACTTATATAGAATCCTTTACGAGGGAAAATGCTTATAGTCTGAATTATTTTTAAAAATTAGGTACTAGAAGGAAGTAAAGATTACAATTAAAAAAGAACATACAAAATCTTTGCAGAATTACAGAATGAGCAAAATATTTTAACATTGAAGGATTTTTTTGAAAAATGGAATCAGAGGTTAATATTATTAGTGTTAACAGAGACCTCTATCCATATGGAGAAATTGTGTCTACATTTTTTTATGGAAGAGGAACAAATTTTACTTGATGAGATCGAGATAGAGTTAAAAGTGGACTTACAAATGACAGGTTACAAGAATTACTTGGAAAAAGATGTTACACTGGACATACAAAAGAAATTGGGCGGTGTTTTAATAATTAAAAAGGTTATACAAACAATAAACCAAGAGAGTGACCTGGTTAATTTTCTTATAATCCCAAAAGACTCAATTTGGATTTAGTCTCTAAGAAACTAGGCTTTTTATCAACAGAGGGATGAATTTTCAAATCAAGACAACTCATTTGTTTTTTAGTTTCTTTAAAGTTCAAGTATAAAATCGATAACATATTTACAAAAAAAGCAAACGGTCATTTGAATAGTATTTTTTCCCAGTTAAAATCAAATATAAAAAAATAAAAGAAAAACCCTTGCTCTTTTATTCTGTATTTCCATTATATCACACTTTGTATTTATGATAATACACCAGTAGGCATAAACTAAACTGATTAGAAACATGTTTTAGAAACTGTGCTCTGTCATTTATTATGGAAAATACCTCAGATTATTGTTTAGTTCCTAGGTACTTGAAAAAAGCACTTCAAGTAATGAAACATTCAGTGAGAATCCTTCTAGGTTAGACAAATGAAATAGGATTTTAATCGAAGCTCTAAGATAATTAGAGTTTATTGTTGAATTACATCCTGACACTTGAATTAATTTATCCAGATTAAATTAATTTCAAAAGATATTATTACATTTTTAAGATTGGACACAATGAACACAGTATGCTACTTCTACTCTCTGGTGATTTTTCGTTAAAATTAAAAATATTTAAGTTACCTAATATTTGATATATGCTTTTTAATTAAACTGAAATAGGTAACTCAGAGCTTGTTGCCAAGGTGAATGATTGTAATGTCACATATCACATTTTAGTTTGGGGGCAGGATCAAAGGAAGAAAGCACAGTGAAGGATGTGTAATTGTAAATATCAGTTTTAAAAGCAAATGAGTTTGAGGCATAAAAACATTATTGTAGAAGAATGATTTTTAAAAGATGGATTGCAAAGGTCCCAAAAACATAACACAGACATTTTCTTAAAATCAACAATTATTAATAGTCCTTACAAAAATTGTTTAAAACTGCTTAGATCACGCTGCCCTTGAAGAGAATTCAGAAGCTCCAGCTGATCTAGAATGTCACAGTACATTTTTTTTGATGGCTCTGATGCCCATTAACACCACTGCTTTACAGCTGCACTAAGTCCCAACAGACTTTTAGGTATAATTCAAAGTACTTATTGTTAGCTGTATAGTGCTGGTTGGCAGCAGAGTGGAGGAATGAGTGCCACCTCCTTCTATTGTTTCTGCTTGACCCACCAGATCTAACACAGGGGACATACTTTGAGTCCCTTCTATTAAACAATGGCATTTTGTTGGAGTCAGGAGCTATCCACTCTATGAGATAGCACCTGCCTTGTAGAACAGCATTCCCTCCAGAGATCAGGATGGCTCTAATCCAATTGTCTTTTTGTAAGGCTCTGTAGACCTGGCTGTTTCCCCAGATGTTCAAGCCAGGAGGTTAGGCTAGCTCTGTTGTGAATGAGATTTTATGACTGGAAAATGTCATTTACCCGGGGCGCTATGAATTATAGTTTCAATTGTTATATTTTAATCTTTGTATGCTATCCAGTCACCATTGTGAAATGGACAGCCATATAAATTATTTAGATTAATATATTTAAATAAATATCTTCATTGTCAATTCTAAGACTGCTGTTTTTAGCATCATTAGTTTGATTTTATATTTAATCTTAGTTCCATTTTTTTCCACTGTGCTCCTTGATCTTTTTATAATTTTATTGAAGTATATGAGTACAAAGATAAAAGACTAGTCCAACTAAATAAAATATAAGAAGAGAAAGAAAAAGAGAGGTGCAAAGAGACAGAAAAAGGTACCGGTAAATAAATAAGAAAAAAAATATAAAAGATTATTCTGCCCCCCCGCCAACAAATATAAACATTTTCAGTAACTAAATACTTTCTCTAGAATTTCACCTAAAAATCTCTTCTTCCCATATCTCATTCTTTATCAATAATCATTGAAATTCTGTACAGAATTTCAGTATTCTTCCATTTGTTTTGTTTGATGTTCTTGGAATCTGTTATCTATTCGCTGACATTTTTTAATGTGCAAATTTGAGGTTGGAACCTCCTTCTAAATTCAGAAATCTTTTAGAAGGCTTTCCTTATTTTTCTGTATCTATTTCCATCTTTGATGTTATAATTAGTCCTCTGGTTAGGACAGTAATTGGGACTGGAATTGCCATTGCTATGTGATATGATCAAAAAGCATGGTATTAAATGACTGCATTGTTTAGCAATGGTAATCCCAGCATTCTCGTAAGAGAGATGGGTCATTAAAAGCAAAGATGTGGGAGTCCCAAATAAGGACTGTGGGGATGCCGTAGGAGGGTGGGAAAAACCCTGGGAGGGCTGGCGCAGGCCACATGTGACTTAGGGGAGAGGGAGGCCTTGAAAGGACCAGCACAGGCTTTGCACAAGTCAAGGGAAGCTAGGGATGAGCGGACACAGGCTACATATGAGTAGTGGGAAGGTTGGCACAGGCTGCATGCAAAGCTGGCAGGGAAGGTTACAAATGGCAACCACTTGATTGCAGGGTACTGCAATGGCTGGAATTTTGAGACCAGTCAAATGTCCATTTTTTTCAGTGCTGATATAACTTGGAATTTTTGCTGAACAAATTAACATAAACTAAGGACTTATATGTAATGTAATACTGCTTCTTATATTTTGTAAACTGTTACTCTATTATCTGAATGTTCCCTAAGCTACATGTCTTCATCCTGTCTACAAAGGTCTTTCCAACATACCATTTCAATTTCAGATTGAACTTCATCATAATACTCAGGAGTCATGAACCTCTTCTGTGTCAGCAGTTAAAACACAAAGTACAGTAATCTTCATATTAAATGATTAAATTATCAATAATTTTAATTGGGTTTTAAATGTGGGTTTTTAACATGGTTTTATAAGGGTTTTAGAATGGGAATTTTAAATTCGGCCAAAAATTGAATTATTTTAATATGGTTTTTAAATTTGTCTTGTATATTGTTTTATTATGGCTGTTCACCACCCTGAGTGCTTCGGGAGAAGGGCGGTATAAAAATATAATAAAATCTAAATCTAAATCTAATCTAAATGGTAGTCCATGAAATCCAACTGATATGATTCGGTAATTGATTGTATGTGTTCAAGGTAGCCTATTTTCCAGAGCACCTGAGGGCAGGAATGGATGGAAACTTATCAAAGAGAGATCCAGCCTAGAACGAGGGAGAAATTTCCTGACAATGAGAACAATTAATCAGTGGAACAGCTTGCCTCCAGAAGTTACGGGTGTTCCATTACTAGAGGTTTTAAAGAAGAGACTGGACAGCCATTTCTCCAGAATGGTATAGAGCACGGGTGTCAAACTCAAGGCCTGTGGGCCCGATCTGACCCACGGGGTGCTTAAATCCGGCCTGCACGGCCAGCCTGAAAATATCAAAGGACCGGCCTGCGGTGCCTCTGCCAGCCAAAACAGGCCGCATGCGGGTCCCCTGCAGCCCATTTTCGGCCTCCCCAGCCTCTTGCAGCACTCTGCCGACCAAAAATGGGCTGTGCAGAGGCCTTGGGAGGCCTCCGTGTGGCCCATTTTTGGCCGGCAGAGTGCTGCCGGAGGCCGGGGAGCCCTAAAATGAGGTATGGGGGGGCTGCATGTGGCCCCCTGCACCTCTGTCCCATCTCCTCCCCCAGGCCTCTCCACCGGCCTGCAGAGGAAAATTACAATGCTGATCCGGCCCTCAAAGAAATCCAGTTTGACAACCCTGGTATAGAGTCTCTTGCTTGAGCAGGAGGTTGGATTCCAACTCTATCACTGTATACTGTCACTGTAAGTATTATTCTTGCTATAGCTTTCCTGATTATGAAAACCATGCCATGCTTTCTTTGGCATTGTAGTAAATAGTGTGATCTTGTGACTGAAAGAATCCAATCCAAATCTACTTTAATTCACTGAAACCTAAGAGGACAATATGAGGTTGATTCATTCATCTTTCACTGTGCTGGGCTTTCCCATATTCATGCTTCTTCTATTCCATGCTTCTTCCACTGTAATTCTTTCTTTGCAGCTTTTGGATTTTCATTTCTGAAATGACAACATCAGCAACTAAATGTCCTAAAGGCTTTAATCTAACCACTTCATAAACATCACTAATACTCAGCTCTTCCTAAGTAGCATGTTTAGTGCCATCTGGCCTGAGTGGCCCATCATCTGGCTTTATATCGTCAATCATTTTTATTGCCTATCTCTTTAGTTTTCTTGGTAAAAGGTACATTGGTCAAAAACTGTAAATACCACTATCTCATTCAAGGTAAACTGTGACAGTCTATCTAGGTAAAGGTTCCCCTTGCACATATGTGCTAGTCCCATGATGGCGAACCTATGGCACGGGTGCCACAGGTGGCACGCGGAGCCATATTGGTGGGCACGCGAGTGTTGCCCTAGCTCAGCTACAGCACGCATGCCCACACTGGCCAACTGATTTTCAGGCCTTTTGGTCCCTCTGGAAATCGGGAAACTGGCTGTTTCCGGCCTCCGGAAGGTCTCCAGGGGGATGGGGAAGGCTGTTTTTGCCCTCCCCAGGCTCCTAGAAAGCCTCTGAAGCCTGGGGAGGGGGGAAAATGGGCCTTCCGGTCCCACTGTGCCATCGCGTGCCAAAAGCAGGGGGAAGTGTGAGGGGGTCACATACGCATGCGCGGGAGGGCGGGGTGCATTAAATTATGGATGTGGGCACCTGCACCCGTGACCCCCCCCGCTCCCCCCGCTTTTGGCACACGACAGCAAAAAGGTTAGCCATCACTGTGCTAGTCGTTCCCAACTCTAGGGGGCGGTGCTCATCTCCGTTTCAAAGCCGAAGAGCCAGCACTGTCTGAAGATGTCTCTGTGATCATGTGGCCGGCATGACTAAATGCTGAAGGTGCACGGAACGCTGTTACCTTCCCACCAAAGGTGGTCCCTATTTTTCTACTTGCATTTTTACGTGCTTTTGAATTGCTAGGTTGGCAGAAGCTGGGACAAGTAATGGGAGCTCACCCCGTTACGTGGCACTAGGGATTCGAACTGCTGAACTGCCAACCTTTCGATTGGCAAGCTCAGTATCTTAGCCACTGAGCCACCACGTCCCTCTATCTAGTTGAGAGGGGTATTAATTATTGAGCAAAACACCTTCCTCAATGGCAGATGTCACTCCTGGCAAATATCAACCAAGAGAGAGCTGGATCTAAAAGACATGTAGTAGCTTAAATTCATCCATGTGTTATGTCTATATTTTCAAGGTGCAGAGGCATAAATTGAGCCCAAAACACTAAACAACTAGAAGCCTCCATGACAGGGTGGCTACCAAAAACAATGGTAAATTAAGTGGTGGGGTGATAGTGGCAGATATAATGTTGTAGCAGTGATTCTTGAAAGAGTATGTTCTTCTTTCTTTTCTGGGGCCTCTGCCAATAGTCTGGCAACATCAGGGGCCCAAACTTCAACCCTAAATCCCAAATCCTTTATGGGGGATGGTTTCAGATTTAAATCAAACCTGTATTCTACACAAACCATGATAGCAACTATTCCTTACTGGAAGCAATTCCCTCCCACCCAACAATTTTTTAACCAGATTAAGCCTTTATGATTTTCACAGTGAACAGCCTTTCCAGTCAGCCACAGGGGAAAAATGGCTGTTGTTCCAAATGGTCTAACTTCATATATACTACCCCCCCCCCCCGCTTCTCACCCAGAAGCAATGACTCATCCAGAACTTTCTTTCAAAATAGCAGAGATAAATGTTAGCCTGACTAGGTGGCTCAGTGGCTAAGACACTGAGCTTGTCGATCAGAAAGGTCGGTAGCTCGGCGGTTCAAATCCCTAGTACAGGTGTCCTGCGTGAGCAGGGGGTTGGACTAGATGACCTCCAAGGTCCCTTCCAACTCTGTTACTGTTTACTTTAAATGTATTTCATTTTTGGGTATTCTGCTAACTACTCGTCCTATGGAAAGTTAGATATATATATGGTAAAAACCACTGAAATCAAGAAAACTAAGGTGCAACTGTAAACCGCCATATCAGTCACTAATTATAGTAAATGATCCAGCATAAAAAAGCCAGCTTGGTATCAGTGTTAAGGCGACACGCTAGAAACTGGATTGTGAGTTTCAATTCTGCCTTAGATATGGAACCAGCTGAGTGATCTTGAGCTAGTCACTTTCTCTTAGCTCTTGGAAGAAGGCAATGGCAAACCACTTTTGAAACCTTGTCAAGTAAACTGCAGAGACTTTTTCCAGGCAGTCACAGGGAAGAGTGTGCGGGCGCACTCACACCCACTTATTGAAGAAACTGCACTCCGAGTCTCATGCCATTGTATTTTAGTTTAAGAAAAAACATGAAAGGGAGGAACTTTGTGCCAAGGTCCTGATTAATGAATGGATAATTTCCCACAACTACATAGAATCACAGATATTGAATTATCTCCTAGGGAGCTAGGCAAGAACTAAAATACTGACCATTTAAAATTAAAAGGAAGGAAGAAAAAGTTGGGACAAACATTATAGCTGTCATAATGCAGTGGCAACATTACTTGGCAGAAAAGCATTTACTACAATGCTCGGTAACCAACAACACAGGTAAGCATTGGCAAGATTTGTTCTGTTGAAATCTGCTGCCAGTCATTTCAAGGTAAAAGTGAGTAAGCTTTCTGCACACCTGGGAATTTAATTTTTGAAGGTTTTATTCTTTTAATTTTATTACATAGCAGTGATATTATCACATATGATAGAGACAGAATTTCCTTCTTTCCTTCTTTCTGTTTTGGTGGGTGCTTCCCACCATAAGCCTAACTTACTGAAAGTTTGACATACATATTTTGATCTGCTAAAATCAATTTCATTGCAACTAAATTATTCCCCCACATGTATGTCTTAAAAACAAAATAGTCAATGTTTCCTTTTCTCTAACCAACCCAAAATAATTTTCCATCAGATTCTACTTTCCTCTTTTTAAAATCTGGTTCTAATTTTTTCACATCTGATTTTCCCCAACCAATGATAATTGTAATTTTTCATACAGAGTCATTAGCTCCATCTTTGTAAATGGAAATAGTATTGTATCCAAACTTCTTGTTCAGTTGCCTTTAGTATTTAAAAGCTCAAACCCTGAAGATCCCTATTATCATATAATAATCCAGCCCTTGATGAGCATGTTTATAAGCATGGTATAGTGGTTAAAATGATAGAATGGAGAGACCCAGATTGAATTTAAATCTTAATAAAGCAATTTAGTTCACTAGTGAACTACATTTGACTTAATTTTTCATAAGGTTCTTGTTGAGAAAATAAAATAAAAAATTACACAGTATTGTAAATGGTTCACATCAGCTGTAACTGTTAGGTCTTCTTCATTGCAGGTACTTGAGGGCCAACAAATGAGGCAGACGCAAAGCAATCCTATAAATCTTTTTAATGCCACTTCTTGGAAAGCAACATTTGTTTTTAAATAGGCATATGCTTGTTGATCGTATGTTCTTGACATTTTAAAAAAATGTCAGGTTTAGCCTGAGATGTGTGCTGGAAAGAAGAAAGGCTGGAATATTGCATGCCACCTACTTGTCCACATCTCAATTCTCAAACAACTTTATTTCAAATGTACTACTTCCAGCATTAAAAATCAAACCACACACAGAAATTCAATTTCTATTGTGCATACATAAAGGAAAATATCTTTTCACAGAATATAATCCAACACAGCAAGAAATAACTAAGAGACAAAAGAAATGCAGAGCAATTTTTATGAAAATTAAAAACTGTTTTGAAACTGAGGTAAACAAGGAGCTTCTACGTGAAGTGAACAGATGCTAGGAAGGGGGATTTTAGAGATCAGTATGGTAGTGACAGCAATTTGCCCAAGACTGGAATGGAAACAAATGCTACAATTATTGGTTTTGAAGAAGAAAAAAATGAATGCAGTCATAAATGCTGTGAGAAAGTTGAAAAATGATCAGGTTGCATATATACATGGCATAACTGGAAAAGTGTTGAAATGTGGACATGGTTTGCTTATGAAGTGGCTATGTGGTTTCTCATATGTGTGAAGATTGCATCTCTGCCTGATGATTAGAAGGATATCATTATTCTTTCTCTGAATAATAGGGATGATAACAGGAGCAAATGAAAAAGCTATGAGAGATTAGTTAAACATGCCTGAGAAAATATTTGTTTCTGACAGAAAGAGTTAACAGTGAGCAAAATTTGGACAGTGCAGTGTGGCTTTATGCCAGAAAGCTGGTGTACTGATTAAATTTTTATTCTTCAGGACATGGAAAAAATATACAAATGTGTGAAAGTTTATTGTACATTTTTTGATTTAGAAAAAGCACGTGAGAGATTGAACAAATTTGGACTATAGAATGATGCACATAAATATTAAGTGAAAGGTTGATTGAGTTAAAATCAGTATAAGATGGAAGTAAAGCATGCATAAAAGGAATGCTGGGCAAAAGGTTCAACATTCAGCAGGAAAAAAGACAAGGGTGTGTGATGCTCCCTCTGCTGTTTTATATATATATATATTATATGAATAAGTGCAAATTCATGTAAATTCATTTATGAATAAAAAATACTGCCATTACTGCCATTCAAGGTGGGGACATAAATGCACGTGTATTCTTTGTGTGGAGACAATACCATGTTATGGCTAAGGATTTAAGTTCTTGCAGAACAGTATGATGTATCATATTAATGTATCAGAAAATCAAGGCAGCTATGAACAATTACAAGTTATACATAAATGGAAAAAAACTAAAGCAAGTAGAAAATTTGTGTACCTTAGAAGAATGTTTATTAAAACCTTTTCAGATGTATAAATACTGGCAGAAAGGTGTTTAGTAGCATGTTATCTAATGCAGGGGTCCCCAACCCCTGGTCCATGGATTGGCACCGGTCCGTGGCATGCCAGAAACCGGTCTGTGCAAATTAGCAAAGCCCCATCTGCAGGATACAGGTAGCACACGAAACCATGCTCCCTCCGGTCCATGGAAAACCTCTCTCCACAGAACCGGCCCCTGATGCCCAAAACGTTGGGGGCTGTTGGCCTAATGTGAAGAGTGCTATGTGCCAAAAAATAATATTTATCTAGCTTTTGCCCATTTGTTGGATAAAATGAATTATGTCAGGTCAAACATAAAAGTTGAAAGCAGTGAGAATGGAGTATTTGAGAAAGGTGTGTAACTAAGATTAGAATAGAACTAAGAATGAATGGGAACTGAATAAATGTTGAATGCAATGCAAAGTTGAATAACCAGTGTGAAATAAGTCTGATCTGGGAGGAACTATACTATACTATAGATGGGAAAGGTTGAAAAGTCTTAGATGAATTGAATTTATGAGATTATTAGGTCATGTATGAAGTAGCTGAAGTAGGTAAAATTTACGAGTGAAAGATATAAAAAGGAACCGTGTTTCCCCGAAAATAAGACTCTGTCTTATATTTTTTTGAGCCCTGAAATAAGCGCTTGGCCTTATTGCCATGTGCTCAAAAGCCTGATTGGGCTTATTATCAGGGGATGTCTTATTTTGGGGCAAACAGGGTACATAGTGAATGATGTTGGTAAAAAATAAATTTAATTATACTTTTTTTACTTTTATTAGTTAATAATAACTAATTATTATTAGTTCTTCAAAATGCAATGATTTCATTAAGCTATATTATTCTTCTGTATTTTTAAAAGATCCAAAGTGTTTTAATGTTAATGCTCTTCAAGTATGATATTCTAATATGAGACAGCAGTAGCTTAGATTGCCATATAAAGGGTGGTCTTTCTATTGTTCCTTATAATTCGGTTCCAAAGACCCTGGAAAGTTGCCTAAATTCAATGATGTACAAGACAGAATGCTGTTCGTTAATAAAACAATTGGACACTGGGATGGAGAGTCAACTTTCTAAGATCAAGTTATTATTTGTCCACCAAAAAAAAAAGTGTCTAGGACTTGCCCCTAATCTTCATTTTGACACTGGATTCATGACTGGAAGCTCTGACAAGATACCTGTTTACCCAGTTACAACTCCAGAAAGTTGGTGATATTTTGCAATAGTTATTCCTACCCTTGTTACACAGACTATTTTTCTAAATTTATGGAAGTTGCAAATGGAAAAAATGCATCAAACAATTTACTGAATTGTAGAAGGAATAAAGGTTGAACTGAAAGATCTGCCAGCTATTTATTGATCATATGTTACTAAACTTTAGAATCTGACTATCTGACTGCCTTTCCCATTATGAACCTGGTCAGGCATTAAGATCTACAGGAGAGGCCCTTCAAAAACTACCCCTGCTGTTGGAGGCTCCATTATCTGGCATACACGAGAGTTTTTTCCTGCCTTGTTCCTAGATAGTGGAATACATTTGGCCTTATTCTTGCAGCTTTTATGAAATTTATTTCCTTAAAAATTATATGGCCACCTATCTCGTAAAATACAACTCTGGACAGCTCACAATAATTCAATCCTTAGGCTCCAACCTTATCCTATCCCAGCATTTGGGGAACTTTCCAGAAAACTAAGAGTGTAGGTCTGCTGGATACTTTCATATCCCAAATATGAAAACAATTCAAAATTTTAATTGTTAATCTATTTTAATAATTTCAATTTAATATTTAATTTTGCCAAGTTTGTTTTTCTGTGATTTCAATATCTTGGAAGAAGTTTGGGTTTACGTATTTTATTAAGCCATCGTATAATTAATTTTTAAGGAATCATCACTGATTAGACTCACCCAACAGACTAAAACGTACAGTAGCTTGTACAATTATAATTAAGTTTGATATTTGAATCTAACCAATTTTCACCCTTTACTGTATTTAAAAATGTCTGCCTGAAATTTTGGATTTTTGAAAATTGGTTATATCGGAAGCCTGCTGTTCTCTGAAATTTAATGCCCAGGTGAGCTGTCTTTCCTCAAAAACCTTTCATTGCCAATCAGAATAAACATCTATAGTGGGCAATGAAACACAACATGTTTTCAATATCTGACTAACTTTATAGTGGCTGTGATGACGCTGGTCTTATTAAACATGTTGTAGGACTCCAACCCCTATCAACCCCACCAGCATGGGATTGATGCTGTCAATCATGAATGATTAATGATAAAAATGAATTGATGATCGATGAATGATCAAAAATGAAGGATCAATGAAGTCAGCAATGACTTCACCTAAGTCTGATTACTACTACTTCTTTTAACTATTCAAATGCATCGTGCAATTGTGTTTTTACGAGTTTTCATTTATCCTTTTTGATACTAACATTTTGATTGGATTTGCAAATTTTGGGTAGTAATTAATGGTGGAGAATTGGGCCCCAAGGCTCTGTAAGCTCACACCTGGCAAGGAAAGAAAAACAGCAACCCGTGTAAAACTTCCCAGGAGAAAGGTGGCAGTTAATTAGCCCCCACTCCAATTTAACGGAGGAGGACCACCGTCATTTCTCCGCAGCCTCCCACCGGTCGCTACTCTGGCGTTTGGCACCCAAGCCAGAGAAGTTTTCTCCTCCAAGCGGGGAGAGGGAAGGCTCTGCTCTCAAGGGTTAAAGCTGAGCGGCAGAAACCCCGCGTGCAGCTGCCCTTCATTCACGCTGCCTCGCTCCGGTGGGAGGAAAGGAGCTGAAGAATGCGAAAGGGGAGCCCGGCCCGCTCCTTTCCCGCTGGCGGCGTCCCTCCTTCCTGCCTGCCTTCAGTCCCACAACCCTCTTGACTTCAAACCTCTCCGAAGAGAGTCAGCTCAAGTTACAGCTGATGGGTTATTGTTCCTCTTCATCTTTTGTGTTTCGTTTTGAAGCGCCACCGGGCAGAGTTTTTCACCTTCTTCGGGGCTTCCCCCCCCCCCCCCCCCCCCCCCCCCCCCCCCGGGATTTGCTCACGGCTTCTTCACGCCGAGTTATCTCCCCGCACTTCCTTTTGCGCGGCATTCACGCCTAAAGACCTCGGGAGGGACGAGACCGGAAAGATGAGGGATCTACCGCTCGCGCGGCTTTTCTTTTCTTTTCTTTTTGCAGCTCCAGAAAGAGAGCCTGCGGGGGGGGGGGGGGGGAGGGAAGCAGCCCAGACGACCTAGTCCTTTCCACCCACCACCCAGTCCTCTTTTCGGATATCGCAGCCACGTGAAAAACTAGCAACCTCCGTGGTCGTCCCCCCTCCCCGGCCAAGGGGTGCTGGATGAAGCAAATTCTGTTTAAAACACGCCTTCCACGAGGAAACGCTTACCTTGAGATGCTTTTTTTTTCTATTGCCCCATTCTTAGCTCCTCTATGGGCGTGGGAATATTGAGGGGGGAGGGGGGGCTCTCTGCTTTTCTATAGATACAATTTCGCCGCACGATAAAAAAAATGGTTAGAAATCCTGTCAAGTCATGTGATTGATTGAATTATTTCCACCCCTCTTTTCCTCCTAAACCCCCCCTCCCCTCCCCCCCCGTTTTAGGACAATACTCGGCAGCTTTTTTTCATTATGTCAGACAAAAATGGCTGATGACAGAGAGGAGGAGCGCGGCTGCCGTTGCCAGGGAATGCTGGGCTCTCCCCGCCGCTCCTCTGGCTGCAGAGGCTTGAGGCGCGAGGCACCCGCGGAGGTTGATTAGGGTCTGGTATCTCACAGTCATGCCTTGAAGTGGAGGAGAGTAACTCTTCCTGATTCCTCCCTTCTCTCCCCCCACCTTCCTTCCTTTTCCTGCTTCTCCGGGCAAAAGGAAAGTCTATGCGGAGAAAAGCCGAGCCGAGTCTTTGAGAGCCACCCGGCTTCGTTTCAATGGGGGTTGAGAGCGGACGGCAGCTTGCACCCCTTTGGAAAGAGAGCTGGCAAATGCCCCCCCCCCCTCCCCACAACTTGAAGCCCGGAATAAAAACAAAAAAAAAATGCAATATGGGATCGATTCTATTAGGGTAGTTATTCTATCCATTGAATCTATCCGTGCTAATCCCAGCAGCTCCTGTCCTCTTTATGTACTTTAGCAGCAACTCTGGTCCAGATGCTCATTTTACAGAACCGACAACCTTCCCCAATTTGTTGTTCTCCATATTGAACGTTTCCTCTCCAATATTCATAGCGATGCTGGGTGGGGGGTTAACGGCAGTGAAAGTCCAATGTGAGGCATTCGTGAACAGTTCCAAACGGCACTGGATTTTATTTCCTATTGTTGCATCCATGCCTTCAAAGTGTATCACATCATCTGTACAACTGTAAAGCATTTCCTACTATAAATGAGAAAGAGCCATCTAGTTCCAATTTGAAAACTTCCAGTGACAGTTCTCCTTATTTAACAGCTATTAATTTTCTCCCCAACAACTGTCCTTGTCCTTTTCTGTTTTAACAGAGAACAAAAGTCCGATCTCTTCCACTACACAACCTTTATCAATTCTAATCTTTTCAAAAAAACATTTTACACATCTTTAATAATAAATGTTGATGTGGGATAATTTAATCAATTATTTAAACCCAGAGCCATGTTTTACCACATAAGCACCAACAGAAGTGAAAAAAAAAATATACCAGATTATTTCCCACAATCCATCATGGCATAAATATAGTAGGTTCATCACATCCAACCAATGCCCATGTTGTCTTTAAAAAGCTCAGGCAGTGGTATGAAGTAAAGAAAAACGAAGTCCCAGAATTAGAGAAACACTAATACTTTTGCAAATTGGCTTTTTCAGGGGCCCCCCAATAGGAATTGGAAGTACTTCATGCAAAGTAAAAACATTTTATTAAGGGGGAGGAGTCAAGTGTTTATATAGGGCACAGAAACAAGTAATAAATGCGCTGTGTATAAGTGATGCATCAGCAAATTAATAAAATACATTGGTTAGGCATGAGAAAAGACAAACCTCTCCCCTTTTCTCATTCAGGCTTGTTTCTTTAAAACTTGCAATTGACAGACTTCAGAATAGAGCCCTATTTTTTACTTTCTGAATAAGTTAGTTTTTTGCACAACAATGGAGATGGTTGTTGGTAAAGAAAAACACGATTTCCTAAAGTTAAAAAGGAGGTATGGATGCCCTGCTAAAATTGAGTATCACTTTTATTAAAATGCTAATAAAGCCTAAAATTCTTGTTTCAGAACAAAAAAATGGTGTTCCATAGCGTATGGACTATACCTCTCCTGCGCTACAGGCAATCTTGAGAAGTGAGGCTTTTGAAAGATGGCTTTGATACACAAGGGGCTTATATTTTAGACAAATGGTTTCAAGGTGAAAATTAAATGAAATTAAATGAAAAGTTCTGACTGGGAAACTTTCTAGGGAAAGCCCTGCAAGCAGTAATGTATAGTGTAGCAGCAGAGGAAAGGAAGGCAGCACTAGACAATGAAATCCAAAATTAAGCAAAAAGTCAACGCATCAATCCAAGCAGCTCATTTATCAAGAGTATTCCGAATCTGAAAACAGTCTAGTAACAGTATGGGGAAACTAGAATAATTAGATATTTAAATTACGGCCTGCGGCTTGTTCAACAATCCAGCACTGACATGTTAGAAACTGAATGCTTTTGTGCTCCTGTCTACAGAGCACCCACCCAATCTCATTTGTTGCCATCAGTTAACCAGCCAAAATCACCATGAATCTATTCTTGGGTATATTTTTTAATCTGAGGAAACTTTCCTGGCAAGTGGACACTCCTTTCTGCCCCAGGTATTCACAATTTGGAAGGTGTTTGAATTTCAACTCCCATATTTTTTTCTACCAATATGTTCATTTCATATCCAGTTCTAGGAATTGGCCACACATCTGAAGAAATACTTAGCGAAAATGGTTCTATCTCCCCTATAAATTTGCAAGGAATTTCTTCTTCAACGGAAGAGTTAGATTCTATGAATGCATCTCCGTATCATTGGTGGGAAATTGGGATAAAAGGTTGTGTTACTATTGTTTGTGAAATGAAAGACTGCAGTGAATACTCTTCACACTTTAAGCAATGTACAATGATTTAATTTTGACCCAGAGTCCCTTCAAATAAAATTCACCACTGAATGCAAGTTGTTTATGGAAATGGCTGTTTTGACGTAAATAGTCTTCTTGTTGGGCCACAGAAATCTACAAGTGGTGAACCAAAAAAGATTGATTTGTATGTAATAGGTCGCATTATTGAAATTCTTCAATATTAGGACATTTGTGCAAGATGGGTTACTGGAAGGCTAATAACAGATTAAAGTTTAGAGCAGAAATTTGCCAGCAATGTTCATGCTATAAGAACAAAGGTGAGGAATTTCTTTATAGCACTGTGACAGTTAACAAAACCTGGACTCATCATTATAATTCAAAAATAAAGTGTCAGTCCAAGGAATATTGTAATTAAGACTCACCTGCAAAAACAAAACAAAATAAAAAAACCTGTGTTTTATCAGGAATACTCACAGTTACCCAATTTTCCATTGTTTGGTTTCTGAAATAATTTTACCCCTTCTCTACTACCCACAACATACATACTCTATCTGAGACATTCATATCAGAATGTCGTAAACTCTATGTACAATATTTTATTCTTGACAGTTCCTATCAAATAGTAAATTTAACAAACCTTCTGTTCATACAAGCATATTCACAGTTGTTTTATAAAGCATTATCAAAGCTACTCAAGCTGATTATATTTCTAATAGAGTATATGTATATAATTTCATCAGTTGTAAAAGTGGAAGGTTTTTGAAAACAAACACAAACATAAAGGTCTACAAAAAAGTGGGAATTAGAGGCACCACCTGCTGGTTTAAAGGATAGTTTTTCTTAGTCCATTTTCCATTGCGTGTGTAAATATTACACATAGTACTACGTAAAAAGAAATTATTAATCATAATCTAACAACAAGGATGTTTGTTAGATGGAATTTATAACAAATTATTCTTGTTTAATAAAACCAGGGAAGGAGAACATAACCTCCATGCATTTTGTTCAATTATACTGCAATCTCAAGTGCTTATTATCATTTCCTTGTAAACATTCCTCCCTTTACTTTCTCCCTCATTGTAGTAATATTTAGATATTTCAGAATTGCTGCTATATCTTCCAGCCTCATTTCCCTCTTCCTGCACTAAAAGAAGCAAAGATTTTGCATTTTAATTCTAAAATTGTAACTGCAAATGAATTTGTCTTCTCCCAAGACACTAAAATATACAATTGTATTTACTCCAGCAGCAATAATATAATTCTAATTATATATTATTAATAGACAATCCAATAAACCATTTGGTCATCCTTTGAGAGAAAGATGGTGCAGTCTGAGGTGACTAAAATGAACATCAATGAGATCTTTGGTCCCATGATCATCTAAGAAAAAAAATATATCATAAATAGAAAAGTAATTATAGTGGCAAAGAAACTCCAACAATAAGTCAGTATTTACTGGAATTGATGGACCAAGGCAAAAAGAAGAACCACTGTACGGATTGGCTCCTCAGAACTCTTCTCCATATCAAGGAGAGGACAAGGATCACCCACAAGTTTGCATCCTGCCTAAACTGTAATTCCAAGCCTTCAAACAGAGACTAAGTTTGCCTTTCTTGAGGTCTAACTACTTTAGAAAGTTGCTTATCATTGATTTTGTAAACATTAGGAACCTTCTGAAAGGTAGATTTTATTATGCAGAGATAATTTCCTTCCACCCTGGATTAAAGAGGTTTTATGCAAATTTAAGAATAAACTAATCTCCAAGTCAGCAAATTTAGGTACCTTAGGTACAATTCAAAGATAGTTGCAGCATTATGCATCATTCGGGCTGTGAGGATACAAACAGACAAACAGATAAATGCAATGGGAGTTTTAGTAGTATATAGATTCAATAATATTTTCAGTAGTACCATTGCTCCTAATATTAGTCAGAATGTGTTATACTTAGCAGCACTTCTACTTATAACGTCTTGGGAAAACAAGTATGGGTATAGTGTGAGAATAGATATTGGAAACAACAGCAAATATTTCATTCTATGGTATGCATAGGACAGAATCCATTTAAATATATGGATAAGACATGTATGTTTCCAGTTCACATATAACATATTGTGGCTATACTAAGCTACAGTTGACCCACATCTGCTCTTTCCAGAAAACAACTAACATTCAAATTGGCCCCAGGAGCAAGACAACACTTTAAAATATTTTACTCTTAAAAGTAAAAATGATCATTTTTATGTTGTAGATTTGAAGATATTCTTAGTTTATCTGATGTGGTTCAACTTCTTTCTTCATTGAAGGGGTGTCATTAAATCGACTAGGCAGAATTGTAAGAAATAACATTATATTTAGCTTCCTGAAAGAATACAGACTTAAGCAATAGTATTTTTTTTTATACAAGAGTAATGGAAAGGCAAAGGAAGAACAAAACTAGGAATGCCAGGAAGCTCCAATACCTATTAATAATGAGAAATGAAATGGTTATTTGTATCTGAACCCAAACAGAGTTTCACATTTTCAGGCTGATAACCTAAGAATGGCTTAGTTTACTTATATTTTACATATACTTCAGATTGCATGGTATTAGAAACTAAATATTTACCTATAATGTTTGTTTTTTAAAAATTTGATTTATATGCCGCCCTTCTCCGGAGACTCAGGGCGGCTTACAGTGCGTTAAGCAATAGCCTTCATACTTTTGTATATTTATACAAAGTCAGCTTATTGCCCCCACAATCTGGGTCCTCATTTCACCTACCTTAGAAAGGATGGAAGGCTGAGTCAACCGTGAACCTGGTGGGATTTGAACTTGCAGTAATTGCAAGCAGCTGATCTTAATAACAGTGAATTAGTCCACTGCGCCACCAGGACTCTTTTAATAGCTTTTCTCCTTTTTTTATCTTTAAATAACAAAACAGTTGTCTTGTTTAGCATTCAGTTCAGAGATTCAATAGTATTCTTAAAATTCTTTTCCTTATTCTTACAAATAACAATGCATTTTGGTTTTTAATTTTCATCGATGATATACTGTGAATCAACTGCACAACTTTTGCAACTTCTTTGTCCACTTACTGGTATAGCAGCATTTTAAAAAAATGTTTCTTCTTTTATCTCTTTTTAAAAAAAATAATATAAAAAATAAGAAACCCTTGTTATTTCTGGCTTACAATAATTAGTTTGGGGAGGGGGGTTGGACAGTGCCCTTCATCTTAATTGATGCTAAAGCAATAAACTGGAGAATGGTTTGATTATAAAAAGTAGTCCTAAATTCATGAGGCTAGGAAGTCGGAGAACGAAATCCAGTTGCAGTTTGTCAACAGAAATTCTTTGACACTGAATTATCAGCTTCAGACTTAACAAATGACTGCAGTTGGTACCTCTTATTTAGCAGCTGAAGCATGAGTCCAGCCAAGAGATCAGGGATGGTTTCTTAATGAAAAACTAATTTTTAAGTCTGGCTATTGTCACCCTGCGGACAGCTGCAACTTCTCCAAGTTAATATGGGCGGAACTTTCGCTGTGCTCTCATGAGAGCAATTTTCTGCTTATCCTCTTCAAATTTCTTTCTTAGCTGGGCTATATCTGAAAGAATCACAAAAGATAATTAGATAGGAGAGATGAGAATATCGTTCTTAAACCATCTAAGTTTTCAGTCCTATAATCTGTTAGCAGGTAAACTACTCAAGGTGTTTCAAATTATTACTGGAAAATAGGGATGAGGAAGAAAAATGCTTTCACAGCCTTCAACCCACTTGCTGTTACGTCACCAGATAACATAGTGGGAGTTAGTTAGAGAATATGAAAATGTTTTTGTGCAATCTTTCTATCCCATTCGGTCTTATTTAGTATTAACCATTCTGAGTTGGGGGATATTTAGATTGAGTTCCACCTGTCTTTCAAGTGATCTACTGGGAATAATTTGTCCCCCTTTGAAGAGTACAGCATATTGCACTGAAAGAAATATTTAAAACACAACAATTTTAGCTTTAAGAAAAATATCACGATGCTATATGTTGAATTTAATTTTAGAGCACAATATTTTTTCTACTACATTTTATCTGCCAAGGTTAACTATATAGGCTGTTGGGACTAGGACAAATATAAACTATCTCCTGCCAAAATCTTTATTTATTTGTGTCCAATGATGCTATTAAATGCCTTGTCCTCGGTGTTATTTGTAGGACAGTAACTCTTTTCACTTTAGATTGGCCAGAAGTGCCTAATTTTTAAGAGGAATTTACAAGAACTAAGCTGTATCTTAACTCTTTTTTGTTCAGTAATAAAAAAAATGGTTTTTTTTCTGAGTAACTGGAAATTACCATTTGGAAATTACCTTGTTTTTTTTGAAATTCATTTCTGAGCACAGCAAAAATGCCTTTAAGTTCTAAACTTAAATTAAAAAAACTCGTGATATAGCTTGAGTCTGGAACCCAGTTTTATTTGCTTTTTTAATTTCAATTTTTAGTGGCTTCTTTTTGGTAAACCCTTGCTACAAGGGATATTGGGGTTCCACACTGTTTGTCCATGATTTACTGACTTAAGAAGCAGAACAAAAGAAAATGAAGTCTCTCAGTTTTAGTTTTCCTTCTCTCACCTCACCAAAGCAATATATGTTTTCACTGCATCATCATTGATCACCCAAATAAAAGCCAATTTTTGGAAATGGTGTTAACAACTTTTAGTTATTCTCCAGGTTGACTACAGAAAGACTATGCTACCTAAACAACACAATCTGATGTTATTCAAACTATGCTCCTTTATAATTAGATGTGCTATATCCTGGAGAGCTAGTTTAGGGTAGTGATCAAGCCATTAAGTTGAAAATTAGAGATTGTGAGTTCTACTCTTCCCTCCTAGTCATTCTCTCTTAGCCCTAGGATGCAGGTAATGGCAAATTACTCCTGAAATCTCTGGTGTTGTTACCAGGTCAGGTAGCCTGCATTCTGTATCTGTGCATCTGAATAATTTTGCATTTATCTCATGAAATTCATAATCTAATTTTCAGCTAATTTTTCTAACTAACAATATAATTTTGAACGTTATTTCTCTCTTATAGGATATTCCACCCCATAGTTTTCTTCTGCAAATTTGATAAATATTCCTTATTCCTGTTCATCCAAGTGATTAATAAAAATGTTGCTTGAACCTTAAGCCTGAAACAGTTCATGAAAGGTAAATAACTCACGTTCTCTCTTGGTTTCACGATGTTGCCAGGCATAAAAATTGAGCAGTTCCTTCTGTGCTCTCTTGCGTTTCTCTCTTTCTAGGGCCCGCAAATTGGCTGCTTCTGTCCATGGAAGACCAGGCTTTCGGCCCTTCCTTGTCACTTTCACCCATCCTTCCTTATCAGGAATACCTTCTTCCTTTTCAGCCTTGGCTTCTTCCTATTCCAGGAATATGAAGGGGAAAAAAATCTCAAAGTTGTGTGAAAATAGTTTGATGTCATACTTGCTTTCAAGAAGTGTTTACAATCCAAAAGGACATTCTTAACTTGAAGAAATCCCAGTTTTGTGCAAAGTGAGCTTTCTTATAATAGCAGTTTTGTTCTCAGGAAATATGAATAATGTAATTGTCCAAATAATCACTTTTTAGATATGTGATAAATATTGTGGAGGAAATGCCCTGACCGAGTTCAGTACGGTGGACACAATGTGGTACAACCACAGATAATGTAGTGAAAAACTACTATAATTTTTGGATTGAAAACAAATTAACACTTTACATCCCACTTTGCTTTTCTCTTCTGCTTGTTTACATATTCTCAAATATACTTAGTTAGATAAAGTGCTCAGACAAATAATGGCTAGTCCAAGATCACTCAATGAGTTTTCTGGCCGAGAGGAATTAAACTCCAGTTTCCCAGGCCGAGAGGAATTAAACTCCAGTTTCCCAGGCCCCACTTAAACATTTTAATCACTGCACCATGCCAGCCATTACTAATCCTAACCCATTCCAGAGGGGTTGGATCAAGGAAAGACTCTTTGAAGACAGGCAGTATTTCTCTACAACAATTATGTCCTTGGTTGCTTTACCTTTGCAATCTTTTGATCATAATTTTGCATGAAAGAGTCAACTTCTGTTTTCAGCTCAGCAGGATCCACAATTGAGGCTGCGTATCTAGCAATCCATTCTGAAAGAGTGAGAACAAAATAATCAGCACCTCTGTAGTGCAATTTTCAAGATATGAAAAGAGGGAGAAATCATCTTGAGTATTTGGAAATTACACTTCAAATATTCTGAACCAGATTCAGTGTTGTAGGACAAACTGATCTATATCTAAGCACAAAAGTTTACATTTTATATTATTACATCAAACAAACTAACAATATAAATGTATGCATACACCCAGTATGACAGCCATTGGGGATTTAGTGCTGTTAGACTGGCTTGCCATTAGGGAGACCCAGTGGTGTGGTTCATCCATCACTGCCTGTAATACATTCTAAACCAGAATCAGAACTTCTAAGTCTTAGGTAATCTAACTTTCTTTGGATTTTGGGTTAGGACAAATGTGATTAAGAAGAATGATTTACGTTTTATTGGGCCTGGCTATCCTTCAAGAAGTTTGTCTGTTGGATTTAATTTTACCTATTTCGTTTGTTTGTTTCTTTGTTTAATAAAGACACTGCCTGACTTCAGACTGATACTGGGCAGCTCAAAAAACAAGCATAATCTTATACCAGTAAACAGATGGCATATCTGGTAAACTCATAAACAGCATAACCCGACAAGGATTCCACCTATCCTAGTCCAGAGCTGGGAGAAGACCGTCCAGAATGCCATCAGAGTAGGAGTCATCCATTCCAGGAGGCTGCACATTCCAGGAGGGCAAGCAGAATGACAGAGAAGGGATGGGACTTAAAGTCTGTTGATTCTGTCGAAGGGAGCTAGGTAGTTCCTTTAGTGACCAGTTCCTATGCCACGAAGAGATTTATAGGCAATAACCAGCATCTTCAATCATCCAGAATCATTAACTAAAAACCAAACAGCCTTTTAGCTAGCAAATGGATTTTATTATATTTGCATTTCATTTTTCATTGCTCAGAACTCAAATCCTTTAGGTATTTCCACTCCCTTCTTGATTTTCATTCTAAATGTTTTATCATAAGTCAGATCAGACAAAAAATAAAAAATTCAGAAGCCTGAAATCAAATGTGTGAAGAGAGAATCAAATCCTTGATTTCCAGTTCTGTCCAATATTTCTTAGGGACTACTGAGTTCAGCCCTAAATGTAGACTTCTGTATGGAAAAGGAAAATGTATAGCATTTGTGCTTAACTTACTGTGAATGCCAGTTTGCACAGGATGGCTGTCTGAAGATATTATCAGGGGTTCTTGTAGTGATGAGGATTTGGCAGCCTGTACTCCAGCAGGTCTTTTGAATACCACATAAGCTACTTGGAATCCCTGTGAAGCAAGAAGCATTTTGTTTCAGGTTTCATTTACATATATGTCCCAAAAAATAAGGGCAACCACAAAGATAGCTGTTCAGCCTCAACCTGGCTGTTCATATGCCATTATGATTTTTTCCCCATTGCCATGTATCTAAAATACAAAAGTCAGCCCCTGGAATCATTGTCTATTTTGCCTGGGATTACTTGCAGGTTGTTCTGTCACATATAGATCTAGAAATATTTATGAATCTTGGTCTAACCTAGAATCCACAGAAAAAACTTAGCTAAATATTATATAATAAATATTGCACACCAGTTGCTAAAATAAGTCAGGACCACAAATGGCTTCTTAAACAAGCGCCTTGCCTCTCCCTCCTTTAAAGAATCAAGAAATCAGCAAAAATTATCTAGGATAATCCAGATTATAAAACGAGCAGAGGCAACTGAGGCAAGCTAGAAAGGGATCCAACTCCTTTCAGCCAAAAGCGCATAGTAAGTTTGTTAGCCTAAAAGCTCTTAATACACAGCATAAACACTACTTGATTATTTCAAATAAGTATATGCTTATTTGTCTTTCTTAAAAAGGTAATGCCATAGCTTCCTTCATCATGCTATTCTCCTCCACATTCCCAATTTACCAAGAGTATCTTGATATTGAAGAATTTGGTCCTAGATATTTCTGTTTCATCTCCTGGCTTTGGCCTTTCACACATCTCCACAGATTGTACGGGGTAAAAGTTGGAGAACAGCCTTGATAAACATTCCTAAAAGGAAAGGAAAAAAAGGTTTCAGCAAAATTCATGGCATAGTTAGAGAGTAGACATTTCTGAAAGATGAAATGGTTTCTTCTATTTTGCCCCAAATCCTCATCTCTCTATGGTAGGCAGGTTCACATCACATTCACATCTTTCTTCTCTTCAATCAGGGTTCATAGCTTGAGGACCAAGTCATGAACATGGCCTTTGAAAACCTTTGATACTGGTTCCAGAATCCCTCTAAAAGTTTCCATGGTTATCTAATTTTTAATGTGAGAGAAGGGGGAAATTATAAAAGAAATGGCTAGATATCATATAACATATATTTAATTATATTTATCCCGTTATCCTGCTCACTACTTTTTAGGCCTTAATTTTTGGACTCCAGCAACCAACATGTCATTCAAAAAGTCAGCATGGCCCTCTGAAAACTGTGGATTCTTTCTTAAGAATTCTGTAACCTTCTTCTGGAATCTTGGCATGCTGCACCTTTCTTTTGGCAGTGACCCTGATCACAATTTTGAGATAGAGTTAACTCTGTCCTTCATATGGACGGGGGACAGGGCAGAACGAAAAAGGCCTATGGTGGTGGACCTTTTACTCACTGAGTGCTGAACAGGTAAGTGCTTCGCGTGCGTGCTATCTGTGCTGATGTGCAGCTGCATCCTGTGCACTGCGTGGGCAACCGCACCATCTGTGCATGCGCACAGCTTTCACGTGCACCCCATGCACAACCACACCATCTGTGCATGCATGTGGCTTTCACACGGCTCCCCCTGTATGCTGCACGGGCAATGTCACCATCTGCGCATGCGCCATTTTGTGTGGCTCCCCATGCGCTGCATGTGCAATCACACCATCTAGCATTCACATAGCTTTTGTGCCCCCTATGCACTGCGTCTGCAATTGCACCATCTGTGCATGTGTGTTTTTCACATGTGTAATGCACGTGCACGAACGCTATCTATGGATGTGCGTGTTGCGTGCAAGTACTCTTGCGTGTGTGCGCAGGAGAGTTCCAAAGACAAGCTGGGTCCCCTGAATTGCACACCAGAGGCCTGAACAGCAGCTGTGGCTTGCACACATGCGCACCTGCAGGATGAGTTGGCCGACAGCTTGGATGCCCGGAAAGGTGGCTCTGAGTGCTACCTTGGGCACGCGTGCCATAGGTTCACCATCACGGGCCTATGTATTCCTTTAACTATACTACTTCTTTATTTGCTCAATCTTTCAAAAGATTGAGCAAAGTTAAACTTTCTCTTAGCTAACCTTTCTTCATATTCAAGTTGGTCATTCAGTCCAACCAGCACTGCAAATATCTACAATCAGTTGTTCCATACCTGTTCTCAATGCTAATATCTGAACTATGGAAGCTGAAAGCCCACACATCTTGTGGAGCACCAAGTTAGAGGGACCATGTTAGGCAGAAGTTCAGACAGACTAAAATAAGATCAGTTAACAGAATGAAAAATACAAAAAAAAAATTCAGCAGATTTGTATTCTAAACAGAATGTTATTCATAAAAGTCCAATGTATATTATCTTCTCAAAGTTATCTTGTTAATTGTTAATATCTCTGTTCTGAATGTCCAAATCTCTGTAATTTATGTAATCCTCCTCTCCTTCCCCAAATAAACTCACCTCTGTACAATATGGAGGGATGTTTAAGACAAAAAGAGTTCGGTTTTGAGGCCTCTTGGGATCTCTGCCCTCTCTGACTTTGTGTTCTTTCACATAGAGATAATGAGGTGACTGATGTTTCTCAGAAAACTTGACTGGAATAGCTAAAAAAGGAAGAAAATTATTTTCTAATCAAGTAACTTCATTGGTGAATGTTTCATAAATGAAAAAAACAATCATTGCAAGGGCTGTCACAATTATTTCAACAAATAGAATACTTTGCCCCTAAAAATAAATTGGGTCACAATCTCTCTGCAACATGTAACTATTCTGAAAGACAGTCTAAGGCAACTTTTCCCAACCCGATGCCTTTCATATTGCTGAATTAGATTCCTTCTCATCTCCAGGAAGAGAGCAGCACCCCACAAGTTTATTTGCAGTAATAACTGTACACTGTACAACAGTACACTGCTGAAATAACTAAAGAGCCATGGCGGGGCAGTGGTAGAGTTTGATCCTGACTGGCTCAAGATTGACTCAGCCTTTCATTCTTCCAAGGTCAGTAAAATGAGGATCTAGATTGTTGGGGGCAATAGGCAAGTAATAAATAAAACACTTAGACAGTGTTGTAAAGCACTATGAGTGGTATAAAAGTCTAAGTGCTATTGCTATATGCTTGAAGCCAAGCTGGTAGGTTTGTGAAGAAGGAAATGTTTATTACTGTGTCTGTATGTGACTGGACAAAGTAAGATGAGTACAGGCTTATTTACTTATTTTTCTTTTGTGTAATATTTATTTTTACATTTTACTGTTTGTTTCCTAAATCCTTTTAAGAGGATTGGACTGATTAAACAAATATGCAGTCAGATAAAGAGACAGGGGCTGTCCCTTAACTAATAACGTTTTCTTGAGAAATATTTTTTAAAATTTTACAAACCCTTGATTAGACTGGGGGAAAAACTTCCTGAAGCAAGAAAAGCCTAGGGAGACTTTTCTCTCCACACAGAGAACATTAAAATTCAGAAATTAAAATGCATATAAGTGTATATGTAAGAACTGTCTCCATTTTCACAGATATTTATTTTATTTATTTATTTATATTAAATTTATAGACCGCCCTTCTCCCTGAGGACTCAGGGCGGTGTACAGCCGGAATTAAAAAACACATAATATAAACAATAAGAACAATTAAAAATAGAATAATAAATTTCGGCTCAAATTAAAAATACCAATCCCCATAAAATTTAAAATTTAAAATACTGCTTGAGCCAGCCCGGCTTGTTTGAAAAGGTAAGTTTTCAGGGCACGACAGAAGGCACTGAGGTCTGGGATTTTCCTTATCTCGGGGGGTAACTGATTCCAGAGGCTAGGTGCCCCCACAGAGAAGGCTCTCCCCCTGGGGGTCGCCAGCCTACATTGTTTGGCTGACGGCACCCCGAGGCCCCCTCTGTGGGAGCGCATGGGTCGATGGGAGGTCGTCTGTGGCAGTAGACGGTCCCGTAGATAACTAGGTCCTATGCCATGGAGCGCTTTAAAGGTGATAACCAACACCTTGAAACGCACCCGGAAGACCACTGGGAGCCAGTGCAGCTCACGCAGGAGTGGTGTTACATATCTGCTGCATCTCTTCACCTTAACCTTCATAGGCTCTAGACAAGTTGTAAACTATTTTTACTGAACTTGAGTGGGGTAGGTATTGCATGACTCTCTAATATCTCCTTTCCACTTTAGGTTTATTTTTGTACAGGCAAATATTTAAACAGAACCGCCACAAATTAATAACATAAATGTTTAATTGAGCAAAACCTTTTTTATCTATGCATCAAGAATAATTATGAGTACATTAGAAGTTTACTAGTTGGAAACATGAATGCAGAAGATCTCATATTGTTGGTTGAGAACCTGTATAAATTGCAGTGCACATATATGCTATATGAGGCAAAATATACATTTGAACATTGATTAAAGATCATTGTCTTTTATAGGAAAAAGGAGTAAAAATCATGTTATTTATAAATATTGAGAAACTAGAGTAAGTAGATGAATTCAGGTAAATTTGACAACATGTTTACTAAAAGCAGGAAAATACAAAAGCATTCAGACACACAAACACTGGAGAAAATTAGTAGACAGTAAGTGCCTTTTGCCAGGAATGAATGTTTTTTTTTTAAAAAGAGGTGGCTATGGCTATATATAAAAGCAAGTTTCTGCTCATTTTGCTACATTTATGTCAAAACTGAGTATGTCAAGAGAAAATAAGTGAAAACAAGTGAAAATAAGACTGAGTTAAGTGAGAATGGGCTACTAAGAAATATGTATAGTTAAAACAAGAAGAGACAAAGTAAAACCTGGGTATTGAATGAACATCAATATAAAAGTGAGTTGCTTATGAGAAAAGTATGTTGAAGTGGTTTGATCTTACAAAGAAAATGAAAGAAAATTGAATTTCAAAACAAATGTAGGAATGAGTAATGGCTAAATCAGGGGTATCAAACTCATGTCATCACGGCATCGTCACATGACATATCGGGACTTCTTTCTCCTTCGCTAAACTGGGTGGGGGCGGGGCTAGCACATGACGCATCTGGCTTGCGGGCCGCAAGCTTGACACCCCTGGGTTAGATGAAAGGGGAGGAAAAGAACAAGAACATTGTGATGGACAGAATTGAAATTGATTTTCAAAACAAGACAGGCAAAAGAGAATGTATAATAGTGTTTGGTGGAAACAGGAAAAATTGCAAGGATAGAACGGCATAGAGAGCAGCATCTGACCTCACAATGGTGTTGTGGGGAAAATAGGAGGAAGGATTATTATATATATTTGCTACCTCGAGTTATTTATAAAAATAAAGGTGGTATAACACAAAACAAACATTGTGCTTTTGCACCACCCCAGGTATTTGTGCAACTAGGTAGTTCATGTGAAAAAAAGGGATGGGATTTGTATCACACTACTCCACTACTTTGGCTAATCTGAACCCCTCTGCTTTCCTTGCAGATATTGCTAGATTTAGTTATCTTTTTAAAATCTCGTGCTTCATTTTACAGGTTTACTATTTCTTACACCTTTTTGCACTTTATATAATGCTGCTTAAAGTGGAAGCATATTCTTTTGTATATGCATGTATTTACAGAATACTCGGGATCACAAGTGGAATCAAAATTAATTTAGTCTAAGCTACTTCGCAGAAAGGCCAATTTATTTAACTACTGCCTCCATTATCTCCTTCTGCAGAAAACCAGTTTCCAACCACAAGCAAAAGCGCAACACTCTGTTGACTTGTATGCAGGCATTTTGCATCCGTGTATACATTATATGTTGGCCCCATTAGTGAAAGAAACTAAAAGGATGCGTCTCAGCACACTGTCAAAACCAGGTCGGAGGCCACTGAAACCGTCAAGCAACCGAGAGAGCAGCTTCAGGATTATCTGTTTCTTACTCACCGGTGTATCCCAGGGTAGCGACAGCTTCTCCATTTTTCACACACTTCGAGCCGGAGGCCGCCATTTTGGCTCGGAGGAAATTGCGTCATCCTTCCTTCGCCAGCTGCTCAGCATCGCGAGGTTTCTTGGGACCAATCGCTTTCCCGGGAAAATCGAAGGGCGGCTTCGTCCCTGCCATCTGCGCAGCCTTTGGGCGCTGTGTTTGTTAAGCACGTCCGTTTGCCCGGAACGAAATCCCACAACCCAGAAGGGCCTTTGTTTCCCGAGACCCAGGCCTAGGCGTGAACTGGGTCAGCCATGTGCCGCCCTGTTGCCTTTTTGTAAGAAGAAGGTGATGGGATAGACCAGGGGTTCCCAAACTTGGCAGCTTTAAGACTTGTGGACTTCGACTCCCAGAATTCTCCAGCCAGCTATGCTGGCTGGAGAATTCTGGGAGTCGAAGTCCAC
>WNWU01013802.1:9538912-9764342 GCA_012654045.1 Ptyas mucosa
GTGGACTTCGACTCCCAGAATTCTCCAGCCAGCATAGCTGGCTGGAGAATTCTGGGAGTCGAAGTCCACAAGTCTTAAAGCTGCCAAGTTTGGGAACCCCTGGGATAGACTATAGAGGCGATAAGTGACACAAGCCCCCTTTTCAAAGCCTGTTTTCACATTCATGAAATGTTCGTAACAGGCGAGGAAAGGAAAGATTCTGGAAACGGAAGATTCGGAGGCGAAAATCACGCGCAAAACGAGTTTCCAGGGTTAATTTTGGAGCTAAAAACTTCTAGTGAGGCGTCCAGCGTTACGTGTTTTTTTTTAAAAAGCATCGTAGAAAACCCCTCCGTGTGTGTGAAGCGTCCACGGAGAATTCCTTCGGTTTGATAGGATGGGTATATCGGCATATGGACGATTTTCCTTTCAAGATGAGGAAAGTTTCTGATGACTTCCCAACAATATGGAAGCGACTCCGTCTTGCTATTTTGTTCGGTTGACTTCCCGATATATTCAGGATTTCTGATGGGACTGATCCCTGTTAACTTAAATCATAAGTTGGTTTGGGGCCTTCAGCTAATTGGGGTAGAAGTGTGCCAGTATCCTGAGTTTAAACATAATAAAGCTCGCATTGTAATAGAGTTGGAAGTTCATTTTAAATCTAAAAAGTTAAAACATCATATATTCTGGGTATTATATCTCATGTAGTTATTTTAATCACCATTCTGATTTCTCAAACAGCTCCCATCAAAATCTTCCTGAATATGAAAAGCAGTATCTAAGGGTGAAGTTGATCTGCAAATTTAGAGTGAAAATCTTTTTAAGAGTTCCTCATCTGCAGGAGAGTAATGAACAGGCCCACTTCCTTAAGTAGACTTATGCTATCAGCTATATTGTTTAGAAGCATTCCCAAAATTAAACATCATAAACTTTGTTTTGTATCTTTAAAAAAAAGAATGTAGAATATTCTCTGTATAACAAATACAGTATTTATTCAGAAACATCATGTCCTCCGATTAACCTCTGAAACCAACCCCACTGCTGTTAATGAAGGACAGACACAAGGAATAGCATTTCTGCACAGAAAATACCTGTTTGTTCAAAAGTACATTTCCCCAGTAAGAGTAAATATGATTTTTCCAAAATTAATAATTGAGATTAGCAAATTCCATAGGGAATAGCGATTCATATCCTGAAGTGATATAATTTGACTGACTATAATTTGAAGAGCAACTACTGAGCATCAGGCTTACAGTGGAATAAGCTGTTACTAGAGGATCTTAGCACAGATGAAAATGTTTAAATCCTGCAGTTAAGAGAACAAAAATCCAATGTCCAAGGAGTTATCCAGTGCTATTTCACTTTGTTATCATGGTACTTTAAAAAAAAAATTTTCAAAAAATCTTTTAGCAAAAATTTGTACATCAGGTAAAATTGCACATGGAAATAAAATACATCTTAGTTTTAGATAACTTTCACTGCCCACCTTTTTCTATTTTATGACAAATAATTCATTGAAGATACCCTTGCCACTTTTTCATAGAAATAGTGCTAGATGGCAGCAGCAGAATCTTATCCAGAGAAAATGACTTAGGGATACATTTTATACAAATATATAACTCCTGAAGAACAAAATGGGTGCTGTTTTCTATTGATATTTCAAATAACAGAACAACAGAGTTGGAAGTGACCCTGGAAGTCTTCTACTCCAACCCCCCTACTCAAGCAGGAGAGTAGTTCTTGACTTGTAACAGTTCATTAAGTGATTGAACGGCATTTTAAAAAGTGATTTATGACCATTTTTCACATTTACAACCAATCCTGCATCCCTAGTCACGTGATCCAAATTCAGATACCTGAGATAGCTGGAGTGTCCTGGTTGAAATCTGATCCCATTTTACAGCCTTCTGACAAGCAAAGTCAATGGGGAAGCCAGATTCACTTAATAACCATGTTAGTAACTTAACACCATTCACTTAACTGTAGCATAAAAGATTGTAAAATGGGGCAATTAACAAATGTCTCACTTAGCAACAGAAATTTTGGGCTCAATTGTGGTTGTAAGTCAAAGACTACCTGTACCATTTCAGACAAATGGTTGTCCAATCTCTTCTTAAAAACCTACAATGTTGAAGCACCCACAACTGGAGTTTCACTGATTGTTCTGTCAGGAAATTTCTTAGTTCTAGATTGATTCTCTCCTTGATTAGTTACCATCCATTGTTCTTATTCTGCCTTCAGGTGCTTTGGAGAATAGGTTGACCCTGCTTTTCTTTGTGGCAGCCTCTTAGATACTGGAATACTGCTATTATGTCACCCCTAGTCCTTTTCATATTTGACTTAATTGCAAAGTGATCAGCTGTTTTGCAGCCTGAGAGAAAATTGCATTAAATTAGCTTATGGACAACTGTTTTAGAGCCAACATCTCAGAAAAATTTAAATGTAACAAAATAAAGGTTTGACTTGAATTCTATTGACATCAGGGCTAGGAGGAAGAGGCCTCTACTTGTGATTCTAAAGCACCATGTAAAAACAGCTTACAGTATCATTTTCTATCTTGTGCTGTTTAATTGAGACATACTCAATATTTTCCTCTGCAGTATAGATCTTCATCAAAAACTGGAAAATAATATAAATACTAGATAATGAAGCTAGGTACTTTACTGGCATTCAAACAAATCCATAGGAAAAGCACTTCTGTGTAACATCCTGAAGATCACAACAATATTCCTCCATCAACATATTAACAACATGAATACATGGCAATGAAAGTAGTGTAGAATATGTTATATATTTATACATATTCCCACTCCTTCATAATCTCTTCCATTAGTTGCTGCATGGACATTTGCTGCTTCCTTTTTACCAATTTTAGAGTAGCAGTCAAGCTATTATCAATGCCTGGGAGTACAGTATTATATCAAGTCTCTTCCACAGACACAGATATATTGAAATGAAATGTTTATTAGTTGTGTAAAGCAAAAGGGTCACCATTTTTACTAAAAGAATGAAAGTCACAATAGATGTTTATCACACCTTTAACTAGGTGTACTTTTAACTGGCTGGATACTGCAGTGGGGAGGCAGGTATAATAAAGGAAGAGTTATATGGTGATACAGATTTCAGTAGAGAAAGGGGAAATTATTCAATTAGAAATATTGGGACAAAAATTCCAACTATGAAAACGGAACAAACACATTTAGGGGAACACTACTGTACAGGAAAGGTAGCAACTGTAGAAAAACAAAGGTTTGAGTGCAGTCCAACACAACAATTGTGTTCCCATGTCTCCCAATTTTCCACACTCAGTTTACTAGTCCACTTTTGACTGCTACTTTTCAAAGTTTGATTTTGAACTCTGTAGGCTGCACAGTAGCAGAAGTCCCCGAGGATTTGAAGAGTGCCTTCAAGATGGTGTCAGGATCCACTTCGGCCGGGGGATTTGAAGATGTTCCTGTGCTTGTCCGACGTGGTTCAATTTCTTTCTTCACTGAAGGAGTGTCACTTAATCGACTAGGCAGAGTTACGAGAAATAACATTATATTTAGTCTCCTGACAGAATGTAGACTCAAGCAATAGTATTTATTTTTTATATAATGGAAAGAAAAAGGAGGAACAAAATTAGAAATGCTAAAAGCTCCAACACTGAGTCATAATCAGGAATGAAATGGTTGCTATCAATTATAATGCTGAACTGAAATAGTTTTTATATTTTCAGGCTGATAACCTAAGAGAGGCAAAATTTATTTACATCTTACATTTATATTCTGTCTTTAAAGATCTTTAATTTTATGAATGTAATACACTTACAGCAAAATAGGCTGGTCTGATGTGATGACATTTCCATTAATGAAAAGATTACATTTCATTGGTTGTCCTAGTGAGAAAAAAACATAACATCAAAAAGATGCAAGTACTTTAAAGTACTGCTATTAGAATTGTTGCTAAGGTTGCACAAATTCTGAAAAATCATAATCTGGATCATATTCATTCTTTCACTTTTTCCTCACTTTATATTCAGTGTCAGAAGCATTGCTTCCATGATTTTTCTCCTCTTGATAATAAAAAGAAAATTAGAAATTTAGAAAATTAAGAAAATTTGAGAAATTTCTGTTAATTTGAGAAATTCCAACTGCAAAAATCTGTATTCTAAAATCCTGGTAAAAAAGAAATCTTTTTTATTGTTTGATTCTTTGCTTTCCTGAAAATGTTTGAAGTATTTTGCAACAAAGCAAGAAAAAAGAAAGAAAAGCTCAACCTTTCATATGAGGTTCATGCTCACCATCCAAACATCTGTTGTTGTATTTCTTATATGCGGTGATGGCATCTTCCTTTTTCACAAACACAACTTCAGCCATCCCAGGGTTCACTAGACGAGCTCGCTTTAGGGCACCACACACACAGAACAATTCCTGAGGAAAAAGTTGTTGTTTTGGAATAAAGAATATGGTATTGCCAAAGCTTTAAACAAGACAGGATTGTTAAAGCAATAGCAGCAAGATACTAGATTTAGATACTACCTAATGCATGTCTCTTCCAGTTTTTGCATTTATGAAGTCTTGTTATCAGTAAATTAAATTTGTGGTAACAAAACATTTAGTATTGAAGAGTTTCTGCATTATAGCAAATAAAAAGGTCTATGAATGAGATACTAGAGCATTGCCTATATGTTATAAATATTCTAGATTCCTTAGATTTTGAAACTACTGTATACTTATATAGTGTCAAGCTTACAACAAACTGAAGAATTCTAGGCTTTTGTACTTCAGTGTCATACAAATAAAGCTTTTCTTGGAACTATTACATTTCTTCTGGTGTTTAAATCATTGTACACTTGAAATATCTAAGGGATGAAGGAGACCAAGTTAAGTAGGTTATTAGTCAGCTTTTGATAAAAAGTTCTAGTTTCTCAAAAACATGTCCCTTATTACACTGTTTAATAGAAACATTCAGAAAACAGGCTACAGGTACTCCTTGATTTATGACTGTTCGTTTAACAACATTTCAAAGTCACAACAACCTTGAAAAAAGTGATTTATGACCTATCCTCACATTTATGAGAGTTACATCAACCTCAAAGTACGTGATCGCAATTTGGGTGCTTGGCAACCATGTTGCACATACAACCAATTGCAGCATCTTGTGGTCATATGACTGCGATTTGTGACCTTCCCTGCCAGTAATAAGCATCAATAAGCATTGACTAATTATCAACAATAAACATCAACTCCGGAAGCTGGATTTGCTTAATAACCACAGGATTTGCTTAATGACCATGTGATTTGCTTAACCATGGTACAAATGGTCATAAAATCGGGTCCAATCATATGGTGATTTGCATTATGACAGCATAATTATGGTCCCAACAGTGTTTATAAGTCAAAAATTATCTGTACTCTCAGACTTGAAAAACATTCAATACTCACAACAATATCCTCTTCTGTAACACGAGGGTGTAAATTATTCACAGTCATCTTAGTACCCTCTAAAGGACTAAAGGCTGGCTATAATAAAAATAAGGTACACATCAGCAATAAATAGAGGAAACATCAGTGATGTAATAATGCACACAAGCAAAGTGAAAAACTAAAGTCTACAGTTAAATTTCTACAATTTCAGAATGCAGGTAGTACTTAATTTACAACCATTTGTTTAGTGACCGAAGTTACAACGGCATTGAAAAAAGTGATGTATGACTTTTTTCACATGTTCATTGTAGCATCCCCATGGTCACATGATCAGAATTCAGATGCTTGGTCACTGGCACATATTTATGACAGGTGCAGTGCCCTGGGGTCATGTAATGACCATTTGTGACCTTCTGACAAGCAAAGTCAATGGGGAAGCAAGGTTCCCTTAACAACCACGTTACCAACTGAAGAACTGAGATGATTAAGTGATTCACTTAACAATTTTGGCAAAAAAGGTCATAAAATGGGACAAAATTCAGTTAATAACCATCTTGCTTAACAACAGCATTTTTGGGATTAATTGTGGTAGTAAGTTGAGGACTACCTGTATTACCCCCTAATATCCAACCACCATATAAAGCATATTCAGTCAGCAAAAAGTTATATTGGATTCCACAAATAGCTCGTGTTATATATAATTCTGCACTTTGGTTGGGGTGGGGGAGAGCCCATTCATAATTGTGAACCACACAGTTATCAGTGGCATGAAGGAAACTGCCATGTCAAAAAATGGAGCAAGACAAAAACTAAATGCAATTTAATTTAATTTAATTTAAACACAATTCAGCATAATTAATATAGTTCTCTGGAATTCTCTAGGAACAGTACTCTGGAGGTGCTTTGGTGACCTCATGTTTGCATCTGTATTTGGGAAAAGGACATAATATATCTGTTCACCTCGTTTTAGACTAAAATTAATTAATTTATTTTTTTTTACAATTCTATGGACAGCAAACAAAGACTCCAAACCTTCAACTCACCTCAACCACTGCAGGCTCTTTAGGAGGTTCCTCCTTGGTCACTAAGGTTCTAGACATGTTTGTGAGGGCCTTTGTTCGGATGGGGGAAGACGGAACGGGGGGAGCTGTATATGCATCATTCTGGACAACTTTTGTAAGAGGGACTGTCTTTGAGAGAGAAAACTTGTTGCCACTGTGTCCAGCCTAAACAAACAAACAAAACATAAAAAATTGGAAATGCCAGAAGCAATTCCTTTTTTTCCCAAACACCAAAAGCCAAATAGTATTACATAGCAAGATCTCTCCTGTCAGACAATTTAGCTGCAGGAACAAACTAATGTGGCCAAAAATGGATGATAGGATGAGATAATCTACCCCCTGGTATCATATTTTGATCTTTGAATTTGATTCTTTCCTCTGGTGTCCTGTAGTTATTCTTACCATTTGATTGTTATTCTTTTATTTGTTTTAATTCTGTTATTTTAATCTTAATATGTAAGCCATCTAGAGTTACATCAGCACTTGAGGTGGCATACAAGTAGGTAGGAAGATAGAATAGTAAGCAAACAAAATGACTTAAGTACAGATCACTAATTTTGGTTGAAACCCACAGCCTATTATTTATCACAACAATTCCTTTAAGGCAACCAATACTACTACGGTATAAGTAGGTTTTTTAAAACTATAGCTTCTTTTACCTTGAACAGAATTAAGTGACACATGACTAGTTAGATTGACCATGGACACTGAGACTTCCTTTCATGCTTTTGCTTAACTTGTGAAGGACCTTTGACCATATTTCATAAAATATGGTTCTTAAGGTAAATAATTAAAGCATTTGTAGTCTAGTTCAGCAAACAATGATGATTTCCTTTCTGCGCATTTAACTGATAAAGAGATAAAAATGAAGCAGCATTTTTTAGAGATCATTCTGTAACTGACTAGCAACATACCTTCCACTGTCTTATCAAAATATATTGATTGGGCTCCTGCATGATATTAACTTATAATATAGCTTATTAGTGGCTTTGCACAATGAATCTCAACATGATCATTTATAATATGCACCTTTTCATCACAATAATATGGACTTTCAAGTCAACATCAGAAATTATATCCCAGAACTGTGGGATATAGGCCAACCCTGATTTATGGGGTGGGCATAAATATACGCCCTCCCCCGAAAATAAGCCCTCCAGCAAGCACGGCCGTTTTTGCCATGGCTTGCGGTCACTTCTGCAGCAGGAGGCCAAGCAATGCGCCCCATGTGCCTCGCGGCGGCCTTTCAAAGGGTACTGTAGTAGCAGCTATCCACAATTTTTTTACCCTTATTTCATCACGACCATACTGGGCCACATCGTCAGGACGAAATAAGGGTTAACAAATTGTGGATAGCTGCTGCTATGGTACCCTTCGGAAGGCTGGCGCGAGGCGCAAGTCTCCTGCTGCAGAAGTGGCTGCGCCCGAGGAACACTTTTGGGAGAGAAGGCAAAAGGGAAGCGATCCCTTGCAAACTCCCGCCCTGCTCCCGCCCCTCCGCCGGGCGACTCCCAGCAACCCCAGACACCCAAAGTCCGTGCCCGCCTGGCTCCCTTTTCCACAGTGCCCGGCTCTTTATTGAGGGAGATGAGGGAGAAGTGAGAGGCATGGAGCTAGACAGGGCTCGCTCTTCTTGCCATCTCTTCTCCCCCTCTCACTGGTCATGGCAGGGCTTCCTGTCCCTGCCCAAATTGGATGCAATTTGGGGATGACAAGTGGGAAAGGGTGGGGCTGGGGAGATGTGAAATGTGTCTTACCTGCCTTGTAGCTCTGTTGCATGTCTTGCCATTGTCTGGAGTCAAACACATTGTAGAGTAAAAGAAACCTCGCGAGTTCAATCAAACTTCTTGAACTCTCGAGAAGTTTGGTTTTACCCTACAATGTGTTTGCCTGCAGACAATGGCGAGACACGTGACAGAGCTACAAGGCAAGTAAGACGCACATCTCGTGTCTCCCCAGCCCCACCCCTCCTCACCTGGAAAGTGGACAAGTGCCCAGCGAACAGCTGACGAGTGGCTGTGTTATGCTGCCACAGCAGCGCAACACAGCAAAAGCCATGAGGTGGCCATGCTTGCTGTCTCCTGCACCCCCAAAATAATAAGACCCCACCCCCACCCCGATAATAAGGCCAAGCCCTTATTTCTGGGTTCAAAAAATAATAAGACAGGGTCTTATTTTCGGGGAAACACGGTATCTTTCACCAGAATGATGAAGAATAGATGTAGTTTGCAATACAATGGAATCTGGACAGATTTCAATTACTAGCTACCGTATTTTTCGGAGTATAAGACGCACCTTAGTTTTTGGGGAGGAAAATAAGAAAAAAGCTGACTGGCAGGTGTGGAATACCCCCAATCACCTGTTCCCAGAGGTGAACTTTAGCAACAGGTTCCTTGGTTGTGAGCTCTGCGCCTTGCTTTTTTTTCTGCCTCTGAAACTTCTGAAACTCTGTTTCAGAAAAACCATTTTTTCCTGCATCTGAAAGCCTCCAAAACAGAGCTTCAGAAAAAAAAGCCTCTGAAGCTCTGTTTGGGGGCTTTTTTTTCTGAAGCTTCGTTTCTGATGCTTTTTTCAGCCTCTGAAACCTCCGTTTGAGAAGCTGGGCGGGGCTACTTTCGGAGTATAAGACGTACCTTTTTTGGGGGAAAAAGGTGTGTCTTATTCTCTGGAAAATACGGTAGTATTTAGGTAATTGTCACCTTGTCCTAGAATAGGTGCAAAAAAATGTACAAATCTGAAAGCTGGAACGAGGACGTTCATCCAATATGAATAGCGAGAAAGCATATTTATTATACATAGGTACATATGTACATGCCCACTAAAGGCAGAAAAGAAAGATGATTACAAAATGCAGATCCTTACTGCATTGTTCAGGAAGCTGTCCGTTGCTGTGATTTTCATCTGTTTGTTGGGAAAGGGAGATACAGTTTCATCATCATCCTCTGTATCGTATAGGCACTAAAACAGAAAATAAGTTGATACAATTTTTATAATGGAAATAATTAACTGAATATTTCACATTGTAGCTGCAAAATGGATATCTTAAAGAGACAGGGTTGTGTTGAAGTAACAACTAACCGCAACAAGTAAGCTGTTATGGACTTTAATTCTACTTCTAGCTATCAAGAATATGCATGTAGTGATCTTTTTAAACTTATACTGTATACGTTAGGGCACACATTAATCAACCAATTTTTCTGAGTATAATACTTGTCAGAGGTGAAACAGACATGGAGATATCATAATTCTGAAGAAATTTTTGCCGCATATGAAGGCTATTTTAATACACAAATATAAACTTTTCCATGCATGTATTGCTTACTTACTGAAATGCTTCAAAACTGTTCGATCAGGTAATATCAAAAACTATTTAGAAACCCAGGAAAGCTTGACAATACTTAAACAGAAGATGGCTCATTTATACTATAATTCATATTTTAAGTGACAAACTGATTATTGTGTTAATTGGGCTTTTACATTTATGATGTGTAGTTTCTGAAATGAAGATAGGTAATGGAAGAGGAGTGTTTATGAACAGGATTGGAACCCCAATATGGGTGGAGGAGCAACCTTTTCTTTTCTATTGATTACAAGAAACATTTCATAATTAATATATTGCTCTTACAGGTGATTTGCGTTTTCCATTCAATGGAAATAATGTTGAAGGCTGAACTGCTTCTTATTGTTTTTCACTTACTATGGTTGCTATGCAACAGTCTGTTCTATATAGTATCCTAAATTCTCAAAAACAAGTACATTAAATGCAATTTACTCGTATGTATGTATTTATTTATTTACTTACTTACTCATGGTCAATTCTTTTCAATACTTAACTAAGCATTATTTTGTGAAATGATAGCAGGTAAGCCAAAGACAATCAAAATAGCTGAGTCAATATCTTCCATTATCTCTTGGCCATTAAGTATCATAATAGTGAAGAATGGCAATATTTAAGAGTCTGATGGTACTTATAGCCAACCCCTATCCCAGGGAACTCTGGGCAAGAAATATTTCATAGTGTGGAAGTTATCATACAGAAAGCTTGTCATTTCACCCATATCCCATCAATCTCATGAAGAGAGGGAACCTTTGCCAGGCCTCTTAATGAGTGGATTGGAACAGAAGATTTGGCTCTGCTGAGCCATTTCCCGATGTGTCCTAATAGCTTCCTAACACTGCAAAACTAAAGATACCATACAGCTGAGATGCACAGATCTATACAGAATAACCCCAAAGCAGATGCTTCCAATGATTTGTCAACATTGTACACATAGTAGCAAAATGTATAAAAATAGGTTGAACGGATAGTTACATAAAGACACGCACCTGTTTGTGAGTATGATTATTCACAATGTTGACCTTCATACCTGCAGAATGAGCATGTGATGGAATTGTAGCTTTCTGCTGTTATTGGGGTAGAAGAGGAAAAAGATGAAATCAGCAAAGGATATATCAACTTCTGGAGTTAATTCAAGGAAGATTACAAAAATGTGAATTGTTATTCTTTAGTGCTTCTAATAACAGATCAATTACTTCTTTACCAAATTTTTGAAGCATTATTAAAATGCATTATTCTACTGTCTCCTCCACGAACTGTAATAAAACGCTTTTTAATGTGATCTAGAAATTAAGCAAATAATGTTGTACTATTAAAAAGGAAAGCATAATTGCAGGAATTGCTTTGTCCCATAATTGTGTTCTGCTTCCAAACTTTTTGTAAAGGTTTCCAGAGAAGGCTCAGTGCTTTACAGAATCATTACCCCAGCTTTCTCTGACTTTTATTCAGATATTTGGAAACAGCCTGGTTTCATTTGTTAGATAACAAAACTCTGGAAAAATCACTGTACTTTTTACTACTAACTCAATGGTATCAGACCGATTATTAAAAGTAATTGCTTGGTTTTTAAAACAAATTCTACAGTCAGAACTCAATTTATTTACCATGATCTATCAGCCTCTGTGGAGCAGGCTGTTGCTTCTGCGCTAAAATGGAACTTAAAAAGCAATTTGTTTGACTCCACATTTTTCAGTTGACAATTTCTGGATTACAACTGAACAAAGAAGGAAGAATTAGATGACATTTTAACATGTTGTAGAGTGCCCTAAGCTTGACTATCTGGACAGAAACAAAGAAGATTGGGACGCTTCTAGCATAAAACTGGAGAAGAAAGACACAAGTGCTAAACTAATTCCTTCTTCTGCTGATAGCAAGTGAGATGGCATGATACCTCTGGGAAGTTAAGATACCTCTCCAAGCATTTTGATATGTATGTGCATATGCTATCACCTCTGTGCACAATATACCATTGTTTCTGTGGGAAAACTGAAAATTACTGAACAATATAGCGTGTGAGCCAGATGGCAGGCTGATGCATTTGTATCAACCTGCCATCTTCATGAGTAGTGCAATACTAAATATTTACAGAATATCTTTTCTGCTTCAAGAAATAGTCTAGCGTCCCTTTTCTCTTTTATGGTGTGCTTAGTGAAGTAAACAGAACCATCAAGTGGCATCTTATCTCAAACTCATAAAAAAATTGCCTCAGTGAGTGATAGCATGCAGGCAACCCTGGCTGGTTGTAGGAACTAAACAGAGTTGGTTGTGATCAAAGTTGTCAAAGAAAAAAAAATCTGGGAAATGCAAAACTATCAGCTAGGCTTTTAAAAAAACATGTTACTTCCATATACTGCCAAAAAACCTGTATAGTGGCAATCACCGGAAGCCTAGTTCAACTCAAGGAATCTTAATTTTTAAAAAAAAAAATAAAGCGCAGCTTTGTTTACTCAAGATATAACATAAATCAATGCTTTATATAAAATTTCATATAACCATACGGGTATGAACTCGATGCTCTCTAGATACTTCTCATACTGTCTTGATAAGAATTGAAACCCCAAACAGCTATACAGCACCAATTTGCCCCTCTTGCTGAAATTTATACAAGAGGATAACACAGGAGAGATTACAAATTTGTCATATAAATAATGCAGTTCTATATAATTCATATTAAGTTCTTAGATGTAGGTAAAATAAATATATATATCTATTATAAACTTAACTGCAGTAGTATTCCCCATACACTTGGAATACTGCATTAAGAAAAATATTATTTTACTATGGTGAATTGACTCTGAAACAGGAAGTTCCTCATATTTGACCTGGAGAAAAGATGTCTTACATGCATTGATTTCTCCTATTATTACAAAAATGTTGTCACTTTATGTTCAGAATATTGGAGAATGTCATCCTCACTCATCTGTTAAGAAAACAACCTCCTCAACAGTTGACACAGATGCAATTTACAAAATACTGATGTCCTGATCTTAAGTAGTTGAAAGATAAATCGGGGCCTTATCTAAAAGCAATCCACTGCTGAGGCTTCTGTGACCTTTTCTTATTCTTTTTTGATAAATCTGGAGCTGTTTCAGTCTGGCTTCAGGACAGGGTATAATACAGAGACAGTGTTGGACACACTTGCTGATGATCTCTGGCAGAACCAAGATAGGTGTGGTTTCTCTGTCCTAGTGCTCCTTAAACCCTCAGTGGCTTTTGAATTTGTTGGCCATAGTATCCTTCTGGACTGAGGGGATCAGAAGTGGGAGGCACTGGGCTCCAGTCATTCATTCTTTCTTCAGGCTGGTTCTAGTTGGGAGCGGGGGGGGGGGGGGAGAGAGGGGGAGAATGCCTTACGGTTCAATATTCCCCTTCCTCCTGTTCAACATTCCCCATCTGCTACCAGTTCAGGGTGCAATTCTTTATTTGAACCCCAAGCGGCACAGGTGAAGTTGTCAATGTCTTGACTCCCTGTCTGGAGACTGTCTGGCTCTGAATGGGACAGAATAGACTTTGACTCAATCCAACAGATTGAGTAGTTGTGGCGGTTTGGACTCTCTAGGTCAGGGGTCTGCAACCTCTCGAAGAGCCATTTGAGAGAGATGAGAGGGAGAGATTTATTTATTTATTTATTCGGCTTATATGCCGCCCTATCTCACAATGGACTCAGGGTGGCTCACAATAATAAAAACAAGCCACAATATAAAATAAAGTCTAAAATTTAAAAGATTTAAAATTAACCCTTAAAACCCCATTATCAGAGAGATACCTGTTTCCCACAGAAAACAAAACACCAGGAGCCACAAAACCTAGGTGGGCGTGGCCAACTCATGATGTCACTCACTCCCACCCAGTCACATGACCCTCCCCAGCCATGCCTACCAAGGTTTTGTGGCTTCCGGTATTTTCTTTTCTGTGGGAAACAGATATACGTTCCCAGTCAAAACTAGTAGGCAACTTAGGGGTTCTTGTGAAATTGCAGCTACTGCTCAAAGAGCAGGAAGCAGTTGTGGCCAGGAGGTCCTATGCACAAGCACATCTTGTATGCCAGTTGTGCCCTTTCCTTGATTGAGAGACCCTTCAGACAATCATTCATGCCCTGGTTGCCTCAAGCTTTGATTACTGCAATATGTTTTATGTGGGGCTGTCCCTGGGACCACATGGAAGTTATAGATGGTTCAAAATGCAGTGGCACAAGCAGTAATAAGTGCATCTTGATGTACCCATGTGACACCATTGCAAGCAAGCTGCATTGGCTGTCAGTTGGCTTGAGAATGCAATTCAAGGCTCTGGTTATTAACAGTAAATCCCTGTATAGCAAAAGTCCTGGATACCTGGATGACCATTATCTTCAATAATTTCTACCTGCCAAGTGTCTCCAATAGAATGGGTGCACTCCGGGTCCCCTCCATTAAATTTTGCCATGTTGTAGGATCTAGGAAGTATGCCTTTTCTATGATGGCCTCCACAGTCTGGAATAGCATCCACCCAGAGATAAGGAATTATTTCTCCTAGAGTTCCACAAAGGATTGACAACCTGGCTCTGGTCCCTGGATTGATGTTTGCCATTGTTTAATAGCCCCCTATTTTGTTTTGTGGGTTAGCAATGTTTCAGTCTGAGCTGCCTATTAATTTTGTTTCTCAGCGTTTTGTTTTGTACCAGCCAAGTCTACTGGAGTTGGACGGCCAAGAAATTTAAATGAATGAATGAATGAATGAAATCTTGTTATAAAGAATTGTGAGAGTTGAAATGAACTGTCAAGAGTTTGACATAAATTGCATTGTTACTTTTGCCAATATTTTTCTTTGAAAAGCATAGTCATTTCTCCTGAAACCAGAAAAAAAAGTGAATTAGCAACAACTTACTTGTATTGTTTTTGTGATCTTTACAGCAGGAGATACTGTTTCCACAACGGTGTTCATGGTGGCTGCAACTGGTGCACTTCTTTTCAAACTAATTTTCTCTCTAGCATCAATAACTTTGGTCACCTTTTCTATACTCTGTTGTTTCCGGGAATTTAGCATCTCTCGGGCATCTTGAACTTTCCCTTTGATTTTGAACCTTGCGTCTTTCTGAAGCAGTTTCTCCCTGGCATCTTTCACACCAATTTTGTGCCTAGCATCAGTAATACCAATCTTTTGACGTGCATCAAATGTCTGCTGAAAACTGACACTGGGTGATGATCTGTTTAAAAAGGTTTGCTGGTTTCCAATTCGAGATCTAATGCCTCCAAAGACTGGCCTCATGTTCAATCTGAAAGAGAAATGCCACAGATTAACTAAAGCTTTTCAATTAAAAAAACCAACACACAATCAAATACTTCCAATTCATCATAGAAGGTTTGAATAGGTAACAGATTTATAGTTCTTAATGAAAACGTAGCATGTTGGTTTTGCCCATAATTCCAAGAAGTCTCTGAAACTGGTTTACAGTGTAAATGATATAGCCTATGTGTAGCTTTTCCAGAGATGCACTTTTTAGATCAGAGGTCTTCAAACTTGGCCACTTTAAGACTTGTGGACTTCAACTCCCAGAATTCTCCAGCCAGCTATGCTTATTTATGCTTAGCTATGCTGGCTGGAGAATTCTGAGAGTTGAAGTTCACAAATCTTAAAGTGTCCAAGTTTGAAGACCTCTGTTTTAGATAATATGATAGTAAAATTTTTTCAGACACCTCTACACATTTTTTTGCATTACATAGAACCAACAGCCCCAGTACACCAAAAAAACCAAAACAAAACAAAACGGAAGAAAATCAGGTCAAGCTGCAGTATTTAAAGATGGGGATAATGGAAGCCACTTCTTGAGACGGGGGGCGGGGGGACTGCTGGATACACCGGGGCTGGCGGGGACCCTCGAAAAGCTTCCTACTCAGCCCTCACCTACAGCATGCTGCTTCTGCTCCCCGCGTCCCGTACCGTTCTCGCCCGGAGACCCGCCGGCGATGCCTTCCTGCCACCCGACACCCCCGCACTGCTCACAGTGGGTCAACAGAACCGAACTCTCTAGCAGGGTACGACTGACAAAACGATAAGCCAATCAGAAGACAGGATGTCGTTCTGGGCGGGCCTTCCCTCCCGGACACAGTACGGATCTTTTCTGCGTGCTACGATGGGGAGCGGGCCGCCAGGTTCCAATCTCGTAGTTTCTTTGCAGACTAATGGTTCTTTCCACTCACCTCCCTTTTGTATTGACACTGACGCCGCGCTTCTTGATCAGTTCATCCAAAGATAAATCCGCCATATTTTCTCTAGGCCCGGAGAAAAGTCGCAGCGACCGACTCCCGGACATGAGATGCAACTACTTCCGGTCTCACGCTTACACCCGTTTGTCTCAGCTTCTCGCGGCTTTAGACAAAACGCGCGTAATAAAGAATTGGATATTTCGCGGAAGCTACTTTCCCATAACCCAAAGCGACAAAAGTTTAATTTGCATGTATGAAATGAGATATTAGATACATATTTTTTCCAGATTATAAAATATTTTTCTTATATTAGCGAGTCAGTGGGTACGCAATAGAAATTTAAATTGTTAGAGTCGTTTTTATTTTGTCTTATATAGTTCACCCTCATGTCGAACAACTCTGTTGTCAATCACCTTTCCTCCGCTAGCTGAAAACTGCATGCCTTAAACTTATGAGTAAGGAAAATAACGATTCGGGGTGACGCCCGAGTCCTCACTAACAATGTGAGAAGAATTTTTGAGCGGGTACAGGTCGGCCCTGAGGTGACCCGCCTACTTAGCGGGATGCCTGGGTGTTCTGATCTGCCCGAAAGTTTATTGTAAAAATATTAAATAAAGTGTGAGTTTGGAGTTATTTGATATGTTGTCTACTGTAGTTTGGAACTTACGTACTTCTGCTTTTTTCATTTTTGAACGGTACGTTTCCAACCCAAATCCTACATCAGTCCACCTATTTTCTGCATTTGAATAAACTATGCCTTTTAATAATATTTTAGCTGGAAGATCCTATCCATGCTCCTCCTCGTTTGCCACCATAGACCAGCATGGCTCACCTACAATGAAATTTCCTACTGTTTCAAGGATCAACCAGGCCCTACTTATACCCTGGAGAAGATATTGGGCACGGTAAGTGGTAGAAATTGGAACATGAAAAAAAATTGCCATTCTTTACTGTATACTGTCAGTAATAAATATATGAGCCCAGTTGAAGTTATTTATCCATCTATTTTTTACAATAACAATAGTGTATATACGTACACTTAACTGTGTAATCTTACTCAACAAGCCAGGACTCCTAATTTTTTACTGCTTAACATATATATTAGCAAAATTCAGTTCACATCAATTCTTTACCAATTCTCTCTCATCTACTATTTAAAAAGTCTCCATGGGGTTCAACAGAAAATAAATCTTCATAATTTGAGAGGGATTCATATTTTGTATTTTCTTGACTGCATTGGTACCTAAAACAGCATGGAACCTCAAGTGTTAGAATTATGTCAGTTTTGCTACTATAACTCTAACTACTATAATCCCCCCCAAGGTTTTTCTTTGCTCATAAGAAGTAAATCAATTTTTCCATATTTTAGGATACTCTTAGTCTATATGCTGCACCCATACACCTACAACTCATGCTTCACCTTTTGAGTGTTAAACCAACAGTTCAATTGAACAAAGCACAAGCACTAACAGAAATAGAGGAAGTGAGAGATTTGGAAAATGAAAGGACATCGATCAGAAAATTAACGTGTTCTTCAAAATTTAACTTTTAAAAAATGAATTCAGTGAAATTGAATACAGCAAACTATGACTTAAAGACTTCAAATCAGATAAATATGAGGGTGGAAGTTCATTCTCCAAGCTTGCGGGTTGGTTTCCAAATGTTTGCTTACCAGGTAAGTAACATCTTCAGTGGAGTTTAGGAGATGTCAGTGTGATGGGTCAAGTGTGGTGTGTCAAATGAAAGTCTTGTCAGGTCAGGTGTGAGTCATCAGTCTTGTGATGGGGAGGTTACATCCGGCGAGAGTCATTAGGAGGTAAAATGCTTGGTTGAGGGTTGGTGCATCTGGCTGGCTTTGCAATTGATTTGGATTCTGAGGGGTTCATAGGTTGGTTATAGATCAATGTGTCTGTTGATGAAATTGCTTGTGGAGTGCCAGGCTTCAATGAACTCACAAGTGTGGCAGATGGTAGCATGGCCAATGCTTTTTGTATTACTCCAATTGAACTGGTGCTGGTGTGGGTAGAGGTTAAGGATTTGGGATCATGGCATTTAACTGCTAGACGGTGTTCATGGATCCTGGTTTTTAATTGATGTTACATTTATCCCACATAGAATTGGTTGCAATTGTTAATTGATTTTGTAGATTACATTGTTTCTTCTGTATCTTGTCTTTGGTTCTAGATAATTCCTGGTAGAGTGTGGCTGTGGGTTTGTGGGCTATTGCTATTCCTAGCAGATGGAGAATTCTAGCTGTTATTTCTTGACACCTTTTGTGTATGGTAGGGTTTTTGTGTGGTTGGCTGTATAGCGTATTGTGGTTTGGGTGCTGTGTGTCAGAATATGAAGTTTTTTGGATAGCCGTTAGAGAAAGACATCAGTCATTTCTTCCTCTTTTCTTAAATGTTGTGGTGCTGCAGTGTGTCCTGGCCCTTCTGAAAAGGGTCTGGACACAGCTTTTTTTGTGTGCGGTGGGGTGGTTGCTTGAGAAGCTGAAGATCTGGTCTGTGTTCATCGGTTTGCGCTAGACAACTCTGTTGTCTCATATCCTTATGTCGATGTCTAGGAATGGGAGTCTATCTGTTTTCTCTTTGCATGTGAATTTGATCCCAGGGAATGTTATTGATAGGTGGTGTGTTTCAATTTGGGATCGTTTGATAATAATGAATGCAGCGTGTCCAAATTTTGGTTGGATAGTGGGTAGAGCTATGGATTCAAACTGTTGCAGGACTGCTTCTGCTTAGGCCTGATATCGGTGATCCTATCAGGGTACTTTGTAATTGCTTATAGATTTTCCCGTTGAAATGTGTTGAGGCATAGCTCCAGGAGTTACCTGATGGTTTCTGTGGACATGAAGTGTCCTGTGGTGTCATCATCTTTTTAGATATGGTGTTTAGTGAGGTGGTGGTGTATGGTTTGTTTAGCCAGATCGATGTCAATCGAGAAGAGCAGTGATGTCGAAGGAGACCATTTCTTTCTTGTTATCTTGGTGTGTTTGATGCAATGTTCTGGGGAGTTTGAGTGGGTTGAGTCGTTGGCCAGGTATCTTGAGTTTCCTCTGTAGGGTTTTTGCTACATCGTATGTCAATGTTCCAGGGAGAGACACAATTGGGCATGAGGGGATCCCATTCTTGTGTATTTTAGGGAGTCCATAGAACCTGGGTATGGAGTCTTGTGGTTGCATGTGCTTTCTCTCTAGTGGTGTTAGCCATTTTTCCCCCATTTTTCTTAGGGTATCTTTTATTTTGTTCTCTAGCTATTTTGTCGTATCATTGTGGATTATTTGGTAGGTATTAGTTTTGTTTAGATGGTTTTCAGCTTTGCTGATGTCAGTTCTGTCCATTACTGCCTTTGTCTGCTGGTAGGATGACAATGCTTTCGTCTTGTTTCAGTGTCTTTAGTGCTCTTTTCCTTTTGGATGTGTTTTGTTTTGTCTGTTGCACTGCACGTTAGGGATGATGTTTTGTCTGACGTCTTGTGTTTCTTGGTCCAGGTGGTACGTTTTTGGAATGGATTTAAATGGGATCAGCATCTTTGTCGTTGAAATTAAGGCCTTGTGTAAGGACAGTCTTTTCGTTGTCACAGACAACAGATAGTACACTGACCCTGACATCGCCTAAACTCCACTGAAGATGTTATCTAACTTGATAACAAAACGTTCAGAAACCAACCCACAAGCTCAGAGAACCTTCCACTAATCCTACACCCGAGCTATAGATATTCGCCGTATTGCAAAGATATTTAGATCATTTCCTGCTATTGGAAAAAGCAGTTTGTAATTTTTGTCCAATATATAAAGTCGGGATTATATAATTCTGCAGAATTACAAAAGCAAAGATGTTGAAAGGAAAACATAAATGGAATGTTGAGTGACATAAAAAACTGCAACGAAAACTTGTCTAAGGAGAGTTAAAAGATCTCATCCTGACACCTCTAAGGGAAGGCTATAAAGTGAGACTAAAGAACATCAACATTGCTATTATTTAGAAGCTATTCTAAAGCATTTTCTGAGATTTTGAATAAAAAAAAACTATTCGATTGTTATTTTAAGTCTTTTTGTATTTATGCAGTCCTTTTAAGCTTTCCAAACTTCAGCCATTCTATAAAAAAGCTACAAGATACATGATTTCAAAATCTACTGAAGTCAGGAATTGTTTAACTATATGAAAAATACTTTTGACATGCAGCTAATTCAAGCAGTGATTATTGAAACACTCCAAAAATAGATTATTTTACATTTCCCTGTTACATTTTCCTCTCTAAGGTAACATGAAGCATATCCTGAAGGCAAATTGTTGTGAAAATGAGTAGATTTTTCTCATTTTTTAATAGTAGAGTTATGATCAGTCAAGGAAACTGAATGGTAGAATATTTAGAAAAAGATATTGCTGTATATAGTATGAATTTGCTTTCACTAGTAGTGAAGCTCACCCAAAAGTTCTTTTTCAAACTTTCAAAAATTATAAGAATGTGCAATACAAGGCTATTAAAACCTATTTTGGAATAATGTCTGTATATTTCCAGAAGAGCATTTCAAACCTAACATATGAAATTATGAATGTAATATGCAAATTGTGTTCCTGATATACAGAAACTATCTAATTCATTAATATGTATCTTGTATATGGTCAAATTTAGCTTACATCTTAAGCACAACTTGCCCAAACAAAATACTGATATCATTTGCTACCTACTAAATTCAGAAAACAATTTAAACAAAAAAGGAGCACTCAATTATTAATTGAGCCAAGTATCAATCCCAGTTTAAGGAATTTGTTTTAGAGTTGTTAAATACTCTGATATACCGTCACTACACAAATTTTTTAAAGAACTTTTAAATAGATAAGACTAAAAAAAAAAGTAATTGTCATGAGTTAAGAAGCTGAACTACCATCACCAGATCAGAATAAAGTATTTTTGGAAGGATGTGATGAAAAACTCTTATCTTTTCCTATTAATTCTACAAAATGATACCCTTTACCCAATTTATATTGTTACTGAAGTTAAATATTTTACAAGCTCATTTTCGACAGCAATAATATATTGGATGTATTAGTTTGTAAAACATTTTTTAAAAAGAAAATCTATTATTTGATATTATATACACATTTAGATAATGCTGGGTTGTGTAAATTTTGAAATAAGTGCAAGGCACTATATTCAGAGGAAGGGTATGTATCTGTTACTGAAAATAAATTTTTATATCTACATTGAAAAAATTCCAAGTGCATATACTTTCACTTTGTAAATTTAAAACGCCACAATAGCCCTGATTAACATATTAGTTAACTATTAGATTGATCAACTAAGCATCATTTGACAATAATGAATTTTGTACTTGTCATTTCAAAGAATTTTAAAAACAAAACTTGTTAGGATTAGTTACTCATCTAAGGACAGCAAGGAAAGAACAAAGTTAGTTTGTGGGTTTCACTGATATAGTTTTGCTTAACTTTGAGGAAAAAGTTCATCATTACAAAAGCTATTAAACCATAAAAAAGAATCTGAAGCAGTTTCAGCTCTGGATCAAGATATTAAATTTTGTGACAAATTAATGGAAGGTATTTATACATACTTGGGTTGTTGATGATATATATTTATGCAATGTTATCTTTGATAATAAATTTCTCTACTCTGTCTAAAATGTCTGTTGGAGTGTCAGTGTACAATTCAGTTGTTAAAACTTACCTCCTCAAAGAAAGCTGTATTCCATATGTATAGAAATATGAATTACATAAAGTATTTTAGACTCAGTCTGTGTTTCACAATTTTTTCAGTAAACTCATAAGCAATACGTATGAAACATTACCTTTCAAATAAATACGAGAACAGATTTTCAGATTTAATTGAAAAAAGTATCAATGTTAGAAGCATGCACTTCAATTGTTAAGAGGGAGTGGGAACACACAGCTATTTCACTGGACAAAAATTATTTTTTTGCTTACTTTATTATTGTTTGCTGTTTACAATTAGGGATGTGCAGTTAACACACCACAAGGAAAAAAAACAGAAAAATCATTTTGAAAGAAAAAACAAATATACTGAACATAGACCAATTAAATTGTACAAAGACATGGGACTGGCTTTGATTTCAAAGTTTCAATTTTTTTTTTTTAAGGATGAAATGCAACAGCTGTTTGACTTCCAAGTCTAAATAGGCACTGTAAAAATAAAATTTAAAAGTTGTCATTTTCTTCAGCACATGTCCCCAACCTAAACATTGCCAAACATGTTCAGTTCTCAAGAAGGAACTGAGAACTCAATCTTCTGGTGGTAATAAAAGCCTGGAACCCACTCAACCTCTTTAAAAATGATTCAGTGCTGCTGTTTGACAGAATAAAACTAGAAGAGCTTATAAAGGTTTGAAAGCATCCAAAGCAAAGAGCACACTATAGTTTTGTTTACTATAACCTGTATTGGAGAAGAAAACATTTAAATCTATTATGTTGGTACATAAACCTGGTATCTTGAAGATAGATCTTTGAAAATATGTCTTACAAGTTTACTGGAGGAGAAGAAAAAAAGAAACTGCTTCACTTATCATCAATTGAATTATCAATGGAAACGGATCAATTCAGACTTCATTATAACCATGTTTATACACTGTACATCTATCCTAGATGGATAAACATTGGAATTGCTCACTGGTGTCCCTTTTAATAACTGTAAACTAAACCACAGTATGCAACTTCATAGGAAGGTAAAGGATCAAGTGAATGTACAGCCAGTTATATCTCTCCTGCTTCACGCTCCTCTGAGCTTCTCCTGTCTTCTGATCGACCATTTGCACTTTCATAAGATCGCTTCCTTTCTTTGCAGTTTCGATCTCTTGGAGATTTTTCTCTGGGGCAACTTTCTTTGTCACGTGATGTTCTGTTACGATCTCTGGTTCGTTCTTGATCTCTGGAAGATCTTTCTTTTGATGATCTGAAGAAAAAATTAATGCATCTGAAAATGTACATTACTTTCATTTGATTTTAACTGTTCATTATGCCTACCAGAGCATAAAACAGCACAATTATCACTGTGTATCATTTCCAAAACTGGAATGGAAAGAACACAGAGCCTAATGTAATTAGAACAAATATTAAACTGAAATCACTAATTTTATTTTTCAAAAATGTAAAAGTTGAGAAAGTCAAATGAATGCTATCCAGTATATTTTTCTTATAGTAATTAAAATTAGTATGGATACTGTTTAAAGTGTCACTAATGTACAGAATGCTTCAGCTACTAGAAATGATGCAGATCCGCAATGCCACAGACTCAATTTACATTTACAGTGAGGGAAAAAAGTATTTGATCTCCTGTTGATTTTGTACGTTTGCCCATTGACAAAGAAATGATCAGTCTGTAATTGTAATGGTAGGTATATTTTAACAGTGAGAGACAGAATAACAATAAAAAAATCCAGAAAAACGCATTTCAAAAAAGTTATAAATTGATTTGCATTTTAATGAGTGAAGTAAGTATTTGATCCCCTATCAATCAGCAAGATTTCTGGCTCCCAGGTGTCTTTTATACAGGTAACAAGCTGAGATTAGGAGCACTCTCTTAAAGGGAGTGCTCCTAATCTCATCTTGTTACCAGTCCACAGAAGCAAGCAATCAATCAGTTTCCAAACGCTCCACTATGGCCAAGACCAAAGAGCTGTGCAAGGATGTCAGGAATAAGATTGTAGACCTACAAAGGCTGGAATGGGCTACAAGACTATCGCCAAGCAGCTTGGTGAGAAGTTGACATCAGTTGGTGCGATTATTCGCAAATGGAAGAAACTCATCTCGTGGAGGTTCAATTATCATGAGAACAGTGAGGAATCAGCCCAGAACTACATGGAAGGATCTTGTCAATGATCTCAAGGCAGCTGGGACCACAGTCACCAAGAAAACAATTGGTAACACACTTCGCCGTGAAGGACTGAAATCCTGCAGTGTCCGCAAGGTGGTCCTCCTCAAGGAAGCACATGTAGAGGCCCATCTGAAGTTTGCCAATGAACATCTGAATGATTCAGAGGAGAACTGGATGAAGTGTTGTGGTCAGATGAGACCAAAATCGAGTTTTGGGCATCAACTCAACTTGCCGTTTGGAGGAGGAGGAATGCTGCCTATGACCCCAAGAACACCATCCTCACCGTCAAACATGGTGGAAACATTATGCTTTGGGGTTTTGTTTCTGCTAAGGGGACAAGACAACTTCACCGCATCAAAGGGACAATGGATGGGGCCACCTTCATATCTGGGGTGAGAACCTTCTTTCCTCAGCCAGGGCATTGAAAATGAGTCGTGGATGGGTATTCCAGCATGACAGTGACCCAAAACACAATGGCCAAGGCAACAAAGGAGTGGCTCAAGAAGAAGCACGTTAAGGCTCTGGAGTGGCCTAGCCAGTCTCCAGCCTTAATCCCATAGAAAATCCGTGGAGGGAGATGAAGGGTCGAGCTGCCAAATGTCAACCTTGAAACCTTAATGACTTGGAGAGGATCTGCAAAGAAGAGTGGGACAAAATTCCTCCTGAGATGTGTGCAAACATGGTGGCCAACTGTAAGAAATGTCTGACCTCTGTGATTGTCACCAAGGGATTTGCCACCAAGTACTAAGTCATATTTTGCGAAGGAGTCAAATACTTATTTCACTCATTAAAATGCAAATCAATTTATAACTTTTTTGAAATGTGTTTTTCTGGATTTTTTTTGTTGTTATTCTGTCTCTCACTGTTAAAATAAACCTACCATTAAAATTACAGACTGATCATTTCTTTGTCAGTGGGCAAATATATAATCAGTAGGGAATCAAATACTTTTTTCGCTCATTGTAAGTAACATACTTATAAAAGTTAAAGCTGAACTTGGAGATCAGACCTGGAGTTTTGACTAACTGAATAAACAGGCAAAAAAATCAAAAGAAAAAATGGGTTTTGAAATGTAATTTCAAGGAAGACTGAATGCTGAAAAAATACCTAGAACTTGATGAATTCACCTGAGACTGGCTTGTAAACAGAAATCAACCACAATCACATAACCAAATTTAATTCTATCAATTTCTAGTAATGCTGCAATTTATTTCTGTAGCTTTGAAGACCTTAGTTTGTAAAGTTACTACTTCAGGTATTTAACTTTATTGCCTACTTTAATTAGGTAAATGAAGACTAGACACATACTGAATATAAACTGATATAGCACATTTAAGTGAGTTGAAATTATTCAAGACTGAACAAAAAGTCCCGAAGTGGAATATAAAACTAAAAAATTAAATTAAAAAATGTTACAAACCAAATCATGCTACCGTGTTTCCACGAAAATACGACATGTCCCGAAAATAAGGCCAAGCCTGATTTTTGGGACGAGTGTAAATATACACCCTCCCCCAAAAATAAGCCCTAGTGAAGGGGTGGGCATGGCCAGCACAGGAGACAGCCCTTCCCTTCCCCTGTCACCTCAGGGCTTCTCGACCCCTTAATCGGATCAGCTGAGCCGGTCCAGCCGCCATTCATGAAACAACTAATTCGTGTTGCTGCTCAGGCCGGCGCCTCCAGCAAGCGTGGCCCATTTGCAGCCAATTGCGGCTGCAAAAGAAGCCAGAGGTCAAGCAATGCACCCCACACGCCTCGCACCCTCCTTACCTAATGGTGACAGTCACAGCAGTCAATTCCATCCACAGAACAGCTGCCTCATGGGTGCCGTTCCGGCCGGCGCCTCCAGCAAGAGTGGCCACATTTGCCATCAATTCTGGTCACTTCTGCAGCAGGAGGCCAAGCGATGTGCCCCATGTGCCTTGCGCCGGCCTTCCGAAGGGTACTGTACCAGCAGCTATCCACAATTTTTACCCTTATTTCGTCCCAACCATACTGGGTCACGTGGGTCGGGATGAAATAAGGGTCAAAAAATTGTGGATAGTTGCTGCTACAATACCCTTCGGAAGACTGGTGCAAGGCGCAAGTCTCCTGCTGCACAAGTGGCTCCGCCAGAGGAGCGCTTTTGGGAGAGAAGGCAAAGGGGAAGCAATCACTTGTAAACTCCCGCCTCACTCCCGCCTCTCCACCGGGCAACCCTGGCAGCCCCAGGGTTCCCTTTTCCAGTGCCTGGCTCTTTATCGAGGGGGGTGGCAGGTGGGGTGTGGGAGAAGTGAGATGCATGGAACGAGACAGGGCTCGCTCATCTTACCGTCTCTTCTCCCCCTCTTGTTGGGCACGGCAGTGCTTCCTGCCCCTACCCAAATTGGATGCAATTTGGGGGTGGCAGGTGGGGAGCGGTGGGGCTGGGGAGACGTGAGATATGTCTTACCTGCCTTGCAGCTCCGTCACGTGTCTTGCCATTGTCTTCAGGCAAATGCCTTGCAGGGTAAAAAAAAACTTCTCATGAGTTCGAGAAGTTTGATTGAACTTGCAAGAAGTTTTTTTTTAACCCCACGTTTGCCTGCGAGACACAAGACAGAGCTGCAAGGCAGGTAAGATGCGTTTCTCGTATCTCCCCTGCTCCATCCCTCCCCACCTGCCACCCCAAAATTGCATCCAATTTGGGTAGGGGCAGGAAGCCCTGCCGTGGCCGGCGAGGGGGAAGAGAAGAGATGGTAAGAGGAGCCCCGTCATGCTCCATGTGTCTCGCTTCTCCCCCACCCCACCTGCCACTCCCATTGACAAAGAGACGGCGGGAAAGGGAAGCAGCCAGGCTGCTATTATGGTACCACTGGGGCGCGTACCTGCCTTGCAGCTCCGTCACGTGTCTCGCCGTTGTATGCAGGCAAACACGTTGTAGGGTAAAAAAAAAACTTCTAATGAGTTTGAGAAGTTTGATTGGACTTGCGAGAAGTTTTTTTTTAACCCTATGTGTTTGCCTGCAGACAACAGCAAGACACGCGATGGAGCTGCAAGGCAGGTAAGACGTGCATATTGCATCTCCCCGGCGAGGGGTGTGTGTGAAGAAAAGACGGCAAGAGGAGCGAGCCCAGTCTCACTCCACGCGTCTTGCTTCTCCCCTGCCCACATGCCAGCCCCCTCGATAAAGAGCCGGGTGCTGTGGAAAAGGGAACCTGGCAGGCGCAGGCTTTGGGCGTCTGGGGCTGCCGAGGATCACCTGGCAGAGAGGCGGGAGTGGGGCAGAAGTTTGCAGGTGAGGGGGATGGATGGATGGATGGGAGACAGGTGAGTGCCAAGAACGCCAGAGATATTCCCAGCTTTGGTTGCCCCAGCAAACAGCTGACAAGCGGCTGTATTGCGCTGCCACAGCAGCACAACACAGCAGCAGCCATGAGGTGCCCACACTTGCCACCTCCTGCACTCCCAAAATAATAAGACCCCCCTGATATTTTGAGGTTCAAAAAAATATAAGACAGGGTCTTATTTTTGGGGAAACACGGTAGGAAATTGAAATTTAGGCTACACTATTATATTGACTTTTTGATATTGCTTTTGAATTTATTGATGTTATTGGTGTTCCCTTCAAAGTTGATAAATGTAGAATTTTATATTAAACTCTTAAAAAAGAACTTGCTGCAAATATCTCCAGAATTCCATTTCAGTCTACAGCTATTTTTGATTTATGGCTGTTTATCAGCTGTTCAAAGTTACAATGGCCTTGGAAAAAGGGACTTACACCATGTACTTCCATTTAAGGCTGTTGTACCGCCCCTTTGGCCATGTAATTACAATTCAGCACTTGGACAATCTGTGTTTATGACTGGTTGCATCCTTTGGGTCACATCACTGCGGTTTGCTAACTTTTTTGTCAATTTCCAGCCCCCCCCCCCCCCGAAATCATTGGGGAAGCCGGATTTGCTTAATGACCATGTGATTCATTTAACGATTGTTGTAAAAACTGTTGTAAAAGCGGGTCCAACTCAGTTTATGGCTGCACAACTTTTACCAGTCTCAACTGTGATCTTAAGTCAATGACTACCTGTATTCTATTCAGTTTTCCATGTTCTTCCAAAATGACCTAGTTTTTTTATTGACAAGTGAGAATGTAATTTCTCACTGACTTATTAGAGTAGGGGTGAATTTGTCTCCCACTTCTGCAAACCTTGTCAATCTTCCAAACATGCTGATATTTCCTTGTTTGATTATAGATACCCTAAGTTTGCACCTGAGTTGACTATAATTAAAAGCTTTTGAAGTACACTGTTCCAATGTACCTATAATAAACAAAATGGAAAAAAAAAACACCTCAGCTACTGTTGAAGATAGGTTGATGGCTTAGGTGTAATCTTTTCTGTTCAAAAGCTAACAAAATGCCAACTACTCATCAAAATATTACCTTTTTTTGGAATTGGGTTCTCTGCTTCTGTCTCTGGAGCTCTGCCTGCTCCTTTGGTGACTGCGACTGCGGCTGCGACTAGTAGAACGAGACCTATGACGATGTCGCTTTTCACGGGACCTGGAACGGGTTCTTTTCTTTCGTTCACGGGAGGATGACCGAGATCGATGTCTACGGCGATCTCGGGATCTAGATCTGAATTTTTTTTTACAGTGGATGAGAAGAAATCCTTAATAATTCAATTAACCCCTAACAATTCTATTAGGCCATTCATAAAAGGAAAATATCTTATTGGAACAATCTCTTTTGCCAAGATTTTGAAAAGTTTGGAGACTGCTGGAGTGCTTTATATGAAATAAGGAGTTGTTTAATATTAAAGTTTAAAAGTCTTGAAGTTTAATTAACAGTGGTTGATTAAAAACAAATAAAAACAACTCTCTTGTTACATGCCACTGGCAAGACTGGCAGGCATACCCTAGTATTAAGCAGACACATCATTGAGGAATTTCTAACTTAAAATAAGTCACAAGGAAATTGAAATAGAACACTTTAGATCTAGATATAAACAAATGTTCAATAGTTTAAAAACAGTAATCAGTTCAATCAAATAGCAGGTGACAGCAGCTAACTAATTTTGGGTGATCTTGTACAAACTAAGAGTTAGCCCTAGGCAGCACTTGGAAGAAAGACCATTAGGCTATAAGCAAAACCTGCACATTTAAAAAAAAATCCTCAAACGCAACAGTAGCAAACCAATTCTATTCTATTACCAAGAAAAAATACATGAAACATACACTCTGTGCACAATTATTAGGCAAGCTGTATTTTTGAGGATTAATTTCATTATTGAACAACTACAGTGTTCTTGGTCAATCCAAAATGTTAATTAACCTCAAACCTGAATATTTAAAAAAGTAAAAGTGAGGTTATGGCTTTCTTAGGAGAATATCTTTAATAATACCAGCTCATACCAGTACCCCTCCTCCACCTTGCTGGTGTCTGATTTGAAGTGGAGCTCTGTGCCCGTTACTGATCCAGTCACAGGCTCACCCATCTGGTCCATCGCTCTCATCAGTCCATAAAATCTTTGAAAAATCTGTCTTCAGATATTTCTTGCCGTTTCAACTTATGTGTCTTGTTCAGTGGTGGTCGGGTTTCAGCCTTCCTCACTTTGGCCGTGTCTCTGAGCACTGAGCAGCTTGTACTTCTGGGCACTCCAGGTAGGCTGCAGTTCTGGAATATGACAGCACTGGAGGATAATGGATTCCTGGTAGCCTCACATTTGATTCTTCTCAAATCTTTGGCAGTTAATGTGCACCTTTTTTTCTCAACATGATTCTTGTTGACTATTTGCAACAAAACGTTTGATGGTTGTGTGATCACACCCCAATATCTTAGCAATTTCAGGAGTGCCGCATTCCTCTGAAAGACTTTTTACAATTGTTGACTTTTCAATGTCAGTTAAATCTCTTTTTTAGCCCATTTTACCTGAGGAAAAGAAGCTGCCTAATAATTATGCAGACCTTGATATAACGTGTTAATCTCCTTAGGCCACACCCTCCCTCATAACACATCACCTGATATGCTTATGCCAACTAAGCATTCAGGTTTATACAGCTTGGAGGTGGAAAATATGCATAAAAATGATGATATAGTCAAAATACTCACTTGCCTAATAAATGTGCACAGGGTGTACATGCATATAGCAGGAGTCAAATGTGAGTCTAAGTAGTTTCTGTGGGGTCCTTGGTGCTCTCTGAATTTGGTAGTTTTTTTGCAGATGTTTCATTACCACAATGAGCTAATTAATACAATGAGTGCTGATGATGTTACCTAATTTGGTAATGAAAGGTCTGCAAGAAAACTACCAAGCTCAGAGAGACCAAAAACCTCCAGTTCAACCCTGATCTTCAAATATTTTCTTCTATTGGTAAGAAGTCTATATCTTCTGTTTTAAACTTCAAGTAACATTTGGAAGAAATGTTACCTACTACCTTATCAAAATCTTTAAAACTCAGCATTGTTAACGGTTATTGTACCTACAGTTAACTAAAGTATTTGCTTTTGGAGCTTTGGAAAAGGTAATCTTATGTAATATAAAAGTAAACATATTCTATTTTTATTATGGCTATTTTCAGGGTGGATTTGATTTAAATCAAGTCAATTTAAATCACAATTTAAACCATGATTTAAATCACTAGTAAAAAGGCTTGATTTAAATCAACTCAATTTAAATCATAATTTTTAAAGAACAATTGTCATCTCTGTCCTGCAGTGGCTGCTCTGACTCGTTGTTGACTCACCGACAGTCCCAATATTGCAGAATATACAACCTCATGCTACATAACTAAGCTCCATTTCATGCTGAATAAACTAAATTATTAATGTATCTTCAATAGAAAACTATCTTTAGATAGATTTTTTACTCCAAAAGCATTTTATTAAAATAAATTTAATAAAAATAAAAAAATCTGATTTAAATAAAATAATCAAATGTATGTATGTATTGGTTCGATTTATATGCCGCCCTTCTTCGGAGACTCAGGGTGGCTTACAATGCGTTAAGCAATAGCATTCATACTTTTGTATATACCTGCTTAGTAGAGCTTTTGCCCCCCCCCCCCCAAAAGCAGGTTTTTAATTTTTTTAAAAAAATCATCGATTTTTATCCACCCTGGCTATTTTCATAGCTTCAATAAACCCAGTGATACTACTAAAAAAACACATGGCCTCAGAAATAGATTTCAGAGATAGATTTTTAAACTCTTTTAGAAGATTAATACTTGGGGGATGGGGGCCTTGGATTGAGATTTGCATCTGGAAGCTCAAGCAGAAATTTTGATAGAGCCTTTCAGCCGTCAAGTTGATATGTTAATATTATCCATTCCTGGTGGCATCAGACCTGGCTCCAATAAAAATTGCCTCAGCCAGAATTGCTCAACTTGATGCTATTTTTGGGGTCTTCAAAAACTATGCAGCAATGAGAATACTACTGAGCACTCTCTTGCTGGACTATAATTCACTAGTACATTACAGCTAATGATATGGCACCGATTACTAGTTTGCTTCTAGGTCCAATTCATAATGCTGTGTATGACCTTTAATGAGTAGATTATGGGCTCCATGAAATCTGACACGGTGTCAATCTCTATCTTCCTGGAGACAAAGAAATGGCTTTCTTAGTGGCTGGACCAATAAGGCACTTCTAGCTCAGGAAGATGAACTGGTACTCACTCTAGTGGCATTTCATTTTTAGGTAGGCATTTATATTCACAGGCAATGTAAATTTTAGACAATCTGCATCTGCCTATTTTGTAAATTTTATTACATTTATTTAAAATCTCCCCTGACTTAAATAATTGTCTCAAGTATTTACTGTATGTCGTATAATTATAGTACAAAAAAAATCACAATGGGTTTGCTTTAAGGAAAACCTTTCTTAATGTTTGTTAGATATAACTGCTTATATTCACAGAGAAAAAAAGACCATCCTACCTTTTGGGGTTCTTGCTGTGAGAACGAGATCTAAGAATAAAGAAAAAATAAAGATGAATTTATATAAATTACAAATGGAATCATCACCTGCACTTTTAAGATGTCTCATAGAACATAACCACAGACATTTGTAACAAATAGGAGCTTTACTTTTCAAATGACTTTAACTATTCAGAAGAATTATTCCAGGGAATCCTGTAAATGTAATAATGTATCAAATGATTTATCTCACATTAATATGGTTATAAATTATGATAATGGGAAAGATAAATATAAATATGAACATTATTTCAGGATTGATATATGTATTTAACATTTATTTGTATTTTTATCAAATTTAGAAATTGTCCTTCTCCCTCATAAAACAACATTAATGTCAACATACAGGTAGTCCTCGACCTACAAGTCTCTTAGCGGCCGTTCAGAATTACAACAGACACCCCAACAGGTACTTATGTCCCAGTTCCAAAGTTATGCCTGCAGCAGCACCCCTATAGTCATTTGCCCTTATGACTGACTGCAGAGATGCTACAGCACCCCAAATATTCCTCACCCATCGTGCCTCACTGGGTCCCCGCAGGCACTGGGCCTGCTTTGCCACCCCACTGGGTTCCACACACTCTTCCCCACCCCTGTCACTATTTGCTCACTTATCGTTCAAAGATATACAGAGCTCAGGAAATCGGGGTAGAAAAGGAGGTCAGGTTACTCTGTTGCTGGGCCACATGGCATAATCAAAGAGAAGTCCTGCCATCACTAGTCTTGGCTCCCCCAGGATTAGCTAGGCCAGCATTGCTAATACTGGGAGAGCTAAGGCTAGTGCTACTGAGGAGAAAAACTGCTGGCTTTCCTCTCATCACTTGTCTTAGCTCCCCCAGTATTAGCATAAAATTAGTGTAGCTAATGCTAGGGAGCTAAAACTGTGTAGCCATGCAGGATTTCTTCTCTTTGATTACGCGACATGGCCCAGCAATAGAATGGTCTATCCTCTTTCCCTACCATGACTTCCTGAGCTCTGAGGATCTTTGAAACATAAATGTGCAATTGTAATGGAGTGGGGTAGGGAGGAGGCCCACAGGGTTATGGTGATCCTTGGGAGGTGTGATGTAGGTGGGCTTGTGGCTGCATTAGGCTTCTCAGGGTCATTCCCACCTGAGGCACTCCCTACTCTACTTCACAACCCGCATGTTCATTTAACAAATAAATTGGGCAGAGCAGGGATGGAGGGGAGGATCATTAATGAGGCCTTCCTGACTTTCTACCATAATAGGCAGGTTCCATTACCATCGTAACTCGAAGAGTATCTCTATTTTAATGTTAATATTTTAAAGGTAACTCAGACAAATAATTTTTTTTCCATGGGAAAATAAACCCCTAGATTTTCTTTATCTAATTACAACTATCATATCAATCTGATTTTCAAATTTATTGGTTGGTATTTAGCATTTTTAAATGGAATTTAAGTGACTAAGTGGAAAAGCCATTATGTGGACAAGTTATTATTTCTTCCTTTAGATACATGGCAAAGGCATGATTCCATGTTTACCTATTTACCTATTGTATTTCTTGTAAGGAATATTTGGAAATTGATAGGACATACAGTTGCAAGAAAAAGTATGTGAACCCCTTGGGATTACGTGGAGTTTTGCATGAATTGGTCATAAAATGTGCTCTGAACTTCATCTAAGTCACAACAATAGAAAAACACAAGTCTGCTTAAAATAATACTACACAAACATTAGATGTTGCCATGGTTTAATTGAACATAACATGTAAACATTCACAGTGCAGGGAGGAAAAAGTATGTGAGCCCCTAGCCTAATGACTTCTCCAAGAGCTAATTGGAGCCAGGAGTGAGCCAACCTTGACTCCAATCAGTGTGATGATATTGGATGTGTTGCTGACAGCTGTCCTGCCCTTTAAAAACACACACCTGTTTTGGGTTTACTGGTTTCAAGAAGCACTGTCTGATGTGAACCATGCCTCGCAGAAAAGAGCTCTCAGAAGACCTACGATCAACAATTGTTGACTTGCATGAAGCTGGAAAGGGTTACAAAAGTATCTCCAAAAGCTTTGATGTTCACGTGTCCACGGTAAGACAGACTGTCTACAAATGGAGAAAGTTTAGCACTGTTGCTACTCTCCCTTAGGCGTGGTCGTCCTGTAAAAATGACTGCAAAAGCACAGCGCAGAATGCTTCATGAGGTAAAGAAGAATCCTAGAGTGTCAGCTAAAGACCTACAGAAATCTCTGGCACATGCTAACATTTTGTTGACACATCTACAATAAGGAAAACATTAAACAAGAATGGAGTACATGGGAGGACACCACGGAGGAAGCCATTGCTGTCCCAAAAAAATATTGCAACACGTTTGAAGTTTGCAAAAGAGCACCTGGATGTTCCACAACACTACTGGCAAAATATAATGTGGACAGATGAAACCAAAATTGAGTTGTTTGGGAAGAACATACAACACTATGTGTGGAGAAAAAAAGGCACAGCACACCAACATCAAAACCTCATCCCCACTGTAAAACATGGCGGAGGGAGCATCATGGTTTGGGGCTGCTTTGCTGCCTCAGGGCCTGGATGGATTGTTGTCATTGATGGGAAAATGAATTCCAGAGTTTATCAAGACATTTTGCAGGAAAACGTACAACCATCTGTCCGCCAACTGAAGCTCTGCAGAGGATGGGTGATGCAACAGGACAATGACCCAAAGCATACAAGTAATTCAACAAAAAAATGGCTTCAACAGCACAGAATACGCCTTCTGGAGTGGCCCAGTCAGAGTCCTGACCTCAACCCGATTGAAATGCTGTGGCATGACCTTAAGAGAGCGATTCACACCAGACATCCCAAGAATATTGCTACATTGAAACAGTTTTGTGAAGAGGAGTGGTCCAAAATTACTCCAGATCGTTATGCAGGTCTGATCTGCAACTACAGGAAATGTTTGGTTGAGGTTATTGCTGCCAAAGGAGGGTCAACCAGTTATTAAGTCCAAAGGTTCACATACTTTTTCCTCCCTGCACTGTGAATGTTTATATGTTATGTTCAATTAAACCATGGCAACATCTAATGTTTGTTTAGTATTATTTTAAGCAGACTGTGTTTTTCTATTGTAGTGACTTAGATGAAGTTCAGAGCACATTTTATGACCAATTCATGCAAAACTCCACGTAATCCCAAGGGGTTCACATACTTTTTCTTGCAACTGTATATTCATTCTTATTCACATGATAAATATATGCACAGGGATAATTACAGTTTGAAAACTATAACTAATTTTTTTGAAGGAGCAGATAATTAACTAATAGGTATTACCGTATATACTTGAATATAAGCCGAGTTTTTCAGCCCGTTTTTCAGGCTGAAAAACGCCCCCTCGGCTTATATTCGGGTCACGAAAAAAATGACTTTTTCCCTGCAACTGTTTTGGCTCCCAAGAGTGGCAAGGAGGCTTCCTAAAGCCAAAACGGGGCGTGGGGGGTGCGGCGCCTCTCCCCCGTGCCCCTTTTTGGCTCCCAAGGCTTGCTAGGGGCATGAGGGGGGCGCCTAGCAAGACTCTCTGCAGCCCCCTGGAAGCAAAAACGGGCCGGGGGGGGGGCTTAAAGGGAGAAAGAAACAAAGAAATCCTCACCGTTTAGGGAGATCCCATGTGCACTGAGCTTGAGTTGAGAGCTGATTGTAATTGGCTGCTAGCTAGCCTTCTTGTAATTGGCTGCTAGCTAGTGGGTTCTCCTAGCTTGGCTGTCTCAGGAATTCTGGGAGTTGAAGTCCACAGGTTGTAAAAGGACCACATTTGCCCAGCCCTGGTATCTCTTAACAGAGGCTTCAACTTGCCTGAAATTAGATCAAGCTACTGACTGGGTGGGCGTGGCTAGCTGGTCATGTGATATATGTGTATAGGGACTACTCAGAGGGCTGAAAAAAGTCATTTCTGACAGGTCCTCGCACTTCTGACTGGTCCTCACACTTATGACCATCCTCACATTTATGCCCGTGCAGCATTCTTAAAACCATGTCACTCATTTCACAACTGCTTCTCTTCACCATGGTGACAAGATAGGGCAAAAACGTAAAATGTGAGGACAGTCGTAAGTTCGAGGACTGGTCACAAGTGCGAGCCAATTACTTTTTCAACCCTCTGAGTAGTCCATATGCACAAAAGGACTACCCAGAGGGCTGAAAAAAGTGATTTCTGACAGGTCCTCGCACTTTTGACCAGTCTTTTTTTATTTTGAAATTTACCAGTAGCCGCTGCATTTCCCACTCCCGGCTTATACTTGAGTAAATGAGTTTTCCCAGTTTTGGGGGGTAAAATGGGGGGGGGGGTCGGCTTATATTCGGGTCGGCTTATACTCGAGTATATACGGTAACATTAATAATTATTTACTTCATTTAAGTTAATGCAAAAAAAAATTAGATTGTTCATAACTTCAAAACAGAAATATTTACTCAAATCATTTCCTTTCACAATTTGGTGCAGGCACATTAGTATGATCAGAAATCCTACTATCAGCATTTACATGTATTTTAGATGAGTCTAAATTTATTGACTAATCTAGAATGGACTGTTTTAAATCTATAGACAATTACAAAGAATATCACTAGTATGGAAGTTAGCCGTTTCCAAAAAACCTGTAGTCAGAATATCCTGTATTAGCAAATTAATGGCTTAATGGTTTCAAAGAGTATCTTATGATTTTAAAAGGAGATTAATTCAAGAAACCCTTTCATTTTATTGGCTACTTCAGAGAACATTTTTAAAAAACATTTATTAACCTCAGAATTAGGAAATGTAAAATGAATAAATATAATCAGTCCAAGATTATGCATCTGGGGTACTGCTATCTTTCCAAAGTAAAAGAATTTTTTTTGCTGTATTCCATGTTTGATTAGTATACAATACAGAATCATAATCATATCTCGGCTTTTGAGAATTAACACAATATCCATAAACATAATCCATCTGTTTTCCCCAAACATCCCTGTGGAACAAGTTAGGCTAGGAAAGAGTGACAGTGAGCAGGGATTTGAACCTAGCATCATTGATGCAAATTCTGTATCTTAACCACTACACCACATTGGCTGTTTTACTCCTCTTAAAACAATGTTAACAAATCTATGGACATTAAACCAAAACAGGACACTAATGGGACCCCTCCATCATTCTCTGCTTATGAACTGGTTGGGTAATGATATAATGAAAGATTGAACAATGGTATTCCAAGAGGCCACATTTTAATGCTATTTATAATAGCTGAGTTACTTCCTCTATATATTATATGTTCTTGTTCTTTTTTCTTTCCCTTTTTGTTTTCTGTCTTTCATTTTGAATACTAAAGCAATAAAAATAAAACCAGAAATCACACTAATGAAAACATTCAAAAATCTATGTGCATATTTTACTTCATCAAAGCAAAACATTCTGCATTCCAAAGGTGAAGTATATGGGGAATATATCAATCTAATATTTAATTTCAGTTTTATTTTTAGCAGCAGCTTGAAGCCGTGGGATCAATGTATACTTATGCAGGACTCTTAATTCTAAAAGCAAAGTCAAAGAACAGTGTGTTAGTATGACAATAAGAAGTGATAAGAGTTCCACCTTCTTAACTTCTCTCTTTCTTCTTTCTCCCTTTCTTCTCTCCGCTTTAAACGTTCCTGATTTCGTTTCTCCTGTTTGTCAGCCACAATTCTCTGAAACCATTTTCAAAATAAAGATCAGAAATTTCAAATATTGAAATATTATATAAACCAGGTCTTAAGCCCTTTAGAACTGGGCCATGAAATGGCGGATGAGCACATGCGCGCATCTCCACTTGTGCAAGTGGCAGGAAATGCGCATGCATGCTCCATTTATGCAAGCAGCATGTGTGCTTGCCTGCTGCTTGTGCAAATAGGGCTGCATGCACTTGCTCGCCGTTCATGCAGAACCATCCCCTCTCTCTCCCCCCGGCCGGTCTGCAAAGCCAGAAGGGTTAGGGAACTCTGATATAAACCATTAAGAATATATATGTATAAAACAAAGTTACTTTTTCTCACCCATTGGCAGCATTATTCTAATCTGATAGCACTGCAGGTTACATATATCATATAGGAATATGTAGGGAACATGTATACTGTCCCAATATTATTGCCAATTACTTTATCATCTCTTTTATAAACTTTAACTGAACTCACACTCACATAACAAAAAGAGCAAATTAATTTTGGTCCATAGTTACCAAAAATTAAAATCTAATCACAGAGAATAACTAAAAGAAGCAGGAAAATAAATGACTATAAATAAAATTATTAATAATGTCAAAGTCAGGCTATAAAACAACATAATTCTTTCATAAACATATACTAATAGTTTTGCTAGATTAACTAAGTAGGGTCATCTTAATCCAGCATTTTGTTTCACATTATGGACTCTGGGGTGCTCAGAGGCAATAGATGGACTAGATATACCCTTCCAATCTTCTGCTACTAAGTTTGATTTGAATGATAAGAGAGCTTATGATAATACAACTTGTATTTTGGGTATTTGTTTACATTTACTCTTTTAATCTTTGTGAGGATTATAATCTGCTCAGAACCTCCCCGTTAGCAACTCAAGATGGTATATAGTACTCCCCTTTCTCCTTTTCCCCTACAATTGTTTGAAATTCGTTATTGGGAGTGGGCTTGAAGGTCTGGTACTAAATTCAATATTCAAGCTCTTTAATTCCACTTCTTGGCTCATGGACATTTAACACAGGGCACACTCTTTAGAGATGTCCAAAATGTTCAAATTTTGAAATAGGACATTTTGCACTCAAATACAGTATTTAGGGGACGTGGTGGCTCAGTGGCTAAGATGCTGACCTTGTCAATCAGAAGGTCAGCAGTTCAGCGGTTCGAATCCCTAGCGCCATGTAACGGAGTGAGCTCCCGTTACTTGTCCCAGCTTCTGCCAACCTAGCAGTTCGAAAGCACATAAAAGTGCAAGTAGAAAAATAGGGACCATTTTGGTGGGAAGGTAAAAGTGCTCCGTGCGTCTTCAGTGTTTAGTCATGCCAGCCATATGACCACAGAGATGTCTTTAGACAGTGCTGGCTCTTCGGCTTAGAAATGGAGATGAGCACCGCCCCTAGAGCTGGAAACACACATGTGCGGGGGAACCTTTACTTTTACAATATTTAGAGTGTGAAACCATTGCGTATCTTTCCTAGACAATGTCCTTGTTAAAAATACTGGTATGAATTTTTTAAAATATAAAATGTTATTAAAAATTACAGCTAAAAAGATAAAAATAGTTTTTTAAAAAATAAATGAATAAAAAAATAGAAAGTGCAGAAAAGAAAATATTGTGAAGAAATATGTTAAAAATGACTCCTCCTTTCCTTACAAGTATAAGCAAATTTAGTAACTTATCATTTTTTCTTAAAATGCAATAAACAATCTCTTCTTCCACAACCCATCTCTTATCTATAAACAAATTCTTAAAGCCTCCCCATTTAGTCCTCATCAGCATAAGTGCATTAAGGGTCACCAGAGATAACAACGTATCTGTTTTAACTTTGATCAAATAAACTAAGTTCGTATTCCTACTTTTTAATAATCTTGATCTTTATCCTTTTAAGTAGTGTCTTGGAATTTTTAAAATTTGTTCTTTGTCCCTTCTCAAAAAAATTCTGTTTTAACAAGCTTTAACAAGCCTAGGAAAATTATTCAGGTCACTCTTTTGATTTGTTATCTATATATCCTTTTTAATTATTAACACATCAGTTAGTTTGTTTTATATCTACAATGTAGCATTTTTTCTATATCATTCTTATAGCCTGTCATTTAAAAATCTGATTTTAGATCAGAATCAATCTTGTCAGGTAAAACTTGTTCCTCTTTCATAACATCTTTTAGACATGGTCTATCCATTGAGGTAGACACTCTTAAAATTTACTTCTGGATACATATTCAAAAATATTGTTTAACATATCTAAGGTTAAAATATTTTGCTTCATTGTAAGTCAAATTTAAGGGTTCTTCTCCTTTAATTGTCATCTTTTGTTCCTTCCGATTCCTTCTAACATCCAACTTTCAAATTCTCATCCTATCATGCTTTTTAAAGAATTTAAAACAAAAACATTTTCCCATGGGAATTATAATTAATTCCAAAATCTTATTGTAAACCCATCTGGACCTACAGTCCATTTGTAGCTTTCCAAAATCAAAGTTCTAATCACCCATTACTGTTTATTCTTAAACTTGTGTTTAAGACTTAATTTAAGAATTGAAGGAAACTCAATCAGTGTTGTAAAAACTTGTTAATCTAAAGCAGGGGTGTCAAACTCAAGGCCTGCAGATTGAATCCAGCCTGCGAGGTGGTTAGATCCCATAGGGCCATCCTGGAAACAGGTAAAGATTGACCTGTAGCACCTCGGTCTGGCCCAGGCTGACCAGGCACTGATCTGCTTGGTGTCCCTGGGGAATGTGTTCTGAGTGCTTCGTTTCACCCAGGATGCCAGCCCTTGCGTGCTCGCTGCCTCCTACGTGCATGGCCAAGGGGAGGCACCAAGATGGCGCTGCAGATCTAAGATTGGCCATGGGCTGGCCCTGATAGCTGCCACCAGGTTGCAGTTCAGCGCCCCGCTCACTGGCCTTTTACTGGGACCATCCCACCCCCGCATAGGAAGCCATGCTGCCAATCTCTCTGCCTGCCCTCGTCCCTTCCTGAGGCGCAGAGGAAGGAAGGAGATGGCAAGCAGACGGAATGGGAACTTTAGGCTCATGGGGCTTCTGCCTGCCAGGTGTGATGGGTGATAGGTGATTGCCGGGGAATGTGGCAAGCAAGTGGCTGTGGAATGCGGCTTCTGGCATTGCCGGGGGGGGGGGGCAGAACTGCCCTCTCAGCATCAGGTGTAGAGGCAATGGAGGGGAGGGTGGACAAAAAGGTTGCACGAGGAGAATGCGCTCTATGCGTGGACCAAGGGCAAGACCTGTGTGGGGGACAACAACCCATGAGGAGGTAGTGGCAGTAGCCAGAGGCGCAGGGGAGGGGCACATGGCATGGGATGGAACAGGCATGTCTGGTGGTCCGCATCATGTGCCTCCTCCCACTCTGCTAGACCCCACTGGCACCATGGCCACCCATGCCCAGCAAGGATCGGGTGCCTCCCCCCTATCTCTGCTGGGCCTGGGTGGCCATGGCACTGATGGGGATCTAGTTTTCCCCACTCGTGGTGGCCGCCTTTTGCCTGCTGGGCCTGGGCGTGCTCTACCACCTCTACTCGGGCTTTCTACTTGGCTTCTTTGCCTCCTTTGTGCTTCTTCCCATTCACATTCCTCTCAAAAAACACCTATTCGTTAATTCTCCTGTTCGCTCGCCCTGGTCAGTCTCTCCCAAACTCTCTCTTCATTATAAAGATGCTGACCTAGATTGTATTTTTGGCTGAAGAATGTGACTCCAGCTATTAGTTAATAATTTTATCAGTAACTCAAGTGTAGCTGCAAGCCTATGCTCCCAGACCCTATGCTTAGCAAGTTGGCAAACACCTGGGCAGAAAAAAACCCCAAATATATCATCATTCAATTGCCAAACACTCTCTTAACAGTCACTGTCAAACTCCAAAACTTCCCAGCTTGTACCTGTTTGTACCTACACCTCAGTGGTGTAGGGTTCTGATGACTCCCACAGCGTTCCTGGACTGTGCAGTACACATTAAGGAAGACAGAAGCCTTAACAGTGAAGTGTATAGAAACCCCCACCCCCACACACAGATTAATATTTACATTTTGATTCTCATCACCCATTGGAGCACAAAATGGAAGTCATCAGAACCCTACACCATCGAGCTGAAAGCCTGCCTACCAGCAAAGATGGGAAAGAAAAAGAACTAAAATACATCAAAGAAGTCCTCAGAACGTGTAGACTATAGAGATTCTCAGTCAGCCAGGTCATGGTTGTCCCAAAGGTGCTTTTTCAGGAGGCAACTGGACTCAAAAGAAAAAAAGAAAGAAAATCCAGTTGCCTTCTGAAAAAGCACCTTTGGGACAACCATGACCTGGATGACTGAGAATCTCTACAGACTTTTAGCTATACAATTTGGGATGAACACCCTTCGAATGGGGAGGGAGTACGAATGGATTTCCAGAGAAAAAACTGCAGACTACAGGACAGAAGCACTATTCAGGTGACCCTGAGTACAGATAAACCTCCAAGTGCTTCAACGACCCTCTAAAAGGATGCAAATGACCAGCTGTCTGCAAGGAATATAAATCCTTCCATTCCCCTCCATCCAATCAGAGCTGAAGAAGCTTCATGGATGAGAAGTGAAACGTCTTTTTAAAAAAAAAACCCACCAGAAAGTCAAGTTGCCTCTTGAAAAAGCACCTTTGGGACAACCATGACCTGGATGACTGAGAATCTCCAGACATTTTGGAACTACACTTTTACACCTCTGGTTTAGTCAGTTAAATACAAATTTAAGTTAACTTCTTGTTTGAAAGGCAGTAAACGACTATTTATACTATTTTTTTGAGGAAGCACCTCTTTCTCAGCTTCGTCATATTAATTTCAAGTGTGGTATCAACAGGACATTACTGAAGTAGTCTGATAATTAACAGTTCACAACAGTTGGAAAAGAGTAATATATACTTACCCTTAGTTCTTCAAGCTTTTCTCTTATTTCAATAAAACCCAAGTGCAGCTTTCCTCCAAAATGATCAGCAAGCCGCCTGTCATTGTCATGTAGGCCAAGATAGGCTGAGCATACTTCACAGACTCGTAGCTTTTGCTGCTGGAAACTGGAAGCAGGCATGGAATTCCGGTACACTTCCTAGAAGATGCATCGTAATATGTCTCTTAAGCTATGAACAACTTACATTCTTAGTAAGTACAGAATCAACAATAGCTGATTAATTTGGTTCTTTGTATGTGCTGTGTGTTAGTTTTCCTAATTAAAATGAAACAAACAGAAGGTATTATAAGAGTAATAACTGTAAATAAGCAAAATTCTTCATCTGCACTATTTTCTTCACTCTCCCTTATAAAAAAATGTATTTCCCAACTGAAACAATATTTTGTGGCAAATGAAAACAACCGAGTATGTTCCATCCTTTTATGAATGTTTTAATCCTTCTGGTACTAAGGAACTTTGCTCAGGGATATAACTAGTGATAGTTTACCAGAATCAGATTAAGGAAATATTCTGACATGCAGAAGATTCTTTTCTCTATGTGCCAGGCTTCATAAAGGGAGAGAAGTAGCACAAGTTCATTGTGCCTAGTATACAATTGAGATGAGCCACAAATAAAATAATGTTAGACAATTGGTGTGTGTATTTACTGAAATGTTGAGAACAATGAATATAGTTTAAATATTCTTTTAACTATTAACTCCATGAATAAGAATTTGTCCTTCCAGGGCTAACTGAAAGAATATACTTTTTGTACATAATCAGATTACCTCTGCTTCTCTTTTCTTTGCTCTTGCTTTCTCTACTTCATCCATTACTTTCTGAGACTCTTCCACATTTCCATCAGCTCCAAGTTGTTCAACTTTAGCAAGCAGTTTTCCAATTTCCTCATTTAATTCATGGACTCGTTCAGCCTTTCAGAGAAAAAAGCAGTATTTACATTTGCTAATATTACTAATGTTCACTATGTAGAAGCCACATCAATATAAAGCAATAAGACACTGCACAATGAAGTGCTTCTGTTCAGCTAGCCATTCCCTTTTCCAGGGTACCCTGGCATATTATGCTATGAATGTTCTATACAGATTTGAACAATAATAAATAGAAATGTTTATATAGGTTGCTTATAGTACTTGAATGTGAAAAAGGACCAACATTTCAAAAGTTTCAATGCTGAGAATGAACTAATATTCAATAAATATGACCGTATCATGGGAAATGTTTCATTTCCACTCAGATTATCTTTACAGACAAAAGTGTCTTCATACCACTAAGGCAGAGGTGGATAATTAGTGTCCTTCAAAAGTTCTGTGCATAGTTTTGTGCATTTTGTCTTTTGTTACCCACTAATTTGATATAAAATGGGACTTCCAAAATTCTTTTACATAAATGCTATAATATATATATATATATATATATATATATATATATATATATATTTATTTATTTATTTATTTGTGGTCACAGACCAAAATACAAATATAATTACAAGAGTGAGTGAATATTAAGTACTTACTTTGGCTGCCACTTCAGCACTGATCTCTTCTTGAGTTTCAGCCAGTCTTTTCTTTGCCACTTCTGTTCTCCTATCACAGTCGGCAATGAATGATTGCAGGTGATCCATCGCCTAACATATAAATCAGAAAAGTATCATATGGATTAGAAATAAGCACGTTTTCAGAATGCAAAAGTTAACTGTAGAACTAAGTATTAAATGTATAAATTGCTGGTTTAATTATACAATATTTTTCTGGAAGATTGTAAAACAAATAAAATTGAGACCATCATTACATGAATTCTTATTTTCAAGGTAATCACATTGACACTTGTATTCAAACAGATGAGAACAATCATTTTGAGGATTGAGCTGCATATATCACTGATTTAGAACTGGCAAGCTAACAGAAATTAAAATAAAACTAAAATGGGAATGAAGATTCCACATCTCAAAGATTCAAGTTATTCAAATATCCTAAGAAATTAACTATAATTGGATGATGGTTTCAGAGAATCTACTATAAAAATCTGAAAGCTCTGTATCCAATGTTTCAATTCCACCCTTCCCTCCCTCCCCCCATCTCTGTGTGTGTGTGTTTGTGTGTGTGTGTAAAATCTTTATTAAAAGGGATTCTGGGTGGCTTTTTATTGTAGAAAAGGTTTGTGATTTTTATTGTGCTATGTATCGGCCTTAGTGTGTACTCCACTTTTTTCCTTATTTAGAAGATAAACAGTGTAACTACCCTGTGTCACTAGGAAAATGCATGCCTTCTTCAAAGTACTAAGATCATGTGCAAGTCTGAAGCCCTTTACACTTTAATTTCAAATGAAACACCTTTCTCGCTTCAAATAATTGCACACTTTACTAATAACTGTCAGAAATTTTAAATTAATTTTATATGAAATATTTTACAATAATGCACAATTTGACCAGATTGTTTTTTATCAGGGCAACCTGATCTACTCAAATATGGGACAGAGCATACTGCTTCCGCTTTAGCCTTTCAGCCCCAATCCAGGAGCCTTCGCAGGCAGTCACTTCAAATTGTCTGTAAATATAAACTTATCACAAAAAATAGTTTGTCGCAAAAGCGACTGCCTGAGAAGACTCCTGGATTGGGGCTGAAAGGCGAAAGAAGTATGCTGTCCCATATTTGGGTAGACCAGGTTGCCCTGATAAAAAACAATCTCTCCCCTGGTATAGCTGACAATACAAGGAGAGCCCATGGGTTAGAGGTTAATACATCTACCTAACATGTAAGTAGCCTGGGTTCGAATCCCAGAAGGGTATGGCTAGCTGATGAGAGCTAAATAACTTGAAATAGATCTATACTAATCTCCCTTTATTTCTTTGTCAGTAAATATAAATTTAACACAATTTGACCAGATATTAACACTACCAATTCTCTTTCCATTCTTTATAATATAAAGATAATTTGGTGATAGAACATACATCAAGTTCAAAGAAAAAGTCTTGCTCTTTTGATGCAATTTCATAATCTGCTCTTAATGCCAAATCATGCACCTTCAGACATTCTCCAAGATCCATCCTCTGAAACACAAGACAACACAAAAGGACAATTTTACAAGAAAATACTAAATGGATACAAATTATATTTTTATTTCAATATTCAAATAGTGTATCTATTTTTTAATATGATTTAAATTACTACACACATTTTGTTTAAAAGTGATCAGTCATATCATTAAAAGTCCCCAGGTCTCAGTGACACCATACTGCAGTAGATCAATACACTTAAATAAGAAATACAGCACTCTTAGCAGAAATTCTTCTTCCTGGGAAGAAAGAGCTTTCCTTTCAGTTCTTGCATACTTTTCCTTATAAGCTAGTGTGCTTAACAAATCAAGTTACAAACCAAGTTATTTAATTTTTTTATATAGTGTGGAAACATACATAACACCCATTGTATTATTTTTTTTCAATTTCAGATGTGGATTGCCATTGTCTTCTTCCTAGGGCTGAAACAGAGTGATTGGGTCTGTGAACTAGAACTCATAAGCCTGGTGTTTTAAGTACTATACCAAACTGGTTCACTATTGTATTACTTTTAAGTCCCATCAAAAACAAGGTTTGAATATATGTCCTTTCATAAAAACAAATGATGCTTGATTTGCCCTTTTTGAAATATCATCTATATCTGCTCAAGGAGTAGTAGAATCTCCTTGCTGGATGGGTGGAGAAGAGTGACAGAAAATCCTATTCTCTGAGAGATATCCTGAATTAGAATGGGGTGTAGTACTTTGTTTTAAGCATCTATGGGAATGGCTTATACATGTAGTCCTTGACTTACAACCATTTGTTTGATTACCGCTCAAAGTTACAATGGCACTGAACAAAGTGACATATGACCATTTTTCACACTTAATTGCTATATATAGCATCCCTACAGTTATATGATCAAAATTTGGGCACTTGGCAACCAGCATATATTTATGACAATTGCACTGTCCTGGGGTCATGTAATAATCATTTGTAATCTTCCCAACTGGTTTTTAACAAGCAAATCCAGATTCGCTTAATAACCGCATGATTCATTGAACAACGGCAGTGATTCGCTTAACAACTGTAACAAAAAAGATAGTAAAGTGGGGTAAAACTCACTTAACAACAGCCTCACTTAGCAATGGAAATTTTGGGCTCAATGGTGGTTGTAAGTCGAGGACTATCTGTAAAATTATAAAGTAAATTATAAAAGAAAAACATTAATACATAAAGAAATAAATCATTGGGCTAGGATGGAGCTTGAGCCAGGAGGCTGTTTGGTCTGGAGCCTGATGGAAAGGATGGTTTGTTTTTATCTCTGTTTTTACCATTTGGGATCATTGTTTGAGGGGGGCAACCATGTATGTTCTATAAACAAACAAACAAACAAATAAAAAAAATTATTACAAAGGTTTACAGTTTAAAGTGGCTGGTACCATAACTTGGACAGGGAAGAAATGAAATACAAATTTTATATTTTATAATATAATTTAAAACCTATATGCAGATTAGCTCACATAAAAATATACGAAGCAATTATTTATTATTATTTATTAAATTTGTATGCCACTTCTCTCACTAATAAGGTAATTTTGGGTGGCTATATAAACTACAGATGAAACACTCTGAATTTCTCTTTTCTCTTTCAAAACTCTCTTTAGCAACTAAGTTGCCTGATCCTTCTTCCACTGTAGTTTATGCCTGGGGATTCCTAGTTATTCTGAATTTTTTATTGGGTTCCCCTTATTTCCCACCATCAGTTTTTTTCCATCCTTGGTTTACTAAATAAAACCACCAAAATTTTGCCTACTTTTCTAGCTTTAATGTAAGTAGGAGAATATAGATAGTACTACTGGGCAGGTAAAGTGTGAACAAGAAAAAATATAAAGAAAGCGAAAGATCCAAGTCCAAACAGACAATTTGGAGATATAAACTCTATTTTACTTGTAATCATTTGCAAAAAGTTCTTGCACAAGAAAACTAGTTGATAATTTTTAGCACTGTCCATAATAAAAATATTACAAATCATTAAATTCTCTACTTTTACTAGCCAGTCTAATATTATACGGATACCAAAAAGTGCATGATCACTCCAATACATACAGATTTTAAAATGAAGACTTTTGATATGAACTCCATTAAAGAATGTACACTTTAAAAATGTCTTATGATAAAATGATTCTATGTGAAAGATTACCTTCAATATTTATGATTATCAGTAATATCACAATCAAAATATTCAAGTCCAGTGAACAACTCTTTTCACTTTATTCATGTCAGAAGCATCTTCAAATTATGGACATATACCATTCAATACCGAGCAGCTAAACTATGTGTAAATTAGGTCATAAAGATATAGCACATATGAAAAGTACTGAAAATAAATAGGATGAAATCTAGATGACATTCATCCAGTATTAGGCCACATCGACAGCATTTTCTCTCACCAGCATTAATCTACCTCTGGCATTGTTGAAGAACATTGTATGCACTGTAGCATATGTGAAATGCATTCTATTGCAATTTCAAAGTGAGGAGTTTCCATTCCTATCCCATCACTGGTTGGCCGCGCCCCTCTTATTTCTTTTTTGGACTCCAGCCCGAAGTGGCAGGAAGTGAAGGCTGCCTTACATGCAAATGTGGCATGAAGGCAGGTATAGGGCAGTTTCGCGCCTGCACTCTCCGGTGACTCTCCTCCCCCTCCTCCTCTCAGGATGCCGGGGCTGGCTGTGGCTGAGCTTTGGCACTCACTTATGGAGGGTCTCCCCGCGCATGCGCACGCTTCTGGCTTAGCCATAGCCGGCCAGGGGGTTACGAGAGGAGGAGGGGGGGAGGAAAGTACAGGAGCGAAGCTGCCCTGTACCTGCCTTCACGCCACATTTGCGCATAAGGCAGCCTTCGCTTCCTGCCACTTCGGTCTGGAGTCCAAAAAAGAAATGAGGGGTGGGACCAACCAGTGATGGGATAGGGAGCCATGGCAGAAGGCCCAAAGAGCTGCTTGTGGCTCTGGAGTTGCTGACCCCTGATCTAGATCTATTCTGAAGAATTAATTACATGCTAGAACATGCTCAACACCATGGAAGAGTAAGCTAAAAATTCCCTTGCCAGTAGCCACATTTTATGAATAGGGATTTTAATATATGTAGAAAATTTTTAGGCTACAGACAAGAAAATTTATATACAGTGCTATAAATCAGATGCATGAGAGCGCCAACAGGCTAGAAACTAGTAGACTAAGTTCAAGACTTCAGACTTCTCTCAATCCTAGGAAGAAAGCTATGGCCAAGAAAACTTCAGGGAATTGTCCAGACAGTTTCCAGAAGTCAATATTGACTCAGAGGCATACCTCTCCCCCTCTTTATAAATTAAATAAAATACACAATACATTTTCTTCACTTCATTTTGCTTTCTCTTCTCCTTGCATGCCACTGTGACACAAAATATTTCTGCATTTATAACTTCTATTTCTATAGCTATAACTTTTGATGTACTTCACTATAAGAAAATGCATGTCTTCCTAAACAAAAAACAACTAATCCCAAATATTTCCTAAACATTAAACTCTAATTCTATCCTAACATAAAATGCAAATATCAGTTTAGTACTTTAAATAGAACTGATAATATAGTGTTTATTACCAGCACAATAATACATACTAAACAAATTTATGAAATGCTATGCATTTGATTTTAAATCAATATAATCCCAGCTATCATTCTCTGAAGGTAGACCTTCAATATCTTCTCAAGTGAATTGTTCAAGGACAATACTTTTCAAGTATTATAAATCAGAAGAAATGAACAACATCATAAAAAAGGTTTCTAGAGAAATGATGGTGAAAGGCAACAACATCAAAATATGCAGAGGGAACACAAAATGCCAATTCTCCCAGTATGAATAAAAAGTAACGATCATAAAAAGTCTTCATTTCTATGCCCCCAGAATTATATTTTGTTCTAAGCTTTTTAACCATTTTAAATCAATGAGAACAAGTTAACAATAATTAGGATATCTCACTGACTTCAGCAGAACTGTAGCATTACCAATTTAATGTAGATTCAGCGTTCACTTTGTTCAGATCCAGTGTTGTGTTATTAAGATCTAGACTGAAAAGACATGGACCTAAATCCATTTACACACTTGGAAATTCACTGTGTGCAATTAAGCCACTCGTTCTCACAGCAGAACCACCTTAATGGGCTATTGCTATAGGCAGATTGTCACCCTAAAACCTTCCTGAGCTTTGTAGGATACTAATCTAGTTAATTAATCAATAAAAGCTTGAGGCTGGCAAAAAGAGATAAAGCAATAGAACCTTAAAGATACTGAATACAATTTTAGTAAAAGCAGACTTAAAATTAGAGCCACAAGCAGTAAAAAAGCACAGGGTCTGGATGGCCTTTGGAAAAAAGTTATATATTAACGAAGACTCTTGAATACTTGCAATTCAGGATTCATATAAATCTGGAGAGCTGTTAAGTTATGGTTTAGCCAAAAAAATTAGATTTAAATTGTAGTATGTTTCATGGTGACAAACTTATTCTATCTTGCTGTAAATCTTTAAATATTCTGCATTTAAAGGCAAATTTCATCTCTGTGCATTTTTGTATGCTAACTGGTTAAATAATAGGAAAATAATACATTATAGCATGACGGATTCCTTAGTAGTTAATTAACAAGTTTCCAAATGCATGAATTAAAATTTAATTTGTTATTTATTTTTCTACTTTTTTGGGAGATATAAAATAATTTTATTCACATACTTAGGATTTTTCTTAAACGAAGTTAAAACTGAATTTCTGTTTTTCAGTTCTGTATAACAGTGGACTTCTAAGACCAGCAAAAGCTAATCATATTCATAGAAATTATTCTATATCCCCCAATTCAGTTACTTTGAAAATACTGAGTTAGACTTTTATAATAAAATTTGTCAAAGAACAACATTCCATGCATCACTTGCAAAAGTATAAAAATAAATCAGGTGCCACTGAAGTCAAACTATGTGCGATGTTTCTTACAAGTTATACCATGGGCAACTATTTTCCAGTTTATGTTTTAATATGAAGTACAGTATTTTGCGGACTATAAGACGCACCTAAATTTAGAAGAGGAAAACAACAACAACAAAAAGGTTTTTGGCCTCCACTCGCCCCATTTTTGGCCCTTTTTCCAGCCTTTTTTCTGCTCGTTTTCGAGACTTTTTTTTGGCTCGTTTTTTCAGAAAAAAGCTGAAAAAACCATGCAGAGGCCAAAAAATGGCTAGCGGGTGGTGGGGCTTTGGGAATATTCGGTCTATAAGATGCACAGACATTTTCACCCCCTTTTGGCAGACAAAAAAATGCAAAAAATACGGTATTTAAATTATGAATTCAATAAGCTGTAACACATTCAAAATATTCCATTACTATATGAGTTTTACCGCTAATAAGGTCTGGTCAATTTTAAATCATTGGCTTGCATTGTCATTAACAGTTTTATCGCAAATATGAATTAATTATATTAATTTATTATTAAATATAATTAGTATTAATTATATTTAACCCAAAGAATATAAATGAGCAAATATACAAAAGGCAATTCTGGATGTCTTCAATTCTGAGGTTTAGACTTTAAATCTGCTTTTTTATTTAAAGTTATGATGTTTTCTAGCAGAAGGGAACAGAAGGAAGTAATTAAAGAATATCTGTTGCAAAGGAAGCTGATAATTGAAAGATGGACAAACAAAGTAACAGTACATGAAAAACAGAAAAATATCTTTCAATGGAAGATTAGCATGAAAAATAATAGGTTTCTAATTTGGTGAAAAATCAAATATATTGTATTTATCAGATTAACTGAATTCTGGACGATAGTCCAGATAATTTTCTATACTAATATTTAGAATTTATATTATTGGAGTAGTAAAAACTGGTATTTGTTGATGCATCCCAGTTTTATGTTTTTGTTAAATGCTTCATATTTATTTTTATTTCCAATTTCAGCATAAAAATAATGCCTAACATACTGTATTTTATTAAGCAATCCGGATTCAAAGCAAAAAAGTTATGCAGGACCTATGTCGATTCTCAGGTCACACTCATCACAAACTCTTAAAAAGTACAGCTATTACACTATCTCAGAAAAATCTGTTTTTGATTTACTTTGCCGCTATGTCTGATATGCCCTATTCCAATTTCCTTTTTTAATCTAGATTGCTGCAAATCCCTGTACCTTAATTTTATAATGTAAATAAACAATCTAAAATAAGCTGAATTAGTTTGAGTACTTCTGCAGAGATAAATATATATTTTAACTTATAATTTAATATTTATGGCTGTAATATTTATGAATATAGAATACGCACTGTTCCTGAGAGGACATCATGAGGGCAACAGTTGAGAAGATGACTTTTGCATACTCTGTCATCACTGAATTTAATTCGCTGACGTGTAGTATCCCCTGCAACATAGAAATATACATTTCCGATTAGAGAATCATGTAATATTGAATAAAGCATTCATACTTTTCATATTTCACTTTTGTTCAAAAGAATATTCTGCTTTTCACAAAAACAAAAATATTAAGACTGTCATTTCAACTTCCGCAATGGATACAAGTTTCTAACTCTACACTGGGTGAAAATTCATTGCTTCTAAAACAAATTACGAGAGGCATAAATTAATATTCTTAGTAAAATTGTTTATATTAGCATCAACAGCCTTCAAAACATTTATACTATATTTTCTATGTTTACCGAATTCCCGCTGTTAATTCTTCAAGATCTAATCAGTAGCACTGATCCATTTACTTCAGGCAGGGGCAACACATACTGAAGTTAAAAAAACAACAACCCTGTACTATATCACTGGGAAAACAATGCCTGCAAACAGCATTATTCAAGAGCTGAAATCCTCTATTTGACAATATAACATCTTAAAGATAAATTGAAACCTTTACGAACTTTTATAAACCCCAAAGCATCAACCTGCTTACCACATATTGAAGTTGAATTTCAAGTTTAATGTCACATCTGTGAACAAGGTTGGAAAAGTTTTATCCAAATGACAGGCAAAACACTGGCTACTGATTTATTGCAGGTTTTTTCCCCTAAGACAGGGATCCACAACCTTAAACATTCAAAGAGCCATTTGGACCAGTTTCCCACAGAAAACACTGGGAGCCACAAAACCTGGGTGGGCGTGGCCAACTCAACATCACTCCCACCCAGTCACATGACCACCACCCCAGCCACGCCTAACCGGGTTTTGTGGCTCCGGGTAGGAAATGGGTCTCTCTCTCCCTCCCCTCTCATTTTTCTCTTTTTCTTCCCACTCTCGCTTCCTCCCTTTCTTTTCTTTCCTTTTTTCTCTCCCCTTCTCTCGTTTCCCCCTCATTCTCTCCCTCCAGCTCCCTCATTTCTGTGTCCTTCTCCTGCTCTCCCTTCTCTCTCTCTCTCTCATTTGTTTCTTTTTCCTCTCTCATTCTCTCCCTCCATCATTTTCTCATCTCTCTTTTTCCTTTTCTATCTCTTTCCCCCTCTCTCTTCCCCCCTCTTTCTGTCTGTCTGTCTGTCTCTCTCGTGTGCGTGTGCGTGCGTGTGTGTGTTCCTTCTTGAACCATTTCCAAAATGAGGCAAGGGTTGGTTTTTTGGTTTGTTTTTTTTTTTGCTGATGTTCTTTCTTCTTCTTTGGGTGCTTTTTACCATATGATTTAAATCAAGAGTCATTTCAGGTTCCCAGATAAATGAAGCTCTTTCATCCCCCTGCTGTGGCTCCCTGCCGGCTGGCTGGCCCCGCTCTTCCAATCACTCCTCACGTGGTCTGAGAAGGTAAGGATGACAGCAAGGATGGAGACTCGCTCCATATTCCAGAGTGGGAGGGAAGTGCCCCTGTACTTGCTTCTCATCTCGCAGGCACTTCCTCGGCGCTCCTTGGTGCTGCACGCACCTCGGTCGCTCGGGGAGATGTGCAACTTTTGCTCCGCTCTGAGACACTGGCCCAGCCAATGCTCCGTGTTGTAATAGGTTCCAAGAGGAGGAGGGGACGCCGTCTCCCCCATTCTGAAGCACGCAAAATTTAAGTGTGTTGTGCAAGACGCTGCGAGAGCAGTGAGCAGGTGATGGAGGCGGCAAGAGCAGTGGTGTTAGCCACTGCCAGGCCGAGCCAGTGCTCTAGACTTGCAACTTGCTCTCGCCGCCTCCATTGCCTGCTTGCTGTCGCAGCGCCTTGCGCAACACACTTAAATTTTGCGTGCTTCACAATGGGGAGATGGTGTCCCCTCTTCCTGGAGCCCATTACAACGCGGAGCACAGCCACAGCAGGGGGATGAAAGAGCCGTATGCGGCTCGGGAGCTGCACATTGCTGACACCCACCCTAAGACAATGGATAATATTCACTGTCTCAGATTTGAAAAAGATAATTCCATAAAATGTATTTTCAGTCTAAAGATGCAGAACCAGATACAATCCTTGTATTTCCAGGGTTTTTAAAAATGGATTTTAAATTATGATTATATAAAATGAAAACCTACTGGTGAATTACTGAAGCAGAATATCACTGCTGGGAAAAAAAAGAGTTTTGAAACTTTATCCCAACATTATTCATTTCAAAAAGGAAAAAGGTTTAAAATAAAAAAATGTAGCCACTACCCTATTCTCATATACTTGGAAGAATTTAAGCCTATGCAACAATTCTACACTTCAAATTTCTACTCTAACCAGCCTATTATGCAATTCCAGAATGACTATTTGCCCTAAAAAGAACTATGATGTAACATTTTCAGATGGGCTGTACTCTGCTCAAGTATTTGTTTCTGATATCAATGTTTATGAAGATTAGTCAAATAAGCAATTCAAGCTTCAGAGTAGTTCAACAATAGGTTTTCAGAAGCTGGGTTTTTAGATTTAGTAATTTTATACTAATGAAAATTTAGAATTGTCTTTAAAATCCACACCTACTACTGCAGAAAATGAGGAACTGGGATATTTTCCCACCAGTTTTCCTCTCTTTTTAAAGACACAAATTGTTGGTTCCACATTAACACATCTGAAAAGTTAGCAATAACTCACGGCTCGGCGAATGCGGGGCCTTTCTGACACTCCCTTGCAGAATGAAGTAGGCAGGCATAGATACATTGAACCTTTATAAATAAAACAAGGGGCTATATTGTTCAGTTTGTATATAATAAACTCTGCCAGCATTTTAATTACAGTGTCTAGAAATACATTGTGAAGGTAAAGAGTAATAGGAAACCTGAAATATTTGTGCCTGATAGCAACGTTTGTATTCAAGGGAGATTTTGTTAGGAAAAGTTACCTAAATTATAGCTGGAAAAATATTTTGATTACTAGGCCCCTATGTTCTGTTTATCTTCCGCTTTAAGCAACCTAGGAATTTGCTTAAAAATGTTATCCCAGTACCTAGAATTTCAAATATATTTCCAGCCTTGCTTAAAACGCTTTTCATTTTAAAAACCCATTCGTTTCCAGATAAACCTTATCTCAAAATATACTTGCATGGATTATCAATTTTTAAACATTTTAAAACGCAAATTTTGAAATACAGATTGTTCGTCAACATTGAATAACAATAGTAACTGAAAGAGAAGTGGGAAGTAGCATTTTCTTTTTACTGTTGTATATTCTATGTGATATGGGTATTCTTGCAATTGTTACAATAAATGTATACAAACAAGTTTAGTGGTCTTTAGAAACAGTAGGTTCCTTTAAAAAGTATGTCTGGCCCAAACCATATTTCACTACTTCATAAATATGGAAGCAATTATATACTACTTGCATCTTATTTTTTAAAAAATCCTATGAAGTCAATTCCTATATTACCTTTTAATTTACAACATAATTTCATGATAATAATTAGCTACCTAAAACATATGTTCGCCACCAAATGATAATTTAGAGGAATCTGGAAATACTAATCAAATTTCATGTTTATTACCAGTACATATAAGTAAATATTAAATCTGACCACAATACATACATTTAACTACATATTCTTCTGGAGAAATAGAATAAAAGTGTGCATATTTTTTCAGGTAACATTCTATTGTTGTAAGCATTCAATTATTTGAATACATATTTCATTTTGATAATTAGTCTCATATAAATATTATTTTCTTCCCATCTCACTACTGGTATAATTACTGTATTTTTTGCACTATAATACGCACTCCCCCCCAAAAAAGTGGGTGGAAATGCTGTACATCTTATAGAGTGAATATTGTGATGGGGGGGAGGGGTTGATGCGCCTGCCACTGTTGCCGCTGTTCGCAGCTCCTGTGGAACGCTGGAGCCTTCACTGCTGAGCAGCTGATTGGCAGTTGGATCGGCCTCTCAGAATACTGCTGATCAGCTGTTCTAGGAGGCGGGGATCACTGCCACCTAGAACAGCTGATTGGTGGTATTCCAGGAGGGGGAACCAACCTCGGATCAGCTGCTTGGCAGCAAAGGTTCCAGTGTTCCCTGGTGGCGGTGGCAGCTCAGCTCAGTTGATCAGTGGTGGGCTGAACCAAGTGCTGGGGCTGTGATAACATGCTAAAGCTGACCAGGCTGTTTGCTGCAAGGACGCTAGCCAGATGAATACTGGATGGATGCTGGGAGGCAGAGGCAGATTCCCCCCCCCCCTGTTTTCCTCCTCTAAAGCTAATGTGCGTCCTATGGTCTAGTGCGTCTTATAGTGCAAAAAACACAGTACCCCAGTAACATTACTGATATTCCTACTGTACTACTACTGAAATCTTCTTTAGCTTATACAGATCCTGATTGTATTTTATCATGAAAACAAGTTTGTTATGATGCAAAAAATTAACACATCAAAATGTATCAACATGAATCAATCTACATGTAATTACACTATAATATTTTAATCTGGTATCCCTATTACAGATACTGTAAGAAGCATGTCCACAAAGACCACATGCAGGTCAACACGTAACTCTTTCAATAATTATTGATTGAGGCTTCTCTGTTTGTGGAGCAGCAATAATCTAAAGAATAAGAGCTGAGAAAAGAAAATCTTGTATTTTTCACTCCCTGATAGCTGTCTAGATTACTGCTTCCCTACCATGGATAAAGCAAACATAACTCTCTCTCTCTCTGTGTGTGTGTGTGTTTGTGTGTGTGTGTATCAATCAAATAGCCTTTAATTCTTGTTGGAACTACACTTAAATGATTACTTGCGTAACCAATTATACAAATCCCTCAAATTCCTACTTCAGCAGAAGCTATGTTTCAAAACAGTGGGACCTAAAATATTACAGAAAAAAGTATCAATTGTTTAAAAATAAATAACCAATTACACACGTGATAACTTTTTATATCTGATGAACAAGAACATTTTTCTGTTAGCATAATTGTGCATGCATCACTGTGCACAGAATAACAAGTAGGTAGAATCAGACTATTTGTGTAGTGGGAAGATTGCACTTGGCATTTACTTATGCAGATATTAAAACTTGTTTAGCCACTTTGAATATTTTTATTACAAAACTATGCTAAACTAAATATTATTAAATAAATAATCACTCAAAAGTGCTCTTGGTAATTGATCATACCAATACTGCATTTAAAAAGCAGTCCTTTCAACGCAAAATAATTTCTCTTCTCTTTAGTCAAGGATGAAAATAAAAAGATAAAATACACATTTCACTTAATTTATTATTGCTTGAAAGTCTGGGAAATTGCTATGCTTAAAAATAAATACAAATGAAAGCATGTTTTAAAAACTCTACAATGAAGGAATATCTAATCTTCCTTTTCTAGTCTTTTTTTTTAATGTGTATTCTGCCAATTACCTTCATTTAAACAAATCTCATTATGGATAGGAACTTTGATCATAAATATTTGTATTAGTCTTTAGAACTGCATATGTGGAAATATACAGCTACAGGTATGTTTACTGCTTTTAAATCTTTTTCTTTGTTTTTGAAAGATTATTTTCTGACTGTTCTGAAAATATGATTCTGCTAATGACCTCCCAGCCATGCTTACCCATGTTTTGTGGCTCCCGGTGTTTTCTGTAGGAAACGAGTTGATCTCTCTCTCTCTCTCCCATTTCTGTTTTTCTCTTTTTTTCCTCTCCCTTCTTTCTTTCTCTCTCCCTTCTCTCTCATTTATTTCCCTTTGTTCCTTCTCTTTCTCTCCCTCTAGCTCTCTCCTCTCTCCCTCATTTCCCTTTTTCCTCATTCTCTCCCTCCATTTTCTCATTTCTTTCTTTCTCCTTTTCTCACTCATTTCTTTGTCTCCATCTCATTTGTTTTCATTCTTTCTTTCCCCTTTTCCCGCACCCATTCTCTCCCTCCAGCTCTCTCATTTCTCTTCCCCTCTCCCTTCTCTCCCTCAATTTTTTTTCTTCATTCTCTCCCCCCATCACTCTCATTTCTCTTTTTCTCTCTCTGTCTCTTCTTTCTCTCCCTCTCATTTCTATTTTTCTATTTTTCCTCTCCCTCCTTCTTTGTCCCCTTCTCTCACTCATTTGTTTCCCTCTCTTTCATTCTCCCTGCAGCTCTCATTTCTTTCTCCCTCTCTTCCCCTTCTCTCTGTTTCTTTCTTTACCCTCTCTCATTCTCTCCCTCCATCATTTTCTCATCTCTCTCTTTTTCTCCCCTTTTCTCTCTCTCACCTCTCTCGCGCGCAGGCACCCGTGCACAAGCAGGATACCTTCCTGGTTTGGGATTGTGATGGAAGTGGCTCCTCCTCCCATTGCTGCCACTGCACACTCAGGTGAGTAGCTCGCCACATTATACTGTCAGAGCTCTTCCCTCCCTGCATTCAGCAGTGGCGGCTGCTCCTACCCATTCCCCTCCTTCCTGAGCTGACACGAAGGGGACCACGGCTGGTGCTGAGCTGTCCGCGAAGGACACGGAATCACAAAAAGCAGCCTGTCACAGGCTGTGCAGAGAAAACACAGGGGCGGTTCAGCTGCATGGCTCTGTGGAGAGGCTCATGCCTTTTCGTGGAGGAGAGCAGGTTGCACGACCAGGTTGGGCCAGTGTCTCAAGCGAAGAGCAGGTCGTGCGACTGGGTCACCAGTCAGCTGCAGGAAAGGGGTCAAAGAGCCACATGTGCCTCTGGAGCTGCGGGTTGCCAACACCTGGCTTAGTAGATATAAGCATATCAGATGGTGTATTGAGGGAGGGTGTGGCCTAAGGAGATCAACACCCTATATCAAGGTGTGCATTATTATTCAGCAGGTTCTTTTCCTCAGACAAAAGGGCCAAAAAAGAGATTTAAGTGACTGAAAAGTCAAAAATTGTAAAGTCTTTCAGAGGGATGCAGCACTCTTGAAATTACTAAGATATAGGGGTGTGATCACACAATCATCAAACGTTTTATTGCAAAAAGTCAACAGGGTTGCAAGAAACATGTTGAGAAAAAAAAAAGCACATTAATTGTCAAAGATTTGAGAAGAATCAAACATGAAGCTACCAGGAACCCATTATCCTCCAGTGCTGTCATATTCCAGAACTGCAACCTACCTAGAGTGCCCAGAAGTACAAGGTGTTCAGTGCTCAGAGACACGGCCAAGGTAAGGAAGGCTGAATCCTGACCATCACTGAATAAGATACGTAAATTAAAATGGCAAGACTGGGCCAAGAAATATCTGAAGACAGATTTTTCAAAGGTTTTATGGACTGATGAGATGAGAGTGACTCTTGACGAACAAGTTGGATGGGCCCGTGGCTGGATCAGTAACAGACACAGAGCTCCACTTCGACTCCAAACACCAGCAAGATGGAGGTGTGGTACTGTTATGGGCTGGTATTATTAAAGATAAGCTAGTTGGACTTTTTTGGGTTGAAGATGGACTCAAAATCAACTCCCAAACCTTAATCTGAAACAGGAGATTTATGGTGAAGGAAAACAGTACACCTCTCTGAGGTGTCTGAGAGGCTATGGTTGCTGCTGCACAAAAAATTGATCATCAACAGATCAAGAAACTGACAGACTCCATGAATGGAAGGCTTATGACTGTTATTGAAAAGAAGGGTGGGTATATTGGTCACTGATTTTTTTTTTGAAATGTCAGAAATGTTTATTTGTACATTTTGAGTTGTTTATTATTCTCGCTTTAAGAGATGCAAATAAATGAGTGAAATGCGCAAATTTTCATTTTTCATTTAGTTTCATAATAATTCTGCACACTATTAGTTGCCCAATAATTGTGCGCGCATATTCTTCTAAGAAATCCAAAACCTCACTTTTACTTCCTTAAATATTCAGGTTTGAGGTTTATTAACATTTTGGATTTCCTGAGAGCATTGTATTTGTTCAATAATAAAATTAATCCTCCAAAATACGACTTACCTAATAATTGTGCACACAGTGTACTGTCATAAACATAGATATGATAAAATGAGTAAGAGTGCATATAGGCTCTTAAACAGTATACAAACATTTTAATAGTCATCTGTTAACTTGTGTACTTAGAACTGTACTGTGTACTAGGAAAACATTTTGTAAAAACCAAAAAAGTTCATTAGACAATAGACATGAACTTTGAAACTACTCAAATGCTGACTCAATAATAAAGGACTCCCAGAACCTCCTATTTCATTTTAAAGAGTTGTTTTATGTTGGTCTAAATCAGTACTGTAGCTTTCAGTCTGTGGTCTGCGGAGCACTGAGGGGTCCATGAAGAAATGTTATGATTTAAATCTTGAGTTAAGTTTTGGGGGTTCATGGCCATGGGCTGTGGCCACCAAAGGTATTTAAAGGGGGCCCGTGGTGAAGAAAAGGTTGAGAATCATCAGTCTAAATCATAAAAAACTCTTAACACTTGAACTAATTCTCACATGATGACTTCCTCATTCTATGTATTCAAACATACTCAACTAGGTTATATAAGTAGAATTCTTGCACAGAATTAGAAAACCATATATAGAAGATATTTATCATCAACCTAGAAATCCTACACTTTTAAAGCTAATGCCAAGGTTTGAATACTAGGTCACTTCCTCCTGCCTTTTGATTCAATAGTCATATAGCTTACTCATTTCAGTGCCCTGAAGATTCCTGACACTGATTTTTAAAACTGCTTTTTCTGATGTGCAAATCAGAGATTCCTGTCTTGCCATCTTCAATCCTTAAACCATTTCCCTCAGTGATAGATCCTTTCAGATCATTATGGGGGACAATATTAGCAATTTAAGAAGACTCAATAATTGCCTTCCACAAGGTTCTGTACAGGCACCTACACTATTCAATCTTTGTATCTCAGATACAAAATGAGGACCTGGATTGTGGGGGCAATAAGCTGACTCGTATAAAAAAGAACATCGCTAAACAGGTATATACAAAAGTATGAAGGCTATTGCTTAATGCATTGTAAGCCACACTGAGTCTCTGGAAAAGGGTGGCATATAAATCGAACCAATAAATAAATAAATAAATATGCCAGCTACAAGGGGACGTAAATTTGGATATGCAGATGACCTGGCCCTAGCAGCGCAACATAAAATCTTTTGGACTGCCTCCTTTCTGAGGATCTGAAGTCCCTGGGAAATTTTTTTGCTGACTGGAGACTCATATCCAGTGTCAGCAAAACAGCGTCCACCTGTTTCCATCTCAACAACAAACTCGCCAATGCCACCCCGAAGGCCTACCTTAATAACAATTTATTCCCTTTTGATCCTCACCCCAAATACCTCAGAGTAACTTTGGATCGGACTCTCTCCTACAAGAACACCTAGCGAACATGTCCGCTAAAATCAATACCAGGAACAACTTACTCCAGAAACTAAGAGGATCAAGATGGGGAGCCTCAGCCTCTACTCTCAGAATATCAGCACTAGGGTTGGTCTATTCCACAGCTGAATACTGCGCCCCTGTTTGGCTTAATAGCTGCTACACTAGCAAGATCGATGCTAAACTAAATGATACAATGAGGATCATAAGCGGTTGCATAAAATCTACTCCTACTTGCTGGCTCCCTGTCTTGAGCCACATTGCACCGCCAGATCTACGAAGGTAGGAAGCCTTAGTGAAGGAGTACAACAAAATTTTGAGAAACCCACTTCTTCCTGTGCACGCTGATATTCCTCATCTATCAATTGGCAGACTTAAATCCAGGAAGCCCTCTCTGGCACTTGCTCAACAGCTGTCTAACAACTTTGACATCAACACACAGTGGAAAGCCAAATGGGCTGCTGAACTACCCCTTTTCAAGCAAGCCATTTCCATCTCAGAAACAGGACTGCTAACAGATGCCAGAGCCAGAAGGTGTGGTCAGGAGGTTTGATTTATGAAATACTACAAATGGAATTATCAAAAGAGAAAGAAAGGGGAAAAAACTTATCTTATATTGATATTTCTTCCAACAAATATTTCACAATATCCTTCTGTGAAGTGCAAAGTACATTCTATCTGGAAGTCTTTCTTCTACTTGTCTATAGGATGGAGAGAAGTGTGTTCAGTGCATGTAAGCTGTAAACAAAGGGCTACTGAATGGAAAAGTAAAAATACTAGAAATGTTTCAGTAAAATCTAGCATCCAGTTTTAAATTGTCAGATGATTATCATATATAGAAAAAAAAATATGATAGAAAACCTGATTTGATTTCTAGCTGATTGGGAGATCTTCCTGGCAATGATAGTTAGGAGGACATTTGTAGAAGCCTTGGACAACTCAACTGATTCTTCAGGAGGCTCTGAACAGTTAACATTTCTTGGAGAAAAAGGAGGGAATTTGGGAGGAGGAAGGGATGGGATACATTAGTAGCAAGTGTAGCAAATAACCACATATGGGCTTAAATTACCATGTACGAAATAATTAATAGTTAATTCAATCATAGGTAAAATACCAAATAATTGCTGGGAGTTCATATACCAATGAAGATACTATTCTGAGATGGCATGTATCCTGTTTCTCCAACTGTGGATGATGAAAACAGGGCCAGGAAAGCTATATATTCAAAAATGAAATACAGCCGTTCAAAAACAAAGAGTATCATGTGAATCAATTACTATTGAATAAGCAGACAGTATTGGGAGCAAAGTGGAGGCAGATACATGGAATGAAATGGCCTATTTTAAGAAAAAAAGTGCAAAAGGAGACATTTAATGATGATACATTATTGAGTTCCTCTGAGCCCTTGTAGATTGGAACAAAATTACCAAAAAAATGTTTAGTCATATGTTCCTAAAACATATCCCTTCACCTTAAATATAACACAGGGTTGATACTTTGGAAGTTGCGGTCTTAATGGAACACTCATGTATGATCAGATTTTCCACAATTTAATCATAGAACTCAAAGTATCAGCAGTTTTATTGAGCAGATAGATTTTTGATGACGACCAGCTGCACTGGTTGCAAGTTCTACAATCTTGGAAGCTTGGGTTGTTCTGTATTAGAAGAGAGGGTACTGATTTTGCATCTCCTTTGGTCATCACTCTTATAGATTGTATACAAGAATGGCCAGTAGAAAATTGCCAGGTCTTAGAGATGTACAGCTCACACTAAATACAAGTAGTAAAGTTGCCCAGATTCCCATTAAACCTATCAGACAGCAAAGTGACTGTTCAGTGTTGGAAGGGCAGCAGTTACAAACTTGAACCATCTGCTTGGGCAATTTCTATCACAATATGTTAGGCTACATGGTTCATTATGTGTGTGGCATTGACACCCTGATCCAGTTAGTGGGAATACAAGAAAATTTGTAGCAGTTGTTTAATATACAGGAGATGCTCCAAACCAGTAAGAATAAAAAGGCAGAGATGATTTCCTACCTGATAAATCAATTATTCCACATTCCAAAAAGATATAAATAGGAAGCTAAGCATACTAGAAATTCTCCATCTACTACCATCTAAAGTCCTATCTTTCTAAATATGTAAAGTTCCAAGGTCTGAATCCTAACTCTCATCTTCCCACTTCTTTCAGTTAATGGCATGATGGCTATTGATTTCACAGCTTTAAAAGTCTTCTGTCATCTGTCTCTCGTTTACAAAATATCTTTCTTGGGAATGAATCAGATTCCTATCTTGCCAACTTCACCCTTCTATGAACGATTTAAAAAAACACTTCTAAGCAAAACACAATGCTGGAGATCACTGTATTTTACTTACATCAAAAGTTATGATCATTTTATCTGCGTTATTGTGTGCAATCACACAGATAAAATGATTATAATGCAATAGTAAATCAAAATAGAAAAACAATCTATCATGCATTCAAAAATAATGGTTTATTACTGTATTTTCCAAGGGAAAAACTCATTAATCTGTGAGAAATTTCTTAAAATTAGTCTATAGACAGAACAAATTTTAAGCTTAATTTGTATACATAAATTTTATGCAACATTTCCCCTTTTTCCACTACATTGCTTCATAATGTGTTCACAAAGGGACTAAAATATTTATTGCAGAAACTGCTTTAAATATTGTTCAGAAATAAATGGCTCATCACAACACATACCTGTTTATCCAAGTAAACTCAGTAAACAAAGTAAAAATAATTCATTTGTTAAGAAATGAATGTGTATATGTGACACACACACACAAAATCACACTGCTTAAAATAAGCCACCAGAAATATTTTAATATCAGGGATAAGAATTAACTTGAAATGATGGTTTGGGTCAGATTTCCAGTATCAAAATATGTGTGCAGTAGTAGCAACAAGCTGAGCGCCTTTTTCCTTTCTTCTTATCAGGCAAGTCTGCTGACGAACAATAGAAAGAGCACAATTTCACATTTCTGTGCTAATGAAGACTAGAACCTTTTGCAAGAATAGTATGAGCTTACCCTTGTCACACTCCTAATGCCCTGGAAATAAATATATTAATCCTTCCGTTACCGAATACACAACTCTTTCTCCCGTTTCCTGAAACGAATCGTACACCCAAACCTTCCCGTTATCTTAGTGCCGAAACCCGGCCTCTAGTCTCTCACCCTTGTCTGAGGCCCGCCCCTAATGGAGAGAGGAAAAGAAAATCGAGACACAAGCCCTGCCAATCGCCACTCGGGGCCTTTCTGTTTTTCAATCAATATGCCTCAGGGAGGTTTCCCTAGCTTGATTAGTAAGCAGCACTTCTTACCGTCACGGGAGGTGCCCATGAGTTGGTCCAGCATCGCGCGCATCTGAGCCTGTGCCGACATCCTGAAAATGCGCGGGGCCCGAGTGGGCCGGCCAAATCCGTATAAACCCCGCCCACAGCGGCCTAGAAGATAATCGAACCTGACGCTGCGGTCGTTTCTCTCAGAGGCCGCCTAAGGCGGAAGCAGGATTCTTTTTTTTTCTCTCTCGCTGAGCTCGGGGTAGTTACAATGGCGCGTGCACCTTCCGTTCTTGTCGAAAAGGAACAGAAACCGCCTCGCGCCCGGCGTTACCTCACGACCGCGACTACCCCGCGCGCCCGACCTCTCCACGCTTGCCTCCAGTGGCGTACGCGCGCTGCCTGGAAGTAACGGACATCCGTGCGCGTGCACTTGTCTCCCGCCTATACTTACTATTAGTTTCCTTCTGATTGGCTAACCTGGAAACTGAATCAGGCAGGAACGTCGGCCTTTCTGCCTTTGCTGATTGGGTTGACGAGTTCGTTATTCCTTTAGATTCGCATAGGAGCTGATTGGTGGCTCAGTGTGGTCTCTTTTTGTGACGTAGCTCTTTTCATTTGGATCGCAACGCAACACGAGCCTTTCATTTGTTTATGTCGGAAGTAAAAAAATTCTTCTGGTAATACTTCCTAAATAACTTCATTTGTGGGCCTATTTACTAAATCTATCAAAAGAGAAAATATAAGCAGAAACTGGGAGAAATGTTAGCATGGTATTTCAAAATCTTGTGTTCTCCATAGAAACCTATAGATTTATTGTATGATTATTGAATAAGCTTTCATAGGTCACAGTCCACTTCAGATGCATATACAGGTAGTTCTCGACTTACAACAGTTCATTTAATGACTGTTCAAAGTTATAACAGCACTGGAAAAAGGGATTTATGACCATTTCTCACATGACCGTGGCGATATCCACGTGGTCACATGATCAAAGTTTGAATGCATGGCAACTGACCTCATGATTGCAGTGTCCCAGGGTCATGTGATCACCTTTTGTGACCTGACAAGCAAAGTCAATGGGGAAGCCATATTCACTTAACAGCCATGTTACTAAATTAACAACTGCAGTGATTCATTTAACAACTGTGACAAGAAAGGTAGAATGGAACAAAACTCATTTAACAAATGTCTTACTTAGCAACAGAAATTTTGGACTTAATTGTAGTCATAAGTCGAGGACTAACTGTAGTCCTGAGAAGGAATACAGGAAATACATATATACATAGACACACACACACACATAATGGTACCGGGAAGAGAAGAATTACGAAAGGCAATGGGAAGCATAACTGCCTATAATTAATTACTACAAGTAGATCTCAATTAGTGAATAAATCCCACAAAATGGGATTATTCACATTATTCAAAGTTACATTTCTGTGGAAAATATTGTAACTGATTCCAGCTTGATGGAAGAGGCAAAATATTTAAACATTCATTTTATATTAGTTAGATATATTAAAGGATAAAAAGAATTGAATTTAAATGTATGGATAGCAAAGTCACAGAACAATTATAGAAAGCAAAATAAAAACTAAGAATTATAAATATAATTTCTAAAGCTTACACTGACAAAAAATCTTTATTGTCTCAAAATATTTTAGTAGAATGAACTGTACTGTTTTTCTTTAAATCCTTATACGTATTCTGATAGATGCAGAGTATCTATCTTGCATATTTCAGTTGAGATTAGGGTCAACATAAATTTTTGCTTTTCGAGCTCTGCAGCTCAAAAGATATTTTCACTTTCTGTGACAGTGCATTTCACTTCCACAGAACTATTTTCCAAGGACTAAGTCATCCTTTTTTCGGTTTTGCATACACAAAATTAGTGTCTAAATGCAATTGTACCTGTGTTAGCCTCAATTATTTATATGCTAATTTCACATTGACTGAGAAACTTAGTTGCATTAAATGTGACTTGATATCATTTACAATTTGCATTACATTGAATACTGAATTATTTAAACTCACACCGTAATCACAAATTATCTACATTAATAAAGAAGTAAATAATGTATTAGGCTTTCAGAAAATTTAGAGCTGGATTTTTTATTTGCAAATTTGTCCAATTATAGTCAATACTGTAGATATTTGGACAGCTTGAAATAAAAACAAACTGATTTACAACTGTGATAAAAAAAATCAGACCATATCTCACTGTTATTGACACAGATTGAAACTGTGACTGTAAAGTTGAAAGATGAGGAATTATAAACAAAATAAAATCCTATTGAACTATCTTCAAAGTAAGAAAAATAAAGTAGCTATAAAATCGGGTAACAAAAGATATAAGAACTATAATTATAGGAAGGAGTTATGTTAAAATACAATTGATTTTAGCTAGCAGTCAATACCTGGTAGCTTTTGCATGGTGATATGTAAAAATTACCAAGATTATATTATAGGGAGATTGGTGTGAGAGTAATCGATACAAATTTGGTTTGCATAGGCAGCCTTAAAACATGAGAAAATAAAGGCATTGCAAATCCGTCTATGTTACTAAAACTCTTATTCCTTTAACCTGTAATAGGGTGAAATAGTGCACCATAGGACAACTTTTTGAACCAAGGTACCTGAAATGGGCTAACTTCCAAAATCCAGGCACCATGACTCATATGGAACTAAGATTTTGTAGTTTTTATGAAAAAAAATCATAAAAGTTATGACAATACAAAATGTCGTAAAACATTTCCTATGCTGATGTTTGAATGTGCTATACAGTTCAACATGTTTTTTTCAAGGCAGATACATGTATAAAAATATCACAACTTTTCCAGTAAAGGCAGTACATTAGAAGCTCTGTCATTGTTGAAGGTATGGTAAAGAAATATCACTGAAAGGATGATCCGAGGAATCATGAGCTGTCCTGTCCATATCCTACTAAAACACTGCCCTTTAATTTTATGTATTTTTTAACAGTTCATCACAGGGCAACAATATTTGAACCAAAGTATTGTACCTCAACTGGACTAATTTACAGAATGAATCCAAAATCTGGAACCAGTAACTCCTGTGGAATTGAAATGTGGCAAATTTTATAAAATGTTTTGACATAATATAAATTGTCACAAAATATTTCTTGTGGTCAGTCCTTGGTGTTTGACTATACTATAGTTCCATGATGGCGAACCTGTGGCACCCAGAGCCATGTTGCCTGGCATGCGTGGTGTCGCCCTTTCCTCTTCTGGGTTTCTAGTGTGCATATGCGCGCAACGATCAGCTGCCCTTTTCGCGTGCAGCAATGCTGGAAACTGGAAGCAGTGGTCTTCCATTTTCCTGCGTGAGCATGCGGGCTGGCCAGCTGATCGTCATGAGCACATGTGCACCAGAAACCCAGAAGACAAGCTGGCCAGCACACATGTGCCAGAAACCACAAGTTCATTTTCGGGCGTGTGCATGTGCAGCTCCTCTTCTGGGTTGTGGCCCAGACATGCGAAGCGCGCGCGCTCCCTTTTTGGCACTCGGTGCCAAAAAGATTCTACATTACTGCTATAGTTTAACATGGGTTATTTTTAAGGCAGATGAATATCTCCCTGAATTGAAGGTAGTATGTTGGAAGCTTTGCTATTGTTGAAGGCATTGAGGAGTCTGGTAAGGAAATAGCTCTGAAATGATCCAACTAGTGACAACTTGCTTCGTGTCTGTATAAAATGAGCTGGAAAGACTATATTCAGTGGGTTCCAAGTTGCCTATCATTGCAGGAGCAATTTTTCTTCTTCCACAGAAAAATTAAATACTGGAATTTTTCCTGTACTGCATAGACACTGTTACATTGATTAATGTGATAAAAATAGTTTGCAGAAAATCTTTTGAATTCTAGGTTAGGTATTTCATGATGAAATTGACTTTGATAATTCTCTTAAAGATAATCATAATGTACTTTTCATTATACATAAGCATTAATTATCTACAATCCATGGATAATGTAAGTTAAGTGGTTCAAGCCAGTTTTGCATGACAAGTGGAATATACTTTATCTGCCAAGGCACTAAATGATTGTCAATAATAAATCAGATGGTGATACAGCTGAGGTGACAAAAATGTGGCAAGTCAGGGTTCTCTGATCTTCTCTGTGATACTATTTGGTAGCAAGATTTTTGTTAAGATACTGCACCTATGAAGATATAGACCTCAGTTAATAACATCCGTTGAGACTGGAATTGCTGTTGCTAAGCAATGTGATTTGTAAAGTGTAATGTCATGTGATCATGTAGTTTAGCAACAGCAATTCCAACATACCTAATTGCCATTGTTAAGTGAATAATTGACTTTGCTTGTTGGAAGCCAGCAAATAAGATTGCAAATGGTGACTTTGGAATGCTGCATGTTGTAATTGTGAGCCTGGTACTGAGTGCCCAAATCACTATCAAATGATTGTGGAGACATTCTGATGGAAGAACTTAGTGGACTGAACAGTTACTGAATGAGTGGTGTAGTGTCCCAATCCTGGAAAATTATCTTCCTAAAGGAATCCAAGAATCCAGAACAAGTGCTGTGCTATATATTATATTGTATATGAAACCTAGAGACTATGAAGCTAGAAATGTCTGTATGGCATACAAGCATTTTTATTTAAACAGACCATTTTGAAAAAAAATACAGCTCAAAAATTCTTATGAAATAGTTAAACCACATTTATGGTTCCCATCCCTTTCCTCCAGGCTGTTGTGGTAGTTTAAATCCTACAAGTCCTGCCACTACATCTGATGATCGTTCTCCTTTGCCATGATATTCCTTATGTAGTACTAAGTGTTCCCGGATACTGTGCAGAAGACAGAGATAAGTAGCAGCCTGAAAATGTAAATCATGCTGGGCTTTGCAGAGTTTTTCACTGGTTACCTGGAGTCAGAGAAAAGACATAAGAAACGGTGTTGTTTGAGTCTAATTTTCAATTCAGATAAATACACTTTTAGCTTACATAACTTGAGGCAATATGTGTGTGTCAAGTAAAGCTGCCAGAATTTATTAGTGGCAGCACAATGATAGCATATACAAGGAAATCACTGTTCCACATAGAAAATTGAAACGTAGGGAAGAAAATGTTCACTTACATTTTTATTCATTTTTTCATATAATCCTATCCTAAGGAATAACACAATCTTACCTTGTACATAGACTTTGGTCTGCATTATAATTTCATGTCTATGGAGATTCTCAGTCACCCAGGTCATGGTTGTCCCAAAGGTGCTTTTTCAAGAGGCAACTGGACTTTCAGGTTTTTCTTTGAAGACGTTCTTCAAAGACATCTTCAAAGAAAACCCAGAAAGTACAGTTGCCTCTTGAAAAAGAATCTTTGGGACATTATAATTTCATATGACCAAGATGGGAGGTAAGGTTTTTAAAAGAACAACCATTCCAAATTGCCTGAACTAAGCCTTTTTCAGCAGCTTTTTCCACTCTTCTGCAGTGTAACGTTCCACATGTCAGAACTCCATAACTGCAACTCCTCTGCCTACAGCACACTCCTCATTCCATTTGCTATGGCCCTCAGCTACCATTCTGTATTGTGGGGGTGGGGTGGAGTGGGGGGTTGTCTTCCAAACGTGGCAGCTTTCAGGCTGGGTGAGGAATTCTGGGAACTGAAGTCCACAAGTCTTTAAAGTTGGCAAATTTGGAGAGGCCACTGTATTGCATTATGTTCAAACGATGCAATGCGTTTAATATCTTGAAATTCACATCGAACACAATGGGGTGGGGGAGCAGAAGAGAACGTATAGCAAAGTCTTTTCATGAAATGGCTTGAAACCTCTTCACAAAAACTTGCTATGGTACGCTGTAATAATTTAGCTTTAACAGTATCAGGAATCAGTACAAAATTATCATTTTAGTTAACATTTGCATAAAAGCCCAGGTGCCTAGTTTTAGATCACCACAGCTTCGCCAGTCCCCAAAACAGAACTTCTAAAGCTCAGAGAAAAAAGCCATATTTCAAGACAAAAGAAGCAAGCCGTTATTAACGCAAAGTTCGGACAGATTTCGAGTATCAGCACCGGAATATACATACCCGATGGCAGCGGAAAGCTTCCTTCAAGTAACGATATGCTGCCTTGTTTCGGTAAGAGACATCGCTCCCTCCTAGAGCATAACGGAGCTCCCTCGATAAACCACGGAAAGTGCGAAGCGGCGAGCCGAGAGACGCCATTTTGCTTCCGCTATTGGAATGTAATAGCCAGCCAATCAGAGAGCCCCTCTTTCACCCAACGCCCAATCAAAAAGAAAAGGTCTGGCAGCTTACGAGACCAACCGGGCCTTTCCTGGTCGTGTTATTTTCACCTTCAGTTTCGGAGCATCCTTCTAGAAGCGCAATATTTGAGCGGGACACGAGCATCTCAGGCGTGATAGATATCTAATCTTCTGTTCCTGATGTGTTGTAACGTAGTTGCTATCAGTCCAGGTATCGGAGCTTCATCTCATCCATTAGTCAGGAATAATGATATAATGGAAAGCATGAAATAATTAGAATATATCGACGAATTTCAGACCCGTTTGAAAGGGGCAGGAAGGCAAGCAAAGCTTTGAGCCTTTTCTTTCAAAGCAATTCCCTGCTTTATTTGGTCCTTGAAAGGGTTCGTGTCGGCCCATTAGAAGAGCTTTCCGCCACCCGCTACTCTGGAAGTCCTATTTTAGATGAATCTGCGGGAGCCGTAAGTCGTTCCTAACATGCCTAAAAGCGAGATTTCAGTAAAAGATTAATATATTACTATTTTGTTGATAGACATTCTGTAATAGGGAGATTATCCCCTTAAAACGGCCAGCGAAATACATTTTACACTGAGCTAATTATATTCAATGCTCCAATTAGCCAAAATGTATTTTTAAAAAATATTTTTCCCGTTCTTATTAATTAAAAGAAGTAAGTCTTCACAGAGCATTGTTTTTAGTGAGCCCCAGCATTAGTTACTGTCTGGGCTCCGCTATGATTTGTACTTTTGCATTCTGAAGCAAGATTTTGTTGTGGATCAGCAATTTCCTAGGAAAAAAGAAACGGCTATAAGATCAAAATACACAAACCACCCCAGATGGGACTCGAACCCACAATCCCTGGCTTAGGAGGCCAATGCCTTATCCATTAGGCCACTGGGGCTACCATAAGCCAACTTCTTCCAATCATCTAGTTAACAACACAATCTTTCGTATATTAGTCCCACCCCTTCCAATCATGTTAGATATTCATGGCTAGTAGCACTCTATGCTTTAAACTTCCGAAATCAAGTCATAGATGTTTATGCAGTGCACAGTGCACCGTAAGACCCATATGAAACTGGATTCAAAAGCTTTCTAACAAACCACCTGCATCTTCCACTTTCACAGTGGATATTAGAGCAAAACATTAACTTGTCAATTTTGTTCAGGTACTGATATGCATATAAGTAGGCATAGATTCCTACTTATATGCATAGATGAATAGATTCGAGGACGAATTGTAATAGAATGTTTGTTTCATTTATAAATGGATTTTAGAAATGTCCTTATATTTGCTGCATTTGAACATTTCTCAGGTATCACCAACACTTTCCTAGGTATGGTATAGTCTATCTTTTGTCCAGGTTTTCAACATTTGGTGTGCTCTACATGTATTATTAGTTATTAATCCCACTTTTTTATATGTAATTGAATAGGCAAACAACTAATATTCCAGCTATTTTCTCCATAACAATCCTGTGAGACGAGTTAGATTGAGGAAATGACTATAATAAATTTTTCCTCTTCCTGATATTCCCCCCCGCACAATTTATGTATTGGTCCATAATTCATATTATTTAATAGTAAAAGAGTAAAACAGCAATAAGAGCCAGAAGTTTAAATTCATTCTTCCAGTTAAAACTGCGAAAAGGTAGTGATACAAATTATGCTATCTCTTATAGCCAAGCATTACTGTCTTTCAGTCACAATGCACGAGTGGTGGTTCTTTATAAATTTAATATAAGATTACTGCCTTCTCTAGCTTTCTTTCTCCTCTAATGCAGCATTTCCAGCTGGAAAAAACACCAATTGTATGGCAGAGCAGAATTGGGAGACCCTGAGTATATATGTGCAAGATTTGAAACCAAAAGTTTAATTCTTAGTGAAATGTGTAAATCAACAAAAAGATTTTGGCACACAAATGCTAGGCCTTCGAAGGACTGAGATTTTCTTATTCAAAAATCATTTGCCTGACAGAGTGGTGGGGCAAGGAATGGCGTAAAGTGGCATGAGCGCAAGCTGACAAAATTCCTCTTTCTCATCCCTACAGCCGTCACCTGAAATATGATTGTTTTTGTTGTTATCAGGGGAATGTGGGTCTGGAAGGTGCCATCTGAGAAATTGATCTAGTAGAACAGAATTGAGCTTGCAGACAACTGACAGATCTTCTACATCTTACTATCCTGTGGATCATTTGGCAATCAACATAAACAGAAAGCAGGATGCTCCCAGAGTGCAATGTATTGAAAAATAGCTGGGAAAAGTAATAGAAGCCTCAACAACTGTATTATTTTCACTTTATAATCAAATTATTTTCTAGGCTAAAGCAAGAAACTTTTCAGTGTTTCACAGCTCCTGCACGAGTTGGTTAAGAAGTTAACTGATAAGTGAAGAATATCCAAGTGGTCAGCATGCAAATCTGACCAGAGGAATGCCAAGTCATGCTAAAGACTGACATTCTTGTATCCTAAACTATCTTGACTGGGTGTCTGTGCATGAGATATTTTAAAGCAACTGAAAATCTGTAATGCACTTATTTGCTACACAAGCAGCAATAAAATGCTCTGGAATGTTACTTACTATCAGGCTAAATTGACCAAACTGCCAGCAACTTTCTCAGATTTTTTTTCTTTTATGGGACTGCTAAATTTTTGTTTAAAGACCAGATATTTTCTTCTTCCAGAAGACTGGTCCCCAATGGAAATATGGAGCCCGTGCATTGCTTAACTGGTACTTTCTAGTAAAGCAATAGGCAAGCAGATGTCTCTGTAAAGCCAAACATATGGTGTTGCTTACAGCCAAAGCCAAAATGGCCAGAGTGCAGTCTCTGCAATTGCAGAAGAGAGGGAATGATCACAGAAGCCTCAAGTGGTCAACAGGGAGTTGGGAAAAGATGAGAAACACTAACAGTGGAGCAGCTAAAGAGAACTTTGGGTTGCCTCTAGAGCAGGAGTCTCCAACCTTGGCAACGTTAAGACTGGTGGCTCAGCAGACTAAAAAGCATTGTGATTAACACCAGCTGTCTGCAATTACTGTAAATTCGAATCTCACCAGGTTCAGGGTTGACTCAGCCTTCCATCCTTTCTAAGGTAGGTAAAATGAGGACCCAGATTGTGGGAGCAATAAGCTGACTTGGTATAAATATACAAAAGTATGAGGGCTATTGCTTAACGCATTGTAAGCCGCCCTGAGTCTTTGGAGAAGGGTGGCATATAAATCAAATTAAAAAAAAAAGACTGGAAGTTGAAGTCCACAAGTCTTAAAGTTTCCAAGGTTGGAGACCCCTGTTCTAGAGTGGGCTGGAGATGAGATAGATATGGCATTATGAAATCATTCCTGTTAAAAATAGGTTACCTATTTGATTAACAGCTATGAAGAGTCACAAGAGTGTGAACCAATTGGTAGATTGGCTGTATTTAAAATTATGGCTCTTCCAAAATAAATACTCATTTTAAACCATTGTGGAAATTTTTGGTAATATAAATTGGTAAAAATTTTGTTTTAAGACCTCAGAATCTTTTATTCAGTTATTTAATATGCCCTCGGATCCTGACATTTAATAACTACAGTATCTTACTTTATAAACTCAAGCAGCATTGAATACATCAGATGATTTCTTAAATACAGGAGAATCCTATAAAACATTAGATATATAGGGAAATGTTTATTAAAAACCAGTCATTTATGTTTTATCCTTTTTAAAGGAAAAAAATATTAAATTATATATAGAAACTGTAATTGCTCCATTACTCCCAGGATATCCAGATTAGAGTCTGTAAACACTATCTTTAGTTATACTGGCTCTCAGTCTAAGAGTAAATATTGCCTCCTCCAGTTTACCTATTCCTACACTCTTAGCAAAGAATCTGTTCATTTTTTTCTTGAGGTGCTGTGAGAAACCTTTTTGGCTATCATTAGAAGCTACAAGACAGATTTGTTTGTTCCCACTTACCTATTTTCCACTATATCCATCGTCAATTCATTAGTCATCATAAGGGCTGTGCCTCATTTTTTTTACTGTTGCAAATTTGTTTTGGTTATTTTAGAAACAAATTAATTTCTGCTGTAGAATTATTTAATTACATTTTTGAAAAATAAGCATGTCTGTTTTCTAGGTATCTTGCACATTACCAAATTAAGATATGCAAAAGAGTTTATAATAACATATACCAACCACACAATGTGTATGTACATTCCTCTTTTATTTAATACAGCACAGACACATGACACATACAAAAGAAAAACACTCATGAAACTCCTGCCACATTTAAAGACAGGAACATCTACTCTCAGTTTGAACACTCAAACTGATCACTTCTGATCAAATATCTGCTAATTAACTATAGATGGATTCTCAGATGAAGTCTCCAGCCAAAAGAATAATCCACACCCTGTTTGAAAAAGTGAAATTGAGATAGTAATTCCTGGATTATAGAAGCAGGAAAACCACTGAAGAAAAATCACTCTTCTAGAAAACTCAACCCATGAGTTTTTGGAGCAAATATTTGCTATTCACCATTTGAGTTTTCAGGCCCTTGATATGATAAAATGTACTAAGAGGAAAGCATTTGTTTCCCAGTTAATTTAACTGTATTTTGAAACTGGAAAGGACCTGAATATACATTCAGAACTGGCATAGGCTTTTCGTGGCAGCAGCTTCCCCTTTTCTGTACTCCAGTTTTACATGGAAAGTAAGCAGGCACCAGGTCTTCTGATAAAGAGCCTAACATACTTTAAAACAGATATTTATAAAAAGGAGAATTGAAAGGGTTATTTACAAAATTCATGGCTGGTGCAGTACATCTTTTAAGACACACTATGTTACAATCTTTCAGGTCCTGAGATTATTATGGAAAAAATAATTCAAATATTGTGTTTGGAATCATTGAAATAGGAGAAAAAGATCAATTTATCTTTCAAAATTTTTCAGGTTGGTAGAACACATTTCTGTAAAAACTAAGCCAAAAAGCAGTTGGCACAGCAGTTGGCAACTAAGCCAAAAAGCAGTTGGTAACTAAATTATGTGTATAATTATACAAGCCCTCTTATTGAGAGTAGCTACATAAGTTGTTGCATGGAAAACATGTCACAAGGAAGACAAATATTCTTCTCACATGGCTCAAACCTTCCACTAATTTTAGAAATACTCAGGTTCAAAGATAGAGCCAAGCTATACACAGAACAGAATAACTGCTTCAGATATGTTTCCCAGACATGGATAATTATAGCACCGCTAACTTGATAAAAATAGGTACTTTAAATAAGTCATTAGGAAATCTATAACCATGTTCCACAAGTATCAGTGGATCAATTTTGTCAATAATGACGTCTCCTTGTTTTGTATGGCTAATCAGGTATTTTAAAAGCTTTTTTTTTGCTGAATATTGAGAAAGTATTCAGAAATATTGTTTCCATCAGGAGGAAAATACTAAAATAGAATTTCTAGATTTGTTTAACTTGAAAGCTGCACTATTGTTAGAATCAATTTATGAAAAGCATGTTCTTTTCTAGAATGACAAGTTCAGCTCAATGTTTCATATTTATAATCACATCAATGTCCAACTGCAGAATTTATCTTACAGTTTAGAAAATCCTAACATATTTTTAATTTTAAATTGTGATACTTAGGTATTGAATATGATTAAAACATGTTTGATGACGGATGCAATATGTAACACTGCTCAGCAATTTAAATTAAATTTATTTTAAGTAAATGTACTTGACTGAAAATACATACAAAAAAGAGCACCAGCTTCTACAACATGATGTTTAATCCTCTGGATTCTTCAATCCACTGCTGAAAGGTGCCAAAGAAGAAAGATATTCAGATCACTTCTCTAAAGAAGGATCTATGTGAATGGAGATCTAATTAACTAATTGTCCTCTCTTTGTACAGGTGAAACATTTATCTACTTACAGATTTACTAATTTCAAACGGGAGATTGTTCTTTATCTGCATTTTTGATTATAGTCAGTAAAAGGATATCACCATCAGATTTTAAAAACCTAGTCTCTCAGAACCCTATCATTGTGGTGAAAATGTTCCTGCTATTTAAAATTTAATTTCACTTTTACAAAAATATTTTCATAATACACACATTCAAAAAGCTTTGTCATGTTTCTTTGGGTAGACATTAACAATAGCCGGGGGGGGGGGGGATATCTGTAATACTAAACATGGAATTTTGTAATAAGCAATTTTACTGACTACTAAAATCAAACTAAAGCATTACAGAGAAAGGCAGTGCTGAAAATAAAATGCTACTGTACTAAAGACCAACCATCTCTAAGGTCTGAGAGCCTTACCTACAATCTTTACTTTTAAATTAGCTGACTTTTCTCAACTATTCCAATGTGTGACAAGACAATCAAATATTTTCCCTTTTACCATACCACATTAAAATGTATTATAAAAGGTAAAATTTTATAACACAAAGTGTACATTACTTATATTGTTTCAGGAGCACTGCAAAGATTAAAGAATTATAATTGGGATACAAAGCTTCAGAAATGTGTTTGTTACATAGAAGAAAGATATTTCATTGAACAAAAATTGCTCCAGATGAAACTGATGAGAATCCTAGTTTTCTGACATGGCTGAACAAAATATAATTCAATTAGAAGAAACAATTGGTAATTATGTAAATATGGAGATTGATTCAGATTTAGATATCTGCAAGAGGGCTGGCAGAAGATTCTTCTAGGTCAGGGGTGTCAAACTTTCGACGACATTGTCATCACGTGACGTATTGCAATCTTCCCCCCTTCGCTAAACCGGGGGTGGGAGTGGCCACCGCAGGATGCATCTGGCCCATGGGCCACAAGTTTGACACTCCTGTTCTAGGTCATCAGGTATCCCTTCCTCAGCTCTCCATATTACAGTTTATCCTGATCTATATTATTTCTGGTATCTGAAATGATTGTTATGGAGGCATTCACTTCTGCCAGTCATTTTCCAGATGCTTAAGTCTAGATCAAATTCATATCTAAATAGATTATTCTAGGTGATTTCTTCAAGTGTCAACACAAGTTTCTCCAACTTCTAAAGATTGTTAAAAGGTATATAAAAAAACCCTAAGCAATAGTGTCCTGAGAAATACATTCAGAAAATAATTCTTAAAAATAGGAACAAATGGTTCAAAGTTGTAAAAACTCAATTTTGAAAACCAAATATATAGTTTACAATAAACTTCAGCATGACAACTGATCCCTTTCTTCCTAGTAAGAATTTCCTTGCTATAAGGAAGTTTCTTTAGACTCTTGCAGGAAATTCAACCTCCTTTCTTATCTATCACTGCAATTAGAAACATGTTAACTAATTACATAAAATACTTTATATTCCTTAATCATACCAAATTGCTTTATCTGAACAAAAGATAGTTCTTTAATTTTTAGCAGTATTCAATATTATTTGAATATTCAACCATTCATTCAGAATTTATTTGAAATAGAATGCAACTTATATTTGTTTTAAAGATCAGTAAAACCTTACTAATAATATATGGTAGTTTTAAAAAGTTAAAAGTTTTACAAATACAATACAAAAATTAGAATGTATGATTACTTATTTTGATTGGTGGATTGCATTCTTACATTTGTCACAGATCTTGGCAACAGATTTGGTAAAAAAACCACAGTGAAATCTTGCTGTGATTTCTTTTGTTTAAAAGTATACTGCTATTCTTCGATTTAGCCAATTTGTTACTTAAAGCAACATTTTGTTTTATAATGTATCTAAAGATATGTATCTGAGCAATGCAAAGAGCTCTTACTGTATTTGGTGCATGGAAAACTAAAATTTTAATTTAGAAGATTAAATCACTGTCACCATCAACAGGCAGCTTCTTAGGGTGAAGCAATAGGCTTCTTAGGCATCAGAGGCCATATGAAAATATTTTTATTGCAGAAATATAAAATATTTTATTGTCTACTAGTATGTAACGATTCAAATATAAATTATTTATAACATTTTTAATGTGAAGAAATATTCTGCTCTTTCTCTGTCACAGGGAAAAATGCCAAATTTTAGAATGGCTGGTTTAACATTATGATTATTAGATTGGTATTTTAAATTACAATCTGAAATCCAGTGGAAATGGCTTAGTGTACTACAAACCACTTCATTATAGTTGCTCAAATACACTGTTTATAAATTGTGCCAAAGTTCATTTTCAGAAGTAAACATTAATACTACAAAAAACAGATTCAACATAAGGAAAATAGTGCTGTGTGCAAAGAACAAGCACGTAAGAATGACAGTTATGCAACAGCAGTTATAACATTACATATACTGAACACTAATTACAGAAGGGTTATTTTAACAACATAAAACCATTTGGGCAGGATCAAGGACTTTCCAAATATCTCCAAACACTTTAGGACCTCTGAATATACTTTGTGGGGATAAGAGGGAACAAAAAGAAAAGGCACTTAACCAAAAGCCTGAATCAAGTAAGTTGGAGGAGTAACTCCATTTAGAGATAGAACTAAAGTATATATATAAAAAAATCTAAAGGTCATACAATTATAATTGCATAAACATTTTATGATATCTATTTATTACTCTAACCTTGGTGTTAAGTTTTTGGAAAATAAAAAGTGTTCTGTGACCTCCAACATAACAAGTTATGTAAATAGTTAGGTAAAAAAAACTTTCCAAAATTTAACATGATTTTTTTCCTGCACTACTATTCTGAAAAGTTCAAAAATAACAGTAATAATTATATCATTTGTCAACATTCCAAAAAACTAACATCCTAATTTTTTTTTCTGGGCAAACAGTTCTAAAAATCACTGTGTAAACTAGATTTAAATGTATTTATAAATATAATCAAAAATATTTTAATGAATGTAGCAGCAAACATAGTAAATAACTGAGTCCTAACAAACTATCATCTGATTATGATTCAATGTCATAATGGTAGCTTGGGATGGTAGTCTGGGATTTGAGAATTATTTTATTATCAACTGCTTTGGATCAAATGGAGAGGCTAAATGGAGGTTAGATTAGTCAGCTAAGAGTTTGAAGAAGTATACCATGATTACCTGCCTCATTCATAGCCTACTGAATAAATTAAACCCTATTTTCATGGAAACAGATGTCAAACCCACAGCACCCACACCTGAGATTTTGACTCAACATTCCCATCTGTCTTGCTAGAGACAAGACAATATAAAAGGCTGAAAAAGGAATGATTTTAAGCCATCAAATATTATCTTGGGGATGAAAGTATGCATTGTTAAGACAGTTCTTTGTTCATTGTTTATATCATTTCTCCATACTTCATAAAGATCCAAGATAACCTAAGGAATTGCTAACTGTCCCCATTGGACAAGAAAGACATAATTTAAATGATTCTGAAATTCAAAACCTGTATGTCAAAATTATTGCTTATATTTGAGGCTCAGTGTAAGATCACTATTTTAGCCCTAACCCTCAAAACAATTTAAATTCAGAAACGAAAACTTTACCTTTTATTGCTTGTGAATACTGAACAGATTTAACATAAGAGCTATTTAACTCTCCAAATACATTTTAAGACAAACTAGGCTGTTAAAAATATCTAAATTAAAAATTGCTGTGCAGGAAGTATATATCTCTTGCATTGTAATGGTGCTGATATTATATTTGCTCTTTTCAGTTCTGATTATCTTCTTTATGTCCTTATGTCCATTGTAGAGAAACTCATGGAGTTATCATTTAGATTTATTCTGATCATAAAAATCTTATTTTATTGAGATCATCAGGAGCAATTGTCTTCTATCACTTCTTTTACGGCATTATGCCTCCAGATACTCGAGTTTGCTATTAAGCTGAAGAGCTGAACTCTCTTCATATGTTTAGCAAAACAAAGAGGTCCCAATTGCATGCCATGTAATAAGAATCATAAACTCTAATCAATTAATGTGTTTTCATTAAATTCTACATGAGAAATACTGAAGAGCAATAAGAAAACCACTTGTGTTATTTGGTTTTATGAGAACATTTTCACTCTTTTAACATAAACATAAACAGTTTTCTGCCACCAAATATTTTGCTTTGAATTTATGGAAAAACATAATCAGAAACATATAACTCCTACTAATTCTATCCTGTACTGTATTATTTCTAAAAGGGAAAAATGTGTGGAATTGAAAGGTAAATCTATATTTAAAAATGGTTTACCTTTCACACTTTCTATCATGTATAAGAGAAAACTAAATCTAAAAGTTACTAACTACTTAATATTTAGTTTTCATAACGTAATATGGAATGTCAGGCTCTTATTATGCCTCTTGTTTTAAAGAGAATTTCATTTTTATGATATTTTAAAACCATTGTTTCAAATATAATTTTTTAAATTTTAAATCTTTTCTTCCGAATGTTATTTTTTTAATTTATATGTGCATGTGTGTGTACCTGTCTAAATACACAGATTTGAAGTTGCCAAAAGGAAACAACTTATATAACAGTAAGTCTCAGTAAGAATTGTATATTTGGCTATTTGTAGAATATGCTCATGGAGAACATTTTGCTTACCTTTGAAATGAAGGTAAATCAATCAAGAGAATAAAATTAACCAATTAATATTGAAGGGAAAAGAAAGAAAAGCTTTGCAGATGCAAAAAACATTCTGAACTTTGTAGTTTCTTCTACCAAACTATCAAACAGTTATGTTTTTAAAAAGCCCTTTGTTTACCTTGTATCAAGATTGATTTGACTCTATTTTAATCCATATTTTGTGCAAGTTTTTAAAAAAATTAATAGGGTCAACCCAACATTCAGTTACTATGTTTATATTATATATTATTTAAATATACACATGTTTTACAAATATGATAAGTAGTAATCTGAATCAGTAAGATTAGCTACCTGGCTTTATAAGATGAAATAACATATATTTGTAAACTTGGTAACTAAATACATGTCTGTCACAAAACAGCAGAAGAGTTATCTTGGCCACCAAACAGTATAACTATATGCACATAAGAAATATAATTCTATAAGAAGCCATAGATATTACTGAATTTCATACTGTAGAAATTAATGCTGCTCAATAGATACAGCTAGTTGTCTTTTTAAAATGTGGTTTCCCTTTAGAGCAGCACAAGAGATTGCAGTTGGAATTAAATAAGCCTCCAGCAAAACATGCTGGCATATGTACATATTTCTTCTGGATGATGACCATATCGCTAGGAATGTTTAAAAAATCAACTCTTACTAAAAAATAAAATATCAGATTTAAATTAAAGAAAAGGCTTTAGTTTGGGGATTAAACTATGATTTTTAGATCTGACCTCCACTGAAACGTTTACAACATAATGTGACATTGTTTTGACTTTTTCTCCCAGAATTACATCCTGAAATACATTTCTTCTGCATTAATTAATGAGTGCAATACAAAGCAGTTCCTACATTTCTTTCCTAGACTCTTAACATAATGGTTTCAAAATCAAAGCCATCTTACAAGTTGTATGTTCAAACAACAACAAATCAAGTATCTCCCAGCTTAGCAGATTTAAAGAATACTGGGAATAAGAATGTTAAAGCCAAAACAGAAGGCACCTCAACTATACTCTTTGGAGAGCTTTGAACAGTTCTGATAAAAGGTCTTACTTAAAAGCTGTAAGAAATCAATACAGCACATATCTTCTCAAAGCTAATAGAAGAGGAAGAATCCGAAACTATCTTCACAAAGGAGAGAAACGGAATATTTCTACATTCTATCAATATATGAAAAATAAGGCAACTCTGAAATGGTTCAGCAAATCTAAAAGTGATAAAATAAATCTTCCATCAAATGTATTGAAAACAAAGGTATGCTATGATAAAGCCAATTCATGCTAATCTTATATCTGAAATTTTGATACTAAAAGGAAGATTTTAAGTTCCACTGAAATGTGATTACAAAACACTCACCATTTTTTAAATCTTTATCTGAAATAGAAAATTCTCTGTCCTGATCAGTTACAGTATCTAGGGAAAATATTACCCAAAGCAAATTATGTATAATCTTCAGGCTCTTCAAAGAGCAAACAAGCAGCCTTGATTTTGGGTAGAGAAAATGCGGACTTCCTTTTATGCTGATATAAAACACTTTTTCTCCTCTATACTTCCACCTTATTCAAACTTGCAGAGAATGTTTCTAACTGCTATAGCTTGTAGACTTTCCTGAAGCCTCCACATGGCTGTACAGGATGGATGGCCTTACTTGCATGGTGGATACAGATGTCTACTTTAGTTTCCTTTTATAGTTCCTTTATCAGACATCAGCCTGCAAAAAGGTTTGGGTTGCTGTAGGTTTGACAACTGAACCTGTTTGGCCAACCCTTTCTGAGATAATTGGGATAAAAGGCTTTGAGAACTGTCCTAAAAACAAAATCAAACTATGAATTATTTTATAAGAACACTTTCCTCCTTTTTCTTCTCTCTTTGATCAAGTATTTTTGTTTTTGTCCTCACCACAGTGCTTAGGATCAGAATATGTAAACATTGACAGAAACAGCAGCTCTGTGTCCATGTAAGCACTTTCCCAACTGGTCATTCTCCATCAGCAAAGTAGAACCACATTTACTCCCTTATTTAGCAGGACATCACTGGGTTTTCCTCTGTAACTTAGCATCCACTTTGCTTTGGCCATCTAGAATTGAGGATGAAAAAGAGAAAGCAATTCATAAAAGAGAAATGATGATTTATTAAATTTCTCTATCACTGCAATCATATGATCCTTGATGGTACACAAAATATAGAAAATAAATATCCTTGGTTGAAAAAAAGTCTGAAGTATAAACAAGCAAACACATAGATAGCCACAATCAATCAACAGTCAAGCTAAATTGAAGAAACATTTAAAAGATCCCATGATAGTATTATCTGCCTGAGCTACTCAACGTTATAGCCGCGGTGGCGGTTGATATCCCTAGGCTTATAGTCATGGGAGATTTCAACCTGCCATCCGTCGGTGAGGCGTCTGAGGTGGCTCAGGAGTTCATGGCTTCCATGACGGCCATGGACCTGACCCAGTTAGTTCATGGCCCTACTCACACTGAGGGAAACACGCTGGACCTGGTTTTTGTCTCTGGTCAGTGGTTGAGTGATCTTGAGATAGGGGATATAGTGATTGAGCCCTTGTCATGGTCGGATCACTCCCTCCTTCACTTTGACCTTCGAACCACCACAACCCGCCGCAGGGAGGCGGAACCGATAAGGTGGTTCCGCCCCAAGCGCCTGATGGACCCAGATAGGTTCCAGAAGGAGCTTGGGCCATTTCCTGAGGCTCTGGCACATGGCTCGATCGAAGACCTGGTGGCCACCTGGGATAGGGAGGCTGCCGGGGCCTTGAATCGAGTCGTGCCTTTGCGGCCTCTGACTCGACGCCGATCTCGCCTGGCTCCTTGGTACACTGAGGAGCTGAGGGAGATGAAGTGTCGGAAAAGACGCCTGGAGAGCAGTTGGAGAGCCAGCCGATCTGAATCTGACCGAACACTGGTAAGATCTCATATTAAGACTTACCTAGTGGCGATAAAAGCGGCAAAACATAACTATTTTTCCACTCTTATTGCATCATCAGATAACCGCCCGGCCGCCTTGTTTAGGGTGACCCGCTCCCTGCTCCTTCAGGAAGCGCGGGAAGACCCCTTGGAGGGTAGAGCCGAGGATTTTGTTCAATATCTGTATGATAAAATCGCTCAGATTCGGGAACACCTGGACTCTGACATAGTAGATTCAGGGGAAAGGACGGAGGCAGATCTTGAGAATACCACCTGGGAAGAGTTTGATTCTGTGACTCCCGAATATGTGGACAGGATACTGGGGAGGCTGAATGCTACCACATGTTTATTGGACCCGTGTCCCTCCTGGTTGGTGCTGGCCTCTCGGGAGGTTACACGAGGCTGGCTCCAGGGGATTATAAATGCTTCTCTGAGTGAGGGTGTCTTTCCTGCTGCCTTGAAAGAGGCAGTGGTGAGACCTCTCCTCAAGAGGCCTTCCCTGGACCCGGCAATATTGGCTAATTACCGTCCAGTCTCCAACCTTCGCTTCGTTGCGAAGGTTGTTGAGAGTGTGGTAGCACAACAGCTTCCTCAGTACCTGGATGAATCATCTTATCTGGATCCATTCCAGTCGGGCTTCAGGCCTGGACACAGCACGGAAACGGCATTGGTTGCATTGGTTGATGATCTCTGGAGGGCTCGGGACAAGGGTTGTTCCTCTGCCCTGGTCCTATTAGATCTCTCAGCGGCTTTTGATATCATCGACCATGGTATCATGCTGCACCGGCTGGAAGAGTTGGGAGTGAGGGGCACCGTGTTGCGATGGTTCTCCTCCTTTCTCTCTGACCGGTGGCAGTCTGTGTTGGCAGGGGGGCAGAGATCGACCCCGAGGCCCCTTATATGTGGGGTACCACAGGGATCGGTTCTCTCGCCCCTTCTGTTCAACATTTATGTGAAGCCACTGGGTGAGATCATCCGTGGTTTCGGGGTGAAGTACCACCAGTACGCTGATGACACCCAGCTGTACATCTCCACGCCAGACCACCCCAATGATGCCCTTGAAGTGATGTCCCGGTGCCTGGAGGCTGTACGGATCTGGATGGGGAGGAACAGACTCAGGCTCAACCCATCCAAGACCGAGTGGCTGTGGTTTCCGACATCCCGATATAGTCAGTTGGTGCCAACGCTGACTATTGGGGGCGAGTCATTGGCCCCCACGGAGAGGGCTCGAAACTTAGGCGTCCTTCTGGACTCACAGCTATCTTTAGAAGAACACCTGACGGCTGTGGCCAGAAGGGCTTTTTATCAGGTTTGCCTGATACGCCAGTTGCGCCCCTTTCTAAATCGGGACTCATTAAACACGGTCACTCATGCCCTCGTCACTTCTCGCCTGGACTACTGCAATGCTCTTTACATGGGGCTCCCCTTGAAGAGCACCCGGAGGCTCCAGTTGGTCCAGAATGCGGCCGCGCGGGTAGTTATGGGAGCGATGTGGCGCTCCCATGTGACACCCCTCCTACGCGAGCTGCACTGGCTTCCTGTGTTCTTCCGGGTGCACTTCAAGGTTTTGGTTACCACCTTTAGAACGCTCCATGGCTTAGGACCGAGGTATCTTCGAGACCGCCTTCTGCCACCAGTACCCTCTCACCGACCAGTACGCTCCCATAGAGAGGGGCTTCTCAGGGTGCCGTCGGTCAAACAGTGTCGACTGACGGCCCCCAGGGGGAGAGCCTTCTCTGTGGGGGCACCCACCATGTGGAACAAGCTCCCCCCAGAGATACGGACAATCCCGGATCTCCACGCTTTCCGCCGTGCCCTCAAGACGTTTCTATTCCAGCAGGCTGGCCTGGACTAACCTCTTCTAAAATTGCTCTTATATTCTTAAATCTTAATCTCATAAATTTAGAGTTTTAATTTTAGGTTTAAGACCAAATTATTTAATTGTATTTTAATCAATTCTTTAAACTATTTGTATTATATGTATTTTATCATTTGTCTGTACACCGCCCTGAGTCCCCCGGGAGTAGAGCGGTATATAAATATAATATATAATAATAATATAATAATATAATAATCTTAATAGTTCATTTAATTTACTTTTGAATACTAAAGTGAATCTAGCTTTCATGGCAAGCCTATTTCATAATGTGGAGGTCATGAAAGAGAAACAACTTCTCCTAGCTGCAATCCCCGCAACTTTATAAAAATAAAGAATCGCAAGCAATTTTTCCCAGAATGTACATATTTTGTAGGCCAACTCTATCCGGAGGAAGTATTTATTGAGGTAACTTGATGCCAAGCCAAGTTAAGCTTTATAGATAAAAAAGCTTAATTTTTTTATTAATTAAATTAAATTGTACCTAGAAAGTTACAGGAAATTAAACCAGGGACCACAGCACAGGTACAATGTGTTGCTGACTTCCACTGCTAGTTAACAGGCAGATTGCTGCCTTTTTCAAAGTGATTTTTAGAGGTAGTCTCATGTAAAGTGCCTGTCTGTTCTATAGGGTAGATCAGGCTCAAAAATTAATGTCAAGCAAGAATTACTCTTACTGTAACAGATGCAGTAAAAAAAAAAATCTTGCAAATCTGATCTGCTTCCTCCTCCCCACTAGCTCTGTGAGAACTAGGGAGGATTTTTTTCTCACATTACTTTCTTCACCTGAGTTCAAGATCCTTTTATCTGATCATTGCCTTCATAGTATTTCTTCCTCCTGACCTTTGAGGCATTTCCCACTTACAGTTCTTTGCAGTAGTTTAACCAAGGACTGATGACATGAGTTACCATTGTGAAACTCTTCCGAGCAATTGACACACTATAGTCCTCGTTTCTCACCCATGAATCCAAGAGAACCCGAGTCACAAACCTGCTCTCCCTCAAAGCCAGTGTTATATCTCCAAGAAACAGCCATGTGGGTGAAAGCCTTGATTAAAAAAATAGCAACTATTTCTCGGTTGAGTTCAAACACCTAGAAAAGGCTTCAATCATACCGTGTTGCTAACACAGCCCAGGATGGTGATGTATAATCATCTCCCAGCACCTTCAAGTAGGTATTAAAGAACAGAGAGAACTGAACCCTGAAGCATGTAAGATGTGATAAAAATAAATAAATAGGTATGGAATTATCAGTTTTATATTTGTTAATTAATATTATTTTAGGGCTGTGTTTGGAAACTTTGTTGACAATAGAATTGGAAAAGTCATTGCTCTTTGGACTTGCCTATGATTAAGATGGGGGATTGTGGGATGAAGAGATTTTACATGTTAATTAAGCAGAGGTGAAGTGATATTGAAACCATTTATACTTGTCTTGATTCTTTTTCTTTTATCTGTCTTTTCTTTTTTGCCTACTCAGCATGGTCGTAACAACCTTCCTTAAGAATGAATTTAAAATTAGTGTAGGCAAAAATCAAAGTATTCAACACTTACAAAAAGACTTGTTCATGCTAGGCCATAATATATGGTTTTTTTTTAAACTGACTAGTCATTGTCACTGTATACTATGGTTTGGGGTTTACTTTATAAGTGAGTTAGACTACCATGATTTGTTTCACATGTAACAACAAACCATGATTTAGTGCAATATATGACTCCCGCCAACCCATATAAATCACCCTCACATCTGACTGCAGAAGCAGTAACATTAAATTCAATCATCTTGAACTTTGACTCTTTTTAATCATGTTTCAACAGAATGTTTTTTCTTAGAACTGATCAGGCAATTACCAAAGGCTACACCGTATTTCATATTCTCTCCCAGTAATGACAAGAAGGATGAGATACGCCTGAATGGGAGGAAAATTAAGGCTTAACCCAAGTGGAGAATTATGTCTATAACAAAATTGCTGAATAGTACTTTCTCCCATGCTTTGGGCACATTTCATGGAAAACATGTTAGAATTGGAAGGGTTTATTCGAGTAACTGAATCCAATCTCCTGTTCAAGTCAAATTAGAGCATCTCTAAAAGATTCACATTGAGTAAAGGGAATCCCGCCATGGTTCTGAGAAAGTTGTTGCACTGTGAAACTGGTCTTAAGAAATTTTTATCATTGTAGAAAACTGTACTGGTTTCTACAGTACAGAGACAGCTGGTTTCTCTTTAGAAAAGTGAAAAAATGTATTTTCTTACCTGAATAAGCTTGCTGTAAATGAGCAGGCAGAGATGTATGAGACAGTGCTGCTGAATGCTGAGCTCCTGACTGTAAACCCTTCAATAAATCTGACATGGCACACAAAAGGAAAAAAAAAACCCAGATATAATCATAAAATTAACATGGTCATAGTTTTCTGTGCCTCTCTGTAGATAGCAAGCTTAGTTATTTAATGGTGCAATACTAAAGTTTGGGATTTACAAATTCAAGTGAATAACTTTAAGCCAATTACTATCTTGCCAGTCCAAAACTACAAGATTGGTCACTTTGATGATGTCAATTGAATTGAATAGAACAAAAATACAAGTTCTTCATAGTCAAAATATATGTACAGGAAACAAAATAAGGAGCAATAGCATCACATCAGCGAGATGCAGATTGTAGAAAATATTATGAATTATTTCAAATGTACAAGTTAAGCTTAGATAATTAGAGAGGATAGGCATACCAGCAAAATATGATCTGAAGAATTTACAAGTATAAATAAGTTTTTACTTATTTATTTAATTTATAGGCCGCTTATTTCACTGTTACAGTGACTCTTGTCAGCTTACAATATAATAAAAAGTTAAAAAAGATTTCAAAATGATTAAAATTAAGAGGATTAAAGAATAATCTAAAACCTAAGAGGATGGGCAACATGGGGGTAGGGATTTTCTTTATATCCCATCAGCCACTCCCAATGTAGCATGCCTCCATCAGGGACTCAGGACAGCTGATAGAGCCTGGTTTTAAGGCTCTTCCAGAAGGCCAGGAGTATGGGAGTGGATCTCATCTCCAGCGGTGTAGTGTTCACCTACTTCACACCTAAACACTGAGAAGGAAAAACACACAGAAAAAAAAGTGGATAAAATTTAATGAATGCCTTCAAACTATGGATTTGTTTGAAAGCAGTTATTTACTAAAACCAAGAATCTATCAAATAGTCCTGGACCAATAAAGGTTGTCTTCTTTCCTACTGCAATGATCTGCAACTAGAAACTAGTATGCTTCAGCAGTAATTCAAGCAGTTGTTAGAAAAAAAATTGGTGATGTCGAGGTAAATAGAAAACAACAACAATGGATAAGATGGATAGATAGAATCAAAGAAATTACAGAATGAATTTGGAAGAACTACAAGTTATTAAACAGTAGTCAAAATAGTGAGCATTTATCCATATAGTCATGAATGAAACTGACTTGGTGGTACATAATTATAGGCTTGCTCCAGAGATAAATTGCCTGTTAGCACAAAGGTTGAATATGGACTTTGTTGTCTTCCAAAGAGTGGCCTGTGTCTTTTAAATGCAGATGGACTGCTGAATCTAGTCCTGATGTGTTTTGTTCTCCTATGTTGTGCCATGCGCAACACATCAGGACTAGATTCAGCAGTCCATCTGCATTTAAAAGACACAGGCCACTCTTTGGAAGACAACAAAGTCCATATTTTGAACAGAGAGGATCGCTGGTTTGAAAGAGGGATTAAATTGAACAGCCCTCTCTCAACAGAGGGGGGGGGGATACAACATCATCTCTCTCTCCAATCTATCACACAGTCCTTTCAACAGTTCCAAGAAGGCTCCACACTCATTTGCATCACTCAGGTGACCCTGATGACTCATAAACCTCCAGGTGACCTTAAAGACCAGCTAAAACAGTGGTTCTCAACCTTCCTAATGCCGCGACCCTTTAATACAGTTCCTCATGTTGTGGTGACCCCCAACCAGGGGTGGGTTCTAAATTTTTTTACTACCAGTTCTGTGGGCATGGCTTATTTTGTGGGTGTGGCTTGGAGGTCATGTGACTGGGTGGGCGTGGCTAGCTGGGCATGTGACCGGGTGGCCATGGCTATGTGTATAGGGACTACTCAGAGGGCTGAAAAAAGTCATTTCTGACAGATCCTCGCACTTTTGACTGGTCCTCACACTTATGACCATCCTCACATTTATGCCCGTGCAGCATTCTTAACAACCATGTCACTCATTTCACAACTGCTTCTCTTCACCATGGTGACAAGATAGGGCAGAAACGTAAAATGTGAGGACAGTCGTAAGTTCGAGGACTGGTCAAAAGTGCAAGGACCAATCAAAAATAACTTTTTCAGCCCTCTGAGTAGTCCATATGCATAAAAGGATACAGCAATAAGAGAGGAATGAAGGAAGGGAAGGGAAATTAGAGTAGGAGTGAGGGTAAGAGGGGAAGGAAGAGAGGAGGAGAAGGAGAAAGGAAGAGGAAGTAGGGAGGAGAAGAAGAGGGGGGGAAAGAGAAAGTAAGAAGGAAAGAAAAGAGAGAGGTGGTAGGTTTGAGGAGAAAGATTGCTGTACAATAAAAAAGATGAAAGGGAAGAAAACCAACCCCAAACAAATATAAAGATATCAAGATAAAGAATGAATTGTTAAACTTTAAAGAATAAAAGAGAACAAATATGAATAAATAGCAATAATTAGAAACACACATACAAACATACAATGTATTTTCTTTGAACAGAGTATTTGGCTGGTTCACAAATTTAAACAGTGTTCAGTCATTTCACTTAAATTTACAATTTCTATATTTCCTTTTTGCCGTATTTATTCCTCATCTATTTTTTTAAAAGACCAATATTACCCTTCATCCTTATCTCTAATCTTAATCAAATTCAATTTACTTTCAGTTTCCTTTTAGCTAGGGAAAAAAAAATGCTCCAGCAGGCAAAGTTTGCTGCAAAAATTGCAGCAGGCAAAGTGCTTGCAAAACAAGAGCTTCCAAAAGAGCCTGCGCAAAACAGCTGAGAGCAAATCAGCTGAGAGTCGGGAGGCAGATTAATCTTATGGTAATTAACCTATGCTGAAGCTGAAAGAGGCTGTTTTTCTATTTTTGCAGGCACCGATCTTCTCATTTGTTTTCTTTTAACACTGATCAGTTGTAGGGCAGCCCTTTGAAGCCCCGCGGCAAGAATTTAAACAGCTTTTTTCCCTCTAGCCATCAGCTGGGACTCAGGAGGCAGCAATAGATTGGGAGTGGGTGGGGTAAGCGACCGGCGACTGGCGATCCAACAGAGGCAGAGGGTGAGTGAAAGCGTGGGGGGGGGGCGAGAGAGGGCTTTGGCGACCCCTGTGAAATGGCCATTCGACCCCCAAAGGGGTCGCGACCCCCAGGTTGGGAACCACTGAACTAAAAGAATGCAAATGATCAGCTGTCTGCAAGGAGTATAAATCCTTCCATTCCCCGCCATCCAGTCAGAGCTGAAGCTTCTTCTTGGATGAGAAGCGAAACGTCGTCAGAGAAAAACCAGTTGACCAAGGGTCCAGTTGACCCTTGAAAAAGCATCTTTGGGATACTCATAGTCATGCACTTGTGTGGTCAACCCAATCATTTAGCCAATACCTTCTAATACCTTCTAACAGCCACATCACAACTGAGACAATTAAGCCACCAAGAGAACAATGAGAAATAATTACAGGCATAAACAACAAACTAATTTCCCAACAAATGCAGAAAATTCAAAGAATTTGCCATTGATAAAGAAGAATTAACTGAAAAATAGTAAAAACAACAACAACAACAACAACAACAACAGTTTTACTTACTCTGAGTTATACTATGGTGGAAAGCTGCTGAGGTAGATCCCGAGGTGGCTGTCACTCCAGCCGTGTCTGTTCCAAAGCTAAGAAGCTCCAATGGAAACTGAAAAGGCATAGTCACTGGAACAAGACTCCCCAGCATCCCAAAAGGAGTCAATGGAGTAGATGTCACATTCTGACTGGTTACAGACAATGGTGATGCCATGAGAGTCAAAGGTGAAGCATTTGCCAGTAATGACGCACCTGTTGTTGACTATATAGATAGATGTTATTTTTAAAATGTTTTAAAGGTTTTTGGAAGCAACCCAAAGCATACTAAAGGTATTTAAGTATTATTTTCTCTCACATTCATTAGAAATAATATTTTATAGGAAAGCTTATCATTTCTTACTTAATTCATGATACAATTTAAGTGATAGCAAATGTTGGTCGGCTCTTTTTTCTTGCAATAAATATAACTGACGGTGCAAATGTAAAAAGTAAGTTTGGTGAGGTGGCAACCACTGGTTCCCCAGCTAGACAGAAACATTACATAATCATAGTTCAGCTGCCACTTAAGGCATCAAAACCACAGCAAGCATTGCTTTGGAAAATTGAAAGAAAAAGCTCTGGAACACAGGCTTATAAAATGTTGGCTTCTTTGCTCCACATAGCACAAATCTGTTAAAAAAAGTCTTTATTCTTCTCCATAATAAAGATTACACATAAAGATGCTTTTTTGTGAGATATACCAGGTAAGGCTTACTGCTGAATAAGAGACTGTTTCTGGAAAGTTACAATTACCACCATTTCATGGTATAAAGTCTAACTCTTTTTACTAATATCACTGAAAGCTAGTCTGGTGTAGTGGTTAAGGCAACAGGCTAGAAATTGGGAGACCATAAATTCTAGTTATCAGACCATCACATACCATGTTTAATACCATGTCATTCATATGTGTTGTGGCAGAAAGCAGCTGAAAGAAGGCCATTATCACCATGGAGACTATGAAATCCTGAGAAGAACTGGAGCCAACTTCCAAGGCACTGGAACTGAAATCACCCAGCACAGTAAGTCTGGAAAATTCCAGTACCAACTACCTTGCAGTCATAGCTGCTATGATATCTAAATGTGGCCTGAACAATATACCTAACAAGAATTCTGATCTACCAAAAATGGATGTGAACATATTGCAATTTGGCCTGGCATTTATTAGCAATAGTTGGATAACAAGGTCACTAGCAGTGCTGTATTCAGAACCCAGGAAGGTAGCAGAGGTACTTGGAGTGGGACCAAACTGCCCTTCCTTTAACAGTTAGTGCCCTCTCTCCTGTAAAGTAGCTGATTCCTGTGAAAACTACTTCCCCTGCCAATACCCCCCCCCCCCCCCCCCGGTGTTTTATTGCCTCCACCAACATTTTAAAGAAGTATGTGAAAACTTACTTATGTAATAGACTGAGTGGTAAAAACAGCTGTGAACAGATGTAGACAATCATGGTTGGTAGTTAAGATGGTGGGGTTATGGGTTTGTGTGTTTCTGCCAATCCCACTAAGTAAGTAAGACAGTAGGGATGCCAGGTTTATAGATTTAGGATTTTATTGCTGTGTAAGTATATTATTTTCATAAATATATATAAGTATATTATTTTCATAAATAAAATATGTTATATGTAGCTTGTATTATTTTGTATTATTTTCGTCTAGTTTTGACTATTGATACTTTTTTAAAATTAATTTTTTACTGTGGTTGGATTGTGCCCTGCTTAGAAGCATGTTATAAATCTTTCTCATTTTGTTGTTTGTTTAGTTCCAAACCACACATAAAAAAGGGTCATATGGAATTAAAATCCCATTCTTGCTCCTCCACCCCACATATACTCACCAACTATAATAAACAATGACCCTTAATCTAATAGCTTTCATCTGAACCTTTCTCCCACAATACTCTGCTCTCACTGTGGTTATGAGCTAAAGTCTTCTCCCTTTGGGCTCTTACCCTAGGAGAAGCTTTCCAAAGGAGGACTGTTGAAAGCTACACTTATTTATTTTTCACACTTATATAACCACCCATCTCATAATCAATGACTCTGGGAAGTGTACAACAAAATCAAAAAGATATATACAAATTACTGGTAATATTATTATTAACATTAAAAATTTTAAAATTATAGAAAGCACAAAACTAAAATGGAATTTAAAAAACACATGTTAATTACACAGGAGTCATCTCAGTATTTTTTCAGTCTCCTGAGGCCTGCTGATCCAATCTGGTCTTGAGGGACCTCCAGAAAGTTAAAAGGGTTGAGGTCACTTTGGTGTATCAGTTCTCCCACAACAGCAGCCATCAGAGCACCTAGTAGCTTAATCTTCCCCTTTGCTCAGCTGATGAGCAATCCTAACTTTTTCTATCAGGAAAAATAGCTCTCTACATGAAGTCCACAGTTACTGGTTTTTGAACTCAGCAACAATTTGGGGTTACTACCTTTTTTCCTCATTTCCCAACCTTTGGTATGTCTGAAGAAAGCATATTTTTACCAAAATAAAACTGAGGGGTGTACAATCTAATTTGCATGAAAAAGGTCAAGTCATGCATATTAATCTGCCTTTCATTCTCAAAATGTATCTTCAGGATTCATTCAAAATCCTCAAGATGGTGCCACTGATGGCAGCCTTGGTGAAATGCTCTCTAGTGTTTTTGACATTCTTTTTTATTTTCTGTAACTATTTGTGGACTACATACACCAAAAATGAGCTTCTGAACATCAGACAACTTTCTAAGAATATTCTTCCTCTGGTTTCTCCCATCTCTGCAAATGGAGAAAGAAGTTATGTGGATATTATGATCAGAGAAGCAATAGTTCTCTTCCGTGGCTGGAGAATATAAAGGAACTGAAAGAGGGGAAGCATGCTGGTGTAAGACTGAGGACGGGGGTTAGGATTCCACTCCCATTGCTTCATCTAACAAATCTACATTCAATAATGAATGTAGGTTTGTCAATGGATGAACTTCTCCCTCTAAACAGGAACCCTAAGTTTTCTAACTTAGCCATTCTCTGCTTTACAGAAACTTGGCTCAGTGAGACTATTGAGAATAGAACAGAACAGAACAAAACAAAACAGTTTATTCGCCAAGTATGATTAGACACACAAGGAATTCATCTCCAGTGCAAAAGTTCTCCGTGTACATGCAAAGCAACAGAGTAATAATAATCATAATAATACCAGTAAGAGGTAGTAGGAAAGAAAATGGAAAGGATAATAATAATACTACTACAGCCATACAACATGGGTATATATTCTTAGACAAAAGACAGTGCTGTGGGAATTAGATGTTCAGCAGAGGGAAATGAGGGGAAAAATTGTCCCTGTGTCTAGTTGTTTTGGAATGCAATGCGTCCCGAGGAGAGAAGTTGAAACAGTTTATGTCCAGGATGTGAGGGAAGGAGTTGAAACACAAGGTTTTAGATTCAAAGGACAGATTAGGTTACAGAGGCATCCGGTAAAAAAGGAGGGTGAGTCCGCTTCTATGTTAATATCTGCTGGTGTAATAACGTTACAGTACTAAAGAAATTTTGCAATATGGATAGAGACACTATTCATTAATTGTAAACCTTTTTATGCTCCACATGAGTTTTCTTCATTCATCTTGATTGGGGTTTAAATGACTTTAGGCTGGTTGTTCTGACATCTGTAGTTATGAAGACCTATGAGAGGTTAGCACTAACCCACCTGAAAGGCATCATGGATTCACTGTTAGACCTTTTGCAATTTGCCTACTGAGAAAATACCGTAGATCTGCAGGTGATGGAACTGCACTACAATATGGCACTGCACTACATCTTGGTCTTCTCGCTTTATACCAATGACTGCATTTCTAGGGATTCCTCTGTTACTGAAGTTTGCAGATGATACAACAATCACTCAGCTCATTTGAGACAGTGATGGGTCTGCATATAGATGGGAATGGGCCCTGTGGTGAAGCTAGAACAATCTGGAGTTGAACATGCTTAAAACTGTAGAGATGAGAATGGATTTTAGGAGTAGCCCTTCTATTCTACCACCTCTTACTACAGGGGTCTCCAACCTTTTTGGTTCTGCAACCAGCTTTGACAGCAGGGTAGAATGGGTTCACGCACACAACCTAAATCCCATGCATGTGCAAATGAAGTTTTGCATGCTCGCCTGCCACTTTGGTGGCCCAATTCCCAACTAGCCTGGTAGCAGGCCACAACCCAGGGGTTGGGGACCCCTGTCTTACTATATTCAATCCCACAATATCAGCAGAGAGTCCTTCACGTTTTGGGGTCCTATAATCTCCCAGGATGTGAAATGGACTCTTAACACTACAACCACCATTAGAAAGGCACAACAAAGGATCAACCCAGGAAGTTCAGACTGCCCCAGAAGCTGTTGATATAGTTTTGCAAAGGAATTATTGAATCTATTATATGTATTTTGATAACTGTTTGGTTTGGTACAGCAACCAAACAGGACAGGTACAGACTCCAAATGATACTTAGGACTACAGAAAGAACAATTGCAACCAGCCTGCCTTCCATAGAAGATCTGTATAATCAGCAGGTCAGGAAAAGGGCTAAGAATTATCTACAGACCACTCACATCTTGGACATAAATTGTTTGAACTCCTCCCCTCAAGGACACTGCAATAGGGCATTGCATGCCAAGACAGCTAGACACAAAGACAGTTTTTTCCCTTGTGCCATCACTTCTGTTCTATTCTCACCACTTTGAGAATAGAATAGAATGGAATAGAATAAATAGAATAAAATGTGAATTTTACAGTGGCCTTCAGACTGGTTAATGAGCCACTGATCTTCAAGAAATTATGAACCACATTTCTCATAGGTTTTTTTTGGGGGGGGGAGCTTTAATTCTGCATCTAGAAGATTTATTGATTTACTTGAAGGATCCTGCTCTCTACCCTGATCAAGTGCATTGAGGTCTTGGGTGCTTTCATAAATGCAGTCCCTCTGCTAAGCTAGAAAAATGCACCTTTGAATTTCTAGTGTTGAACTATTTTATCATGTAAGCTAGAATATTTCTTACCTTATGACCCTCCAATCTCCATTCTCCACCCAGAAAACGTCAGTGCCCCTTCCTTGATATCTAGCTAGTCCTAAGTCTCAGACTCCTAAGGGCAGAACAGAAAGTCTTTCCTTGACTGATCAAATTCAGCAAAAACAGGGTTCATAAGTGCAGGGTTAGAGAGACAACCTTCAGGGAACCCCTTGTTCTCCGGTTTTTGGGGGCATGGGAGAACTGTAACCAAAGCCACATGAGAAATTCCACAGCTAAGAGTAGATTAGAAGTTAAGTGCTCAGTGACTGCCAACACTTTAACCACAAAGCTCTTCTTTGGGTCAACACATGCCTTCTGTCCTCCCATGGGCTTGAAGAGAGTTATGAAATATCCCCTTTGACTGTGAGAAGTAGAAAGAAAACTTAGAAAATCTTGGATAAACAAAGAGAAGGTGTTTTGAGTCCTATATAGGTTCAATCTAGTCTGCAATGGAAAAGCTACTTTAGCCAAGTTATGAGTCTTTTTCAAGAAACAAGACATGAATAATCAGTTCCTATGTGATGAACTGAGATGTTCAGCTGAATGAATGGGGGAGGGGAAATGGAAGCATTTAAAAGAGGGAATCTTGACAGCTGCAACTAAAGAAGAAATGGAAATTCTACTTCCCTTCTAGCTAAACTCATAGGATAAAAGGAGCAACTGGAAATCTTGTACACTTCAAGTGTTAAAGAAACAGAAGATGGGCACAATACCTTCCAGCCATTCATGACCAAGAAAGGGTTTCACTTCAGAGGGAATAGGAAGAAGAAAATAGAGAGGATGTGTCATAAAGGCTGAAAAAGAGAGAGAGAGCTACACATAAAAATATTTCACCTATGTCCAAATATCCATGAACTCAGAAGGCAGGAGGAAAAAGCCTAGTGTTTAAATTCTAGAGTACACACCTATATAAAGGCTTTGATTTCTTCACACTTTAAAGGAAATCATTGTTGTATACGCTAACATATTTAATTCTTATCTACAATATTCTACTTTAACTGTCATATCTGAGAGTCTTCTGCCAAGTTTAGTCAATTGCTAAAGGGTTAAGTGTCCGGAGATCTGTCATTTATTGCTTTGTCCCGATATAAAGCTTGACTGCAATTATGCTAAATATTGTTATTCAACAAAGGTGCTTACTTTAGGAAAGGTTGGCCAACTAAGTATAATGTTTTTTGTGAAGGCAGTGGCAGATCATTTCCATAACATTGCCAAAAAAGTTGCATGGATATTATTTAAGTTTGACTCAAGTTTGACTCAAGAGTGTTTTTATTTTTACTCAAAACTCAAATACCCTATTTACACACACAAAGAACACATACATCCTTTTAAAAGGCCCCTGAAACATAAAAAGAAAAAAATATCAAAAAGAGTTAGGTTGAAGTGAAGGAATAGCTCCAAGAAAATGAATGAAAGTGAAACAAAGATAAGGAAATTAGATAGGAATGAGGCAAGAAGTGGTTAACTAGATAGGGAAGGGAAGTAAAGAAAAGAAAGAAAAGCTCAGTTTAAACATCACAAAAAAGTGATAGGTTACCAGCCAAACAACTTTTCTCAAGCAGCTGTAATTTTCAAGGGGCTAGATTTATTCTGTAAATAAAGTAATTTATCCATCTAAATTATTGCATTCATTTTTTTTGCTTTTCTAGTAATTTATTCTGCATAGTGTTTATAACAGTCACAGTAAAAAGTCTTGATACAAATAAATATACTAGAAATTAATTTTTGTCTTTATGTATTAAATCCTAGAGTGTCAGTTATCACAAAATATTATAAATAAAGTTGATTTATAATAAATTCCATCTTCTTGTAGCTATAGGAACTCATACTGGTAAACACAACCCTGTTTTCTATTTACAAGTAATCCTTAGTGGTGGTTTTTTTGCCTTAATGTTATATACAAACTCACCCATTATGGGCTACTGTTATGTATGAACCTGGCCACTGTAACTTGTTTAACAAACTATAGCTTAAATGTGTAACTGCATCAAAACAGACATCTAGGGTTCAATATTTTCCTTGAAGTAAATCCTATTACACTGAGTGGACTTATTTCTAAACTCATACACATTTACATTCATTACTACAGTTCACAATTTATTAGTTAATATGTACAGTGTGTGTGTATGTATGTATGTGTGTACACACACACACACACACACACACACACACACATACATATATGTATATATCTTAAGTTCGGCTTCAGATTCAGTACATACCTGTACACTGGCTGGTATAACTGTAGACCCTGAGGCAGAAGATGGTCTATGTGGAGTTGATAACTGTTTAGTAGCACCCTGTGCTCCACTTCCTGCTGCTCCAGAGGGATTAGTTCTACTAGCCCCACTTGCATTTAAGCTGCTTCCCCTATTGATAGGTACATTCAATCCAACTCCACTCATGTTATTTTTGCCAGCAGTTGCAGAGGCAGAGGAACTGGATAATTTAGAAGGGGCTTGAGGATTCTTTGCTGGTTGAAAGCCTGAGGTTCGGTTAGAGGAAAGTAAATTAATTGTGGAAGATTGTCGGTTGACACTTACTCCACTGGACTGTTTATGAAGGGAATTGTTGTTGTTGGAGTGACTGTTCTGGGATACTAGTGTACTTGGACTGGAAGAACTAGATGATGACATGGGCTTGATTGTAGAGGTGGACTTAGATGAGGGCAGCTTAAGGGATGTAGTAGGTTTGGATGTTACAGAAGGCTTGGGTGCTGAGGGTTTGGGAGAGACAGCTGGTTTAGGAGAGGGAACCATGGAGAACGGAGGCTTGAAACCCTGGGCAGAAACATGTGATACCATGGCCTTGGCCAAATAATTACTAGAGGTAGAGGTGCAGGATGTTGTCCGAGACACAAGTGGGTGAACCATTTGGGAACTCCCAGAGGTGGCATTAGACAAAGGAAGGCGGTATACTACTGGTTTATCTGAAGTCTTGGTTACTGGGGAAGAACAGGAAAGTTTGGGATTGCTACTTAATTTTACCACAGGATTGGTTTGAGATTTACTAATAGTAACTTGCAGAGGAGACACATATTTTTGTTGGGCAGTGGGCTGCTGGTGAACTTTTGCCACTTGTACTGTTGAGGGACCACAGCTTTGGACTTCTGAGGAGGTTACAAGCATAACTGTATCCTTTGGCCTTTGTGAAGTAGGAGAAGCTGTAGCTTGCCCTTTGCAGGAGGAAGAAATATGGGTCTGGGAAGAAGCAGCTTGTATTTGACTTGACCGCTGTAATCCTTGCTGCAGAAGCTTGGCTGGCAATGGTTCCAAGGAAACCTTGGGATTTTGAATTGAAGATCCAGCAATAAGGCCTGAAGAGATACCAGTCTGAAGCAAATCCTGGGATTTCTTTGGTACTGGTCCTGTGTGTCCAGCTATAAGACTTGATGAATGTTGTGTTTGAACAGCCTCTATCTTTTTTGAGGATGACAGAGGTAATTTGCTCATTATGCTTGCTAACTTCTCTTCTCTTAGCCCAGCTCGAGGTCTTGAAGCAGATGTGTCTACAGGGGACACAACAGAAGAACTCTTGACCCCATTATTAATAGCAGCCAGAGCATCAGAAACAGAATCCAGTGAAGGAGGATTAAATGACAGATCTTCATCCAGTGAGTCATCTAGGCAAATTGTCTCTGGAGCTGGAATAAAGCTGGTTACAGCATTCATAGGTGTGCTAGTACTTGAAGCAGGAACACAAGCTGAAGTAAAAGGGGGGCATGCTCTCTGCTCCTTCTTTGGACTAGAGTCCTAGTGTAAAAAGAAAATGAGAAAAATGAATTTGTTTTTGAATTCTGCTAACACTGATGGTGTTACCTAGTTTGTGTAATAAAACATCTACAAGAAAACCATCAAGCTCAAAAAGTACCACAATTCCTTATTTCAACCCTGAGCTACAAATATTCTCCTTTATTGGAAACAGCTCTTTATAAAACAAAGAATTCTGTTGAGAGAAGAAGAAAAAAGAAAACAGCACAATATATTTGAAAATCTGTTTGTCAGTGAGATCTGTTGGATATGCCTTATTCCAAAGTAGAAAAACCTTTTTTTGTCAGGCAAAAAGCAAATCTTAAAAAGAAAAAGTTAAAGCAAGTATATGACTTGATCAGTCTGAGCTGATTTTATTTCAATGATAATAATGTTTCACATTTTTTATATTATACATATACAGTTTTCATATTATTTACATCGAATATCCATTAAAATAAAATAGCAAGGGAGAAAAATTGAAGACCAAATGGCATGCAAATAGCAACAAATGACATTTTACTTTAGGTATACCCAATATTCCAAATCTGGTGTGTGTGTGTACGTTAAAATTTAAAATTATTAGATGCTCAAGGGAAGTTAAAAACAAACCAAGAGTTAAAACAACAAGGAATAGATATAGACTGGTGGCCATACCTGCAAATTCAGACAAGATATAAAAAGGATATGGTTTCTACAAGGAGCAACAAGAGCTCGATAAAATTATACAGGGGACAGAGGAAAATAACAAAATCCCAAAACATCTGGACACCAGTTGAACACCATTGGCACTGATAAAATCACCATCAACTAACTGCAAAAGGCAGCTTTATGCAGAGCAATTTGCATACTGAGACAATATCTGTAGCTTCATCAAACAACATCCGCTTACCCAGGTCCTTGGGAAGAACTTGATAAGTAGAAAAAAAGGCCAAATCCAATTTAAATATCTGGCTGACTGTGTGATTTGGAATCAATAAATGTGTAATCATAGATATAAAGGCAGGGAAAACTGTTGGAGATACAGTTAACAATAAAGATTTTATAAAGGCAGTACCACCAGAAGGCTGGAAATATTTGGGAATTTTCGAAGCTTCTAATTTATTACAGAATCAAGTCAAAGAAAATATTTCCCAGGTGAAACTTGATAACTTGGCTTGGAAGACAAGAAAATTAATGAAAATGCACGATACTTCACATCTCAAAAGTGAAATCAACTTGTTTTCACCAAGAGAGGGGTAGAGGACATTAAAGGTAAAACAAACTGGAGTAAGAAAAGCATGACCTGAATGACTATATTAAGAAAAACCAAGAACCCTTGCTTGCCTTGCACTTGTGTCAGAAGCACTGAGGCACTTCCAAGGTTTAACCAGTAACATCACTGTTGTCTAGGGGATGTCCAGTTGGGAGCTCCTTTCATGTCCTCCAGCAGGAGGTAGAGTGAAGAATGAGAGCTCAACCCTGCCCTGACTGCATTCAGGTCTCGAACACGGGCTTGCTAACCTCCATCCCACCATCCTAATCATGTGAGCCACCATGCTCCTAAGAACTCTTGCTGAAGGTAGTCAATCAAAGAAAGCTTCTTGAAAACAAAGATGAAGGCTGAATATAGAAAAGAAACAACTGAAAACCAACTTGTTAATTGGAAGTACAGGCCAATGCATGGCCAATATGTAAAGAATATAGAAGGAAATTGTGACCCAAACCCCACATTGGCTAAGATGAGCAGTGTTAAAGAAAGAAACCAAAGGCTTTATTTTACTGGCTCAAAAACAAGCTTTGACAATTAATTGCAAGATGTCAAAATTTCATCATGTAACAAACAACAGCAAATATTGCCCTGTAGTAAAAAGGTGAAATAATTGACCATTTGATTATGGTTGCAGCAAAATTTCACAGACTCCTGACTGAGTTGTCAAAATTATTCATTGGAAGCTTTTGCCAGAGGTGTGGACTTGAGTGTAGTAAAAACAACTACGACCATCAAGTTGAGAAAGTTCTGGAAAATGAATGAGTTAAGTTCTTGTGTATCTTTAAGATCCAAACAGACAGGCATCTTGTTCATAACATCCCTATATAAAAGTTTCTGAAAAGATTTAGGAAAAACAATTGGAAAAAATTACAAAATACCAGGACTTGCAGATTGAATTTGAAAGCTTATGGAAAAAGGAATCCGTTGTCATATTGTGATTGGAGCCCTTGGAGAAATACCTAAAGGGTTTTCTCAGTATCTGGAAATATAGAATTTATCAATCTAAATATTCTAATTTTACAAAAAAAAAATCACTTTTATTGGAACTGCTTATATTTTAAGACGCTACCTTAATAATTTTTAGGTCCTTGGTTAGGACTTGAATTATTAAGTTTTCATAGTCTTAGACTGTGAATCTAAGCGTAGATTACTTCAACATAATTTATTATTATTGGTCCTTGGGAAGAATGTGAAAAGAACTGGAAACTGTGTTTTCATATTGTTGTGAACAGATATATTTATAAAATAAAATAAAGCCACCATGCACTTGTCAGCCTATAGAAAATCACAAAGCTATAAATACTCTGGTAGAGTTGATTACTGTACAGTTATCCTATTCTAGATCCCTGGAAAGGACTCAATAGGTGAATAAAAATGCCAAATCCTAGCCAAACATCATAATAATTTATTATTCTTGTATATTACCCAACTACCAATGACTCTGGGTGGCCCACAGCAATCAAGCAAAGCAGTTACAATAAAATACTTCATTGAAATGCTGCTTTATTTAGTATATCTCAGAGTATTATTTCTTCATTTATTAGTAATTAATTACTTACCTTTCCTTTGGGTTTAGGTGCCAGAATCACCTTCTTCTTTGCCCTAAAGATAATTATAAGAGTATCTGTAATTTTTACTCAAGCACTAGGTCCAATTGAAAATTTACTTCTATAATTTTATTGCTAGATAGAAAGATAATTAAATCTAGAATATGCACACTGACATGTGAAATGTTTCACAGCATGTGAAACAGCTCATTTAAATTCAGGATTTTTAGCAGGTGACTCTTGCTGAAGTGGTGCCACTTTGAACAACAAGCATTATATCAGATTACACCCAGAATTATTTTCAAAACAATTAGAAATGCTTCTGAGAATAAGACAAGACAATCTTCAGGGGAAACAGTACATGCCCTGGAGATTAATAGCCTTTCCCTAAAAAGTTATTCCACAGTTCCAATGATATTATTGGGAGTATTCAAATAGGTAAGCTAAGTCTTTCACAGAACAATTACCTTACTAAATTTTGAGAAATTACAGCATGAAGGAGAGCAAACCATTAGAGGAACTTTATATGTCTTTTTTTCATATAAACCAACTCTACAGCGGCACCCCCCTCCACAAATATAACTGGATGTAAGAATATTTATAATTATCTAGAAGCAATTGTTTGAAATACAGTATCATGTGGTGTGTGGAAATCCTCAGACAAGTGTGTCTTTATGATTTTTAAAATGTAAAAAAAATCAGTATTAATTTCTTACAACTGAATAGCAATGTTATATGTTTAATATTAAATATTAGCTAACTACTTGCTCTAGAAGTTGTTTTCATATTTTAAAGCATAATTTCATATAATGTTTAAGGAAATGTATTGCATACCTCCTGTTTGTAAAATTCATATTTTAGAAATGTCAAAAATAAGCCATAATACATTAGAATGCTGAATTTCTATTACCAATGGAATAACAACCCGAACAATAATAACCGCGATAATAAACATAAATTATTAAGACAATCATGATTAAAGAATTGCAGATAAACAGGAAAAGTATATATATTGATATTATACTCACGGAGCAGACGTGAGATGATTATGAACACTTCGGCTTTCTTTAAAGAGCATCCTGTAGAGAGACATATGGAAAAGAAATAATTGTAATTTATCAAATTTATCAATTATTTTTCACAAATTATTTCATGAACTCATTTATGTGTACACCTGTTTGGCACAAGAAGGTTGCTGAAAACAAATATACTCAAAAATTACAATTTGATAGCCCTCTGCAATATAGGCTGCAGCAAGCAAACCATAAAAACAATCATTTATAAATATCTTAATGAAGGATCATCTACAGATGACAAACAATAATTAAATCAGATGATATGAAACCGGCTGCAATATAAAAATTATTAAATTTGTCTTTATTAATTTTTACATCTGTATGTCATCCCAAAGATTCTGTGAAGGTCAATTACATAAAATCCAATCACAACTATAAAAAAAAACTAAATGGCAACATAATTAATAAAATTACAAACAGTGAAATCTTTTTATATCTGCAAAACAGTGATTATATCAAATGTTCCCTCAATAACTATAAATCTGATCCAAAGTTGGCGGATCTTCTTCCACAAGGCTACTATTTTTGAAATATTTTACTCTAGTTACACAGTGGAAAGATCAAGTTACTACACAGTACAATTCAACATTTAAGAGCCTGAAGATGCCTGCCTTGTATATTATGTTGAGTTCAATTATTATCAAACAATCCTGCAAGTTTAATATCCTCTCAAAATTTCCTCCTGTTTGAAAATTTTGAGTAGCAGATATTAGCACCTATCTCCTTACAAAGGACTTTGACTATTCAGCTGCAGTAAGTCAAACGTCAAACAGCTCAAGCTTTTTGTGTTGAATCATGCAATACAACTTGCCCAATCAGTTTTTGTAATTTTGCAAATTTCTAGAGTGATCCAAGAAATCATGCTTGTCACTTCAGCATTGCTATGAAGGCCAGCATTGTAACTGTTCAATCAAGATCAATCTCTGAAAAATATTAATCAGTGAAAAATATCTGTACACTTGTTGAGAAGCAGAGGAACATCTCACAAAGTCTCTGTCTGAACAGCAAAAATAGTAAATATACCACAAGATTATTTATTATTTTATGTAGTTACAATTATTTGCATGTTACCCACTTGAACAATTCATTTGAAAAGCACTGGCCTAGAATATCATTAATTAATGTCACTGGTTTTAATTACCATAAATTTAAGTAACGTGTTTCCCCGAAAATAAGACCTTGTCTTATATTTTTTTGAACCCTGAAATAAGTGCTTGACCTTATTGCCATGCGCTCAAAAGCCCGATTGGGCTTATTATCAGAGGATGTCTTATTTGGGGGGAAACAGGGTATTGTAGAATCTTCCCAAAAGTAGGTATGGCAAAACAGTAATATTTAACCATGGTTTGTAAAGGGATTCAAATCCTAAACTGCAATAGAAGGGCAGATGTGAATGGATTGCGACGACACACTGACTCGTTTGGATTACTGTAAAATGATATAAGGCACCATTTATGACATATATTTAGTTTTTTTCTGTAAAAAAGTACTGAACCACAAATAGCAACTAGCTTTAAAGAACATAAATACTGATAGAAGGCCTAATGATACCAGGATGGAAGTAATAGAGAAATGACTAATGCTTCATTCTTGGTGATTAAATAATATATCTTCAAAATTCTATTTTCTATTGTTCTATCTAACTCTGATCCATAATACAGTTTTCTCTCATTATCAGAAGTACGTAATGGATAATCACAAATATTATTTTTTGAAATGTTAGGCACGTTGTTTAATAAATCAACCCTTGGGCATAAGAAATAGCTTTGAAGATTCTACTATAAATACCATGATTTAACTCTGTTCCTTGACATACTGCTTTTGTGTTTTTTCTTTACATCACGCATATAACCAGAAAGTGCAGCTGTTATGCTCCTATTCCAAACTATACAACTGAAAATTGTCATTTTTTTCAGCACATCTGAAGGCCTCAAAGAGCATTCATAGTAAGATTCTTCTAATATGGTCAGCTCAGAATTCCATGGCCATGACTCTATCCCAAATTGTCATTTAGTTAATAGGGCGTATCCTCACTTTATTTTCAGTTCTGGACCAAGAGGGCTATTAGGGGAGTCACAATTCCCTGCTATTATATTCAGGCCATCAGGCCAGAAATTACATTTCAAGGCATCATTCCCCCTTATCAGTGTGTGGGACATCAAGTTGGTCTGCCCTTCAATTCCTAAATGGTCTGGATTTTCCAGAACCCACAGCTGTCAATCCCGTTGAAGCCCCTATTGATCTAAAGCTCAATGGAGAAACACAATGGGCCAGTGCCATCATTACTCCAGTTTTATATTATCTCAAAGGAGTCATACACTAAGGGGCCTGATTCAACAAGTTGTCAGCCTCAAGAGTTGCTAAACAATCAATTGAGACTAATCTTGGCAGTAATATGCAGGAATAGAGCTTATTGGATGCTTTGGAAAGCTGAGCAACACAGCTCCTTTAGAAGCAAAGTCACAAATGCCTATAAATGAGCCACACTTGCATCTGGGTCAATGAAGAACAATCACCAGGTTGGCCTCTTTGCTGGGAACTCACCAAACTTGGATCTGATTTTCTATGTCCTTTGATCCAGATCTGTCTCCTGAATCTTAGCTCCTTGTCCTGAACTGGCTCAGTAACCTCCCTGGCATTTGACTCTTGGGACTGTTGTAGATTAGGTGTTTCTGAATCCATGTTAAGTTTTTACTCTGGACTAAACTTTATAGCTGTCTGGCTCTCAGGCAAGACCCCTCTCTCTTGTATATATTTCAGAAGGATGCATGTACTTGCATATTTGGCTCTCAGCCTATCTTAGTGCTTGATTGTTAGCTACTCATTATCAAAGGATTTGTAAATGAAGGCAGTTTGTATAGTCTCACTTTGAAACATGACATTATTTGTTTCAGTGCTATCACATCTACAATTGTACATAAACTATTAGGTCCCCGTCAAATTGTAATATGGCTAACTTCAATTAGCAGATAGGCTGGCACATCTTGGATCAGCTGAAGCTTGTTAAGTTTGTTTTCAAAGGCAGCCCCTTATAGAATATATTATACAAAGTAGCAATACACAAGGTTATAAGGGCATGAATCACTGTTACCAGGCTTCCCAGTCTAAAAAGGCCTGCTAGTGCACTTATCAGTTGGAGCAACCACTTACACCATCCTTCTTTCTCTTCACATGCTGACTGGAACCACTCACTTAGGAAAAAATGAAATCACTACCAAGCAGTGCTCCAAGCACTAATTTTATAGGCAGTTAGCAATATACCATATCCAGTGGTATTTGGTTATGGTTATTGAGAAGTTTAACAAAACATACTCTCTCCATCCATGTCTCAACAGAGGTACTCCACTGGGGTGACCAGCACCATTTCCAAACCATATTCATGCCTGAAGTCTGAAAGTAAAGTGTGTGAAAAAATCTGTTTTTCTAGGACTGTCTGTAACTGATGCCTCACCACCTTCACCAAACACTTGCCTAAGAAAAGAAGAGTGGCAATAAGGCCAAAGAAACCCAGATACAGGAGTAAGATAACTCTCAAAATATCCAAGTGGAGTTCTATTCCTAGTGAATGCAAGCAATTTTACTTGCAAAACAACTGTAAACAAATCACAATAGCCTGCAAAAAGACCTCCCTCCAATTCACCCTAAAAGGAAAAGGGTAATCTTGGGCACAGCCACTGAAATCACAATTAAGAGTGAAGAAATGACTCCAGTTCATCACTCTTAATGTTGTAACATATTCCTCAATATGGGTATCAACTATCATCAATCACATATTTTCTTCATTGTTTTAATTGTTGCTCTACGTGTGTCTTTACCTCCTGTAGCTCCCCCATAAATCAAGTAACCCTTTGTGAGGAAGGAGAGGCTGCTTAAGGGCAATCTCTTCCAACACTCACATTGCTCCATATTCCTGAGATTGGCAAGGCCTATGGCAGAGGTGATTGCAAGGTTGCTTGGAAATTATCCACACATCCTCAGAAAAGTCTGAGAATTTGTTAATAATTGGGATAATATATTTTAACTATATATTTAACTACTTTTAACATGTAGAGATCAGTTGAGTGGATAATGCATTTCTTAGATAGAAAATGGTATGAAAATGATAAGTAAAGACAATGTTCTCCAGACTCAGATTACATTCTATCAGTTCTGAGGTAAACCAGTTCTGAGGTAAAAAAAGGAGCCTGAGTGGCGTAGCAGGCTAATGCCTCTACTAAGACAGCATTTAACATCCAGCTGCCTACAATTACTGCGAGTTCTAATCTCACCAGGCTCAAGGTTGACTCAGCCTTCCATCCTTTCTAAGGTGGGTAAAATGAGGACCCAGTTTGTGGGGGCAATAAGCTGACTTTGTATAAAATATACAAAAGTATGAAGGCTATTGCTTGACGCATTGTAAGCCACCCTGAGTCTCCCGAGAAGGGCGGCATATAAATAAAATTTAAAAAAAAAACACCGGGTTTAATGTGTGGCCATCTATTTGCAAGCTGGACCCCAAATCTGGAATAAATCTGTGGTCCCTATAGAAGAGATGAATTCTCTACAGATGATTCTTCTGTAGAAAATAGAGATTGCAGTCTAGGGAATTTTACCACCAAACTGCCCAAAAATCTGGGAAGCTTGGGCAGACATATTGCAGTCACTGAAGTAGATGGTACAGAAAGGGCACTTATCTTTTCCCTAAAGCCCAATGTATCATACAGATATTCACCTGGCCAGCTCTGAGGAAGTGCTTCTGGTCATGCCAACTTTTACAGTTACCACTCTACTTCCTCCCCAATTGCTATATCGACGCTACTGGAGCAGCTAGAAACCTGGCAGGAAAATCTCAAACAGGGTTACATCTCCATGTAAATCAGATCTCTGTGATGTAAACCACATTTGCAGGCTCAGCCATACAGATCTAGCATTGACTGAGAGTCTGGCATGAAACTGTGGCATCCAGCAATCTAGCCATCCACTATGAAAAGAATCTATGGATAAATGTATGTTGAATGCTTTGATAATAAGCTAGTGATAATAACAGATTGTTTGATAATATAAATGTGTACATCTATATGCAGATAATGCTGTATTGTTGGCTGAAAAAGTAAATTATTTGCAAAAGTAAATTGAGAATTATTTTTATAGATATTGTATGACACAACAATGCGATGGAATGTAAACGGCCCTGAGAAAGGGGAAGGGATCAACAATCTATTAAGAGAGGGAGAGTTTTTAGAAAAGACTATTCAGTCTTGGAAAAGAAAGCATGAGAAGGAAATTCAAAATAATCCCACTTTGATTTTGTTTGGTATAAGATTTATTTGCTTTCAGGATTGTTATTGTACCCTGGCACAATATAGCATTCCTGAAACCAAAGCTGCTCCTCTTTTTTTAATTTTGTCTACCTCAAAGCATTGACAACAATCTTGTCTTTCAGCAGAGGCATCAAAACTTGCCTTCAAGACCTGGAATATGACAACAGATCCTTGAGGCAACTTGTCTGCACAAGTGGCCGAGGCATTATTGCCGCATCAACACCAGCTACATATAGAAATAACGAATCTGCACAGTGCCATGATACAGCGAGCACAGCATCTGGGACAAAGCTTACCTCAGCTGGGAGTGGCCCCACAAGTTGCCCCACAGCCACTGTTACTTTGATCTCCTGGAAGTCTGCTGGAGAAGTTCAGTGGGGCACAGGATCAATTCCTGACTTTCACTATTCAATGTGAATTATTCATGGTGAAGAGACCAGTAGAATTTCCAACTGATCGGAGTAAAGTAGCCTTCGTTCTCAGCCTGTTGAAGGAAGGAGCAGCCTGATGGGCAATTCCGCTCATTGAGAGCAATGATGCAGTCTTAGATAACTACCAGAATTTCATGCAAAGATTTAGAGCTGCTTTTGATATTGTGGCCAGAAGAGACATCACAAATTGAGAGAAGTACAAGCTGAAGCAAGGAAACAATCAGGTTCATGAGCAGGTAGTTGATTTTTAGTTGTATGTCAGAGATGTATACTGGAATTATTTTGCCTTGATTAACCAGTTTTCGGAATGACTTTCTGATAAACTGAAGAATGGATTAGTAAAAATTTGTAGAAAATTTAGAAGAGCAATTTCAGTATTACATGCTGATTGGCAGAGAGCAGAAGTAATTGAAGCATAAAGAGTACAATGGAGACATTTTTACAGATTTTCATAATCTCTATCCCTCCACCACCACCCTGTTGTTTCCTCAAACTCCAACCATGCCACCTGTATAAATAGGAACAGTGAGGAGATCTATCTCTGGCAGCAGAGATACAAAGAAAGTGAGCCCTTGCTTTGTGTTTTTATTAGGAAGCTCCAGCACAACTAGCTACGGTTTGTACTGCTAAAGTTCCATACTCTGAGTTGACTATAAAAAGTCATACTTGCGGAAATGTGTGTCACCTCACAAGTAAATATCTGAATTACTCCAGAGCCTCATCTTTGGCAAACTTTGTAAGCTACCTTCCAAACGTTTGACAGGGCCCCTCAACAATTAAGAAGAGTTCTGAAGACCAACAGCAGGTAAGTGAATTATATTAGCCCTGTTAGTCTTCATACCTACAAATCTCCAGAAATATAATTTTCAGCTCCTTTGGATTAGGTGCAATTATCAATTTCATGGATAAATCTATAGTGTGTCATTTTGACTTACCTAGTTGCTAGAAAGGTCAATGCTAATGGAAACGACTGACCGTCAACCTCTTTGTGTTGGTCCCATTTTGCAACACACAATCCCACAATAAATTATGCAGTGTTCTTGCTATTATATACCACAGCTTTTTTATATCCTGATAGCAATGGGCAAAGATTGGCTACAAACCCCCAAACCAGATATCCGCTGGGAACAAGATCAATTTTTCTTTTCTCTTAACAGTTTTAACACCATTTGCAGAAAATATGCTCTTCCCGCTTCTCACAAAATGGCATGCTGAGTGCCAGGGGGATTTGTTTCTCCTGCCAATGAACAGCTGATTTTGCTGCCAAAACGGGTTCTTTGGCAGTCCTTCCTAGATCTGAATGGGAGCACTTAGGAAAGACCCAAGATGAATCTTGAATGATTGTAGACCCTCCTGGGAAGAGGAATCTTGAGGATTGCAATTTCCAGTAGGAGCAGTTGGAGAGTGGGTCTCCCTTTTTCCTCTCAGCTGATCAGTTTTTTAAGCACCCCTGGGTTTTACCTGCATGATTTGTATTTTCTTTTTTAGCTTGATTTTTCTTTAAAAAGTAAATAGATTGGTTGAATACTGATTCACTTTAACCTCTTGCTGGATTGAATGTGAATTCTTTAATATTTTTTCATGTTTCACTCTGTTGTCTGAATTACTTTCACTTTCTCCGTATCGATGGAGATTTTCTGGACAGTTAAAGTGATCCGTTTGCATTTACGTTTGTATCAGATTTTCACTGCAGGGATTTCACACTTTCTTAACTTTTAAAAAGCTCTGGACTTAAATTTTTTAATGTTTCATGGAAATTTTCTTTTTTCCCCATCCTTCTTTATTGTGAGAAATATTATCTCAATGTTCTTTGTGGATGTCTAACTCTCCTGTCCTGGAAAGTCTAGCAAAATGTCTGGTTGTGAGTGCCCAGTTATAGGACTATATTAAAATACAAATAATGTACCAACTTAAAGCCCTCTGAGAAGCCTTTGAAAACAGAATGCTTTTTAATCTCTAAATTCAGATTGAAAACTTTAGTAAAAAGTTTGACAAAATAATAGAATTTTAAATCAACCTAAAGAGGATATCCAAACACAAGCAACTGTAGCCAAACCAAGCTCACAACTGGAAGGACTGGAATCTAAATTGCTGTTGGCAGTTTTAAATGAAAAAGAACTCAGTTTGGAAACTGCAGGTTTGCTGGAGAAGGCTGATCGAGATATGGATTTTACAGATTTGGGATTAACGGAATCAATGAGTAATGAACGGGACTTTCTTAAGAAGATTGATGGTGATTGGGGAATCGATTTACTAAATTTAACTGGAAAACGATTTGGATTGGACATTTTTGGAAAATGGATTGACAACAGATGATTTGGTGGAATAAGACACAATTGTTGGGACGTTTTCAACCAAAATCTTACGGAGAAGTTTTATTATTAAGAATCAAACAAGGGTATTTGATTCTGGACAGATTAGAGATAATGACTATAGTGACAATACGCTTTCTACGAATTAAATACAATAACAGATTGCTAACAGAGCTCTGAAGTTTAACTTTGCTGTTGGTTCATCTGTTAACTATTTTGCCTCTTTATATAGTATTGTGTTTCTCCAAAAATAAGACCCTGTCTTATATTTTTTTGAACCCTGAAATAAGCGCTTGGCCTTATTGCTATGTGCTCAAAAGCCCAATTGGGCTTATTATCAGGGGATGTTTTATTTTGGGGAAAACAGGGTAGATAGATGACAGGTCAAACTGGATGCAAATACAGGTATTGGGTTTGCTTCACAAGGGGAAGAATTAATATTGAGAATTAATAAAAATCCAATATATTTATCATTATTCAATTAGGGGGATAGTATATGTGTGTGTGTTTGTCTTTTCTGATGCACTTTTTTCTTTTCTAATATTTTGTCTATGTTTTTTTTTGTAAAAAAAATCTTTTTTTTTGAAGTTTGCATTTTACCTTAATTTTCCGAATAAAATAAAATGTATTCAAAAAAATGCTCTTCCCCTTCTTTCTCCAATCTTCTCTACATATGGAACTTCTCGTATAATAAAAAAATACAGTTTTTGTGGATTTTTAAGTAAAAGAAATAAAACACCTTTCCCAGCCCCAAGTTCAATATTGCACAATCAACATATTGCCTGAAAAGTCTATATCCCACCAATATCCCATGTCAAGAATCACCTCAGAATTGACGATAACATGATGGATAGTTCTTTTGCCTACTAGGATCAATCAATGGTAAAAGAAGCAGCAATCAAAAAATACACTGCAGGCTAGCACCAGCAGAGAGCAGCCAGCCATGAAGGCCTTGAAAAATATATTCAAATTCCACAATGTGTCGATACCAGTGATGGCTAACCTTTTTGCCATCGCATGCCAAAAGCGGGCGGAGTGGGGGGGATTGCGTGTGTGTGTGTGATCACACCCATAATTCAATGCGCCCCGTCCCCCCATGCATGCACGCGTGACCCCCCTGTTGTCCCCCCGCTTTTGGCACGTGATGACACGGTGGGCCCAGTAGGCCCATTTTTTGCCCTCCCCAGGCTCCAGAGGCTTTCTAGGAGCCTGGGGAGGGCGAAAATAGCCTCCCCCCACCAGAGGGCCTCCAGAGGCCCGGAAACAGCCCATTTCCCGACTTCCGGTGGGCCCGGAAGGCTGAAAATCAGCTGATCAGCACGCACATGTGCTCGCGTGCCCACAGATATGGCTCCGTGTGCCACCTGTGGCACCCCTGCCATAGGTTCGCCATCACTGGTCTATAGACAGGATCTGGAGCCAGGTATGAAAGAAAAACGGGCCTTCCCCACACACCCCAGTCCCTCCAGAGGCAGGAAACAGCCTGTTTCCCTACTTCTGGTGGGCCCAGAAGGCCTGAAAATCAGCTGGCTGGCGGGCGCATGCGCCCCAGAGCTGAGCTGGCGTGCCCACTAATATGGCTCCGCGTGCCACCTGTGACACGCGTGCCATAGGTTCGCCATCACGGGTCTATACCTACAAAGATCGAAATCATGCAAGCCATGGTATTCCCTATGATGCTTAATGGAAGTGAAAGTTGGACTTTAAAGAAGCAGGATATGAAGAGTAATGGTGCCTTTGAACTTTGGTGTTGGAGAAGACTCTTGAGAATATTGTGGAAAGTCAAGAAAATAAACCAATGGATTGCTGAACAAATCAACCCATTGTTCTCACACAAGGCACAATTGACCAGGGTATCCTACAGGTGGTCCTCAATTTATGAGAGTAATTGAGCCTGGAATTATAGTCATAAATCATACAGTGTCATGGATTGCCTCCCTGAATGTGAGTTCAGAGAACAGTGAGTGAGTCAGCAGAGGAAAGCTGAATGTTGGACAGAACTGGGGCTTGGAGAGTGCTAGCAGAGCACTCTCAGCTGGGTTGATCGGTTGAATGGCAGGCTAAGGCTGAGCGAGGCAAGCCATAGCTGCAGCAGGTTGGCTAGGAAGCTCCAGGCAAGGACCAGGAGCAGCTGCTGCCCATTAGCAATGAGAAGGACAGGTACCCTCCTGATCTAAGGACAGGTAGAGAAGAGGGGAGGCAGGCACAACGCCAGTCATCTAGATTACTTGTGAGCAGGCAACCTCGCCTCTCATGAAGGGCTGTACCAGTGTTGCCCTCTTAATCTTGCCCTGAGGACTTGTGTTGCTGAAGCAATGTGCCCAGTTCCATGCCTTGTGCTTGTGTCAAGTGTTCTGACCTGTTTGAATGTGGATTGCTTTCCTGAACTTCGTGTGTGCCCATTGGACCGGGTTACCCAGTGACTCTTCTGCTGAGATTAGAATCCGGACCTATGCAACAGGAGTGCTTTCCGAGGACCTGTTTGAGGGTGGTATAGAACTCTTGCTGTATGTGCATGTGTGTGTGGGGAACAGGGGGGCATAAAAAGGTCATAAAATCAGGTGGTCAATAGTCAACTGGTCTGACCACCTGATTTTATGACTTTTTTTGCTGCTGCTGTTAAGTGAGTGCTGCAGTTGTTAAACAAGTCAGTTTTATCCATTGGACTTCTTTGCTGAAAATTGGGAACCACAAATTAACAAAATTGCCAAAAATCACTGCCATATGACCATGGGACACTGCAAACAATTGTAAATGCAAACTGATTGACAAGAGCCCAAAATGAGATCATGTGACTATGGTAAAGATTGCGGCAATGCAACTTTGAAAATGGGTTGTTAAATAGTTCTGAGGAAGTCTATCATAACTTTGAATGGTTGCTAAGTGACCATCATTAAGCAAGGACTACCTGTACTTTGGACACCTAATAGGAAGAGCCAGCTCGCTGGGAAATGTGAAGGAAAAGAAAAAAGAGGAGTAGTATGATTGATAGGCTTAGTTATGGTGATGATGAATGTATCACTGGGAGACTTGAAGAAACAAGAGATAGAAAATCTATGTGATTGCTAGGAGTTGAAAATACTTGATGACATATAATCAATCAATCAGTGAAGGTGGCAAAATTAGTAATAGATAATAAATCAAAGGCAGCATATTTTCACCTCAGTTCTCCCCAACATGAAGTCATATGTGCTCTACCTGACAACTCTGAAGAGGAGGGAGGGGTAAAATTGATGCTTTAGATAGAAATCTACATAGTTGGGGTGGGGAAATACCTCTTTATTTCAAATAAGCTGACATTTCCAGAATCTGATGATCATCATTCTAGTGTATTGAAGAAACTTGTCAAGGGCTCAGCCAAACATGTATATACTATTTTTTAGAAATCCTGAAAACCCCCCACTGAGGTGCCGAATGACTGCAGAAAAGCAAATATTCTATCTATCATCAAAAGGAATTAAAGGACCCCAAAATCAGACCAATAAGTGTAACAGTGAAAATGAATTTGGTGTAGTGGTTAACGTATCATGTTAGAAACTGAAAGACCATGAGTTATATTCCTGTCTGGGGCATAAAGGCAACTGAGTGACCTTGGGTCAATCACTCTCTCTCAACCCTAGGATGTAGGCAATGAAAGACCACTTCGAAGAAAACTGCAGGGACTTGTCCAGGCAGTTGCCAGGAGTCAACATTGACTCAAAGGAACATGCAAACACACATACATAAAATATGCCCAGGAGTCCTCAAACTAATCCAGCCCGCATGGGATCATGAGGCTGCCCTGCCCACATTGCCCCGCCTACCCGCCGGCCCCCACCCTTCAGCCGAGCGCAGGCTTGACCTTCACGAGCCCTGCAGGCTGGAACTGGAAGCTAAAGCCAATGTTTTTGGCCAGCAGTGATACTGGTCCCATTTTTTTGCCTCCACAGCCTCCAGAAGCATTCTGCCGGCCAAAAATGCGATGCACGGAGGCCTCCCAGGGCCTCAACGCAGCCAGCAGAGTGCTGGAGGACTGGATTTTTTTTTAAAATCAAGTTTTATTGGGTCCCCCCCCCCACATTCACCCACATCTTTTTTGAACAGAGTATTGGCCATATCTTATCTGTGCTGGAGGATTGGATTGACGGGCTGCCTGCTTGCTCACCTGCCGGCCGGACTAGCCGGGAAGTGCCATGTCCCCTGTCCGCAGGCTGGATGCAGGGCCTGAGGCAGAGGAGAGGGCAATCGGGCAGTCGTCAGAGGAGAGTGCTGCGCTGTTTAGTAGCTCTAGCAGCTATAACACAAACATTCATGCTGCCTTGAGTCTTTAAGTTTCAAGTAACAAGAGATGTATTACTTTTGGGGAGACAGCAGGATTACCCTGCTTCTCCGCCGGCCAACTGGTCTTCGGTGCACAGCTCATCGGCCTCCAGATGTCAGATTCCCACCACCAAGCACCAGTTCAGGGGTTCCTTCCCCCCCAGGGGACAGAGAGGGACAAAGACAGAGAAGAAGGAAGGAGAGAGAGAGAGAGAGAGGGAGAGAGAGAGAGAGACAGACAGACAGACAAAGAGAGAGAGAGACAGAGAGAGAGAAAGAGAGGAAGGAAGGGAGGGAGGGAGGGAGGGAGGAAGGAAGGAAGGCAAGAGAGACAAGAGACATAGAGAGAGAGAAACTTGTTGATTGTAAGCTCCTTGGGGCTGAGAAGAATTGTTGCAAAACTGAGTTTCCTAAAGTGGACCACTAGACTCCTAAACAACTTAAAAAACAATCTAGTAAAAAGAAAAGTCAACCAAAAGAGCAACATGTAAACAAAAGTAAATAAAATACCCCCAGGAGCAAAACAAATTAAAGTGTAACTTGTGTGTATTGTTTAATGGACTGCTAAATTGGCCATGCTGACCCAGTCACATAACTATCTAGCCATGCCCATCCAGCTGGTCTGGCCCCACAATAGTCTGAGAGAACGTGAATTGGCCCCCTATTTAAAAAGTTTGAGGACCCCGGTCTACACTTTCTAAATGAAGGAAACATTTGTAAAATTAATTGATGTTTCAAAACTAGGATCTTGAAACATTACAAAAAGTAGCTTAAATTGGATGAAATTTCACAGAGACAGGTTTTTTTACTCAAAAAGATCTTCAAAGAGTAGTTGATTACAAACTGAATGCAAGTTAGTAATGTGATATAAATGCAAAAAGGAGGGGATAATATTTTAAGCTATGTCAAGAAAAGTTTAATTTACAAATTACAGAAAATAGTAATTTTATTTTACTTTGTATAGGTGAAACCCAAGTATTGTTTCAGTTCTAAATAGTATCCTTTGAGAAGAGATCCAACAAACCAGAAGTAAATTGTATAAAGAAATACACCCACACACCAATTTATGTTTTGAGAAGACTGAGCAGAGATAATATCAAAAGGATACTAAGACTTAGTCTATATTCCAGAGTTTTTAACAGATTTAAGTTATAGAAAGATAAACTGCTACTAAATGTTTAAAAAAGTGATTGTGAGAGGATTTTAAGGTAGAAGTTGTAAAATGTCTATTAAGGATTAAAAAGAAATAGTAGCTCTAATCTGCTGGACATATTCAGATAGAAGTTATAAAATCATTTATCAGGAATACTTTATTTGGATCCCTGCTTTAAGCAGAGTATGAGCATCTATGGCCAGAGGGGGGCTTGTATAGTGGAACAATCACCCACTGACCCAAATGGCCATGTTCAACTATGTTTCTATTATCCTAATCATAGCTACTGTTACACACTTTTGTAAACTCACTATAAAGAAAAATCCCAAACCTTAGAATACTCTTGTATGTAAGCTGCTCATTCTTATCCACCCACCTCCAAGCTTTTTAATTTTCTTACCTTCACTAAAGAATCTCTTTCAGGCTGAAAACAGGTTTCACTCTTCATAAAGAACCAAATATATAAGTCCACACTAAATATATATTAATAGTTAGTTAAAGATTGTGTTATTGTTACCTAATCACTCTTGAATAAAACTTTTGGCCAACGATTATACAACTGATTAATCAACCTTTTAAATTCAGTATTTGTAATTTCTAATCCTCAAAAGGGTTAAGATTACATGTGTATAGAGCCACATTTGTCCCAATCAAGCTACAAACAATTGAAACAAGGCAATAAGAAAGATTAATAATTAATACACTAAATTGTATTTGGGTTGACTTTCCTGAAATAGTCAAGACAATGAAGCAAATAGAAGCTATGAAAGTTTTATAAATTGATCATAATTTGTAATAATGTTACATCAAAATGACATTTTCAATTTAAGTCACTTTAAATGTGTTCACTCCAAACACATATTCACATTGCTAGTTATGCTGGTACTAGACTATCTTCATTATAAATAAAAGAACTAATCAAAATAATTATTTGGGGTACTGAATTCCTTGCACTTAATATTTTTGGTATCCTAACATGCCAGTCCTTATCATACACATCATGAACATGAATAGTAACAACCTGCTCTTTCTTGCATAGACTGACTCTTCCCATGCACTGAAGGGAAATAAAAGGGTAGTTAATAAATTATTCCTGCAATTCTTGTGATTCTAAATAATATTGCACATTAAAATAGTTGAGAAAAATTAAAGTTGCTTCAAAGTTACATACATTTTTTAAAAGATTCTGCAAGTTCCCAGTTGTTCCTGTATCAGTATTGCTCTCTACCTTTTAACAACCACTTTCAACCTTGTGCTATAATCTTTAGAATTTGTTTTTTAAAAAGCTGAAGCCCTCTTCAGGCATTACTGAAATAAATGATTCTGTTAATGTTGCTCTAGTGACACTGGCTACCCTGCAGGCATTTAGGTTCAATACAAACGTCTGCAGAGGAGATATTATTTTAGCTCCCATATGGCTAACAAGGAAATCAACACTTAATACTGTTATGCACATGGGCTTCCTTCCTATAAAAAGCCAATACAGTGTAAGTGACATTGAAAACAGGGATTATCAAGCATGCTCACATGTTAAATTCTCCATTTCAGCAACATTTAAACAGAACTATTCAGCATTTTTCTACCATTTCTAGAAGAGGAGGTATAAAATAACAGGTGTTATTTTGCCCATTTTCTTTAAAAAAAAAGCCTGTTCCTGTTCTCAGGCAATGAATGAACTATCCTAACCTTATCAGGCCACATGGTTTCTGGAGAATGAAGCTTTTTGGTTTTTAATCTTCCAAATGAGCAGCTCTGTAAGTCCATAAAAAGCCATTCAGATATAAATACTTTAGACCTTGTTACATTTGGGCAATAGTATATACTAAAAATAGAACAGTATGACCAAAGACAGAAGTTTCTAATTTTGTTGTTATTTTAATAGCAGTTTTCCACCCAAAATACTAAATACTACTACAAAAATTTAAATTTAATTCTTTAGGTCTATTTTTAATGCAATTTATTATGTTCCACAGATATAATAACCCACTGATTGATTACTGCAATAAATAGAGATTTTTAAAATAAAAATTTATCCGATTCTGAGACTACCATAAATTCTGGCTGATTAGGAGTTAGGTAGAATGTTGTTTTGTGTTTCAAAGCAACTGTGCATAGTTCAACATACAGCAGATCAGTTTAAAAAAATCTTTAAACTTCTTATCTATACCAAAAACAAGCTGCTATGAATTAAACAATTAAATGGATAAGTTTAAACTATTATTACAGTTTAAAAGGATAAACACCAATAATCTTAATTTCCAGCAATATAGTAGCTTCCATAAGGTTAATAAGGAGACAGAGAACATAAGAGATTTCTAAGATTAAAAAAAGAATGGATTCTAACATCTGTCCCTGATCAGAGATCCTATGAAATGATAGAAAAAATGCCTGGAATGCTTGTGGTGAAAAACAATGTCTCCTACTTCCCCATATTAGATGGCTTCAGCCTAATCTCCAACCTCCCATTTTTATGGAGCATCATGGAGATTATTATGGGAATCCAAGGCAAAGAATCATGGGTAAAATTAATTAGCTGGTCATTTTCAGATAGGACTTAAATCCAGGTATGGGACAGAAACAGCAATAGGTTACCCTTACGTGTTGGACAGCAAGAGTGTAGCTGTCCTTATTCTCTTAGATCTTAGCTGGTTTTGACACTGATCATGCTAGCGTCTCAGACCACCTATGGCTGTTTGGAGGCACTGTATTATAGAGCTTCATCTCATTTCCGATGTTGATGTTGACAGCATTAGAGCAGAGTGACTGTCCAGCAGTCATAGTTGGAGAGGCCCAGGGCTACAACTATGGTGTTTCTCTTCAATTCATGGTTATATTTGGATCTATAGATGAAGACATAAACCTGAATGCCTTTAACAAGACCAGCTGTGATACATTTTTGGAATACGAAACCCTGACAACAGTCGTCTTTGTCTTCATTATCTCCAGACAGAATTAATGCAATGAGCTTTATAAGGGGTTGCCCTTGAAGACTAATTGGTGTCTGACCACATTCACTGGGACATTTGATCTTGTTCAAAAGTTGTGTAGCTTTCAGGCACCAAAAAATTTCTGCTCACGTTTTAAAAAGAATACCACTTTCTTACATATTCTACATTGTGAATAGCTGTATAAATACAGATTTATTTGTATTTGAGGGGTAAGTCAGATTCAACTCAGTGTCACATTTTGCCACAATAGCAAGATTATTTGACTTAATGTCTTAAAAAATATGTAGGCCCACCACAAACCAGGGTTATGTGTTACTATAATTAAATGATATCAAACTAATCAACAAGATATTCCCTGGACTTCTCCCCCCAAAAACCCTCCCTTGCAATATAAAAAATGTTAATTTGTATTTAGTGGCCATCTACACTGTTAGATTTTCCAGAAAACAATGCCTTATGTTTATTTTGTAGTTTTAAGCACCATGGAATGCAATTAGCAAGTTCCATTTGCTGATGGCTGAATCATCTTTGCACTTTCCCAGCAATGTAACATTACCAGATTTAAAAAAGAGAGAGAATAAATCGGAGCATCACGGGCATCAAGAGGCCTTAGAGTCTGTAGGCTCTAAGGCTTACAGACACTAATTTGGAAATTCTAGCACTAATTAATGATTTCATATACACTATTTCAGAAAATGTTTTAAAACCAGGATCTGAAAAATAGCATATACTTGAATTCTGACAAAACTTAATTCATCATATATCATAAAATCTGAATAAGAATATTTGTCTTAAATAGGTATCATACCTAGCTTGCATCCAACCTTTTGGCCAAAGAGGCTTCACCTCTGTCTCCATAAATGTCTTGAGGTAATCTTCTGCAGATTGACTTTTATTTGGCTCTAGCTCATAACAATCCAGCTTTATCTTGATAAGGTTACACAGCAAAGTCCTGTTGAAATAAACCTGGCTGTTTTCAATACATCAAGCGTCACTTGTCAAAGTTACTCATTTACCTTTCACATTTTCTCTAAAAATAGAATTATTCAACAATAACATTTAATTAACCATAGTATTCTGTATGATATAATGCAACTGGTTTTTCAGTTTCTTGTATTCTGGCTTATCTTTTCTATAACTTAAAACAGGCATTTCCATTTCTTGGACATTTCTTACCCAAGAACACTGCAATTACTACCGGTAGATACTAATTTTACACAACTGAGAATTTGTTAAGTGAAACTATATGAATTACTTAAATACAGAATTGGGTTTAAGAAATGAAGATAAGCAAATCTGCACTGGAGAAAAATTCCTTGTGTGTCTAATCACACTTGGCCAAATAAAGCATTCCATTCCATTCTCATTCCCATTCCCTTGTTGAAGAGGGAAGATGAAAATGAGTTTCTTCCTTCTCCATACCCATAAAGCTGGTGGAAAATGTAAAGCAAATACCACTGCACATTTCAGATTTCTAGCCTATAAAGCAAAATCATTTCAATTTCGTTGACATTCCTTTTAACTTCTCTTCTGATAATCCCTCACATAGGAGCTAAGACAAATCAAATACTGGGGACAGAACTTTACGTAATCCAAATAAAAGCAAAGATTCTGGGACAAGAATGCCAATATAGCCAAGTGTGTAAAGCCTTATGCACTGAAAGGTATGGGAAACTACAGAGTGAATATTAGATAGCATTTAGGAACAAGTAAATTAGCAAGAAAGATGAGCTTCACATTAACCAAGATTAAAAGCCTTATTTCTGTTATACCTCCATGCAGTTCATTTCCACTCCAGAACTGCATGCATTAGTTATTATAGATTTACATTTGTGACTATGCTCCATCTCAGGAAAAAAGGTCCAAGAAATATTTTTTTCCTGATAGATCTGAAATAAGTTTTATTAGACTGTGCTATGGTAACTTAGAATATCTCTAGTGGAGTATCTAACAATATAGTATCACACCTCACTGTCTCATCCCAGTGGAATTTTTTTCTTGGACCTGCAATCCTCTTTCCTGGTTTCTCGTCGTCCTCCTCTTCTGAACCATTCTTGTCTCGCTCATCTTCAGCTTGCATTCTGGAGCAAAAGAGTAAGCACAGTATTGCAAAGAGTCGAAACAGAAGTAAGCTTGTTTCCCCATCGTTACATTGCCAGAGAGACTCAGATATCTACTGGTTGCTTATTTGCAATTGTCTGGCAGGAAAGATCAGGACTCTATGTGAAGGTCTAATTAAACTGATGTATTGCTAATCATGGCTACAAATAGAATCTATTCAATGAAGGGTTAACACCTGTTTAGTGTTAGATAAGGGCCAATTCAAGGACAGTTGGATTTAGTTCACTTGTGGCCACATAGGGACTATAGACCGATCCCTCTTTTACTCCATCCTCAGGTTCTGCCACTCCTTTTCCTATAGCAGTTGATGTTTTGGTATTCCAGACAGAAATTGGTCTTTGCAGTCCATCACCTTAAGTCACTGAATATCTACACATATCTTGGACACTGAAATGAGGCAATTTCCATTTAGTTCATTGCAAGAATTGTAAAAAAAAAAAAAACTACCAATATGAAAGATCTTCATGAGACAAGAAGAGTCAGTTGTATGGCTGCATATAAAATAATTTAAGAAGTCACCTGTGGGAAAGCAATTTGGTCCTGTCCCACATTTACAAAACTAATAAGAGGTGCAAGATTTGTCAGAAGTTAATCTGTTTTAACTTAATTAAGTAATTAAGTTTCATACAATTACAACTTATCAACTCATATGTATGTCAATACAATCAGGAGGTACCACCTTTTCCAACTAACAAAATAGCTGTTAATCAAATTTCTTAAGTCTCTTAGTCAGAAAATACGCTATCAGCTCATTCTGATATGTTGCAACCACAGGTTAGTAAGAGTTTACTCCTACAATGATAAGAACATAAATGAAACTTGAAAATCTAAAAACAGAGGGTAATTTTAATGAGATGGTCCTTGAAGAATTTCAAATGGATTATTTGCTAGTAGTAATGTATCCAGCAATTAGCTGTAGGACTAAATAAAATGATGATCACTAACAGCAGCTCTTTTCTTACATGCAAGACCCCACTTAAGTTGCAACATCACTGTTTGCTGAACTTCAGGCTACAGCTTTTCTAACAGAAATTAACTGTCATCCCCACATGGGCTAAAGATTTTCAATTACAACTCCAGTACTAGCTAGGCATGCAAGGCATGTTGGGGCAAAAAAAAAATGAAACAGATAAAATCTAGAAATAGATATCTAGGTAAATATAACCTGTCACAAGCAATAGGAATAGCTTCTGGAGTTGCTTTTGCTAAGATAGCAGACAAAAAATAGCCAAGTGAATACATGGACAGATATCAATATCTTTTTAGGGCAAGAGACATATCCATCCCATAAATGCTCCATTATATTCCCAGAATTAATGTACTATAAAAAGGGAAATCTATATATAATATAAGCAGAAAAATAACATTACAAACATAATCTCCTCACATCTGGAACATCATATTTTCTAATAAAATAGGACAGTTGCCCTTTCATCTCCCCTCTCCCCCCATTGGCCAAAGAGCTGTTTGGTTTGCCTACATACTTGGCATTCTTGGCTTGACTATGTGCCTGGCAATCTTCCTGGTATTTGAATAGTTGTTCAGGCATGACACAGCTGATAGCCAACTTCAATTTTTGCAATGGTTCCTTCAAGCGATCATCCTGAGAAGATACTACCATTAAAACAGTGATGCAAGCAATGTAATACATTCACACACTGCATCTCTGAAGTTTTCTCCCTGAACAGCCTACAATGTTTTTCATTTTCTGAATTAACTTGGCTCTAAAACAATTGTATTTTTTAAAGTCTCATATTATGAAGAATAAAGTTAATGTATATTTTTAACAATAAAAACATTATTAGTTGTTAAGAAGAGAAAAGAAAAGAAAGAAGAGAAAAGAAAAGAAAAGAAAGGAGCCTGAGTGGCGTAGCAGGCTAATGCCTCCTATTAAGGCAGCATTTAACATCCAGCTGCCTGCGATTACTGCGAGTTCTAATCTCACCAGGCTCAAGGTTGACTCAGCCTTCCATCCTTTCTAAGGTGGGTAAAATGAGGACCCGGTTTGTGGGGGCAATAAGCTGACTTTATATAAATATACAAAAAGTATGAAGGCTATTGCTTAACACATTGTAAGCCGCCCTGAGTCTCCGGAGAAGGGCAGCATATAAATATAAATTTTAAAAAAAAGTTTGCAGTAGAAAAACCACCTTAGGAGAGAAGCAAAACAAATTAAATTAAACTTAGGTGATGTAAGGGGCTGTGCCTATATTGCTGTTTTCAAATCATGTTTATTCATTTATTTGAAATACGAATAGTTTAGTCACTTACAAAGGGTTACAAGCTATAAAATAGAATAAAAAATAAAAAGTAAAATAATTTAAAACACCATAGTAATGTAATTGTATGGCAGCAAGACAATTAAAAGACAAATAGACATGGTCAGCCTGCTAGGGCTAGAATTCAAGAACAAAGGTTCAGACCATGACAATGATATAAATAACGAGCAACTTAATATAGCCAGTATGGTCCTGTATTCAATATAAAAGAGGGTTTTTTTTCATTATTTATCTTCCATAGCCAAGATGGGATTAACTGTATTGCAAAAAAAAAAGAAAAAGAAAAAGAAAGAAAGAAAGAAAGAAAGAAAGAAAGAAAGAAAGAAAGAAAGAAAGAAAGAACATACACAGAAATCTGAAAGTTTAAAAATGCAAGTGGCACCTAGAATTCATCTGATATATTTTGCTTTCCAGACACTGTCTTGGTTTCCTCCAACCTTCTTAGGATTTGGAGTATGAAATACAAAGACATTGCCTCTTGGTAAATATTTTATCCATTCATCAAACAGATATCTTCTAATTAAGAAATGGTGCCACTCGACTCCCAATTTGTTACAGTGAGAGAGAAAGATTCTAGTAAGAAAAAAAATTGAAGTTTTTTTAGGCATGCAGGGAAGCGGGAAATAACCCAATGGCCAGACTCTTCTCGACTAATATAATGGAAATGATCTTGACGTGCTAAACAAAAACGGTGTTCTCTCTCTTCTCTCCTTCCTTCCTTCCTTCCTTCCTTCCTTCCTTCCTTCCTTCCTTCCTTCCTTCCTTCCCTTCCCTTCCCTTCCCTTCCTTCCTTATCCATCCATCCACCTTCCATCCAGCCATTAAAATTCATCCTGCAATGTTCTTACCTTTTCTGGATCTTTTTAAGGTAAAAAAAGACAAAGTACTTTCCCCCCATCACTTGAAATAGACAAATAAGGTAATTTTGAAATTTATGGACCAAATTTTCCAGACCATCAGGTAAGTTAAAGGAAATAAAAAAGACTTATTTTCTTGATAGCGCTTTAAAAAAAGTGTTTCTCAATTAAAACGTACATTTTTAGATCTAGCATAAAAACAAGTCAGCAAGTCCAAAAAGAATCATGGACTTGTCTAATTATGATAGTATTGCATTATGATTGGATTTTAATTTATTCACAATTGAGTCATCTTTTTTAAGAGTCAACATTTTTAAAAGTACCATAACAATTCTCAAATACTTTTTAGATTAATAGTTACAAATCAGCAACAGATGAAAAAAGTTAGCTACTTTTGGAAAGTCTATCCAAAGGATTTTAATTTCTAATCAGTGGGGATTCAGTTGTGTGAGAGAGCCTGGAACTAGAAATTTAACTCACAAATTAATACAAAAATAAAAATAATTCAAAATAAAACAATCATCATCAAAGAGCCTTGGTAGTACAATGGTCTAAAGCACCCTGTTATTAACTCCAGCTGCCTGCAATTATTGCAGGTTCGAATCTCACCAAGGCTCAAGGTTGACTCAGCCTTCCATCCTTTCTAAGGTAGGTAAATTGAGGACCCAGTTTGTGGGGGCAATAAGATGACTTTGTATAAATATACAAAAGTATGAAGGCCATTGCTTAGCACATTATAAGCCGCCCTGAGTCTCCGGAGAAGGGCGGCATATAAATCAAATTAAAAAAAAAAAAGAAATTACGTGATCTAGTTTACAGCACATTAAGAAGTAAGTTTTCTATTTAAAAAACAGTGGGATACGAATCTTTTATAATCACACACACACAGATACAGACACAAACACCCTTGACATGCAGGTAATGCTTCATTCTACAGGGAACCAATTCTGACCCATCTACAATGCATCTCGATTAAAATGTATCTTAATTGGGTAGGTTTACCTGGACATTGAGATGCAATTTCTTCAAACGTTTTATCAATGTGTCCCTATTGCATGGCACAAAAGCTTCAAGATGAGAATACACTCCACTGCGGAAAGTAGGATTCAATTCCTGTAGCTGCATCTCAATACTGTTGAACAGAAAACAAATTCACAACTAATAAGGAACACATGGACAAAGCTCTTGTCTTATTGCCTATTCTCAAGCAAGTTTACATTTTCTCTATGGAAAAAAAATCTGAGGATTGGTTGTTTTAAGGGACACCGCTTTATTTGCTGCTCTTTTTAAAGGATTATGTGATTAATGTCCATACCATAAACATGGCTAAACAAGTATAAGAATATTATATAATTATGAATACAAAATACAAAAGCTAAATACAAGTATGTTGTTGTTAGTCACGAAGTTGGGTCCGACCCATCGCGACCCCATGGATATTTATTCAGGCCTTCCTGTCCCCTACCATCCTCCAGAGTCCATTTAATCTCACACCAACTGCTTCAGTGACTCCATCTAGCCACCTCATTCTCTGTCATCCCTTCTTCTTTTGCCCTCAATCGTTCCCAGCATTAGGCTCTTCACCAGTGAGTCCGTCCTTCTCATTAGGTGGCCAAAGTATTTGAGTTTCATCTTCAGGATCTGGCCTTCTAAAGAGCAGTCAGGGTTGATCTCCTCTAGGACTGACCAGTTTGATCACCTTGCAGTCCAAGGGACTGTATATCCAAAGGACAAGTATACTCTTCAACAAATAAACACTATTCTAATGATTATTATGAGCTACTTTAGAAGTCTACTCATTGCTCAACACATTTATTCTACTAAACTAAATATTTTTGTGAAAAACAAAATGAACACTTACTCGAGCAAGATATTATTCATATCCTGTGTAAAGAATTTCTTTCTGCCTTCTTCATCAAAGAGCTTGGCAGCCTAGAGACAACAATAAAAATGCACTTCAGCCCAGCATTTTAATAATTTAGCAAGTTGCACTCTATTGTAATCATAGGATATTTTCATAATCTCAGGAAAGCTACTTCAGTTTGTACCAAGTATTTATTCTAGAATACCACAGATACTTTGTTTTTCCTCACTATGTTTAATACTGGGAGATAAAATTACTATATTTAAGCACTAATATTGCTTAAATATTATTATTTAAGCAATAGTAACAATTGGCTTCATTTAAATATATTGGCATAGGACACAAAATATTTGATATCTTCCTAGTTGTATTTTATTTTGAAAACTTCTTAAACTTTCCAATTGTATTTGAATATGCAATTAAAATTAGATTATCTATACATTTTAAGCATTATGGTTTCTACAAAGAATAACTATGAAACTAAACATACAGAAGAACTTACTGCACATTCATATCCAACAAGGTGTTTTCTAAAACCTAAATCTCATTTTATAGATGAAATATAAACACTATACAGCAGTGATGGTGAACCTTTTAGACACCGAGTGCCCAAACCGCACACACGCATGCCCAAACTGAAAGGCGCAGACATGCATGTGTGGACATGGGTGTGCTTGCGCGGACATGCATGTGCATGCGCAGCAGAGATCCAAAGACCAACTGGCTAGCGGGAGGCGGGGCATCCCACCCAACACCAGCCGCGCGGCAAGAGATAAGATCTTTTTCTTTTGTGAGCTTCTGTTTCGTGTTTGCAGGGAAACAGAAGCTCACGAAAGAAACACCACAGAGATCTGACCTGGGGCGACGGCACTCATGCCAGCAGAGAGGGCTTTGTGTGCCACCTCTGGCACGCGTGCCATAGGTTTGCCATCACGGCTATATAGTATATAGAATAGAATAACAGAGTTGGAAGGGACCTTGGAGGTCTTCTAGTCCAACCCCCTGCTTAGGCAGGAAACTCTACACCACTTCAGATAAATGGTTATCCAACATCTTCTTAAAAATTTCCAGTGTTGGAGCATTCACAATTTCTGCAGGCAAATTGTTCCACTTATTAATTGTTCTAACTGTCAGAAAATTTCTCCTTAGTTCTAAGTTGCTTCTCTCATGATTAGTTTCCACCCATTGCTTCTTGTCCTACCCTCAGGTGCTTTGGGGAATAGCTTGACTCCCTCTTCTTTGTGGTAGCCCCTGAGATATTGGAACACTGCTATATGTCACCCCTAGTCCTTCTTTTCATCAGACTAGACATACCCAGTTCCTGCAACCGTTCTTCATATCGGTTAGCCTCCAGTCCCCTAATCATCTTTGTTGCTCTTATCTGCACTCTTTCTAGAGTCTCAACATCTTTTTTACATCGTGGCAACCAAAACTGAATGCAGTATTCCAAGTGTGGCCTTACTAAGGCATTATAAAGTGGCATTAACACTTCATATGATCTTGATTCTATCCCACTGTTTATGCAGCCTAGAACTTTGTTGGCTTTTTTGGCAGCTGCTGCACACTGCTGGCTCATATTTAAATGGTTGTCCACTAGGACTCCAAGATCCCTCTCACAGTTACTACTATTGAGCAAGGTACCACATATACTGTACCTGTGCATTTTGTTTCTTGCCTAAATGTAGAACCTTACTTTTTTCATCATTGAATTTCATTTTGTTAGAAAGCGCCCAATGTTCAAGTCTGTCAAGATCCTTCTGTATCTTAAGCCTTCTTCTGGAGTGTTGGCTATTCCTGCTAGCTTGGTGTTGTCTGCAAATTTGATGAGTTCCCCATCTATCCCCTTGTCCAAGTTATTGATGAAGATGTTGAAGAGTACTGAGCCTAAAACAGAGCCTTGGGGTACCCCACTGCATACTTCCCTCTATGTAGATGCAGTTCCATTGAGGACTACACGTTGAGTGCGGTTGCTCAGCTAGTTACGAATCCATTTGGTGGTGATAATGTCTAACTCACATTTTTCTATTTTATCAAGTAGTAGGTTATGGCCTACTTTATCAAATACCTTACTGATGTCCAAGTAAATTATATCAACAGCATTCCTCTGGTCCGCTAATTTTGTCACTTTGTCAAAGAATGCAATAAGATTAGTCTGGCATGATCTTTTTTTGACAAACCCATGTTGGCTTTTGGTTATTACTTTGTTTGCTTCTAGGTGTGCGCTGATTGGTTATCTTTTCCAGAATCTTCTTCCCTGGTATTGAGGTCAGGCTGATAGGTCTGTAGTTTCCTGGATCTATTTTTTTTCCTTTTTTGAAGATGGAACTACATCAGCTCTTTTCCAGTCCTCTGGCAGTTCCCCTGTGCTCCAGGATCTTTGAACGATATAGTTCAGTGGTTCTGAGATCTTGTCTGCCAGTTCCTTCATAACCTTGGGCTATAATCCATCTGGTCCTGGTGATTTGAACTCGTCTAGGGTAGACAGGTGCTCACTTACCATTTTCTTCCCTATTTTAACTTTTGTTCCTAATCTGTTTTTTGTGATGCTATTTTTGATAGGTTGGACTGTTTTTTCCCTTTGTGTAAAGACAGATGCAAAAAAATAAGTTAAGTAGTTCTGCTTTCTCCCTGTTGCTTGTCTCCTTCTTGCCACTTTTTCCCAGCAATGGACCAATTGTTTCCTTGACTTTTTTCTTGTTTTTAATATGTTGGAAGAAGGTTTTTTTTGTTATTTTTTACTTTTGTCAGAAGCCTTTGTTCATTGTGAGCTGTAGCTTTCCTCACTTCATCTTTGCAGGCTCGGGCTATTTGCTGATATTCTGCCTTACTTATATGCCCCTCATTCCACTTTTTATACTTGTCTTTTAAAAACTAAGGTTATGCTGACATGCATATTTATGGTTCAGGATAGGTTAATGTGTATTTAAAAATCAATCACAACAGAATGAGATTAACACCTAACAAAATGGAATGTTATGTCCTTCAAGTAAGTTTTATTAAATAGGAAAATACAGATCACATAAATAGGTTCTATGAAATGAAGACATATGTTTATTGAAATTTTAGCCTTACAAAAACAGATACAGGTTAACCTGTATCTTTGATAGCATGCATACGGATTTCATACATATCAGCAATGTATGCTACTAGGGACTGTAATTTGCTGTCTCTCAAAGGAAATAAGAAGTATCAGAGCTCCAATATTCAAACAAATTCAAACAATATTCAAACAAAAGTCCAATATTCAAACATTCATTTCAGTTTGTATGAACTCTATATATCTTGAAATTTGCAAAGTATTGCGATTGCAAAGATTGCCTTAAATAACATGAATTCCAATAGTTCTTTAAAAAGTCCAGTAAAAAAGATATACTTACAATCCTAAGGTCTTCAATACGCTTTTCTAGATGTCCTGGTATACCTTCTGGGAGGGCAGGCACTTGTTTCAGTGTCAGAACCTCAGCAGTATGGGGGGGCTGAGTGACACTTCCATTTTCTCCTAAAGGCTCAGATACTGGGCTTCCATCAGAGGTACCATCAAGCAACCTATCAAAATCAATGTCTCCCAGCATCTCCAGGGCACTTTCAGCTTCCTGCAGGAGCTCACGTTCATTAGTGCTGCCAAAAATAGAAAGGACTGGATCTGTAATGCTGAGATTCAAGTCAGATACATCATTACCACTAATGGTAGGAGCCATAGGAAGTTTACTGGGTGTAGAACAGGTAGCTGCTATTGTGGGATTCAGGTTAACCTCCTTTTTTTTAAAGGCTTCTTTCTCTTTCTGAAATTTTCGGATCATAGCAGCCAATGAAAAAGAATCCTTGTATAATTTTTTCTTCTTCTTTTCAGATTTGTGTGAATTTAATGCTATTACCCTGCAAATAAAACAATATAAGTAACTGAATGGAATTAATGTCTAACTTGGATCTCAATTAAAAATGTGAAAACTTTGTATTAGTTAACACTAAAATATTGTAAATTACATAGATTAAACTACATCAATAAATAGTAAACAATGTAAAGTAATGAAAGAAATACAATATAATCTAATTTTAAATTATTTCAGCACATTGGTTGTAACTAACTGTCTTCAATCCACAAATTTATGAGTCTGGAAAACTGCAAAATATTTTTTGAACATGTCTTTCTCACCTTTTAATAAACTAATTCAAATAGTAGTATTATACTTGTATATGATTTGGGACAGCAATCTAAGAAACTCTGATCATTTTAGTGACAGTATTTTAAAAAACATGTCAAGAAAAATATACTGAAAAATATACTGAAATATACTGAACTTCACTTGATCTATGTTTATTCTATTAAATTAAATAACTCACAATGGAAATACTATTGCAAATAATTCATCATTTTTACCAGTTTCACAAAATGTATTATGTCAGAAGAAAGTATGAGCAAACTTACCCCAACTGCTTAGTAACTTTAATTTTCCGAGGCTTTTTCTCCTTCTCTGCCTCTTCTTCTTTTCGCTTTCGTTTCTTCATACTGCGGTCATCACCATCTTTTAGTTTAACAAACTAAAAATTTAGGGAGCAGGGAAGGAAAGGGGAGGAGGAAGCATATAACAACTTAAATATCGGTAGTCCTCAATTTATAGCAGTATGTTTAGTGACCATTCAAAGTTATACAGCACTGAAAAAGTGACTTATGACCATTTTTCACAGTTAAGACATTTGCAGCTTCCTCATGGTCATGTGGTCAAAATTCAGATGCTTGGCAACTGGTTCATATTTGACTGTTGCTGTATCGCAAGATCATGCGATCACCCTTTGTGACCTTCTGACAAGCAAAGTCAAAGGGGAAACCAGATTCACTTAACAATTGGGTTATCAACTTATCAACTGCAGCGATTCATTTAACAACTGAGGCAAGAAAGGTCGTAAAATGAGGCAAAATTCACTTAACAAATACTTAACAACATAAATTTTGGGCTCAATTGCCTGTAATTGGCAGCCTGTAATTGAGTGAGCATTTTAATTCTGGTTAATACATTATTTAATTTATAGGATTGTAAGCAGCTAAGAGTTGCGTTGATAGTGAGATGTGTGGCAAATAAATGTATTGAATAAATAAAAGCAAAATCTTGATATTAAAAAAATTAATAGCACCTACAACTGAAAAGCTATCATTTGGATTCCTGCACTGAGCAGAGGGTTGAAGTACACCTCTCCTGAGTCTACTCACTTTAGATGGTTTATGCTTTCTGCTTCCTGTAAAATCCTCCTCTTCAGAATCAGATGCTTGGCGGAATTGCAGAATTCCAGTATTAATGTAGAAGCCTCCATATATAGTAGTCAAGGATGCAGGAACTAATTCATCATACTGCAAAGAACATAAAAGATTAAATGTTAGATTACTAATATGTATTAATATAAAACAATGTAGTAGTTTTATTGCAATGCAACAAAAGGTTAGTATGAATATGTCAGAACTCTGATTAGTATAAAGATACAAAGCATGTACTCTGGAATGATTTTCTAATTCAGTACTGTATCAACCCTCAAAATACAATAGTATCAAAGTGTGTAAAGTTTTACAGCATAGAAAAATATGTGGTATATCTTTTTCATTTTTTATATATTTTATAAATTAATCTAAACAGCATTTAGGAGGCTTTCAATGATGACATTGACTAATGCTAAAATTGGTATCTGAAAATATTGTTTCAAAAATGAAATCTCAAGAATAATTTTTAAATGATACTCAAATTTATTCCTAATGCCTGCTATTTACTGATTAATACTAGGACTTATGGGCAAATATAATCACAATTTTGTCCTTATTTTTGTCCTTTTTAGGTAAGTGTTGATATGTAGCAAAAGTGTGTTTGTGGGTGTCGGTGGGGTGTATCTCACTAATATTATAAAGTTGAACATCTAGTATGAAGTGTACTGCTACAGAGAACATAATCTTGACTAATTGTAGCATAAGACATCTGCCTTTGGCTAATCAAATAAATTATTTTATATTTTAACATCTTTTAATGCTGCTTCCCCAACAAATTTAAGAGTTATCTGAATTATAAATTATAAAATGTACTCCTTTTTCATTGTTTAATATTAGATGAAGTATAAAAATCACATCAATTAAAAAATTAAAACACAATTGTTGTTAGTCAATCGATCATGCACTGAAATTAAAAGCATTTACAAAGCAAATGCAGCATTTCCTGATTCTTCTCCCAGACTATTCCATCATCTTATACCTAATGCTGGGTCCAAATGTAAATATTGCAATATCTTAAATTACCCAGCTTTAAATAATCATCCAAAAATACTTCATATAGTCCTATCTCTAAAGTGAAAAAAGCCTAATGTCCGAATGAAATCACCCCAGAATATCAGATACACAGTGGTACCTTAGTACTCAATTGCTTTGAAACTCATAGAATTTGGTACTCAACACATTTGGACACTAACATTTTGTCCCAGTACTCATCGTTTGTTTGGTACTCAACGCACAAGATAGACTTGTGTCAGTTGCCTGGTGACTCATTAATTATTCCTTATGGAAAAAGTGTGTTTGGTACCCATCATTTTGATACTCATTGCACCTCCCGGAACCAATTAATGATGACTATCGAGATCCCACTGTACATTTTAGCTCTCAGAAGAAGATACAATATGCATGTAAGTTTTACTTACAGCTTCTGAATTATCGATGAAAGGATCATTTACATCATAACCAGAACCCATATCTATCAGATCTTGAGCTCGGTCCTTCCGATGTTTGTGAATCTTTCCACCCTATAAAATAAGATAGAGGAATTTTTTTTCTCACAATAAACAAACAAACAAATAAATAAAGTGGATAAGCATTATAGGATAACAGGAAAAGAAAAAGTTCACCAATCTTTCCTACTTTGTTTCTCTGGCAAATAAGATAGCAAGATACCAAGAGAAATAAATTAAGACTTATATTTAACCGGATGTTCTATGTTCTTATAATGAATAAGACTGAATGCGGAAACTGAAATTAGCTCAGGCTATTTTAAGAAAAAGTCAGCAATTGCGTTTAGACATAACATAATTATTTTTCTTTCAGGAGAAAAATTCCTTCTGGGGGAATGAATAAAAGCAGAATGATTAGACAGCAAACACAGTGGATGTGTTACCATGACTAAAACAAAATTCTTTAAAAAGCTAAATTTGTCACTTAAAGCAATGTTAGAAGCAACTAAAAATTATCAGGATTCATGCCTGTAATAGCAACAATTTCTACAGATTTGCTCACATATTTTGTTTCAAATTTCTTAGCCAGCATTTCCACTTCATGCCTTTCATGCTCTTCATTATCAAATGGGTCTTCAATGAGTGATTTTTTCTGATGAGAGAAAACAAGAAACCAATCACTTTTAATATTTAAATCAGCAGTACATGAGGGATTATCTATGACTACAACTTTAAATGGAAAAGCAAACAGAATCCTTAACATGTTTAGTTTAATAACTAATGCATCAGTACTAAACAGCTCAATTTAAATAAACCCTTTTGGAATCAGTAAGACATGTTAATCAATGATATACAATTTGTGACCCTAATACTAGATATGGTACCCTAAACCCCAATTGTTAATGCCATACTGCAATTTTAATGCAAGAGACTGGGGAAATTATTCAACATATAGGGAATAATGTTAACTGAATTTAGAAAATGTATTTGTTTTTAATCATAGTCCCATTTCATGCCATTCAAAGCTTATGATTCAGTTAAAAAAGGTTCACCACTGCTTTAAACTACCTATAAACGGATTTACCAAATGTAATGCTTCTACAAACTTAACACAGAATATTTTAAAACCCCATATATTAAATATGCTATTACTGAATAACATAAGTGAAGACTAAACTAGAACTTTACGAACTTTGAGAAGAGATCAAGTCAATAAACGATTTTATAAAGCAGTATTTCTTAAAATGTGATCCATGAAAAACCAAAATTATTTGGCAGATATTAAAGGTACTTACAAAAATTAAAAACAATATTATTCTTTTCATTTTTTGTAAAAAAAATATAGGGTTTTCCTTGAGATATATTTTATTTATTATAATATCTAATAGGTTTAATATTCTTACTTTTACATATCCAACAAATAAATATTCTATGACTGTCAATTTTAATTTTTAATACAGAAAATATTGATAAAAATAACCAATATAAACAAAAGCCCCTTTGGGATTTTCTATAATTTTTAAAAGTGGGAAGGAGTCCTAAAAATAAAAAATTTAAGAAACAGTCACAGAAAATAAAATTTGAGATCTGAAAATTATGTTTTTCTTCTGTACTCAAACATTATTTCACCATATAATTCAATTCAAGGAAAAGAAACATGAAAAATAGACACAAAGAATGAAATGGTGGTAAGCTTGAAATGTTAGGATGTAAGAAACTGGTATTCAGATGGTATGCTGTTTGATCAATGAAGTGATGTTAGCATTAAAAGAATATTGTAGTTGCATATATATATGATTAGAATGATGTGTGTAAAATTATTATCATGAAGATTAATCAATATTATTATTATTATTATCGATAACACGTGTTTAAGTGATTAAGTTTGTTTCTTTTATTTTTGAATGTAACTTTAAGAAGTTGTAGTTATAGTTGAAAGATATTAATTGGAAAATACACCATATCCTGTAGGTATTGGGAATATTATATACAACAATGAAAAGAGAGAGGGAAATGAAGTAGAGTAGAAGGGAGTAGGAGAGGAGGGGAGAAAGAGTAAGGGTAGAGAGGGAAAAGGAGAGAGGGAAGTGGAGGGGACGAGAAGTGTAGAAAGGGAAGGAGAGGGAAGCGAATAAGAGACGGGAAACAGAGAGGGGAGAGGAGAAGGAAAGAGGGAAGTAGAGGGAAAAAGAGAAGGAAGGAGGAAGTAGAGAGAAAGAGAGGGGAGAAGGGAAGAGAGGGAGAAGGGGAAAGGAGATGGATTGTCGTTGTAAAATTGGGTGAAATATGGTGTACAGGAGAAAAGAAAATAGATGGGCAATTTCATATTTTTTTCTACTTGAGGGTTATACTACTGAAATTATAACAAAAGATAATACAGTGAATGTTAAAGTATATCAGTTTAGATGTTATTGCATACTTGTTAATATTTATATGAAAATAAAAATTTTGTGTAAAAGATAGAGGTAAATAATATGGAATAAGGAGAATGGAATGTAATAATTATGAATATGTTTATCTGTATTGAAATGTATGATACTCAAACACCACACCATCCACATATGTATAAATAAAAAAAAAATAGAAACTTGATGGGAAAAAAAATAATATAATTCAATCACTTAAATGGTGTATTCCAGATTAATAGATATTAATATTTATCTCAATTATAGAAATTAGAATTGTTTTGAACAAATACAGGTAATTCTAGACTTATGACCACAAATGAACCCCAAATCTGTGTTGCTAAGTGAGACATTTGTTAAGTGAGTTTGGCCCCATTTTACGACCTTTCTTGCTATAGTTGAATCACTAAATTAATAACACAGCTTTAAGTGAATCTAGCTTCCTCTTTGATTTTGCTTGTCAGAAGGTCACGAAAGGTGGTTACATGATCCCAGACATTGCAGCTGTCATAAATATGAGTCAGTTGCCAAGCACCTGAATTTTGATTACATGACCATAGGAATTTTTTAAATAAAAAGCATCACAATTACTTCTGATCTAATTGCATGAAACTGCATTAAAGAAAGATTACTTGTGAAGTTACTAAATTCAGTAAATTCAAATCATATTCACAAGATATTATGGGCAAAATAGAGATTCTTTGGCTAATCTCTTTTATGTCATCACTGAATGTTATTGCAAAGTGTGAGATCAACTAATACGGTATAACAAGGACAACTGAGATGTAGCTGAATGAAGCAAAATTGGCATCATAGAGATGTAACTTTTCACTCCTTTAGATTAGTACATAACTTTGACTCATCCACTGCACACAAACATGAGATTTACTCATGTGGCATCCAGTAGATTACCACAAATTGCTCTACCAAAATTTTATTCTCTCTTCTCATGCCTGTTTCAATCACCTTAATTTAAAAGGAATCAGTAGCCACAGTTCTGTTCACTGTTTCCAATTTTACAGATGTAGTAGTAATCATCCAAAATGGAAAGAAAGGTTAATCCTTCCCTAGTTCCCTCTTCTTTTTAAAGAAACAGAAGAATTGCTGCTGGAAATTTTGTAGCTCAATGTTGTAGTTTATCCTGATCTTATGTTTTATTCACACACCACATAGCAACTGGATGAGTTAAAGCAGCAACAAAACATGGCTATGGATTATAATATACCTTCATTACCAAGTTAATTAAATCAAGACCCAATATAATTTAGTGATTCTAACTCTAGTCTAAAAGTTCAGAGGTTATAACAAAGTACTATTGAACAATTAGGCCATCAAGGATAACCATTACTGTTATTTTTACATTGGAACCTGTATACCTCCAAATACTGCATCTAGAACAAGGCAGGAGACACATACACTTCTATTTTCTGCCTTTCACCATAGAAAGATCTGGTTTGCAGTTATGAGAAACAAAATGCTAGATTGGGCCTTGGGCTGTTACCTTGTTAGAAAGGTACTAAAGTGAGTTTCCCACTATTTTAGATATGGATACAAAGCAATTATTTTTCACTTCTATTTAGAAACCTGATGGCAAAAAGAGATCTATTGGCCCAAGTCTGCCCTTTGAGATTTTTTTAATTACTTTATTTTTTAAATTTTTGTTGGATGATGGACATGTTTTCCCAAGCATGTTTAAATTCAGTTACTGATGTTTGACCCACTACCTCCACAAAAAGTTGGCTCCAACCTTTACTACTCTTTCTGTGAGGTAATACTTTCCAATATTACTTGTGAACTTGCCTTCTGCGCCTGATTGAGGTTATGCCCCTATGTTGCTTTTTTAATATTGAAAATACTGCCTTCTAAACCTTATTTACAACTTTAATATATTTAAAGGTTTCAATAATGTCCCCTCTCTCCCTTCTATCCTCCAGACTTGTACATATCTAGTCCTTCCAATCTCCCCTAATTTTTTCCCCCTCAGACCTTGCACCATTTTTATTGCCCATCTCTGGACTGGTTCAATCTTATATCTTTTTTAAGTGAGGTCTTTGGACACAGTACTCCAAATGTAATTTATCTATGCTAAGTATGCTAAACTATGATAGTTACCTTTATCACAGTTTAACATATTAAAACCTTATTTGTTGAAACAAGCCAGATTAATCCACAGCTAAATTGTTTTAAATAGAATATAACCGTATTTCCAAGAACGGATGTGCCCTTCTCATTTTCCAACCACATAGACTTAAATTCAATGGCTGTAGTCAATTATTAAACTGTTAAGCGTGTTTAACAATGATCTATTGAATCAGAATCAATCTTGCAGATGAGTGACTATGTATGACTAGATGTTGCTTACTATCTCTTTTAATTGCTTTCTCATCAAAGTAGAAAAAACAAGCCCTATGGCCTATTTAACATATTGTACTAAACTACCAATAATTTAACATTGGTTTATTATGTGAATCCAACCACATTTGACTCACATAAATCACTAACCTATGGCTTCTCTACTGTCTCACTACATATTATTTTCTTTAATATATATTAATTTCTTACTTTATATTATTTCATGTTCATCTTTTATCTCTGTGAAAATGTATGGACTCTAAGACCAGCAAAAAAAATCTGTGTACCATATGCAGCTCTGAGGATTCAGGTTGCGCAGCCATGCAATTTAAGATACCATAAATTATCTTATTTAAATCAAATAAGACATTTTAAACCTTAAAATAAAATAACTATCTTACCTGTGTTTCTAATATAAAACAATATATAGATATAAGAAATGCTTTTAAATATTTACATTCATGGTAATCAAACTGTCATTTTATGTTATAAATCATCACTGAGAAAGAAAAATACAGATTTGGAACTTCCACATGAATCAATTTCACAAGCATGAAACTAACTAAAGTCCTCTGCTAAACTAGTAATAGCAGCTGTAATAATATTGGTAGTATGGTATTTGGATATCCACTGATTTACAAAAGTTCAGTAGCCTCACATTTCCAAATAGATAGAACAGCATAAGAACAGAATGCACTTGGATAAAATTATACTTAGGGACACACTACCCTGTTTCCCCCAAATAAGACATCCCCTGATAATAAGCCCAATCGGGCTTTTGAGCGCATGGCAATAAGGCCAAGCGCTTATTTCAAGGTTCAAAAAAATATAAGACAGGGTCTTGTTTTCGGGAAAACACGGTATTACTTACATATCATTTTTTGTATTCACCTAGGTTTTTCATCTATTATGACTATTTCACCTATTTGTCTTAAACTTGGGATAATATTAGATATATGAGACTAGCAATCCTGCAAAATGTGATTTGAACAATTATGGGCATATTTGCATTTGATCCAGAAATTATCATTACTTACTTTTATTTTGATCCCTTTTAATACAAATCTCACAATAATCAAATATACCTTCAAGTAAAACATCTAAATTGCTATGAACTTATTGTTGGCCTGCAGTACTCCAAGGGCAATGCCATGTAGAAAAGGATAAATTATAACAAAAAAAAAAGAAAAAAAGATATAGCAAAAGAGGATACAGGTAATCCTTGATTTACAGTTCATTTAGTGACTATTCAAAGTTACAACAGTGCTGAAAAAAGGGACTTATGACCATTTTTCACTTATGAATGTTGCTGCATCTTCATGGTCATGTGATCAGAATTAACATGCTTGGCAACTGACTGATATTTATGACAGTGGCAGTGTCCCAGAGTCATATGATCCCTTTTGGAACCTTCTGACAAGCAAAGTTAATGGAGTAACCAGATTCATTTAACAACTGTGTTACTAAGTTAATAAATGCAGTGATACATTTAACAACTTTAACAGGAGCCTGAGTGGAGTAGCAGGTTAATGCCTCCTATTAAGGCAGCATTTAACATCCAGCTGCCTGCAATTACTGCGAGTTCTAATCTCACCAGGCTCAAGGTCGACTCAGCCTTCCATCCTTTCTAAGGTGGGTAAAATGAGGACCCGGTTTGTGGGGGCAATAAGCTGACTTTGTATAAATATACAGAAGTATGAAGGCTATTGCTTAACGCATTGTAAGCCACCCTGAGTCTCCAGAGAAGGGCGGCATATAAATATAAATAAAAAATAAACAATAAAAAATAAACAACTGTGGCAAGAAAGGTCGTAAAATGGGGCAAACCCCACTTAATAAATGTCTCACTTAGCAACATAAATTTTGGCTCAATTGTGGCCGTAAATTGAGGACTATCTGTACTACCTTTCATATTATAACAGCAGAAGAAGGATGAGGGACAATTGGTAGAATTCTTAATACCAACCAACAACATACAAAGAGAAACAAAATTGTTGAAAAAAATCACAGAAAAAGTTATTTCCTAATGATAAATTGTAGGTAGTATAGTGTTAATTTTGATAATAGTATTGAGTATTATTATGTAGTATAATAGAAATGGCTACAAAACAGATCTTATCAACACTTAAAAAATAATTGTCAGCAATTCAATGACTTCTTTTTGCAATGTTCTATTTTTAATCCACAAATAGCAAAATAATATATTACTTTGTTCACATAGTAATTTCCCTATAAGTGAAAAAATAATTTAGAATATTTTAATTAACTTTAGATTCTCGGTAACACAAAAGGGACTGTGGGTTACATATAGTGATGGCCCATTTCTCAAAAAAAAACCAAACCCATAAGGCCTCAGTCACTATGAATTAGGCTGCATTAACATTTCTAAATGCATTACTGTCACATTGTCACAAATTTACTGAAACTATTTATGACAATATCAACAAGCAAGTTTTCCCAATATCCTGACTTCGTAAAAAAGAAATACCCACTTTTGCTTGCCTTTACACCAGTATGTAAATCTTCAAATCTCTACACCACTTAAACGATGTACAGGCATAACAGTGTTTGTAAGGTATATTGAAAGAACACTGCAAATAAAAACCACAGGTTTATGCTTATTCACAACAGAAAAACTAATTTACTCTAACAAAATCTTTCTGGCAGAGATATATTTACTTGCTTTCGGCTCTTTTTGTATCAAAGGGTTTTCAAAGACCAGTAGAAAATCCAGCTCCTATAGGTTCACCATCTTTTGACTGAATCAAGAGTAGCAATTTGGTCTTATATCCATCCTGATAGGAATTTTTTCTAATGCTAAACCCCTTTATTTTCTCATTATTCCCTTCCCCCTTTTCCTCCTCCAGCACTCAAGCTAAGGACTATGCTAACAGAACCATATAGGACAAGACTGACAAAATAGGAGGCAGAAAGGGTAGATAAAGAGCGAGTGTTTGCAGGTCTAGTACCCGGGCCTTGCCACTCCAGAGCAACTCGGGATAGCTGAACTCCACGCAGCTCTCCTCCGTGGGATCTTTCAAGATCAACTCAAAGCGAACCGTCTGATCCAATGGTGGCGGCGATTCCTGTCGGTTGTTCTCTTGATTTGGCTGCTGATGAGACGACAGCGGCGGTGCTTCTGGCCTTGGGGACTCTCGGTGGGGTGGCGGCTGAGGTGGCTTTGGTGTCAGCTCAGGCCGACTGATCTCCCGCGGTAATGACACAGGATGAGACTCTGGCCGAGGACAAGATTCAAAGGGTTGCGGTGGCGGCTCTACCCGACTGTTCTCATAGGGGTGGTGGTGGTGCTCCTGCTGATCTGGTAGTTTCAGGCCCTCACGCGCTAATGGCTGCTCTGCCTCGCGGCCCCCTCCAGTCTCTCGCTCTAGCACCGGAGACTCACCTTCTCGTCGCCTCACGGGTGACAGACTAATGAACGGCACCCGACGCGGCTCCGCCATCATCCACCCCCCCACCCCCCTTCCCACCTGTTCGGTGACCCAACCTCGCCACCCACAACCCCAGCTCCTCCTCCGCCCGTTCCCTCCCCCTTAACCAGGTCAGAGTACCTCCCCTCTTCCCCACTAGCCTCTCCTTGCCGATAATATCGCTGCCATCTTGGAGCCCCCCCACGTAAATAGATACAGGCTACTAGGGCACGCATGCGCAAAGGCAGAACCCTCCACGGACGCGCTGCTACACGTCATTGTTGTTCTAGATTAGGGATTTTTTTTAGTACGTCACCGCGATCGCACGTTGAAGACGACATGGCTCCGCCCACAGTTGCCTTGGAAATGCGTACGCCGTACAATCGTAAGACTTTTAAAAAGTCTTTGCGAAGAGTTCTGAATGAGCACTTTTCTTTCTGTTGGTGGCTCCGGGCAAGAGTTAATTTCCTCAGGAACGCGGCGCTAATGCGGCAGCTACCAAGCGTGGTCATTCCTGTTCTTATATTATTATTATTTTTCTAGTTTACAGCAAATGAAGATGGTCATAAAAACCATTTAGCATCTGAAAAAGTTGTGAGCGTTCTATCCTTGGTGTATGATTTTCTTCCTATTTAATACTAATTTCCTTTTAACGTGACATGAAATAATTACAAAACACCGTCTTTCATTATTTGTTTTTAAGGTGCAATTCAAAGAAACTGACCATCCTAAAGTGTTTCTTGTTTAGTACATTTGACCTGGAAACAGTGCAAAACTTAAATCTGAGCTGGAAACTACAAAAAATTTGAAATGCTAAGACAAAGCAGAAACTATATCTAGCTCTTTCTTCCTTTTAGTATTTAATTTCAGAGACAAAGTTGTAAGGCATAAAGCTTCTTGGTTTAACTATGTAGAATCTATCCAATTATATAAAGTAATACATTTATTTTTGCAATGTATATGCTGCTTAATTACAAAATGGTCTTGAGCAGTTTAATACAAAAAAGAAAAGGAATTTTAAAAAATAACCAAATTCCAAACCTAGCCATATGGCATATACAAAGAACAAAAAAGAATTCACAGGCGATTTTATAAATGAATTTATTTTGGAATTTTGCTCCAGAATTAAATGCAGGAGAGACCGGAAAAATTGTAATGAACATACAGCATTAACGTATATTATTTACATACAGCATGTACAAGTAGATAAGCACATATTCTATCATGGATTTCCAATGTTTGTGTCTTAGACATTTTTCCTTAGACATTACATGTATTCTGAAACCAACTCTTAACTTTCCCAACATACTAAAAAACACCTTTCATCATAGAAAGACAAGTTTACAGCCCTAATTTAATCAGAAAGAAAAATATAGAAACAGATGAAGGTATGAACAGTAATCTTTTATGCAAATGAAAGTGAATCGTTATCTATTTACAATACTTCTCCTTATGTCCATTAGATCATAATAATGAAAACTACTAATCAGGTCGTCATTTTCTTGTTGTGTTCCATGTTAAGTGTTTAGCTTCAGATTCTTTATAAGGAACTTTTATAACTAAAATCTGAAATCTAATTCTAGAGCTCTTTTTATGTTCTGCTTCAAAATAAGACCTGGCAAAATCTGTATTTTTCAAGTTCTTGAATGTCTCAAAAAAGTACTGATTGTCACACAATGAAAGCATTTTGAAGATTAAAGCTAGTATGTACAGCTAGAGGTCAGTAATATAAACATGAAATAAAATTTGGGAGAAGTATAATTGAATCAAAATGAGATTCTCCTCACAATACATGGCATTGCATAGTTTTCATAAAAGACATTTAAATATATATAAAAATAAATAGATTTGTATTTTTATAATTGTTCTGCTACAAAATGACACAGTATTCCAGCTGGGCACAATATAGATGGCAGACTTCCATTCACTTGATCACACTGTTTAAACAGCAACTCTATTCTCCTTGGCCCACTTCTTTATTATACGTACAATGTACTCTACCTGGGGGTTGCCTGTACTTCTCAGGAGATGCAGTACCTCCCTTAGAGTATCTCTAAAAGGAAAGGAATGAAGATTTTTTTTTAAAAAAAAGAGAAAGAATATATCAGACAATATCAGACAACTTCTAAGTATGTTATATCTGAGACGTTTTGAAGTATTTTCTTCAGTCCTATTGCTAGAAGCTAAATTTCTCAGACTTCACGTAATGGATAAAAGAAAATTTCATATAGGAATCAGAGAAAGTTATATATCACATTTGCTGGGAACTAGAAGCCCAAAATTCAGCCCCATAAATTAGTATGCATTCAATAGGAGTAAGTGGTTGTCCATGATGCTGATTTGATTTTTCTGATTTTCACCCTATATTGGTGCTTAAATGTAAAATTTCTTCCTCTGCTCTGCATTCTAAAAATTTTCAGTTTTAAAGTACAGAACAGAGGGAAAGAAATTTTATATTAAAAGCGTCAATATAGGATTAAGTTCTGCCAAAAGAGCAAATATATCTGTTGTGATTGATACTGCGATAATAAAGTGGAATTCAATTTAATTACTTTTTGTTTAGCATCCTGAGAAAACCCCTATACCCAGCCATCCTGGAGCATGAAGTAGAAAAATATCGATTTGCATATTAGTTACATATTGGTCAACTGGGAAGTAAAAAAAATAATCCCAAAGAAGTCAACAGCAATCCCTTTCTAATGTTGCAAGAGAAACAACATGGGTGTATGATTGCAGTCACTGAGAGTGGAAATTATCTGGATGAAAATTTTTATTGATAGTTTGGGGATGATCCAGGTTCACCATTTAAGGATCGTCCAGGATCCTTTTTATTTGTAGACACACATTTATTTGATATCCCACCTTTTTTAGGAGCCCAAGGCAGCATATACAACTATGGTTATTATCACCATTAGTAGTTACAAACATCTTTTCATGGGTTCAACTAATTTGTCCACTGTAATCTTATCTGATAATTATACAATTGGTCTTCAATACAATACATGGGATATTATGTCACAAAATATGTCTGGAAATGTTTGTTTTCCTGGGAATTATTTGCTTCTGGTTATCAGAGATATCTTTAAGGTTCAAAAAAGTCTAGCATCAGGCAGTCTAAATGTCTAAGGGGATTCTCAGTCATCCAAGTCATGGTTGTCCCAAAGGCGCTTTTTCAAGTGATAACTGGATTTCCTGGTTTTTCTTTGAAGACATTTCACTTCTCATCCAAGAATCTGGATGAGAAGCAAAATGTCTTCAAAGAAAAACCAGAAAATCCAGTTGCCTCTTGAAAAAGCACCCTTGGGACATCAGGCAGTCTATGCAGATTAACAGTGAGGGTAGCCTAGGTTTGGTTTAGCTTCAGTAGTACCAATTTTTTTTAAATGTATGTCAATCTTGTGGATTATATACAAATGTTTCTAGTTAAAAAATATTAAGAATAACCTGTAAATGAGAGAGGACATTCCTTATGGCTATTCCCAGAAATTCTGAGACATAAGAATGTTCTTTTAACTCCTCTGGTGCCTTTTACGCAATCACCTTTTTAAATCAGGGACTTTTCTATTGACCAGCTAATTTTAATTTTTCAAGCTTATTTATTATTATTTCCCCTGGCTGTATAATCTGTCTGTTGAGTTAATTTCCCCCACTGTAACTCATCCTCTCCCTTAGGGCAGCCTCCACGAGCCACAGATGCCTCTCTGCCTGCTTGATCTCCCCTGGGGCATGCCTGGCAAGCATGGGGTGGCTGGTGTACCAAGCTCGTCATCTCTCCACCTGTCTCCATAGTCTCTGCAGCCCTTATTTGCTCTGCCACATAATGGAGAGGCAAACCTGCATGGACCTCACCAACTGCAGTCTTACAGAGGCAAATGGAGAGATGGAGAGCTTGGTGCACCATCTGCCCTACATTTGCCTGGTGTGTCCTGTGGGAGATCGGATAGGCAGAGAGGCATCTGAAGGCTGTGGGAGTTAGAGGACGAGAGGATGACTCTCCCAGGAACACAGCTGTGGTAGCGCCTGTCCACCATCGCCAGGGAGCGCACCCTGGGCTCCAGCACCAAAGGTACCCTGGGCTCCAGTACCCAAGACACTGCAGGAGACGAGTGAGCGCATGTGTGTGAGGCTTCTAGGATGGCGCCCAATGGCTGCACTGAACTGGCTTGCTGTGAGGAGCTCGGGCATTCCCGGCAATTGTGCAGCTGCTCTGGCTTGGCTCTCCTGCTGCCACCCTAGCTGGCTGCCCAAGTGCCCTGCAGTCTTGCCTCCTCCTTTCTCTAGCCAAAACTAGCACAAAAAATGCCTCATGCTGATTAACTGCCACTGCCATCTTCACACCACAATGTCCAAAACAGTTCATTTGAACCAGCCATCCAGCAGTGCGCAGAGAGAGCCCAGAGAGCAAACTGTTGTAACTCGAGGACTACCTGTACTTTAATAAAGGTAAGGCTTCCATTCATAATATACACTTTACCAGAATCAAAAGTTAAACGCCTTCTGTTCCTTAAGTTTGTAATTGGCATTTGCATTCAATAACAAAGAACAGTACTGTAATATTAAGCAGCCAAAGTAGTAGAAAGAAACTCAGTGTACATACTTAGGTTCTCTGCCAGCGACAATCATCTGGAAGATACCAACACAGGCTCCTCTTTTGCCTTCCCAATATTCAGGGTTAGGATCCAATCTTTCGAGGACATCAAAAGCTTTAGCAGAATAATAAAACTGGCCCATCTGTTCAAAAGATAAAGGGACATGCTTAAGGCAGCAACACTGCCTAAAACAAAGTTTAAATACGTAGCAACATAAAAAGAGGAATGAACATTGACACTGAATTTTTCCTGTTCTTGATTTGAAAGCCAGATAAATTTTTCTGACTTTGTTTTCAAGTTGAAGAAATAAATATTTTTCAATATCATAAACACATTATTGATACAATATTTGTAGCTCAGTGTTGGACTCTTGGTGCTCTCTGAGCTTGGTTGTTTTCTTGCAGTCATTTTATTACCAAATTAGGAGACCAGCAGAAGACTAGCAGAGTATATTCATGAAAAACTAGGATCAAAACAAGACAGGATGAAAGTTCCTTAATTTCACAACACACGGACAGACTAAACCATAGTTTCAACTTGGAAACTGTGAGCATCTTAGACCAAGCCAAGTCTAAAAACGCTAGAGAATTCCAGATAAATCTGGCATCAAGAAGCACACAGACACAAACAACATTTACATATGATTCAAGAGACTATCAAAAAGCTGAAAAGGAAAGGAACAAAATGCCTCTTCACCAAGCAACACCCAAATGAGCAGAAATTAACATCAAGATTAAGATCAGACGAACAATCAAGAAGCAAACAATATATCTTGATCATCTCTAATTTTTTTCAAAAATGTTTCTAGTGTTAAAATAAATAGAAGTGGAGAGAGTGGGCACCCTTGTCTTACTCCTTTGGTTATATCGAATTGTTCTATAATGTCCTCATTCATTGCTATTTGTTTAGTATAAATTTTTTCTACCATCTTTTCAAATTTTGTCCCAAATTCCATAGATTTCAATTGCATTATAATAAATTTCCAATTCAAATTATCGAATGCTTTTTGGGCATCAAGGAAAACCAGTGTAGCTTGTTTTTCAGGGTGTGTTTAATAAAATTCCAGAGTGTTCATTATAGTCCTCATATTGTTTTTATCTGTCGGCCTGACAGAAATCCATTTTGGTCTGGGTGGATATATTTATCCAAAAAAAATTTAATTCTCTCTACTACTATTGATACAAATATTTTGTAATCTGTATTTAATAATGAAATTGGTTTATAATTTTGAATTTTTTGATGGTCCGTGTCTTCTTTAGGAATAAGAGTGATAATTGCTTCTGTCCATGTTGCCAGTATTTTTGCCTCCTCGAGGGCCTCATTGAATATTTCTAACATTATCCATCCTAGTGTATCTTGAGTGTTTTTATATATCTCAACAGGTAGCCCATCTGGGCCAGGTGCTTTGTTGTTTTTTTGTTTTTTCAATGCAGTCTCAAATTCTATCTCAGTTATTGGTCTGTTTAAGATTTCCTTTTGCTCTTCAGTAATTTTGCTCAGATTTATTGCCTCTATATATTGTTTAACTTTTTCTTCTGCTATGTCCTCTTCACAGTATAGCTTCGAGAAGAATTTTTGAATTATTTTCTTTTTTCCTCCCTTTTATATTGCATTGTCCCGTTCTCGTCTTGTAATTGATATATCATTCTTTTATCCTTTTTCTTTTTTAATTTATGGGCTAACCATCGTCCAGCTTTGTTCGCATGTTCAAAATAATTTTGTTTTACCATCTTTATTTTCTCGGCTATTTCCTTTTGAGTTATCAAGTTAATTTTATGTTTTATAATATTCCATTCTTCTTTTATTTTATTATTTTGAGGGTCCTCTTGTAGTTTGCATTCTACTTTTTAAAGTTCTTCTTGTAATTTTTCTTGTTGGTATTTCCTTCCTTTATTTTTCCTAGCTTTATACACTGTCAATCCGCGGATATACGCCTTTACAGTATCCCATAGGTTTTGTGTTGCAGTGTCTTCCTTTTCTTCACCGTAAAAAATAGTGTCAGCTCTTTTTCTAGCATTTGTCTATATTCTTTATCCCTACATATACTTTGATTTATTGTCCATACCTTAAACTGTTTTTTTCCTTTCCATTTTATGATTATTGGCTTATGATCTGCCCAGTCATTGACTCCTATTTCTACTTCTTCTATCTCAGTTCGTATTTCTGCTGTCATCCAGGCCATGTCGATCCTGGACCAGGATTGATGTGGGTGTGAATAAAATGTGTATTGGTTGTCTGACCTGTGTGCCTCTCTCTATACATCTTGAAGATTTAGTTCTGATGCCATATCAAAAAATGATTTTGGTAGTGTGTTTTTCTTCTTTTTATTTTTCTTATTGCTTTTATAATCTTTTTTGATGTTCATTATTGCGTTATAATCCCCAATGAAGCAGACATTTTCATATTCTAATTCTGTTGTTTTGTTATGCACCTTTTTGACGAATTTGTGTTGGTTTTTGTTTGGCACATATATTGCCATAAGTAAAGTTTGTTTTTGTTAGAGACGATCAAGAAATAAAAGGGCTACAAATTAAAAAAGAAGAATATAAGGTCCAGGCTTTTGCTGATGATTTGGTATTTATATCGGAAGAGCCATTAGAAACTGGACCAAAATTGATCCATAAAATAGAAGAATTCGGTGAGGTAGCAGGACTTAAGATCAACAAAAATAAATCTAAATTAATAACTAAAAATCTCACAAAGATACACAAAGAAAAAGAATTGGAAGATAGAATAAAAATACAAACAAGCAAGAAGATAAAATACTTAGGGATCTGGTTTACAGCTAATTGCTCCTCAATTAAGGAGGACAATTATGATAAAATTCTACAGCAAATAAAAAAGGATCTAGAAAATTGGAAAAATTTACAGATTTCATTTTTAGGGAGGATTGCTACGGTCAAAATGAATATATTGCCAAAAATACTATTTTTGTTTCAGGTTATCCCAATAAAACTAGGAAAAACATTTTTTGAAGCCCTAAATAAAATAATTACTAAATTTATATGGCAGGGGGAAAAGCCTAGAATTAGACTTAAACTCTTACAAGATTCGAAAGATAAAGGGGGATTGGCACTTCAAGAATGGGAAATATACTACCAAGCTTCTATCTTAACCTGGTTAAAAGATTGGATGGAACTAAGAAATAAAAGAGTTTTAGCAATAGAAGGACACAACCTTCAAGTAGGATGGCATGCATTCCTTTGGGATGGAAAACATAAAACACATAGTTATTTTAGAAGGCACTTACTAAGGAATGCACTGCTACAAATTTGGCTAAAAATAAAAAAACCAGCACTACATAAAAATACCAATGTGGATATCCTCAATGGAAGCACTAAAACATCCAAATTTAATTGATATAATGTATAATATGTAATACATATAATAGATATAAGGATGTATTAAAAGAACAAGGAAATTTGAAAACAAAACAGGAACTAGAACAAGAAATAGGTAGGGAAATTGATTGGTGGACAAAACACAAATCCAGTCTAAATATAAAGAGGACATTAAATTATACGAAATACAAAATGATCAGCAAGAACTGGACAAAATTATACAAGGAACAGAGGAACAACTAATTAGCAAGATATATAAATATTTACTGAGATACAAAATGGAAGACGAGGTAGTTAAGGAAACGATGATTAAATGGGCAAAATTTTTTAGATATAATATAGAACTGGAGAGATGGGAAAAATGTGGCAAACGAACATAAAATTAGCTATTTCTGCAGCATTCAAGGAAAACCAGTTAAAGATGTTTTACAGATGGCATCTCCCTCTGGCAAGGCTTGCCAAGATGTTCTCGAACAGCTCTCCAACATGTTGGAAGTGTAAAAAGGTTTATGGAACATATTACCATCTTTGGTGGACATGTTCGGCTGCAAAAAGCATTGGGCCAAAATTAGGAAATGGTTGGAAAAGATAACTGACCAACCTATTGATTGGAAACCAGAGACATTTTTGTTGGGAATACTCAATAGAAAATATACTAAGGAAATAAAATATTTACTTCTACATATAATAACGGCCGCAAGAATATCAGATGCACAGAATTGGAAAAGACAATACACCAACAGAGGCAAGAGCCTGGTAGCACAGCAGACTAAAGCACTGTTATTAACATTCAGCTGTCTGCAATTACTCCAAGTTCTAATCCCACCAGGCTCAAGGTTGATTTAGCCTTCCATCCTTTCTAAGGTAGGTAAAATGAGGACCCAGATTGTGGGGGCAATAAGCTGACTTTGTATAAATATACAAAAGTATGAAGGATATTGCTTAACGCATTGTAAGCCGCCCTGAGTCTCCGGAGAAGGGCGGCATATAAATCAAATTTTTTTAAAAAATGATAAAAGAAAATTTTAGATTGTGCCGAGATGGATAAATTAACAAAGAAAATTAAAGAAAAGGAAGATACAGAATACTATGCAGTATGGAACAAATGGTACAACTGGCTGGAAATTAGGAATAGGGGATAAAAATGATTGGGGAAAAATTTCAAACAGAAAGTGTTTGTAGAATAATGTATAAAATTAATATTATGTGTGAAGGAAGTTATAGAACAATAAGGGATAATGGGACAAGAAGGATATATATATATATTATAAGGAGAGTTAGGAGAAAATGTAAACAATATAAGACTACCGTTACAAAACTGTTGTAAAAAGGGAATATATATTTTGTGTTTTGTGGTGGTCAAAAAAGAAGCAGCAAACAATATCTCAAGGAACTGCCAAACAGGCTAACAGTAAACAATAGCTGAATCAGGAAGCTACCAAGACTAGTCCCACCAACACTTACAGGGCAAGCCACTAGCATAGAAAAGGAGAGCAAACCCCATTCCCTACTAGCACTGATTATGTTACCTAGTTTGGTAATGAAAGATCTGCAAAAAAAAAACAACCCCAACCAAGCTCAGAGAGCACCAAGAATTTCACATTATTTATTTTGTGGGTGGGTGGGTGGGTGTGTTAACATGCTTACATTGTGGCACAGAAATGGGGCATGCTAACCATAATTGCACAGACAATTTTAAAGATGGAAGATTTTCTTTGAAAACATTTTAAAATATTCTTTTTTCCCAGTTTAATTTTCAGTTACATTTTACCTTTCATCCTGAAATTTATTTTTTTTCATTTCTAGCAAAGTATTATATTGAATAAAATGATTTCCAATGAACAGAAATAAGTTTTTAAAAAGTTATGGTCAAAACTATATTTATATTAGACAAATTCCTTGTGTGTTCAATCACACTTGGCCAATAAAGAATTCTATTCTATTCTATTAAAATAGAAAAGCCAAAATTAAGGAATAGCACAAATGATTGAATCTCCTGGCTCAATATAAAGTAGATTTTCTTCTAAATGGACATTTTAAAATAAAGGAACTGAGCATTTATGACAAAAAAAAAGATAAACCTGTATTTTTGTGAAATATTTGCATTTACATCTTAGAAAAATGCCATAAACATATAGAAAAGTTAACATCATTTCCTTACTCAATGAAAAGCAAAAAAACTGATAATCTTTCTTAAGATGTCTCAGTATGATCATAGGGAAAGTAGTCAGTATAGTTTATTTCTTGGGATAGCTTTATGCATCATAAAAACTCCAAACTAATTAAACTGCTTTATAGTCTAGGAATTAGGCCTATCTCATTAACTTCTGATTGTAAGAAAAGTGTAGAAGCAATTTATTTAAAAAAATTACATGACTTGAGAAAGAAAAAAAGTTACAATTCTATAGGGTTGATTTAGATAGTGAAGGAAAATGGATTAAAGACAACATACTTTGTAGCAGTCATTTGCAATTAGTTGCAGAAGACTAAAGGATTCTCCTGAAGTTTCCATCTTTAGATAGAGTTCCCAGGCTAATCTTGGTTTCTTATTCATAATATCTGCAATCAAGAGAAAGTTAGAACTAGTAGAGGCATGTTGCTACACAGTGTTTAGAACTGGATAAGCATATTAATCAGCAGTATTGTTCTTTACATTGGCTGTTCAGATGAGTTGAGAAGTAACATAGTCACACCGATTAAGTCTACTGGAAAATTAAAAAAACAATTTTTAAAAAATATTGCCAACATACAAGTTTTATATGAAAATGATCTCTAGATTATCATGGGTACTTTCCATTTGAGCACACAGCAGGTTGAGCATTTGAATAGATCATACATGTGAGTTTTTATGTGAAAATAAAGTCAGTTGCCTTCCTGAAAGTTTCTTCTTTCTGATCTACGAATATAATATATAATATCTACGTTGGCATTAAACCTACTTCAACTATAGAGGATCCTGAAGGAGACAGACTATCTAGGACAGTGATGGCAAACCTTTTAGGAACCAAGTGCCCAAACTGCGTACGCGCACATGCCCAAACTGTAAGGTGTGCAAACATGCGCAAACATGTGCGCATGAGCAGCAGAGACCCGAAGACCAGCTGGCCGGCGGGAGGCGGGGCATCCCAACACCAGCAGCTCTGCCAGAGGTGAGATCTTTTTCTTTCATAAGCTTCTGTTTTGTCATTTGCAGGGAAACAGAAGATCACAAAAGAAACACCACGGAGAGCTGAGCAGGGGCGATGGCACTCATGCCCACAGAGAGGCATGCATGCCATAGGTTCACCATCATAGATCTAGGACCATAGCAGTTATGGCCAAAGGAGTCTTTGCAAGGCACATCTAGTATAGCAGCTGGGCCTTTTCCTGGACTATGAAGGTTTCACACAGTCACCCAGGTGTTAAGTCACCTGCTCTCATATTTCCCCAGAGTGGGATGACATCTCACACCCTGATAACATTCAGGAAGCTACTGGAGACCTGATTATTCTCCCAGGCTTTGGAGTAAGTTGAAGAAGCTTCCTGGATGAGAAGCTAAATGTCTTCAAGGAAAAACAAAGCCCATCTGCCTTTTGAAAAAACACCTTTGGGACACATTTTCTATAGATTATGTTAAAGAACTAGCCTATCTTCAAAGCAGAAATTTCAAGTCCCTCTCTCAAAACCTTGGAAAATTGCTTCTTAAAAGACATTTGTATGAAAAAAAATCTTCTAGCTTAAAAAGTAATTGAATTTACATATACTTAATACTTAATTTCATTTAAAATTAATTTAAGGGATGAGATTACCAGGTCAATACATATTTTATAACAGAGCAAAGTGACTCACAGCAGCGTGCTAGCCAACTGAGGTAAACAAAATCATTCTTTATTTTCTCACTTTGAATCAGGAGGAACACCTGAGAAGAAACAAAGAAAACCAAGCTTCTGTTCACATCAAATGTAGCTCTGAAATACATGCCCTCAATCAAATCAGGATTTGTCATTTTAAAGATTCAACAGCTATAAAAGTTTAAGACATGAAAATATAGTTTTCCTTTAAGTAATTCATTCAAAAATTATTTATTCAATAATTTGCCTTATCAAAAGACCCCCAGGATCTTTAAAGCAGAGATGTAATACAAAAGCAGAGATGTAAAAAAAGGATCTTGCAGTCCTGATATAGCCCATCATTATGTATTTTATGGCCCTTTTGAATGGGAACAATTAGCAGTTTAGAAAGTCTGAGGACCAAACGTGCCTAAATCTGGGAATGACTCTAGATTGTTTTCATAAAACTCTAGCTTAATATGCAGACTGTTTTTTAAAAAGAAACAATAATCAATCATTTAACCTTTAATCCTTACTTTGCCAAATGATAATTCATGTTGATTTTTAAAAAAAAATTAAGCTTCAAGGAGTATAACTTTTTCATTATAAATAGCAATAGCACACTTATATACCACTTCAAAGTGCTTTTCAGCAGTTTACAGAGTCAGCAAATAATGAAGCTTTTCTCAGAATAGCATATCTATTTTTTGTCATTTTATTCAGAACATTCTGGAGCTTTTACTCAGGCATACTTAAGGAATGGTGAAGGGCAAATGGGCATATCTTATACTGTATGTTTTCATCCATTCATGCATCCATCCATCCATCCTTGAAAACAGAGTATTCTTCTGCAGTTGTACAACCCATGCATGGAGTTAAATTTGAAGAGGGAAATAGCAACCATAAGATCCTTTTCTTTCAGCAGCAAATTTACTTCCATTTCTCAGTATGTTACATGGATAAAATATCAGGCTCTGCTATTATACTGCAATAAATAAGTTTTTTGTTTATGTTGTCTTTATTATGAGAGATTTTAAATTACAAACTATATTGTATTAGCAATTAATCAATCTTCCACATTCTCCTTTTGTTTTATTATATTTTTTCTAGTTTCATACACTATGGAAGTGTGATCACAAGACAAGGTTCAGTACAGCCCCTAGTATTAAAAAAACATGTTTTGCTGCTGTCTAGTGTTGTTACCTTCTGAGTATATATGCATAGGATTATGTGCATATTGAATACTTAAAAAGTTATTGCCTCTTATTCACCCTCCACATTCTTATACAACCTCCACATTCTTTAAGAAAGGATGCACAAATCCTTGAAGGTTCAGAAAATTCAGATATAGAAACTAAGATACAGAATGTAACCAGCAAATATTTTTAAAATTGTCTATGATCTTTTCAAGAAGCAGATACATACCTCCTCAGCCTCACTAGTATTGCCAGTAGCAGCTTTGGCTTGTGCATAGTTAAAGTTAAAAGTATCATCATTATAGAAATAACTCTGGAAAATAAAGCATGTTTAATAAAGAAACAATTTAATGGTTTATGACATTTAACAGCTAGTATCAATTTTCAGCTATCGTTTGTAATTGACAATACAATACAATTGAACTAAGTTAATAAATTAGAAATTGAACGTCTTTTGTCTTTCTCCCAAATATATAAAATCTTGCTATGATGCAATTTCCCCTTTGCTTGTCTCCTCAAAACATTATTGCTCAATTCCATTTTTTAAAATTCAACAAATATCAAGGGCCCCCATTTTTATCTAGTTATGACATCTTGAAAATACAGCTTACTGACTGTTCATAAAAATAGTTTAAGCCTTGGACAATCCCTAAAATATAGTCCTGATGAATGTGAAATTGTTCTTTCATTTAATTCCAAAACAGTATAAAAGCTATGAATCCGCAATTCATAATTAATGCCTTATACAGAGAGGGTGGAACATTTACTTATTTATATACCATCACACTCCCAAAGAACTCCTAGCATATCAGTATATTAAATTACCCATAATTATACTAATATAAATGTCTCCTAATAATTATATTTAATCATTAAAAGGTCTTCTAAACAGCTCAGTTTTCATCCTTCCTATATGCTGGGAGGCATAGTGCAATACAGATTTTTACATGGAACCTACTCCAGAAGGTAGGCTCTGCTGCAGAAAAGGAATGACCTAGAGAGTAAGTTCTATTTAAAGCAATCTGTCTATCAGGCCAAGTCAGAAAGGATTTTATACCTCTTTTTGCACACTTAAAATTAAATAACACTTTCTCATTTTGTTATACCAAATTTCTAAATTAGAAGCCATAGCAAACCAATTCAATAAAACATCTCACCCTAATAATAGTATAACATATTGTATTTCCTTAGATTTTCCATGGATGAACTGATTATCAATATGTAATCATATATTAAGTAGCATGAATGCTAATTAAGAATTTTAGAAATTATAAAATGTAATCATTGCTGTATAAATGAATGTAGATAACATTATAATAACATTTTGTCCAGATTCATGCCAAGTTGCAGCCTAGGAAGAAAAATACCACTCTCCTTGAGGTGTGGACAAGTTTGCTTTTATGCTGAAATCTTTAGCTATGTGGGAGGTATAAAATATTATCTAGACATACTGGTTTAGAACACAGAAAATGGAAAGATGCCAACTAATGTTAAGTGTCAATCAGTATGGAATGTTTAAATACATTAATTATATTCAGTGGTGGGATTCAAGTAATTTAACAACCGGTTCTCTGCCCTAATGATTTCTTCCAACAACCAGTTTGCCAAATTGCTCAGAAAGTTAACAACCGGTTTTCCTGAAGTGGTGCAAACTGGCTGAATCCTACCACTGATTATATTATCAAATAATGAATCATGTGTAGATTAACATCAATCTTCACAAATGCTTCACCCTCTATGTACTGTTTTGATCTCTGTATTCACATATTTTGTTAAGTGGTTTTTGTGTCCTTTCAACTTCTAATCCAGTGATTGCGAACCTTTTCAGCACTGAGTGCCAAAAAGGGAATGCGCTTCGTGCATCTGGGCCACAACCCGGAAGAGGAACTGCCAATGGTGCATGCGCATGGCCAAAAATGAACTTCCTGTTTCCAGCGCACAGATGTGTGCTGGCCAGTTTGTCTTCCCGGTTTCTGGTGCGCATGTGCTGGTGACGATCAGCTGGCTGGCACACATGCTCACGCACAAAAATGGAAGACTAGCTCTTCCAGTTTCCAGCACTGCCACCTGCAAAAAGGCCAGCTGATCATCATGCACACACGCACTACAGAAACGCAGAAGAGGAATGGGTGACGCAGTATGTGCCAGGTGACATGTCTCTGCATGTCACTTTGGGCACACGTGTCATAGGTTCACCATCATGGTTCTAATCTGATTTAGATGTAAAATCTTTCATTCCTTTCACAAATACCAAAAATATTCTATATGGAAAACAGAAAGTATCAATTAAATATAACTCAGTGAGTCCTGAAGAAAAAAGATACATATAATTATCTAAGCACACTACCACATATAAAAGGTCTTCAGTAGTAGATCTTCAGTTTCCCATTACATTACATAGTGAGTCTATGGTTTATTTACAATAAACTCTCCATTTTTAATTGTATCAATGTTCTATTAGTTCAGTTAGAAAATGTCCTAGTAGTAGTCTCTGAAGCAGAAGACAGATATGATCACCCTGAAATTTTGGCTTTGGCTCCCAAAGTACCTTAGAACATCCCACAGAATTATAATTCTTAACGCGACAGATGGAGAAAATTATAAGTACTTGGAAAACATAATTACCATATTTTCAATTAATGTAAGCTTAGTTTTGTCTTGCAATTTCCTGGAGTACAGTTATTAACATTCCACTCAAAGCAAAACAAAGATAGCACAGTCCTGCCTTTCAATCCCAATCCCAAAACTGTCAATTTTTCTTCATCATCATGATGATTATGATCATGATTAATGCATGTTTAATGCATTTCATTAATTTAGAAATGGAGATTAAGAATCTTAAGAGAAAAGGACAGAGTCAAATATCTTTATATGGGTATTTTCAAGAGAAGTAAATGAATGAAAATGAATGCATTAAACACTGAACAGCCAGATTTTCAAACTGATATATGCGGTAATACAGTACAAAATCATTAAAAGCTAATCACAATGAAATCTAATTCTGTGCCATCTATTCATGGCAATGATATATGCTTTAAAATTTTATTTACATAAAAAGCAAATATACAATTTCCAAAATAAAATGTTGTAGATTATAATTGGTGCTTTCTATATAAACATATTGCTAAAACATGAACTAAAAGCTGAATTAACTTTTAATTGGTATGACGGAGATATCCAATGTTAATTTTCTGTATTACTCAGGAAATGATCATGCTTAGTTGTGTCCTCAGTTTTTGAAAAAAAATGATCCTGTGCAATTCATGAAGGAAAAATTGAGAGGTAGTTTCAGTAATAAAAGTTAGCCCTATAGTAGTAAAAGAAAATGATTGCTACAGGATAAGAGAGCTAAGAGATATTGCAACAACTTATTTTCAGTCATTTGAAAAAGCTAAATCCTTATTTTATAATTATCTACTGTCAAAACAAAGGGACTATATTCGCTGCACAACTAGAGCCTTGAAATCTACCAGGCACTATCACCTGGTACACCAGGTGATATACCAAATGATACACCAAATATTGTAAATTAAGGGCAATGCCCAGTTTTTAATTGGAAAATGGGAAAATCAATTACAGCAGAGATGGCATTACGTACTATATCTGAGGGGCGGTCCCAGTTGCTTCCTCAGATTTTGCTCAAATGCCAGAGAATTCCTTAATGAAACAAGATTTGGCAAGTAAAGGGACAGAATAAGTTTTCATTTGGCTTGGCTAAAAGAGGGCTAGGCAAAGCATTTAAAAGATATTTATTTACAATTTTTGTAAACTATCTCAATCATAAGACTCTAGGTAGTTTATAGCAAAGAAAAATATAAAAAAATAAGAGCTGCTAGGACTAATATATGAAAGCCAATGCAATGTAGGTGCTGAACTAAGAGCAAGCTAACACAGATTTCTATTCCACTGTCAATTGCAACAGTTCACTTTGGGCCAATCATTCTCTCGCTGCTCAACCTACCTTCTAAGAGTGCTGTTATGGAAAAAAGGAGGAGGGAACACTGTATTTGCTAGCTTAACCTCCTGACTTAAGGGTGAGATATAAATACAATAAATAAAGATAAAGCTCTAACTTAAAAATAGGTCAAGTTGCTTTTTACATATTGACTGAGATTTTACCATCATAGATTTATTTATTTATCTTTACTATCTACAGTAAAGAGACACTAGAAAGAGGCAGTTATAGAAACTTCCATGAAATCCAGATTGCATCAACCACATACTCCAATATAGATTCTAGCAAGACCAAAATTAAATAATTGATCATTGGCACCACAGCAACATTTTCATTGAAAATATCACAGATTAAAAGCCAGATGCCCTAACACTGGATTTTCTATGATACTTTTTTTTTTTAATTTGATTTATATGCTGCCCTTCTCCGGAGACTCAGGGCGGCTTACAATGCGCTAAGCAATAGCCTTCATACTTTTGTATATTTATACAAAGTCAGCTTATTGCCCCCACAAACTGGGTCCTCAATTTACCTACCTTAGAAAGGATGGAAGGCTGAGTCAACCTTGAGCCTTGGTGAGATTTGAACCTGCAAAAATTGCAGGCAGCTGATGTTAATAACAGGGCTTTAGACCACTGTACTATCCAAAGCTCTCTGGATACTTGGTGAAATAGCCTTCTTCTCTTCTCTAGTATTGTTTGTGCATAGCCACTTTTTGAGATACTAATAAACAGACATACATGAATGTATATAAGACAATTGTAACTTTTACTAACCTTCACTGAATTGAGATATATTAGGACATCATCAAACTGCCTGAGCAGAAAGAAGCAGGAAGCCATACACTGTCTCCCAGGGATAGTATCTGAAGATTAACAGTGCAAATAAGTTGAGGATAGCAAAAATATTGGGGAGTACACCTACATTCATTTGTTTTCAGAACTACTGCTAGGATGCCAGAAAGCAACACAATATATTATTTACTTTGTTGACAGATAGGAAACAATTTGACACTGATTAAGTCATTGTAGAAAGATACCAGAGAAAACAAACAAAAAGTAAGTAAAATGCTTATCTAAGTTAAAATCTTAGAATCTGCTTCACACATTAGTTTGAAATTACTTGTGTGAATTTCAAGTTATGACTAATAAGCCCTTAATAATTTGCTTTCAGAGAGGCAAAACATTCTGAACACTTTAACAATCAACACATTTGTCATAATATTAGTTTTTATATGCCAGATTCCATGGTGAGTAGGGAAGGCATAGGCTTCATAAAGGACTTAAGTTCTTCTCCTTACTTTTACATCCATCATAAATAGCCAGATTACACTCCGACTCACTTTCCAACAGGAATAATGGGGGGGAGGAAGGGGGGGGGTTTCTTCACAAGGGCAAAGGAAATATGTAAAGGGAGCAGCTGTTTGGAGCACCTTCAGAAAGTACACATGGATGGAATATGATGACCAGTAAGGTTTATGTCACACTTGTGTCTTACCATATGAAGATTCCAACTGCAAACTCATTGTATTATTATACAAGAAAGTAAATGGCTTAAAGGCATGCCTGGCTACACTAAGGCTCATCAGGGAAAGCAAGGTGTTTCTGGATACAGTAAAGAAAACAGGAGCCCTGGAAAAGGAGTTCTGGTAGCATGAAACTGACAAGACTTAAACAACCTGTAGCTGAAATTATCTTGTCAATTTCAGGTCCTGTTGCTGGAGGATAACTAGCAGATTTCTGGATAATGGTTTCACCCAGCATTCCAAGGACAGAAAGGGCAAAAGTTCAGCCTCCTATTGAGGTGAGGAATCCAATGGCTGTTCCAAAGAATTGCCATCTGTGGAGATAGGTGACTCATTGCTGAGAGGAACTGAGGTGGCACTCTACAGACCAGACAAGGTATAAAAAGAAGTGTGCTGTCTCCAAGATGCAAAGATTCAGGATGTGATGTAGAGGCTGAGCTTGATTAATCAAATCTAGTGACTATTATTCCCTTCTGCTGTTTCATATTAGGAAGAGTAAAGGTGCCAAAAAATGTCCGGAAAGGTACCAAGCAACTATGATGCAAAGTGATTATTAGAAGCCAGCATGGTATTGTTAAAAACATGTCATTCTAAACAAATCTTATTGCTTTTTTGACAAAGTGACTAGAATAATAAACCATGGGAATGCTATGGATATATTTCTTCCTTCTTCATAAAATTCACCAATGAATGGATGGTTCCACTATTAGCAGTAGTTGGATTTGCAGCTGATCAACTGCTTTTCAAACATATCAAATACAGCTTAATGAGGGGATAGAAAGAATGGACATCAAGTTTGAAGATGACACAAAACTGGGGAGTGGGGATGGGAAAGGACAAATTGCTAACACTTCAAAATAGACTCAAGATTCAAAAGGGTCTGGATAGATTTGGACATCAGGCCTTATCCAAAAAAATGCAGTCCAATGGCAAAAAAGGTAGGGTTCTGTACTTAAGTAGCAAGCACCAGATTCACAAATACTGTATTTTTCGGAGTGTAAGATGCACTGGAGTATAAGACGCACCTTGGTTTTTGGGGAGGAAAATAAGAAAAAAGCTGATTGGCAGGTAGATTGGCCTCCTGGAATACCCCCAATCAGATGTTCCAAGAGGTGAATTTTAGCAACAGGTTCCTTGGTTGTGAGCTCTGTGCCTTGCTTTTTTTTTTTTTTGCTTTTTTTTTCTGCCTCTGAAACTTCTGAAACTCTTTTTCAGAAAAAACTTTTTTTCCTGCCTCTGAAAGCCTCCGAAATAGAGCTTCAGAAAAAAAGCCTCAGAAGCTCTGTTTTGGGGCTTCTTTTCTGAAGCTTCATTTCTGATGCTTTTTTCAGCCTCTGAAACCTCGGTTTGAGAAGCTGAGTGGGGCTACATTTGGAATATAAGATGCACCCAGATTTTCACCCTCTTTTTTTAGGGAAAAAGGTGCGTCTTATACCCCGAAAAATACAGTAAGCAGTATTTGGCTTGGCAATAATATTTGGGAGAAACTAAGCACCCTAGTAGACCATAAATTAAACATGAGCCAGTCTGCTGCAGGTACCAAATAGTTAATGTAATATTAGGCTGCATCAAGAGAAATACAGTGTCAAAACCACAGGAAGTGATAGTTCCATTTTGCACTGCACTGATTAGAGGACAACAGGAGTACTATGTCCATTTTGAGTCACCATAATCAAAGAGCTACAGAACTAGAAAGAATGTCTAGAAAAGCAGCAGTGATGATGAGGGGCTTGGAGGCTAAAGTCTATGAAAATGGGTAAATAAACCAGATGTTTAACTTAAAGACAAGGCTAAGCAAAGACAGAACAGCAATCTTCAAATAATTGGAGAGCTGTCATAGGGAAAAAGGTATCACTTTATTCTCCATAGCTTCCAACAGTAGAATAAGAACCAGCTGATGGAACCTGTAGAAGGCATAGAGAATGATCTTAAAGGATAGTGGGAAGATCCATTACAAGGAAACAATCAGTCAAGCACCTATTGAACCCATTCCAAGAAATAAGAAGTTGCCTCAGATAGGCTCCTCTTTAATCCATACAAAGATAAAGTGAGGAAAGAGGAAAGCATATTCAGACTTGTAATATTCTGTCACTATAGCTCAGGGGTTCCCAATCCCCGGCACCGGGCCACAGTCTACACCAGGAACTGGACCACACAAGTTAGTGAAGCCCATTCACATATGTCTGGAATGCAGCACTGTGTAAAACTATGCCTTTCAGTGTCTGCGGAAAAACCACTTTTCATGAAACCGGTCTTTGGCACCCAAAACATTGGGGATCGCTGCTATAGCTGTTCTAATAAAATAAAAATAGCTCTAAGACCCATATGACATTTCTTTCTCGGTCTGGGTTGCCTTAAAGGGCAACTTGAAGTAAGGAGGAATTTCTTAATAGTAAGTGCTATTAAGCAGTTGAACAGACTGCCTCGTAGAATTATGGCTACTCCCTCACTGAAGGTTTTCAAGTAAAGATTAGAGAGTTATTTGTCTGGGATGCTCAGAGAAGTTATGAGCTTCCAATGTCCTATATTCTATAGGACATTGATATTCAAATGTATATTCAAAGAATATACATATTCAAAGAATTCTATAATTGTGACATGAAAATTTATAATCTAAATTCATAACTTAAATTGGACATAAATATACATCTAATTCTAGTCCAAATAGCATATTTATGTTGCATTTTTATGTTAAACATTTCTACTTAATATTTGTCACTGGCAAATACTAATAGCAAGATACCTTTCATTGAATCACATAATAAATTTAATACAATTAATGTCTGATGAAAAGAGAACACAATACATTTAAAACATACCACATTCACTAGCAGATCCTCCCACCAGTTGGAAAAATTGCTGAGCAATTTTTAAATGGTCTCTCTGAAAAAGAACAGTATAGAAATAGGGCTTTTATTGCACTGATGAATATTTTTCCTTTCTATTTCTTGAATGCCTAGTTCCATTCTTCATCATGCTCATTTTGTTTTCCATTTTCTCCTCCCAAAATGTTTTGATGTTAATGAGCATATTCAGTTATCATTGTTTTTTGAATTTCTGTGTAAAACTTTAGTTTTTTGAAAACAGATGAGCCTTCCCCCAAGCATGGTTATATTTCCTTTTTGTTTCTCAGTAGCTCTAGCTTGCCTAAAACAGTTATAATTAACTAACACAAGAAATTTATGTAAGAAAGGATCAAGTTAAAATCTCAATCAGCTTCTGTGTTCAATTTGACCATTTATGGATTCTTCATAAATTACTAGTATCAGAAACTGTTATACTCACTGAACCCATTTCCTGCCCAAGTACTGCATTCACTACTCCCTTCAGAATATATTCCTAAAAATATTGAAAAAATAATTAAATTATGCAATTTGTTTCCTGATGCTTAAAGCAATTTGCAATTCTTTTATTCAAGTTACTGTGCAAATATATATTTGAATCAGATATCTTTATAGATGCTAATTGTATCAAGTTAAATATAAAAGGCACTCAAACTATTAAAAGGCTAATCAGTCGTCCATTTCATTCTTCTGCTAAAATTGTAAGTATTCCATTATACAGGCATGTATTTTAATTTAACCACCCAGTTTCCAGAAATTTATCTTGGCATCTTCCAGGTTTTTAAAGTATACATCAGCTAAAGAAACTATTTTTAAATAATAACAGTAACAATAATGAATTTGAAATAAGTGAAATAATCAGAAAATGGAAATATCCATAAAAATCTATAAAAGTCACTTAAATGGAACATCAAACACATCAATTGTTTTACTATAGTTTATCATAAAATTTCAAAACTTGAACCAAGTATATTGTACAGCTTATAGTATTGTTTTGATCACTGTTAAGTATGAAGAAAAATTCAAAACAGTTTTCATCAAGAATAAATTAGCTGTACTTGGTTGCATTAAAATATACGTGACACAAATGACAATTCTTTTTTCACAGATTTTAACAGAACTTAATTACTCTGATCCACTTATCTTAATTACTTAATTACTCTGATCCACATATCTTTTTTAAAAAATGGAAGGCAACAAAGAAAAAATAGACGGTACAAGAATTTAATTCTATCCTATAACATTTCAAAGATAATTTCTTCTAGTATGTATCAATGAATAAACTTTTTTTTAACCTGAGGGGTTGCAGGTTCCAGGTCTTTAATCAAGTTGTAAGCCTCCTGTACATCATCTGAAATAATATGACACAGTATATAATATTACAGTATATAATACTGTACCTCTCCCATACTATTCATCTATTGATAAAAAAAGACGGTAAATATTTGTATAATGTTATTCTTTAAATGTTACAATAGGTGTACAGTTTAAAGGCTTTTTAGTCTTTTTTATTCATATATTTACATATTATACATAGAGAAAAGAGAAAGAAAATGCATCAAAACAGAATGTCAAGTTATTTTTTTCTGGATCCATATACAATGTATTTAATTACTAACATGAGACATTTTATTAGAGTAACAAACCAAAACAATCACAGAAAAGCATTTTGGGGGATTTTGTTTTAATAGCAGAGATACAAATAAAAAAAATACCAGAGTCAATGTGACAATTGCAGAATAATAACAATAACTAAGTGTCAGGGTTCCAAACGATGCCCTAATGAAAGCAGGAGCCTCAAGCAAAGTTTCAAGAAAAATCCAGTTGTTTATTAGGAGCGCCATGTCGGCGAACAGGTCAGGAAAGCTTTGCGAGTTGAACTAAGATCAGCCCAAGATCAAAACATGTGTTTTTGAAGTCAAAATAAATCTCAAGGTGGGAGGAGGAACGAAAGAGATTTCTTATTGTTGTTATAGTTGAAATTAGTGATGTTTGAGTTTTTGTTCCTACCTAAATCAGCTGAAGTTAGAAGAGATTGAACAGATTGCCTTAAGCAAAAAATTCACTTGTTCCTTTAAAAGGGACATTAAATAACAGGACTATGCAGCACTTTGGAATTGAAAGCAAAATGTATTTACAGGTGGCAAACATAAACATTTGTCTGCAATACCTTAAACAATCCCATATGTTTCTCCAGGGATATCCTGCTTGACATCATTTGTTAGCTCATGAAGCACTACAAATAAAAAATAGTAAGCAACTGTATCCCCCCCCCCCAATAATCCCCAAAACAAAGTACATATATTTTCTATTTGGTAGAAAAAGATCACTAAAACTGTGAACAGATATATATAAAATATATAAAATATATGTAGATACATATAAAAATATAAAATGAGATATATAGTTTTTTTTCACCTTGCCGAAGATAATAAATGACTAGATTCAGTCTAGCTTCAGGAATGACATCAACCAGTGGAGGGAGTACTTGGAGAGACCCTTCCCCTCCTCGGAATACTACCTGTAAGTAGAAGTATTCACTGTATTAGTATTGTAGCAAACAAGTTACAATTTAATCCCATGCATGTTTTCAATATATTTATTATACTAAGCAGTTTATCATTTGTCACGTATTACTCCATTGCTTTTGTAGTTTACAGATTAAATATTTACCCCAGAAATCATAGTGACATCTTTATTATTTAATGCTATCAATATATTCAGCTCTTTCATACACAGTCACTATGTATACATTCCAAAACTTGGATACAGTTGATAAGAGGGGAAAAAAAGGTCAAGCACAAGACCTTGCAGAAAACATGGATTTTAAGGTGGGAGGTAAAAGGTGACATCAAGTATATGGTCTGTGAGAAAAGAGAGTTTCAAACAGCAACAAGGATAAGAAAGAATAACTAAGAATATTATCTGACATTTTAAGATGATAGATTTAGATAGCTGTAAAACACCTGGTAGCTGTAGGCTAAAATGACAACAGTGTATAAGGGAGGGAATGAGAAGCTAGTAAAAGAGATACAAGGAAGAATTGTGAATGGAATACATATCTTTAAATTATTTCGTCTTGTAAAAAAAGTTAATTTCAAGAAAAAATCATCATAAGCAGAATCATAAGAAAAACATGTATCAATACAGAGTTAACATCATCTGAAAAATGACATATCTGAAAAATTACATCAAAATGAAGCTGGTGGGAATAGATCACATAAGGTTTTTGAAGAAATAATAAATATTTGAACATAATAGGAAAAGAACTTAAAGTCAGGAATAGGTTAATGATAGTGCATGAATGTGATAATCAATGGAATTTCTTTTTCAGGAATTCTTCTGAGAAGTGCAACTTTCATAGCTCATTCCCAATCAATAAATTACTCTTCCGGACAAGTTGACCAAACAGCACTTTGATCATGTGTATGATCGGCATAAATTACATTATATGAGCTATCCCATTGCTACTTACCAAGTTATGCTTAATGAGCTCTTTAGCAAATTCAAATGATGTTGAGGCACTGTCCATCAAACTTTTAAGCTCTGCCTTGTAGTTTTAAAGAAATTTAAAAAACAGACAATAGGTCATATCAACAGTGGTAACCAAAATAATAAACATATGCAAAATACTATAGAATTAAAATGTTTGTTCTGCATAGTATCAGGAACAATAAGAAATAGCTATACACACACCACAAAGAATTTGCATTTCTCAAGAATAGATACTGAAATGTTATAGCAAAATTTAAACTTGGATTGAGGAAAGATTTGAGAGATTATTTATTTATTTATTTATTTATTTATTTATTTGAATTTTTATACCGCCCTCCTCCTTCCGGACTCAGGGCGGTGAACAGCCAACTAAAACAACTGTATACAAAAGTTAAAATGAATTTAAAATAATTTATAAAAATTTGGGCCATAATTTAAAACGATTCAGTTAAAATCCATATTAAACATTAAAACCCAGATGGAGTCAGGCCAGCCCGGCTAGCTGAAAAAAGTAGGTTTTAAGTGCCCGATTAAACTATAGTAACAAAATACCTCAGCAGCTTTCCCATTGTAGAGTCGGAAATGATTACAAGCCTTTAAGTTAAGAGCAATGGTACTATCAGGAACCTGTTGAAGGTAAACAGCTAGCACCTCTTGAGAGACATCATAGTAATCCAATTTGTAGTAACACAAAGCCACATATACATTGAGGGCCAGATATTCCCTGCCAAATCAAAGTTCATCAACATATTAATATAACTAATGCTTTATGAAATTCAACTAAGTTTCAGTGATATAAAATTTAGAAAAGCCCAGTATATAAATCTAAGTATAAAAAAATACCCCCAATATCCAGCTTACTTCATTACAACTTAATACCTTTATCTTGCTAAAAACTGTGATAAAGTAAATGTCTATGGTATACTCTAGGTATGAAACTCTCAGCTAATGGGACACTAAAATTGTTGCCAAGGATCCTGGGCATATAATTTTACATTTGTTTAAAAAAATAGAAACATCAGAAAAAACATGGACATTGCAGTATAAATTTATATTACCATATTTCTTCGAGTATAAAATATACTCCCCCCCCCAAAAAGGGTGAAAATTTGGGTGCGTCCTATACACTGAATGTAGCCCCACCCACCAGCCCCCACCCATTGGCCTCTGCCTCCCAGCAATTTGCCTCCTTACAGCAAACAGCAAACAGCAAACAGCCCGTTTTAGCTTCAGCACAGCCTGATTAGCACCAACAGTTGATTGTAGGTTGGATCGGCCTCCCGACCATCAGCTGTTTCAGGCTGCAGGGATTGCCATTGCCTATTACTGCCTCTGTGGGCCTCCGCTGTTTGCTATAAGGAGGCAAATTGTTGGGCGGCAGAGGCAGATTTTTTTTTCTTGTTTTTCTCCCCCCAAAAGGTAGGTGCGTCTTATAGTCTGGAGTGTCTTATACTCCGAAAAATACAGTATGTTGTTTCTAACTGATCAAAAATTTGGAATTATAGTGGATAACTCACTGAAGATTGACATAGTGTGCAACAGCTGTGAAAAAGCTGTTTTCCAGAGTTCATGAGAAAGGTGTCCAAATGAAAATAAATCTGTCAATAATTATTTGATAAATAAATGGCTCTCTTGAGAGACTCAAGATAGCAAACACAGCGTTCTCTCCTCCACTGGTTTCCTCACACAAACAACCTCATAAGTGAGTCTCCATGGCTGAGAATGGATTTGAATTTGGGTCTCCCCTGTTCTAGACCAACATCTTGGAAGTACTGTGTACATTTTTGGTCACTGCAAAGGGGGTGGGAAAAGTGCAGAAAAAAAGCACTCAAAGTGACTGACCAAAAGTGCAGAAAAAATAACTGAGTGAAGATTCAATCAATGCATTTAAAATTCCAAGCATAGAAAGAGTAAACCTGAAGAAGTTTCTCTTTCAAAACTAGGATCAGGAGACTTCAAAGAAATTGACTGGAAGTCTTGGAATAAACAAAAGAAAGCATTTCTGCATAATGCATAATTGGTTTGTAGAATTCATTAACATAAGACATAGGCCTGGCTATTAGTTTGGATTGCTTTAAAAGAGGATATAAAGAATATATTTATCAAAACTGTTAGGCATGGAGACTCAGTGTTCACTGTTTCAATAAGGTGACTGCATGCTTCCAGATTCAAATACAAAGAGAACAATAGCAAAAGAAGTGTTTGCATTCATTTGCTATTTGCAAGTACCTTAAAGGGATTTAGTTGGTTACTATGAAAAACAAATTGCTGGCTTAAAATAGGTCTTGATTTGATCCAACTATTTCTCTATTTTGTAGTTTTAACAAGATTCAGGCACTAAATGTAATAAGCCTGAAGCAGTGGTAGGTTTCTACCGGTTCACCACGGTTCGGGCGAACCGGTAGTGGTGGCAGCGGCAGGCTCCGCCCACCCACCCAGATGTCATCAAGGATGCTCTGTGGATGAGTGAAGCAAGCACACGCATGTGCACGCTCACAGTTCTGAACCGGTAGTGAAGGTAAGTGGAACCCACTACTGGCCTGAAGGTGCATCTGGATGTAATTATAGCTCCTGAGTGATTTGCAGCAGATTGCCAAGGATTTCTGACTCCTATTTGCTCAACAGTAACAACTTCAAAATGATTCTGCCCCACCATAAATTAAACTATTGACATGAAGAAAGACTGGGGTAATTCAGATTAGATATTTAGGTGCAAAGTTTGCTCCATTCGTTTCTGGCCCTTGATGAATTTCTAAAGTTGGATTTTAATTCTCATCTTTCTCTTTTTTAACCAGAATCTAATTTAAACAGGAGAAAACCCCCACTAGATTGAAATATGTCCTTCTAGAGTTATCCAATTATTTAAGAATTATTTTTAAATCATTTAAAATTTGCACAAGATAAAATATCAAAAAATAATTGTTCATAAAAAAATAACAGCCCCACATATATCTAATATGAATGTAGAATTGTACCTTCGTTAGCATTTTTCCTTAAGTGTCCACATTCCCTGTATGTTTTATTAAACTCAGTACTGGATCAAAAATTTAAAGATTTTACAGTAACATTTTAAAGAAGGATCTCAAAAGGCAATATTTAAACTCAGCAAAAGATAGCTAAAACACTGCAAGATCGAAAAGCCCTATGAAATTATTTGTTTCAGCTTTCCCCTCCAAATTATCTGTTAAATAGATAGAGACAAGTTGAACCAACCTGTTATCAAGCAGTATGCGTTTATAGATATCAATAGCTTCTTGATAATGAGATCGCATATAGTGTATAGATGCTAAACTAAGCTGGTCTTCTGTTATATCCTGCAAATTCTGATGGAAATTCATCAGTTTCTTCTCATCACCAAACTAAGAAGGAAATATGATTTAAAGACAGAGACAAGTGGATACCTTACACATATTCTAATACTTTGTCGGCTGAAAATAATATTTAACCGTATTTCTGCTCTACCATCTTTCATTAGAAACCAATCATTTTTCCAGACTTCAGGCAGTCTACGAAAGAGTCATCTATTTCTCAATTATCTTAATTCTTGTCACCATGAAATTTTCAGGCTTTCATCTTCTATGCTTACTTAGTACTTCAGCTCTTCATTTCATTATTCTACCTAAAGAACTTCTTTCTCACTTAAACAAGGCTTTCAGAATTTGAATAGTAAGGTGAAGGTGTAAAAGTTGTTGTATTTTTATGAAGTGGCAATGCAGCTCAGAATAGCATTATGAGTATGTATATATGTAAGTGAATAAATTGTAGCAGAATCTCCATGGTACAGAGAGGTATAGTAAATGGTGTTAATGTCAACTAGATTTAGTTAAGTTCCTTTTTTCTCCCCTTTCTTCTTATCTCTAACATCTTTTGCTTCCTTTTTTTTCATACCTTGCATTACACTGTTTGTTCTGAAAACACACAGCATGATAGGTATTTATAAGATTTTAAATAACATTTGGGCACATGATGGGAACTGGATTTCAAAATACTTCGATTACTTCCAAATTTGATCCAATGTTTTGAAATACATACCTTGTGTGCTAGATGGAACAACATACGATTCTGAAGTCTACTCTTGGGAGCTGAAAACAAAATTAATATCTAGGTTTTCAAACTTATTAATTCATATGCCTCATTTTCATGGTGCAAACAATGCCCCCACTCACTTCCAGTAAGTGCACCTGAATTTATTGCCAGTAAAAATAAATAAAAAAGCAATCTTATCAGACTTACCTTTCAAAGCAGACTGTTCAGCTTGTGTATACATTCCCAAGAAGAAGTAAGTGCATGCTAGATTCACCCACACATCAGGGTTGCAGGCAGATTCCTTGATTAAATCCTCATACTCCTTAAATAAATAATAATTTTTGATACAGCCTTGCTTAATCACCACAGACAAATTTATGCTTTATTTCTTCTTATAACCCAGCCAGAGCACATAAGAACTGTAAATAAGTAAAAAAAATAAAATAAACAGAAATGACTACCATGTCCAGTGCAAATATAGTATTTCAGTTATCATCAAAATTTTGAAAAAGCTGCATCCTTTTAATTGCAGCTACTTTTAGGGCTTTCCCAAATCATTTCTACAAATATGTGCATGTACAGCACTTTTGCTCTATTAGAAGTACCAATGGAAATGTTTTATGCGCATGCACATGTACAAGAAACCTGAAAAAAACTGAAAATAGTTGTATGGTATTGCCTGGAAGATACTACTACTTCTGCAGTTTAAGAAGAAAAACTTCACTCATATCAATCTGCTTTGCAAAACATCTGTTTAAGTACTTTGCATAGCCCTAACTTTGTACTACTATTTTTTTCTTCTTGTGCCATATCCTTCATCAGACGTTGGCAATCCTATTTTTATCAACAGCCACACGAAAAAGTGCTGTTGAGTTTTGTCCAAACCAGTCCCTTAGATTTTGAAGCCATGATGTTCTTTTTCTGCCTGGACCTAGTTTGTCTTTAATCTTTCCTTGGAAGATTAAGTGAAGTATGCTGTATTTTTCTGGGTATCGCATCACATGCCCAAAATATTCTAACTTTTGCTTTTTTATGGTTTTGATGATTTCCATTGGCTTTCCCAGGTGGCTTATCACCTCATTTCTGATTTTGCCAACCCAACTTATATATAACAGTTTTCTTCTACAATATTTAAACATATATTCAACTAGATGCAAGCCTTTGAAATACTGATATTTTATCTTACTTATTCTGGTCCATGAGATACATTATAGTCGTAAATTTCATTCTTCACAAATAGTAAGAATTTGAGAAACAATGTTATATAGTGACACAGTCATAGTGACATGTTCATATGTAAATTAATTCAATTTTCTCTTACAATGATTCTCTTGGAATATTTTCCTCATATAAACATAGAATTTTGAAAAATAGCAAATCATAAATTAATACATTGTATTTCATAAATAAGTCAAAATAATAAACTATATATAATTTATTCACTAGGCTTCTGGACACAAAATATTATTACCAGTATTTTTGCTTTTATATTACTTTGAGGAAAATTTACAGGTAGTCCTCGACCTACAATGTTAACTTAGCAACTGTTCAAATTTACAACGGTGCTGAAAATAGTGACTTATGACCATTTTTCACACTTACGATCATTGCAGCATCTCCATGGTCACGTGATTTATATTTGGATGCTTGACAACTGACTCACATTTATGATGGTTGCAGTGTCTCAGGATCATGTGATCAGCTTTTGCAACCTTCTGACAAGCAAAGCCAATGGGGAAACCAGATTCACTTAACAACTGTGTTACTAATTTAATAACTGCACTGATTCACTTAACAAATGTGACAAGGAAACTTGTAAAAGGGAGAAAAAATCAACAAATTTCTCACTTAGCAACATACATTATGGGCTCAATTGTAATTGTAAGCCTACCTCATCCCCATTCTTACAAATTTAAGAGAACATCCTCCTTTTTTTAGGACAAAGAAGCACCACCTCACCTCCAGTGCTCTCTTGTAGTCACCCAGATGGAAAGCACAATATCCAATCCAAAGGTCTGCATCTTCCTCCTGTTCTCCAACCTGACGCTTAAACTTGGGAAGAAGACAGAATAAAAATTAAAGTGATATCCAATTGTGACCAAGTTCATATAATTTTTAATTATTTTAAAATGACAAGTTTATTGCAGCCATATAGTATACACAAATCTAACCTTTTAGGCAGTGATACAATGTCTGTATATATGATGTTCATGTTTAAAAGAAGGGCTCGCATTTAAATTAAGTAATTAGATGTTTACAAATATTTAGATAAGTTTTTATGACTGGCAGGCAGAAATGTATTAAGGTGATCATGAATATGATGTGCTATCAAGTGATTATTGACTTAGCAACACCACAAATATTTCTAAGTTGATAGGCTCTCCATACAATCAAGTTGTCATTGTCAGTTAGGCAGTACTCATTAGCTCATTAAACCACAATATGAATGAAGTGCAAAGTGTGGTTACAATACATTCACTCCAACTCTGCTTTTCTCATTGCAAATGTAGGTTTTTAAAAAGGCAACAACATTGTAATTTGATTATCCTTACATGTCTGCATGTAACTACCATAATGAAGTGTTGACACACACAGTTCATGATGCAAACTTGACTCTTGTATTTGCATCTTAACGTATTAATCATAGAACATTAATCATAAAATAAAAAAACAAGCTAGGAATTTATAAACTAATAAATTAAACAAACTTAATTCTAATTTGTTCAGATGCAATAATCATATTCTCACATGAATATAATGTCACACTAAACCATCCATCTATGCACATAGTGCTCATTCATGTTGCAGTTTAATAATATTGCTTCTGTTGCATTGCTCTCAACAAGGAATAAACTTGTAGAACAACTACTGCATTAGCTTATGGCCATGTTCACACATGATAAACTAGGAATTTTGGCTTATTACAAAGTGAACAAGGAGTTTATTCTACCTTCTCCAGCAAGTTAAGATGGTTGCTATAAAATCCTAATTCCTAAACTGATAAAGTCATTATAAACTATCTTGTTCATAATCTTGTGATTTAGATACAGCACTTTCATTATTACTGATAATACCTCATCAGTCTACACACCAGCTATGAAGGCTATATTTAATCTATAGCAAGGAAGATAAATTGTAATCTGTGGATTATCTGGGGCCACTGCATAAAGTGGTTAGATGTCTATAGAGATTCTCAGTTATCCAGGACATGGTTGTCCCAAAGGTGCTATTTCAAGAGGCAACTGGACTTTTTGGGTTTTCTTTAAAGATATTTTCGCTTCTCATCCAAGTTTCTTAGATTAGAAGGGAAATGTCTTCAAAGAAAAATCAGAAAGTCCAGCTGCCTCTTGAGAAAGCACCTTTGGGTTAGACTCTTGATTTACTTCTATTTTGCAGAGGTGATATTTGCCATCCTGGCAAATCAGAGAAGCAAAAAGCACGGATGTTCTCAGTCTGAAATGACTGAAGTAGCAAGAAGGTGTCTGGACAGCTTTCCTTCCCCCCCTCCCCACCCCCAAAGCACTGATCTGTTCCGAAAGAAGTCTAAGCAAATATGCTAGCAAATAATCCAGAAGCGGCCGCAGCAACTCCACTTGCAGAATTCTGGTCCCGCCATATTCCCCAAATGTATCCCTAGTACCTCTAAAAGGGCAATGGCCCCAGTGAAATCTCGCTGAGTTAATAAATCTTCCAGCTGCGGCAGCCGTTTGCCTTTCTTTCTGCGTTTATCCGCTGATTGAGGCCCGCCTCCAACAGCGGGTTTCAGCCGTGAGAGCATCTGCAAAAGCGACAGAAGTAAGAACAAGGTAAAGGGAATAGGGCTCCGCTAGTCTTTTTCGCCCTCTCATCTCTTTAGAAAAGCCCCTTAATCTAGCCTTATCCGATTCTTCTTGTCCCTCACCATCTTGCCCACAGGCCTGCTTCACAAAAAACAACGGTCGTCTGTTGCTGCTCTGCCTCACCAAGGTCTCTGTTACCCTGGCAACCGCGCGAAGGGAGGTAGTTAGGGTAAAGCAATCTGGCCTGGGAGACAGCAACAAAAGACCGGGCGGCAACTGCGAATCATACTTACAGTTCCGGTGGCTCTCCGGACAAAATAGTTTTGGGAAGAATCTCAGAAATCCAAGCGCTTAAGTGACGTGAAGAGGCGTGTACCCTTTCGTGGTATAGGAGGGCGAAGAAAGGAGAGTCCCAATTCGACGGGAAAGCCCCGTTTTCACGAAGCGCTGACTAGCTGTACCTTGTCCAGTGACACATTTTTGCAAGAAAAACCACTGCGGTTGGCATCTCTGTAGAGTTGCTTACTGAGTTGCTGCTACAACTGACTCCGATGGGTCGGATAATGGGTCCGATATCATCACCCAAGCGAAGACTGTTTCTACTTACTACAATATGCTATGATTGCATATTTATTTGTATACAGCTAGGTAAACTTGTGTACAGTTCTATGCTTCACGTTTATATTTTTACATTACAACAAAATAATACTATTTTATTTTATTTTATTTTATTTTTTTATTTATATGCTGCCCTTCACCGGAGACTCAGGGCGGCTTACAGTGCATTAAGCAGTAGCCTTCATACTTTTGTATATTTTTATACAAAGTCAGCTTATTGCCCCCACAAACCAGGTCCTCATTTTACCCACCTTAGAAAGGATGGAAGGCTGAGTCAACCTTGAGCCTGGTGAGATTCGAACTCGCGGTAATTGCAGACAGCTGGATGTTAAATGCTGCCTTAGTAGGAGACATTAGCCAAACAATATACAATAAGCATCTGAGGAGGGCATGAAGGCAAATGACATGTGTTGTGACCTGACACAAAGCCTGTGACTTAACATATTTCCAAATTAGTAGGACTAAAAAAAAAGTCACTGTTTGTGTTGGTATCATTAGTAGATTTTTATCTTCCCTTAAATAACATGTCACCAGTGATTTTGTGCAATTTCTTCATCATCATTATTATTTTCAAATACTTATGGGCCAAAGGTTTTTAATTATTTAATTGCACCATTACTGCATACATGAGGGCAAAAGAAGAAGGGGACGACAGATAGCTGGATGGAGTCACTGAAGCAGTAGGCATGACCTTAAATGGACTCCAGAGGCTGGTAGAGGACAGGAAGTCCTGGAGGAACACTGTTCATGGGGTTGCGAAGAGTCGGACACGACTTTGCAACTAACAACAACTGCATACATAGAATAACATTTACAGAATTTATTAGCAGTTTATGGAAGTTTAATGACATAAAATCATGGAAGTTTATGACAAAAATCATACTATTGTATACATGACTTCTTCGAAATAAATCTTATTGTTTTCAATTAAGTGTATTCCCTAGATCAGTCTGAATTAAATTATATACTTTAATGAGTTACCATATAGTGACAGTGATGATTTATACAAGTGTGCTTATTAAAAATGATGCCTGATTTATGTACCACGTTGAATTTGTCACTTCACAAATGCAAAAAAAATTTTTTGGGAACTATTAGCCATTAATGAAAAATGTCTATTCATTTAAGATACTGGAAATATCAAGTGCAGTAATATTTTTTCTTGTGTTTTCTGTTTTCACAATGATTGCTGCCTAGAACTGAAGAAATAGGTAGACTACAACTGTTTTAAATAAATAAATGTTGTGGTCTCAGATTCTTTTCTCTCAGAGATATTGCAGAGCAAAAGGAAAATCTATAGATCTTCTTTATGGCTAAGTTAAAATGCTGTCTACCATCCCTTTGCCAGGCAAAAATTATACTGGTATTAAATTTGTTACCACAATCCTGCCACAAGGAAGATTGCAAATACGTTATCCTTATCTACAATGTATATTGTACATTTAATGACAAAGAAGATGGATTCTCTCAGTTTTGTTGTACTCTGTTACTACCACCAACTGTGAAAAAAGGAAATAAAATCCACCAATTTTTCTCTTTAACATGGGCTGTGGAGGAGACAATTTTTGCCAGATGACTAGACCATTAGATTTTACATTGAATTTCCGCTTTCCATAAGACCGTTACATTATGTTTATTGAAAAGGAACATAGGTATAGCACTTCAGCATACTAATGTGCTAAATGAAAAGGAGTCAGATACAACTGTTCACTGATAGAAGAACATGGTAAAATAAATTGGTAATATTCAGCATATACTATATGTGGAATATATATTGAGGAATATATATTGCATTAGAAGATAGGTGTAATTTTAAAATTGAAAGAAGAAATATTAGTTACTTGCATTGTCCGGACAACACTACATATTCTGATAGTTGTAATGCAAAGGATCTGCAAGCTCTAACTATGGAAGTAAAGAAGCATAATAAAAAATAGGGGACTAAGCTTAAATATAAAGAAGAGCAAATTAATGACAGGTATAGTAACTATCCCTAAAAATGGACGATGAAGCTACTGAAGTGGTGAATATCTCTTACTATAAGAGTTGTAAGAAAGGCAATGGCAAACCATATCTGAAAAACCTAGCCAAGAAAACTGAAGGGACCAGTCCACCTTTTCCCCAAACCCCCAGAACTTTAACCTTAGACTGTCTACTGTCAACCTTAATCCATTCCTAAGAGGTCTTTAAGGGGCGTGCATAGGTGCACCAGCGTGCCTACCATTCCTGTCCTAATGTTCCCTTTTATTTGTATCCATCTCATGTATTTATAATTATGTCTATACTTATATCTGTTATTTAATACATGCTTGATTAAATAAATAAATAAACAAGTAAGTAAGTAAATAAGTAAGTAATAGATTAAATTATTTCACTATTGATTATGAGTATGCTGACTATTTATTCTTGGGTTCCAGGGGTTATATTTGATAGTTTTATAATCTTGTAAGCTGCCCAGAATCTCTTATGTGAGATAGACAGCTATATAAATTATATAAATGAAAACAAATTATAAAAGCACGGGCTCTTTTCTGCCATAGTTCAGCAATATTAAGGACAGCATGGAGACTCATAGAGACAAAGTCTCAAGGATAATCAGTGTAGAGCTGATTTGGGGTGGGAAGCAAAGAATCATTTTAGACATTATCTGGTTGTTTTCTGGAAATAAATCTTCCTGGACAAGAAATGGCTTGTGGACAATTCTAGGGACAGAAATAATTTTCTGTCATAAAAGATTTATTTCTGGAAAAACCATCAAATCACCACTAGAGTATACTGTGTTTCTTATGCTAGTTTTACCATGTTAAATGATTGATGCCCCAACAATCATCACAAAATTATTTTTTAAAAATCTCTGCACTGCTGTTTACTAGAAAGTCTATTTTGTACATTTCTAATATGTAACATTTTCTAATACAAAAAAACATAAAAAGGCAACACAGAATTTCTACAGAGTAATGATTGTGATAGAATATCCATTCAAAGTGAGAGAAAAAGGAATGTTCAAGCCGCATCCATGAAGCACATGCATGAAGAGGCGATCGCGCGTGAAGCGCATGCACGAAGAGGCGATCGCGTGCAAAGCATGTGCACAAAGAGAACCGGTAGTAAAGCCGGTTAGAACCCACCACTGAATGGAACGTAATCCAAACAGGCTCTTAAACTTTAAAAGATCAGAGACAGCCTAAGAAAGATTCCATGGATGAAAATCCTAAAAGGGGAAAACAGTTCAAGAAGCATGGGAAACTCTGAAAAATATGATCATAAGAGCCCAGTCCAGCACAGAACCACTGAAAAAAAAAAGTAGGAAATCAAAGAAGAAACTAGCAAGGTTGCACAAAATCTCTCTGATAAACTGAAAGACAAAAAGGACAAGTACAAATAAATGGAAAGACGGACACATAACTAAGGCAGCATATCAGCAGATAGCCAGAATCTGCAAAAATGAAATCAGGAAAGCAAAGGCTCAGAATGAACAAAGACTTGCAACAGAAGTCAAAGATAATTTTAAAAAGTTTCTTTCAACCTATAAATATGAAAAAAGTCAAGGAAACAGTAGGCCCACTAAAGAGAGAAAATGGCAAGGAAGTAACAGCAGAGAGAAAGCAGAACTGCTTAACTCATTCTTTTCATGTAAAAAGAAACTATAGCCTGATCTATCAAAAACCTAACCATAAAAGACAGACTAGAAATAAAAATTAAAATAAGCAAGACAATGGTTAGAGAACACCTCTGATCTTGATGAATATAAATCACCAGGACCTGACAAATTAAAGCCCAGGATTCTGAATTATCTCAGAAACATTATATCCTGGGTGAGACTGGAAGCGTCACAGCAAGACCAGCTGGAAAAATAGTGGGCTCCGACGAGCTCTGTGAAAATCCAGCCAGACAAACCACTGTCGGGGGGGGGGGGGCGGTGTCTTCGGACCAGAACCATCTTGTAGGGACTGTGAAGAAGGAGAGGCATCTCGGACGACCAAGAGGAACAGGCAAGTTCCTCAATAGGTCAGAGACAGATCTTCAGGGCTGCCACATTTAGTGCTATGGGAAACTGGGAGGGGGAATTGCATGGAGTTGGGGAGATATCTAGCTATAATAATATTCTTTTTTCTGAGAGTCAAGAACACTGTGCCTGCACCTGGAGTGGCGTGATTGGGAGGCATCTCCAGTTGGGACGATGCATTGATTGGACAATGTGATGGACATATGGGTGCAGGGGAAGGGACTTGGACTTTCTTTTGGGTGGGAAAAACCTGGAAGCTTTCAGATTTGGGTTTTCCCAGATGTGTCAATCTCTAATAAAATGGAACTTTGAGGAACTTCTATCCTCAGAGTCTTCTTTTGTTGGGGGTGTTACTTGGAACCCTGACATTTTATATGTGAAATCAATTAACATGATTGTTGCTTTCTTTACTTTTATATTAGTATCAGTAAAAAGTTGACCATAGACTTCCAGGGAGATATGATGAATTGAAGACAGTTCTCTCATGGAGATCACAGGACAGCAGTTTTCTGTGGTTTTAAATGCCAGGAGACTTCTGCATCAGCCATCTTGCTTTAACAGAGTCTGTTAATACCAAGTTTGCAAACATAATTTTCTAATCTCTTTTGCCTATTAATAATCTTAAAGCTATTAAAGACCTTCAAAAGAGTGTTTGAAAAGTCTTCATCAGGTGAGTTTATTTTCAACTATGAACAAAAGAAAAATTAATTATAAGCTAAACAACTTTTAATTTTTTAAAATTAACAACTTTCAGGCATTCCTGATACCTCTAGGCAGCTCATTTGTTAATCATTGAAGACTGCCCTGATATAGTTGATTTCCGAGAACTTGATGTGCCCCTCACATTGCTGTCAGAAAAGGAAATGATGAGTACAGCCAATTTATTGGGATGAGGAAAGCATTTTAGACACAGGGAGAATATACAATATTGCATAGGATTCTACAGTGTTCTTACTTAAGACATTCTCAGAGTGGGAAGCCCCCCCTCCTAGAAGAATGAAATATTTTGTGGAATATTAAAAAAGGCAGAATATTATATTTCCCTAAATGAGAAATGGAGAAACAAGTTTTTTTAGAGGCAGGAAGCAGACTCACTGTTTCTTAATATAGCCCCCCGCCCCCCGCAGATATTTTGTGCCTATTAAGAAAGACTCGGCCAGCCTATCTACAAAGCAAAATACCTTCAGCTCCAGGATGATGGGATTAAGAACAGGACATGATCCTTCAAGCATAATAGGATTAACCCACTACCATTTAGCAGAAGACACAGAGCTCACTACATTGCACAATCTCCTAAGGGTATTTCAGACATTGCACCAACCCCAGAACAGTCCAAGCTCAGACAAACATCTAGGATTTCCATTTCCTTTTTTGCCTATAGACCCAGCCAGGACCCCTACGTAACCCCTACATGACCCCCATAGGAATCTAAAAACAGCCAATAAAATATTAAAGGACATGTTCGTGGCATAGGAACAAAAAACTCAAATACAAAGCCCAAAAGAAGGTGTAAAAGCCACCCACTCTCAATTCCATTTTGCCAGCTGCACCAGAACCATAAATGCAGATGGTTCTGTTCATCATTAAACCATCTTTCCAATCAGCCTCCATGTTTCTGGTGTCTTTCTCCCAGCTTGGAACTGAACCAGATGGATATTCTTTCCAACATCAAGGTGTTATTGTAGTACTCCAGTATCATTTCTGCACTGATATACTTTTGTGTTCGATAGCTAAGTGAATTGTTTAAGCTAAGTCCCAGGATATCTAAAACCACAAAACAATTAATGGGTTTACCCATTTATCTTACCTTTTCCCACATTCTGTTTTTGGGATTAAGCTGATATAGCATTTCCTTCACAGATCCCTAAAGGGAAAAATAGCTTGAAGGCTTTATAGGTTTCACAATAATTGCTGCCTGGTCTGCATACAACCAGACAACTACACACTATCTTGTTGATTCCCAATTAAGTTGCAGGCAGGATTGAGGTGAAGTGTTTCTATTGTTTACAGAGCTTTGCAGTTGTTCCTAGCAAGGAAGAAGGAATGAAATAGACAAGAATATTACTAGTTCCTGCTTCCTTTTGTCAGGGGACTAACTTGTGTGCAAAGTCTCATGTTGCTTGGGTTCTTCAGTTTTTAGTGACTGCTTCATGTTTGGAGGATTGCTAGAGGGTCTTTTTTCTTTCATGTGGAATAGAGGAAGGGAATTATTGTTATTTGAGAACTGTCTCTTTTTCTTAGCTAGGCAACCTCCAGCATACAGTTGTCTATCTACAAAAATTATTTAAAACATATCCCCGCTTTTCTACTTTTTATAGCAGAGTACAGCCTTAAGTACCTTATTGCTGGCCTATTATCCTTTTATTATCCTTACTAAGATACAGAGGAATGGTGACAAGGTAACCTGGCAGTTTCCCTTTAATAAGGGTACATATCTCTGTTTTTGCAAATGACCAGACAAATAGATACTTAGATTTGAGGGCAGTAACATTTATTAAATTTCTTTCTTGCATGAAAGGCCAACTTAAAATGGTTACTGATAAATTAGGGAATGGAAATGCACTAGGGTGGAAATACCATTAGACCTTACTGTCTAATTGTTTATAATAATTCAATAGGTTGGCTTATTCCTATGTACCGTGTTTCCCCAAAAATAAGGCCCTGTCTTATATTTTTTTGAACCCTGAAATAAGCACTTGGCCTTATTGCCATGTGCTCAAAAGCCCGATTGGGTTTATTATCAGGGGATGTCTTATTTTGGGATGTTTGTTTTACACAATTGACCTGAGGAATACCATCACCACAAATGCAAATAATCAGGTACAACGTATCACTTCTATGCATAGATACCATAGATAGATAGATAGATAGATAGATAGATAGATAGATAGATAGATAGATATCTGCAATTTGAGTACAAAAAGATGCAATCATATACAGTCTTCCCTTGTTTTATGCTATGATTGTATTTCCCCAAAACCTTGCATAAGGTGAATTTGCATAAAGTAGATAGTGAGGAATAAAGGGAGTTGTGGAATATGGTGTAAAATTTTGTAACCCAAATGAATTTACAAATGTGCTTATAAATTTTTAGAGCTATGATCTTAAGCATTACATTACTTAAACATGTTTTCTTCTTTGTCTCATGTTCTCTATATAGCAAAAGTATTTTCTCCACATTTATTACAATCAGATTTCAAAGGCACATAATTATTATACAAAACAAAGAGGCTTACAGCACTATGGATTTTATTAGCATTTTTGTGGTATTATACTTGTAGGTTGGCTCAAGTTAAAAGCTTTCCCTGTGCCTGGGGATCATTTAGCATTGGCCCTCTGCAATATAACAAACAAGTTTCTAACACTTTTCTTTTTCATTTTAGGCAAGGGCCTTCCTTGGACAAGAGGACGTTGGCCATTTTCACCCATAGTAACAGTAATGGCTATTGCAGGCAAAGAAGTACAATTAGTTGGAGACAGAATGTACAACTATAGCAACTTCATAACACAATGGTAAACACATGAATAAGAACAGAGATGGGTTTGATGGGGGAAAATGCCTTGCCATATTTCCAGACCTTTGACGCAAATTGACTAAGTTGAAACAAATCACATATTAACCCCTTCTCTCCCTTTTTTTCTTTTGCGTAAAACAAATTAGCGTAAGCCAAGGGAAACTGTATATATGTTATTGGTTCTTTGAAAATGCCACTAGATGAAAGAGAAAAAAGGTGGAAGAAAATAATAAGCAAGAATCTTTTGTCAGAGCAGGATGTAAATATGAAAAAATGAAAATAGAATCTCAAAACAAATCACAGTTTTTATTCAGTATCCTTCTGTGCATTATGATAAGAAGCATTATGATTTAGAATGGCGAGACCAGGAGCCATTGTGGTCTGCATTAATGGGCTTTTAAACCTTATTTCAGGTTTTTTTTTGTTTAAATAATGTTATTGGCTCCTCTCTTTTTTTTTCTTGTGAATCATATTGAATGCTTATCTGGTGAGGTGTGGCTAATGCCTCAGTTTTATAGCTTACATGTTCTCTACTGCAAACATGAAAAACAACCTTTGGTCTCTTCCCATCTTCATGAGTTCTGCTCCTGTTAATTGTTCACAACAGAGGTGACAGGTAAGGCAGATGGGCGTGGAGTGAAAAAGAAGCACCGAAAAGGACAGAAGGACCCATTTTAAAAAAGGAAAGTTGAATAGAGTGCTAGACATAAGGCAGATACTAAAATATGCCAAGTGCCAGTACAAAGTATAATAAAGCAACAATTATGTATCAGTTTGTGGGAACATCATTTCTCTTGAGTCAGCTCCTGTGGCACACTAGTGAAACCAAGTGTGGAAAAGATGAATATGTGATCAATGTAATGATGCTAAATGACTCTGATTATCCAGTGACATCAGAGAACTTAAAACCAACTGTAGAACTGGGACTCAGCCTGGTGAATGAAATTCTGAAAGGTAAGAATGTTAATTGCATTGTTCTATAGTTTTCAGTACTTTAGCTATCTATAAACCTTTAGCTATCAGTAATTGATCAATACAGTTTAAATCAATTCTGTCCAAACAGTTTTATGTGGGTTCAGAGTTGGTTTTAACGAATCATAATTTATAATATTTTTTGAAGTAATCTTTATTTTAAAAATAAACATTTTGAAGCATAACATCAAAATACAATTTATGTAATCTAATACGTTTAGTAATGCAAAATATTTAATATACTAAAAATTGGTAATGATACAAGTCCAGATTACAGCCCAGTATAACAAATACACAGCATACCTGCTAATTTCTTTTCTCAAATTTATCTCACTGAGAATGTAATTCGTGCTGTTCTTTCATGGAGGCTGTAACTATTTTTCTTTCGTGTGATATCAGTTGTAATTGATCTTACAACTGCTGTATTAAATGGAATCTCAGTATCGAGACTGCTTGTTGCATAGTGCTTATGATAGTAATAGTAATAGTATGGAAGAACATGCTATTTATGGTGGGAATTTAGTTCCAAACATTAAGAGGAAAGTAACTTTGCGAACTTTGGTTGAAAATTTTACAAATAAATTCTTTAGTTTAGACATAAGCATTTGCCTTAAATATTACTCACCTATTGTTTTAAAATAAGACTAAAAACATTCAGGCTTTAAATTGTATTCAGCTGTTTTGAAGACAGTTTCTCTTATCTGTAATTGGAGCAATTTTTGCTACATCAAAAGAATGAGACAGAAAGTATAATAATAATAATAATTTCCATAGCACACTGGTAGAGTTCAGATAAAATTCCCATATTCTATTCCATTTATTTCAAATATAGAAGATCTACAATGTATGTATATATAGTGGGGGCACCCAATACAATAAAAATAATTATACATCCTTATTAAAATTATTGCATTGCGTATTATTTTATTAAATTATTGTACACTTATTTACAATACACTATTGTATTGTAAATTAGGGAATGACCCTAACAATTTGAGATTATGTATTTACATAACAGGGATGTTACTATTCATGATTAATGTCAGTATTATTTTTAATTTATTGTATGTCTATTGCTGGTCGAGGACCGTAATAAAGTTTTATTCATTCATTCATTCATTCATTCATTCATATTCATTCATTCATTGTACACTTCAGTAGATATTTTTATCATTTAAAGTTTATCTTACAATTCAGTATTCTATTTGTATTATTGTTACAGAAAACAACATGACTGTCAAAGTAAGCGCTACATATGATGTGTTCAACACATCTGTCTATTCCTCACAAGGATGCCGCAGTAGCACTTGTGAAGGTGTGACATTTGTTAGACAGCTCATTGTGAGTATGATGAACTTTTATAGCTACATTTCTAGATTTGACATGCTTTATAGTGACTTTACAGTGACTATTATGCTTCTTTCATATATTATGTTTGACCAGTTTTATTTTCTCTTTGCTGTAAAGCTGCTAGTTTTTGTAAATATTTTTCTCTTTATTTTCAATATTTTTTATTTTTTATTCAGAACATTAAAATACAAATTCCAAAAAAGGAAAAAAGAAAATACAAAAACAAAGCAAAACTAGACAAAACAAAAAAGAGAAGAATATAAATGTGCATAAAAGTGCATGAAAAGAAAAAAACATGCACATAAATTGTCCCCCCTAGTTGAATGCTGATAAATATATTTCAAGAATAATAGTCCCCACTCTTGCAAAACAGGCACACAATTTATGAACTTCTACAACTTTGTTTGCCCAACCCATTTGACCTGACATCTATCTACTATATATATAAAAAAACAGTGTTGTAAGAAATATCCTTCTGGGTTTAGTTCCAAGTGGGGAAAAAGACACTGGGAACATGGTGGCTGCTTGGAAAGATGGTTTTAATGGTGGACAGGATCACATGCCTTGAAGATCTTGGGTGAAGAAAAAAGGGAAGAGATGCTGAGAGTGCCTCAGTCCCTCTCTAGACTTTTGAATTTGAGCTTGTATTCTGATTGGTTGTCAAACTCCCATGGGGTCATGAGGGGTAACTTTGTAGGTTGTGTTTTTGAGTCCCAAGTTTGGTTGACTCTTGCTGGGTGATGATGTAATGAAAGGGCTTTGGGCAATTCCTGTTATGTCTCTTCTTAAAGGAGGTAGATCTTTGTTATATAGAATAGAAAGGCCCAGACCTTAATGGCCCATTAACAAAGATGGGGGGAGGCTGAGTTTAATCCTCCCTTTTAGGGGAAATATTCTGCCCTTTTAATATTTCCTAAAATATCTCATTTTCCTAGGAGAGGGGTGGGTGCTAACTTCCTACAATAGTTAACGGGTAAAACCAGCAGCAGAGTTAAACTTCAAGGCCCTCTGTTAACAGTGTATTATTGCATTTAACTCATAGAAAATCCACAATGGGTTCTAATCCACCATAACCCACCACAATTGTAGCTTCTGGTCCATCCACGATCAGATATTCTCAATTGATTCTTAATAATAAGGCTTTGCCCTAACATTTTAACTGGGATCTTTCCCAACAATTGGATCTCATTCCCCAAAATCGTAAGTGTCTGTTGTGGATATCTGCACAGTATTTGTTGTTTTTTTTTAAAAAAAAAACCTCCTATAGGTTGAAACTATTGGAAGAAATGTCCATCTGGGTTCAGTTCCAAGTGGGAAGAAAGACACTTGAAACATGAAGACTTCATCAATATCATTTTTTAAAAAATCCAGTTCATTACTCTTCAGTTCTGTCAACTCTGAGTCTTTAGAATCAATATCCATTTAGTCTTCTCTAACCAGCCTGCAGGTTGCAGACCAAATTCCTTCTCCTTCAAATCTGCTAGCAACAAATTAGATTCCAATATATCTAGTTCTAAAATGTCGATGCTATTATTATTATATTTTGGAAAAAGCAGTAACTTTTTAAACCTGAAGAAACAAAATGCATGACTCTAAAAATTACTTGGGGGGTATATACCAAATGATAAAATGCTAAATCCAATAACCCATTGTCAAAGAGGGAACAAAGGATTTCTTCATTTTCAATAAAATATCAAAAATCCAATACAAAGAATAAAGAATGCTTAGTATATTGTCACTGATAGTTAATATTCTGATCTATTTTGGAGGAGGATTAAAATACCAGAGTTACTTATGGATTGTTTGTTTTTTACAACCTTCTCTCAAATCATTTCTGGAAATTAATATAGACTCTTGAAAAATCCTCTAGATAGACTTGATAAATTTACTTTTGCAAAGTTCAAATCACTTCTCTCAAATAACTTTCAAAACTTGCATAGCCCTACTATTTGGTATTGAGCTTAATTAAAATCTAAATGTATAAAAATATTGCTACAGGATATGATGTTGAGCTCTGACAAGGGAGAAAGGATTAAAGACTGACAAGCTTTCTGGACACATCCTGAAAAAGAATCTCTACCTTCCATCCCCAGCAGAGTCAGAACAAGAATTAGAAGCCTTATTTTTTTTCTTCCTAGTATATTTCCCAAGGTGCTACTTTTTCAAATCAATCAAATATTGATGTGTTCTTGTGACGGAAATTGACCAACCAGCTTGTCACCCAACATCATGAGTTGAGAGAGACTGGTGCTTTAATCACTAGACTAAACTGCTTCTCTGTATTAGAAGCCTTAAATCTAGGAGAGTAATGGCAGCATCCCCAGCATAAGGTGTTCTGATTGAATGGTTCAGTTCTGAGAGAAGTGAGATCTGCTGGGGAACAGCCTTAAAATCAGGTGCCAGTCTTGGATGAGATGGCAGTGTGTAGAGGGGGAAATTACTTCTCAGGTTGCTCAAACACACATCTATGTATACCTATTTGATTCAAAATCTAGCTAGCCCAGTTAGCTTTGCATTCATTCCATATGCTGGCATCAAAGGATTATACTTTGTTTGCCTATTCTCCACATATTGCATAGGATGAAATATCCCTCAACATACCTTTCTGCCTTTGTTGTTTGTTTTGAATGGAACTTGCATGTTCCATTTTTCAAATATGTTACTTCACCTAAGTACAGGTCATAAAGCTAAACATTATCACTATTCCAAAGCATCTTATAATGATTTGCATCATGCTAATTATACATTGATTGTTACATTATTCAATGGTAAATGCAGTTATACGTAGCTGCCCATCTTAAAAGACACAATTCTGGGTGACTCACAACTGCAGTACAAAACTAAAGTTCCATTAAAACAATAAAAACAAAACCTGGTACCATAACCATTTTCCTCCAGTGCAACTTCATCCTCTTCAGATTTCAACTCATCTTACTCTAGTGCTTAATGACCTTCCTGAGCTCAATAGGACTGGAGCTACTTTAATCCTGTGGTGGGGCATGCTGTTCAAGAGAAGGGAGACAACAGTGGAGAAGATCTGCTTTAATGGCCCATAAAATGACACTCCTTAGAGTAGGGATTCCAAAACAGCCATCCCTTCCAGTCTCCTAATGGACAGAAACCATTGGGAGCAAGAAATCTTGAAGATAAGCCATGTTGAGCTTTAAAGGTGACAATCAGCACCTTGAATTGCTCCTGGAAGTCTCTTGAAGTAGAGGTACTATCTGTGCAAAATAAGGAACATCCATAACTACTTAAGATGTTGCTTCAGGATGGTGTTTAAGTAAGCTCCATTTAAAGCATATAATAGTAATCTGATCAAGAGGTAATTAAAACACGAGAGAAAGTAGGCCCTTTGTCCAGTAATGGTTATAACAAGAACACTTGATGAAGTTGAGTAAAGGCATATTCTAATATTATCTTTATTTTGATCTTTTATATTATAGACCTATGACAAACTTGGGTGTGTTATCCTGGGTCCTGTGTGTTCATTTGCCACATATCAGATGGTCACGTAAGTAGCAACCAGTATAGATAATCCTCAATGTAGACCATTCATTTGGCAATCGTGCAAAGTTACGATGCTGGTGGGAAAAGTGACATGACTGGTCCTCGTTCTTATGACCATAACAGAATCATTATGGAGACGTGATCACAATTCAGTGCTTGGCAACCAACATGTATTTACAATGATTGCAGCATTCCCAGCTGGCTTCCAAGAACTAAAATTAATGGGGAAGCCACCAGGGAAGGTTGCAAACCACAATCATGTGATGTCTTGCTTAACAACCATGTTGATTTGCTTAACAAGCATGATCACATGATGTCTCACTTAATGACTGCACCACTTAATAATGAATTTTCCAGTCTCAATTATGGTCATAAGTGAAAGACTATCTGTATTTGAATAAGATTAAAATATTGAATTAACTCGTTACATATTTAAAAGTTTAGGAGATTAATGTACAAAATATTATAGCAATAGCAATAACACTTAGATTTACATACCAGTTCACAGTGCTTTAAAATCCTCTCTAAGTGGTTTACAGAGTTGGCATATTGCCCCCAACAATCTGGATCCTCATTTTACCAACCTCTGAAGGATGGAAGGCTGAGTCAATCTTGAGCTGGTGAGACTCAAACTGCCAACAATCGGCAGTCAACCTAATTAGCCTGCAATACTGCATTCTAACCACTGTGCCACCATGGCTCAAGGTTATATTTTTAGATCCTTTCTCATTTTATAGATAATCTACTTCTTTACTGCTCTCTAGGAGTTGTCCATATTTCTGAGGCCTCAACCCGGTAACCTTAAAATTGCAGGTACATTGACAAATGAATAATCAGAACAATTTGTCCAGTCATTCTCCATGCCCTATATCCACCTTACAAATGGCACTGATAGCTGATACCTGATTGAAAGAGTCAACAGAAGCAATCCACACTGTAACATTTGAAACATTTGACTACAAGTACTTGTGTAATTTATTAAATCATTTTTCTGAAAGAAAGAGCTTACTTTAATTTGGTTTTATATTGATTTTAAGATGCAGTCAAACTGAAAAGTATTACAAGTGTGTCTCCCATTAGTTCAATTATGAAATACTGACAGCAATAGCAGCCATGGTAAGATAATTTGGTTATTATTTATTTTCTAGATTATATCAGGTATTGGACCTCCCTCTGATTTCTGTTGGGAGTTTTGGTCTGGCTTGTGACTTTAAAGAAAACTTAACAAGGATGTTAACACCAACTAGAAAAGTGAGCTACTTCTTGATTGATTTCCTGCATAGTTCCAGTTTGCCATTCAAAACTGATGAGTGGGATACAGTTTATGTCTATAGGAAGAATGACATCAATGAAGACTGCTACTGGTAAGAAACTTTCAGGCTATCATTTTGAAATGTTGTTGTTGTTGCTATTTGCACAGTCATCCAGATATTCAGACTGGGTTTGACATTTTTGTCTATCTATTGAGTCCTTACCAAGGACCTGGGATAGGCAGATCTGAATGTTTGATGGTGTTACAGATATTGTCACAGGATGTAAGCTGTTCCAAGTAAAGCTGCCTTTTGCAATTGACTGATGGCAAATTTGTCAATGCCAATGATGTTCAAATGGTGCTCCAGTTGTTTTGGGATTGCACCCAAGGTGCCTATTACTATTGGCCTAGTTGGTCAATTTCTATTTGTAGGTCTTTGCATTTTGTTATGTTCTCCAGTTCTTTCTCTTCTAGTCTGCTGTTCCAGGCACTGCCACATCCACCATCCAGACTTTTTTGTTTTTCTTATCGACAACTGTTAAGTCCAGAGTGTTACGTGGCAGGTTTCTGTATGTTTGAATCCTAAAGTCACAGAGCAATTTAACTTCTTCACTTTCTATGATTTTCTCTATTTAATGGTCCCACCAGTTTTTGCTTGCAGACAAATGATATTTCTTGCAGATCTTCCAATGCATCATTGTTGCTACTTTGTCATGCCACAGCTTGCGGTCAGTCTGTGCCATCTTCTTGCAGCAATTACCAGGTGGTCCACTGTTTCTTTGGCTTCTTTGCATAGACAACACTTACTGGGGTAGTACCATCCCATTCAGAATTAATGATGATAAACCTCCAGATCTCAAGGCTTCACATATCCACAGCCACTCTATCTTACCAGGGTTTAGTTGAAGCCTGTTGTCCCCCAACCAGACCCCTACAGCTGACAGGCACTGCGAAAGGGCAGCCACAGCATCACTTGGATCACCAGAGATGGAGTTTTAAAGCTGAGTATCAACATATTATTGAGATCTCATTCCATTCCATGATCTCACCCAATGGTAGATGTTAAAAAGGAATGGCAAGAGTACTGAGTCTTGTGGCATTCCACAAAGGAGTGGCCATGGGCTAGACCTCTTGCCCCCTATCAATACTGAATGGAACTGGCCATTGAGAAAGGAATCAAACCAGTGCAACACTGCACCACCCAAATCCCATAACTGGTCTAAAAGGATACCATGGTTGATAGCAGGGATGAAATGTAAAATCTGTTATTACTGGTTCTGTGGGCGTGGCTTGGTGGTGGTGGGGTAATGTGACTGGGTGGGTGTGGCTAACTTTAAAAAAAAACTTTTTAAAGCATTTTTTCTAATGCTTTGAAATGCCTCTCTGCCGATCAGGGAACTCAGCTGGGATCGTCAGAGACTTTTCAAAGCATTTTTTGTACTACCTCTTCGACCAGATTTTTTTTCTACAATCAGAGGTTGCAGAAAAAAATACTTTGAAAAGCCTCTGATGATCCCAGCTGAGCTGCACGATCATCAAAGGTTTTTTTTTTACTTTTAAAAGCATTTTTTCATCGGAAGAGGTTGTGGAAAAAATGCTTTTAAAAGTTAAAAAAAAAGCCTATGATGATCGTGTGGCTCAGCTAGGCATGGTGATGGGGGGGGCGCACAGGGATTTTTGCTACCGGTTCTCCGAACCATCCGCCACCATCGCTACTGGATCGGGCGATCCGGTCCGAACTGGGAGCATTTCACCCCTGGTTGATAGTGCTGAAAGCAACTAAGAGGCCAAGGAAGTAAAGGATAAATGCACTACTCCATCTGCTCTCATAAGAGATAATTGACAAGTATGACCTGTTTCTATCCTGTAACCCGACTGAAAGAAATCTAGATAATCTGTTTCATCCAGAACCCTCTAGAGCTGTAACACAACCACTTTCTCTACCACCTTCCCTAGAAAGGAAAACTGGGAAACTGGATAGAAGTTGTCCAGTAAGTGAGGTAAGGAGGGGGCAAGCCACATCCTCTTTCAAGGGTTTTGGGAAGAACCCCCACCCCCGCACAATCACAGCATGCAACCGCCCAGAAGCCACTATCCTGGAAACTTTCCCTAACCAGGATGGACAGCGATCTAATAAATAAGTAATTGTAAGTAACAGCCTTGACTTGTCCAAGGGGCAGGAGGGAAAAGAAAACACAATTAAGATTCTGTTACAATAGTGTGGTTCTAATCTTCTTATAGAATCTATTTCCTGATCTGGTCAGCCTCAAAAGACTAACAGTCTTAGAGATAGTGTTAAGGTTCTCAAAGCTTTCAGTTCCTAAGACTTCACCTTTTATGCCGAATCCAGCTTTTCTGTTCATTATCAAGCGTGCAGATTTTCTACTTTTATTGATGAATTAAGGGTGATGAAGCATGGTAGCAATTGACAAGGCTACCTTGTGTAGAGGCAAGTATACCCATGCTGTCAAGGCTGACTCGTAATGCGCCTCTACTCACATTTTGGCAACAGAAATGAAGGTAGGGGGGAAGGAGGATGCTTGGAATGTATTGGGAACTGGAAGGGAAGTAAGGAATTTATGTGAGCCGTTTGCAGCCTGAGAAGATCCTGATACTTCAAGGCCATTCAATGGGAACCTTCCGAAGGTGCAGACTGTTTTCCCAAAATAAAAAAAATTGGATTGGTGTACAATGGACAATGGGTGGTCAAAATAGGAAAAAAGGGAAATTAACTATGCTGTTTTTCATGTGAAAACCTCAGACCTAGTTGCGTTTCATCTGTATGGATCAGGGGTGGGTTCTACTTACCTTTACTACTGGTTCGCATCATGCCCGCACGCACGAGCTCGCTTCCCTTATTGAGAAAACTACCAATGAGAAAACCCCACTCCCATCAACACTGGCAAGACAAGCTATTGTATACAAACAAGGAGCAAACTCAACATTCACTCGCAATGATGCTGTTACCTTGTCAAATAATGAAATATCTGCAAGGAAACAACCAAGTTCAGACAGTACCAAGTGATATTTGGCTATAGCTCAGTACTTACTTGTCCAGGGGGGACAATCTCCCTCTCCCCTGGACGAAATGTAACTTGTGTTAGCCGAAAGTATCGTAGGGAATTAAAGGGAGCAGTAGGAGACTTCTGACTAAAAAGGTGTTTGCATGGGCTTGGATAACAAGATAGGTGCAGTGGTAAAATCTAAAAATTTTCCCTACCGGTTCTGTGGGCATGGCTTGGTGGGCGTGGCTTGGTGGTCATGCGACTGGATGGGCATGGCCAACTCAATGTCACTCACATCAAGAGTGCCTCATCTGGCCCCTCCCCTCACAGCCATTCCTTGTCACACCCAGCATCAACATATCTATAATTCTGTAAAAATGTTGTTCACCTTTTTTCAACTTTATTATCTACATACTATAGATGTACTTTCATGGACCACTGAAAGGAGGAAATGGCTCACATGCTTTGCCCAAGCGTGTGATAGGCAACAGGCTTTTAAGGGGCTGCCAGAAGTAAGGGGGGTGGGGTGGGGGCAATGTATTTTCCAAAGCAGCAGAAGGCAAAACAAGAAGCAATGGATGAAACTGAAGAAACAGAGAAGCAGCCTAAAACTAAGAAGAAACTTCCTGACTGTGAGAACAATTAACCAGTGGAACTACTTCACTAGAAAGGCTTTCTTTTGCTCCAGGAGAAAATTGGAATAAAGAACTGGAAAAGCCTTCACAGGAAGAGGCTTTTTTGTTCTGTTGTGGAAGAAAAACAGAAGACACAGAGAAATCTACCCTGGAAGAGGTGCTCTGCTTTTGCTCCAGAGGAAGCAAAAGGCAGTTTCTTTTGAGGCAGTTTCTCAATTCAGGCAAGGTGGTTTGCAGCTTTGCAACATTTTAAGGAGGTGATAATTGCTCTTGGCTGAACGCCCAGACATCTCATTAAGACTAGTATTCCTTTCTCTGCTTGGGGGGAGGGGATCGGCAGAAAGTGCCCCTTTATTATTCTAGCTGAGGGCAAATGAGACTAAGATTAATTTGCTGTTTCTTAGCTCAGTTGAGGCGGCAATTGCTCTGCCGAGCGAATCAGCTGAGCTAATAAACAACAGAATATAGGAGAGGTGAGAGGAGAGGGAGGGCAGGTGGCCGGGGCCAATCAAAATTATCCCTACTGGTTCTCCGAACCAGTCAAAATTTTCCCTACCCGGACGGCAGAATCGGTCCGAACTGGTAGCATTTCACCACTGGATAGGTGGTATATAAATTAATAGATAGATAGATAGATAGATAGATAGATAGATAGATAGATAGATACGCACGCACGCACGCACGCACACAAATGCAAGTAGAAAAATAGGGACCACCTTTGGTGGGAAGGTAACAGCGTTCCGTGCGCCTTTGGCGTTTAATCATGCCGGCTACATGACCACGGAGACGTCTTCGGACAGCGCTGGCTCTTCAGCTTTGAAACGGAGATGAGCACTATCCCCTAGAGTTGGGAACGACTAGCACATATGTGCGAGAGGAACCTTCACCTTTACATTATGTACTTTATTATGTGATATAGAATTAAAAATGTTACAAATAAAAGTATTAAGACATATGACATGAATATTCAAACAATATAGTCCTCATTTAACATTTTATTGCTTAATGACCATTCAAAGTTATGACAAACCTCCCTAGAGCTACTTACATCCCAATCCCTGAGTACCAATGACCATAGAAACACACATATTCCTTTCATTTCCAGGCTCAATTTCAGGTCGATGAGAAAGAGAAACATCCCTTCCCATTTTTAAAAGTAAGCTTAATACGATGGAAGCCTATGGTTATTATGAATTTTGCAACATGGATATAATGGTTTTAATACTATAAATGTTGATGCACATGAAGTGCCATCTTTTTTAGAGACATGTATAGCTTGAAATTTGGGGGGATTTGATGCCATAACACTATCATCTTCCTCACACCAAATATTTTGCCAAACTTCATGCAACTGCCAAATATTAATTTTCCTATTGTTTCTTATTCCAATCCCAGGTATATGAATGCTCTAGATGCTTCACTTACAGATATCTCAAAATACATGAAATTCAGGGAAATTCTAAGGACCCCAGAAGAATTGCAAAATATTGTGAACAATTCAAGTCGAAAAAGCAATGGTAAGGGCTTTGTGTCTGGAATCCACAGGTCTAGGTAGACCAGGCCATGAAATCAACTTTAAGGATGCCTAACACTACTTTTATTGAGATTGGTTATAACAACTATTTATCAAGTCTGATCCCCCCCTCCTCCTCCTAATTAGGAAACCATCTATCTGAGCTGCTTCCAAACATAATCTTAAAGCTTGTTCTTAAGGTTTGGTGTTGCTCAGCCAAAATTACTCCCTCTGTGACTTTCTTCAACTTTTCTGCTCTTAGCCATTGCCAAGTTCTATTATTCTCTCTCTGCCTGCTATTTTTTAATGTACTGGCCACATCTTGCCATACCTCTTTTTTGTTCTTTATTTGGTCTTCCTTGTATGACAGTTTGGTCACTCCAGTACTCACTAAGCCTTCCTGTTATATTAGCTTCTTCACTGTCCTTCAGATATTTTTCCAATGCCTTTTTTTCTTCTTCAATCATATGATGTACTTGCAATATTCCATGCCCACCTATTTTCCTTAATACGTAGAATCTTATCAGCATTGCTTATGGGGATGAAGGGCACAATCCATTGTAATTCTTTTTCTGGACTTCCTACCCAGGGGTTTAATTCTGCTTGAGACTAGTCCTCTATTCCAACTGTATCTAATGTCTTTTCATCTGTTTTTTTAATTTTTGCACTCAGATTGGTTCTGCTGTAAATATTCTGATTGTGATGGTTTCTGGAGTTACAAGAATTTCATAATCTATCATTGCATGCAAAAGGTCCAGTCGTGTCTGACTCTAGGGCGTAGTGCTCATCTCTATTTCTTGGCTGAGGGAGCCAGCATTGTCTGAAAACATTTTCTGTAGTCATGCAAAGATGCCTTATTCACCGAGCTGGCAGAACCACTGATGAGAGTGAAAACTATCAATGCAGACTTGGATGTGGGGGCAAGTTTTGAATGTACAATCCCTCCTCATCTCACTTTATGACCCTTGATACTCTTTGAAGCTCTGTTTAGCTTTTCCTCTAGATGCTTCATGTCCCACCATACAAAATAAAATAACTTGGAACTTGTAGAAACATTTTACAAGGGGTCACACATGATCAAACCTATGCAATTTTTTTCTTTCATTTTAGTTTAGTTTAGTTTAGTTTATTAAATTTTTATACCGCCCTTCTCCCAAAGGACTCAGGGCAGTGTACAGCCATATTAAAACAAACATATAACCATAAAATTTAAAAACAATTTAAAATATATTAAAATTTGGCCCTTATGTTAAAAACTACAAACACCCAATTAAAATTCCCAATTAAAATTCCCAATTAAAATTCATTTTATAGGCCAGCCCAGCCTGATAAACAAAAGGGTCTTAAGAGCACGGCGAAAGGTACATAGGTCGGGAATCATGTGAATCTCTGGGGGCAGTTCATTCCAGAGGGCAGGTACCCCACAGAGAAGGCTCTCTCCCTGGGTGTTGCCAGTCGACATTGTTTGGCCTACGGCACCCTGAGGAGTCCCTCTCTGTGGGAGTGTACTGGCCGGTGGGAGGCTATCGGTGGCCGAAGGCGATCTCGTACATACCCAGATCCTAAGCCATCGAGCACTTTAAAGGTGGTAAGCAACACCTTGAATTGCACCCGGAAGACCACCAGGAGGCAGTGCAGCTCGCACAGGAGAGGTGTTACATGGGTGCCCCATGTTGCTCCCATAATCACCTGCACGGCCGCATTCTGGACCAGTTGGAGCCTCCGAGTGCTCTTCAAGGGGAGCCCCATGTAGAGAGCATTTTAACTTTCATGTAATTAATATACCTACTCACAAAACAAACAGGCTAATACTTATTCATGCAAGATAGAATATTTTGTATCTTAATTAGAAACACAGATCACTCTTCACTGAGCAAATTCACAGATAGCAGTAACAAGAATAGTATGTGTTGGTTTTGCTCAGTGTTTCTCAACTTCAGCAAAATTAAGATGTGTGGACTTCAACTCCCAGAACTCCCCAGCTAGCAGCATTCCACTTATAATAAACATGAAGATTTAAGCCTTGCATTGGTGTTTCATCACTTACCAATTCTTTGAACTTGGAGCAGGAGGAACTTGAATTTAAGGAGCTTGTGAGTGATTGGATGATTGGATAACTACAAATAGAAAATTAAATTCTCACATGTACATGAAACTGTACAGTATTTAAGACACCTTTAACAGAAGTGAACATTTCTCTCTTATATATCTCTGAACTACTGGAACAGATGAGTACTCTTCTTAAACTCCTTAAGCCAGAGTGAATGGAATGTTACTGTTGGTTATTGGACATTTCCTGTTGTCATGCCACTCCAACATAGTCTATAGTGGAAGAGTTATGGACTGGGAATATGTCTATGGAGATTCTCAATCATCCAGGTCATGGTTGTCCCAAAGGTGCTTTTCCAAAAGGCAACTGGACTTTCTTGGTTTTTTCCTTGAAATGTTCAGTTCTGAAGAATTTTTTGGGATGAGAAGTAAAACATTTTCAAAGAAAAAAAATCCCAAGATAGTCCAGTTGCCTTTTGGAAAACATCTTTGGGTTTGGACTGGAAAGTATCTGAACAGAAGATCATGATGTTGAATGAGTTCTCTGCCTGCTATATTCTCTCTAGAGCAGGGGTGCCAAACTTGCGGCTCGTGCATGGGCCAGATGTGTCACGTGCTGGCCATGCCCACTCCTGGTTTAGCAAAGGGGAAAAAAGTTGTGATTTTTCACGTAATGGCAACGTGTCATCAGCCCTGCTCTAGAAGAAATGGATATTCTTTCTTCCCAAATCCCTTCCTCCTTTAGGATCCATGGATGAGTTGGTAGGCAGAGAGAACTATTCAGGATCAACAGAAATACAAACAGAAGCAAAGAAAGAGTCACTGACCCTTTCAAGGCTGCTGGATTAGGAGAAAAGAAGATGAGAACTGCTAAAGGAATGGAGAAAGGAATGTTCCAACCATAAAAGTGGGATAAGTACTAATTCTGGTAAATTCAGAAGCCAACCATCTGAAACCAGATACTCTGTTCCTATAACAGGGGACAGGTGTCCCAAAAACAGGATGTCTCAAGGACAGTGCACTGTGCAGATGGTACAAAGAATCACAAAGAGTAAACCTTGATCTCACCATAAAAAGGGCAGAAAAGAAAAAGAAAATAGAAAAAAAATAAGAATATAGTAAACTAGCTGAATACCTGTGCTTCACTACGAAACTATGTGATCAGGCTTGATAAATTGACACTTAGAATTTGAAAATGAATGAGTAGTTATGATCGGCCTCTCCTCTCCCCTTCTCTCTCTCAGGCTAGCCCCACAGAAGCCTCTCCTCTTTATCCTCTTCTCTCCCTCAAGCTTGCCCCATAGATCCTGTCTTCTCCCCTTCTCTTCCCCAGGCTGGCCCCATAGATCCTCCCCTTCTCTCCCTCATGCTGGCCCCATAGATTCTCTCCTCTCCCCTTCTCTCCCTTAGGCTTGCCCCACAGAAACGTCTCTTCCCCTTCTCTCTCTCTCAGGCTTTCTAGCCCATTCTCTCCATGAGGCTTGCCCCACAGAAGCCTGTCCTATGCTATCCCATTCTCTCCAGTTATTTTCAAGTTGGGAGGAGGAGTAGAACATCTAACTAATTAGCATCAGAGCGTGTTATAATAATATAGGAAATACTAATGCTCTCATGGTCATTTCAAAAAATCCTTTCTTAGTAAGCACCTAGAAGCCAAGAGGAACATATGTGGCAAATTTCAAGTTTATAGGTTTTACGGTTTTACGGTTCTGGAGATTTCGTGATTAATGCGGGAGTGATTTTTGCTTTTATATATATATATATATATATATATATATATATATATATATATATATATATAATATAATAAATAAAATACAATAAATAATGAAATAAATAAATAAAATAAATAATATAATAATAATAAATAAAATTAGATAGATAGATAGATAGATAGATAGATAGATAGATAGATAGATAGATATAATAAAAAGGAAAGATATACAGAAATGGCTTTCTTCTTTTTCACAAGTATAAACAATTTTAGTAAGTTAATGGCATTGCCAAGTCTTAGGACTCAGATTCTGAGTCCGAAACTGGTCCTGAAGAAGCGTGAGACTGATTAAACATAGGGACCAGCCAAGCAGCTGGAAAAATCAGATGAGGATGATGTAAAGCCTTCCAATCTATGTACCACAGGGCTATCAAACTCACAGCCCATGGGCTGGAGGCATCACACACTGGCCACAACTATGCCCGGTTTAATGAAGGGGGGAAAAGTCCCGATACAGTACGTGATGACGCTGTGGCAATGTGAGTTTGACACCCCTGATGTACCAGCTGAGTAGAGAAGAGAGCAGCACAGTGAAGTTTATTATGCAGCTGTCCAAGCAAAGAAATAAACATTATTGACAGCTGATTGTAGCCCAGCAGTGAAACCCCCCCAGTTCTATCCAGTTCACCGAATTGGTAGTGCCGACGACAGGAGGCTCTGCCCACCTGGGACATCACTACGTCCTGTTTTTTAACCATCTGCGCATGCGCAGAAGAGGCACATGTGCACACTCCCGCGCGCTCCTGTTCCTAAACCGGTAGCGAAGGTAAGTAGATTTCACCGCTGCTGTAGCCTTATTTAAGAAACAGTCCTGAATCAGGCTCTCTTTGTTGGAGATAACTTCTGACTGTCGGGCTATATATGACAATCATATGTGGAGTCTTCTCTTTAAACTCTCTCCTTTGGCCTTTCTGATAATCTGGACCTAGCTCTTTAAAACGTGGACTGAATTTGAACTCTTCTTCTGAGTGCTCTTATTTCAAAACAAACTTTGCAGGCAAGTCTTTGACTTGTTTACATTCCTTTGCTTCATGTTAAATTTTTCAGCCTTGAAGTAAAATTGATAATTTCCTGAAAAACCATGTGTGCCAGTGAGACTTAAACTTGAGACAGGGCGCTTATCACTTTCTTTTAAAATACAGCAAATGATCTCTTCTTCCCATATCCCACCTCTTATCTATAAACAAATCCTTTAAAACCTTGTCATTTCAACCCCTATCAGCCATTGACGGTTAGCGGACATAACAACATATCTAGCTACACCTTGATCAAATAAGTCAGCTTTATATTTATATGCTGCCTCCAGAAGTTGTGAAAGCTCCAACATTGGAAGTTTTTAATATGAGATTGGACACCATTTGTTTGAAATGGTATATAGGGTTTCCTGCCTAAGAAGAGGGTTAGACTTGAAGACCTTCAAGGTCCCTTCCAACTCTGTTCATTCTATTCTATTCTATTCTGTTCTATTCTAATTTGTATTCCTTTTATTTTTTAAGAATCTTTATCTTGAAATAATGTCCTAAAACTTGATTTCTTTACATATTTTCTTTGACCCTTCTTTTGTAAATTCAATATATGAAAATTAGCCAGATCATTCTTTTGGTTTGTTATTTGTATAACTGTTTTAAATATTAAGATATCAGCCAGTGTTTTTTGTATGTCCAGTAGAATGTCTTTTTCTATATCTTTCCTGTAGCCTGCCATTTTTAAATCAGTCTCACTTTTGTCCAGTAAAACTTGTTCCTCTTCCATCATATTTTTAAACACAGTCTATCTATGGAGGTTGGGGCTGGTTCGCCATGCCCCCGAACCCGTCTGCGGCCCGCAGTTCTGCCATGCTTCCCTGCCTTCGCAAGCTGGCCATGGGGATGCCGGGAAGGCAGCATGGAATGCAGGCAAGCATGGCAGGGTTGTGGAAAAGGGAGCTAGCAGCCTACTCCCTTCCCTGTAGCCCTGCCACGCTTGCCTGCCTTCCACATGGCCTTCTGCTTGCCTGCCTTCACAAGCCGGCCATGGGGATACTGGGAAAGCCGTGTGGAAGGCAGGGAAGCATGACAGAACTGTGGATCGCAGATGGGTTTGGGGGCATTGCCAGCCAGCGGTTGCTACCGGTTCAGTGAACCAGCCCCAATCTCTGCTACCGGTTTGCCTGAACCGGTCCTAACCGGTAGCATTTCATCCCTGCTAATAGCTGAAAAGCAGTTAACAAGCATTTCTAACTGTGGTTTTATTGTAAGGGGCCTGGTATTGTGATTTAATCTTGAAGGGGTTCCATTTCCCTGATGGGGCAGTAAGGTGTTTTTAATCATTTCCTTTATTTTGAGAATTGTCAGTCAATTAAAGGTGGTTTGTGTATGACCTGTCTAAGGGGGTGATTGAGACAATATGAGGAATAAAGTTAAGAAGAATCTGATTTGTTATAATTTTCCCACAGGAGCAACAATATGGAGTACATGAGGGTGATCTCAAAATTTCTCCTTGTCCAGAGAGGAATTATGAAGAGCCAGTCAACTTGCTGGCTCTCCATTTTGCTGTAGTTGTTGGCTCCACTAAAATATATCTCATAAGTTCCTTTAACAATAAAATAGAGGAAGTCTACACTCTTTCTTGATAACGATCAGAATACTAAGTTTCAACTTTTGTATTAACCCTTTCTGGTTTTGCTTTTTTTAGTGTACTAGATTCCCAATAGTTTTACTGCTTTAATGTTATTTCATGTTCTAAACATAAGATATTTCTTTAAAAAAAATAGTACAATATTTATTACTTCTTATTTCTCACCCTGTCTTACTTTCTTTTAACAGTAATCCTTATGTGTGGTATTCCAGATGATATCAAAATAGCCCTTGGGAATGAAGTGGTGGATGAGAATATAGTTTTCATCCTGATAGATCTTCACAGGTACAAATTTTATGAAACAAATAAAGAATAATAAAAGAAAACCATGGAATCTGGATACAGATATGTTTATTCCTTCAGCTAAAATACTACTCAGAACCCTCAAACTCTCAGGATCCTAGATTGAGGAAGACAAATACCACCCATAAGAGGGAGAAGGGGATTTTATATATATTCTATTCCAAAGTAACTTACAAGTTAAACTTATTTTTAAATTCTGTAAAACTTATGCAAATGAATATTTGCTTTACAATTGATGAATTCCCTTATGGAGGGAGACAGAGTAATTTCTTCTTCACTGATGTCCAAGTTAGTAATTTTTATGCTCGAAGCCTGAGGGGGTAGAATTTGTTTTAAAATCCACGATTTCTAGCATGATTTGTTATGTACTCAGGGGTGTAAGCTGCAGGGCCAAAGATATGTACTCTAGGAAAAAATTATCTGCTAAAGTTCATTAGTAAAAGAGACCAGCAACACCCTTCCATCCAAAGCATAAATTGGCTGCATAACCCCAGGTTTATGCAAAGAAAATATGCATATAATCTGTGAGGCTAGGAATAGCTGTGATAGAGATAATAAAAGTAGAACTACAAAGGCAATGGTTTATTTGCAAACAAAAGCTGTGTGGAATAAATATTATTGTTGTTATTTGAAGTGCTGCCTTTCTTGGCCTTGTTTCCCATAGCACTTCTTGCTTTCAAGTATTATCAACATTATTTTGCTTTCTAAGCATTTCATGGTGCAACTGGCATTTTTACTACTTCTCCAAGGAGATTAAGGAAAGATGACTGGAAGGGGTGTGATCTGTCCTACTTGACTATCACCATTTTTCTTTTTCAGTACCATTATAGTATCTGTCCCCTTTTGTTTAAAGATTTAAGGGGATAAGCAATGGAGTTTGCATCCATATAATTTATGTTCCCGCACATTAGGTTTTCATAGGGTTTTGCTACTTATCTGAGATGTTTATTAACAAAATGCAGTCTTTGTGTCCTGTGCAAGACTAGAAAGAAGGCAATTACAGGCCTGAGAGCTTTTATCAAGATATTGTAAATCTTCTGACACTAGCCAAGGCCAAGATTTAACAAAAGCAGCAAAGGCTTGGAGGGTTCAAAGAGAGGTTGCTTGCCTTATAAATTATATCAGTGCCACAATAGTACTAGCTTGAAGAATGGAGGCCAGAAAACTGAATATAATAATTGAAAACTATCTGTGGCTCAGTAATCAGAGAATTTAATGAAGCTGTTCCTAAGTCTTAGTTCTCCTAGAACTAAGAAGAAATTTCCTAATGGTGATCACAAACAAGAAACCAGAAGAATGGATTGCCTTCAGAAGTTGTGGTGACCCATCACTGGAGATTTTCAGGAAGACTGGATAGCCATTTGTCTGAAATGGTGTAGACTCTCCTGCTCTAGCAGGGGATAACATTAGATGACCTCCAAAGTCCCTTCCAACTCTGTTATGCTATATAGGAGATTAGGAAACTGAGAGTAGAAGTATTTATAGCGACAATGGGCTTTGATCTTGAAGTGTGTTAGATGTGCAAATTGAGGTGCTGTTGCCATGGGGCTGTGTGAAATCCAAAATGGACTTTGAACACGAGGTGCATGATTGATGTGCTGATCTTCCTAGATGTGGAATTTTATGAGGGAGTCTGACATAGTATTGTGATTTAGGAGATTTCCTTATCTTGAGGGAATTTTGCTTCCTGGCTGGCTTCCTGAAGGGACATGCTTTTGTCATCTTTAGCCTCCATAAGATGAAAAGCTTTTTAGATATCTCTATAATTTTGTTTGTGACTTTTGCCTGTGATAGGGATGACTCAGGTGGCAAGTGAGTTTTTTTATTCTGACAGAAGTAATCCAGTACATCTAGGGTGGGGATTGAGAGAATGTTTTTGCTACTCACAAGAAAGGTTATTTGATTCATTTGGATTTAGGCATCCCTAGTTTTTTTCGATAAATGAACCTTAATTTTCCTTGGAGGCTCTAGTAGGAGTACAGCTATCATATACTGTTGACTGAATGATACACAATTTCTATCTCATATGGTCTCCTTTTCTACCAAATGGACAGTTTTTTGAGGGGCATATACTGTATGCTACAGTGAGGTATGAAGGAGACATCCACCCAACCGGCCAGATCATCCCTTATGGACAATGGGGTGACAGATGTCTTAGGCAAATGGTTCTTGCATCCTGTTCAGGAATCAAACTGGTTATAAATTAAGTAGCAGTAGGAGAAAAAAATATTTCTTGAATATTTCTGTCCAGCCCAGAACCATGTTCAGACAGATTTTGGGTTCAAGAGCATCAATCTGAGATGAGAAAGAGAGAGGCTGAATTATTGGAGGATTATTTGACTACCTGGAGAGCAAAAGCAATACGCCAGAAATTCTTGAATTTGGCAAAAGTCCCAGAGGTAGAAGGAATGTCAACAGAAAAAGTGAAATTTAAGAAAGCAAAGCTTCTTAAAAAGGGTGAGCCAGAGATAAAAGAAACCTCACCACAAAAATGTGTCTTATATTTGTGGTATTTACTCCCACAAGAGCTGGATGAAGCTTTGGTAAACAGTATAATGGTGCCTAAAATAGTCATTAGTATAATAGTGTAACAGTATAAAGACTAAATGTTAATATTAAAATTCCAAGACAGATCTATCTTCCTCCCCAACCTACCCTACCCCATCCCTTTCCTTCCAGAACAGGAGAAATTGCAGAGCTGCAGTTAGTGACAATATGAAAAAAAGGGGAAGAAAAGAGAAATTCTAAATGTTTCCCTTATCACCACCATCAAGAACTAAGAACTAAGGCAAAGCTCTTTAAGTGAGGAATGGCCAAGAGCCCACAATGCGACCGTGATGCTCCAGAGCAAACTATAACACATATAGAATGTCTCCTCAGGAAATTTCAAGGCACCTGGGATAATCTCATTGCAGACACATCAGAAGCAATTAAATGATTAGCTTCCTTATTTAGCGAATTATAACATCTATCCCATTGCAATTCTAAGGCTCCATATTATGATGTTATTATTATGGTTTTATCCATAATAAAAGTATTAAACTTTATATCATGCGGATGCTCTAATTAAATTTGCATATCACGGTGACTCCTAAACTAGGAGAGTGGCTCCAACAGATCCCAGGAATAGCATCAGACCTTTTTATGCAGAAAAGGGCAGTGGTAGGAACAAATAAAATACTGCATGCAACCCTGTAACTCCTAGGCCTCTGGTAAAGCACCTGAAATTGAGGCAGACACATACCACCCATAGGGGTCTGAAGGGATTTTTTTAAAAATACACTTGTATGTATGCATGCACACATGCATTCATCTACCCACACATGCATACTTTATTTGACACGTGTCTGGCAACTAGCAAAGGAAAAAATAACTATGGCATCATTCCTCTGTGTCCATTTGTGCTGTAATGCCATGATTATTGTTTTCATGCTAGATGATGACATACATTCTTGAGAAGGTTGTCAGTAACTTTGCCTGTCATGCCCTACATATATTTAATGAGGAAAACATGATTGACAGTTACTTGCAACAGAGGCAATAGAGGTAGGATATAGATACAGCAAAAGGGTTAGCACATGTCATGCTGGCGTAGTTTTCTGTTGCCTCAAGGATGAGCGGAGAACACTTCAACTCAGTAGTGAGGAAATGCTCATTTCATACATGACACTGCAATTGTTTTACAAGATCTTTTGGCATGGGATATACATTCAGTCTGCTTGCAAGACTGCCAGCAATTTGACAAACAAAATACAAATCTGCATCAAAAATGCAGGTTTATTTATCATCCTGTTACTTATTTAGTACTCATATAGAGTTCAGTGAGTTGGGATGTTAATATTATTTCAAAATACTGTGAAATGTTCCCTATAACATAAATCAGAATTGATATGAGAGATGGAGGAAACTAAGACTAATGGATAGGTAACTTGTGCCTATGTTTCAAACAGGAATTTCTGTACACATTTTCTTGAACTATGCACAGTGTATAGATGATGGATCACAATATATCACTATACTTCCTCTAACTGGCTGCCTTTAAATGCTAAAACAGAAAGATAAGCATTTGACAAGTTGTAATACATTACTGATAAATTTCATTTGAACTATTTCCTTTCTTTATATAGGTGTAGTTTGAGTCTTTTATTATGCATTTTGTTCACAGTACTCATGTTAACTCACACCATAAATTAAATCAATTCAATAAAGTTTTGCTGCCTTTTACGTGGGATAGAAAGGTTATTTATGTTCAAAAATTTTATGATTTCCACATTTAAAACAGACAATAATTATAAAACTACTAGTGGTGGTGCTGAGGGGAAAAGACCCAGCTCGCGCCTGCCATTGTGGTGCTGCGATGTAGTATAGCATGTGTTGCTTTTACATCCAACAGATGACGCTGTTGGACGCCAACATGCTAATAAGCATGTTTTTACCTGTCACAGGTGTGACATCTATATAATATCTATATAAAAACATGTCCGTATTCAAATGCAACATTGTGTCAAAATTTTAAAGCAATCGGTGAAGAACTTTCAGAGATTTGCAATTTTGAACAAATGAACATTTACATTTTTATTTATATATAGATATTACAAAACAAGTGTTTGCATTTTGTTTCAAGTATTTACTGAAATGATCTTCCATCTCTAATATTTTGTATAAATTTCTTGCTGTCTTCCACACTTCATAAACATTTATAATATTGAATGTTTATTGTGTTGTTATATTTGTATTGAACATTTCTTATATTCCCGCAACAGCTCTTGGATATATGAAGAGACACGCAAATTAATTTAATTAATTATTTAATAAATTTCAGTTAAAATATTACAACAAAAACAATTACAACAAAAATGAAATAGTGAAAAATTATTTCTCTGATATTGAAAATTGGAGATGATAATAGTTTGGGAAACTGTTAAGAAAAGGTGTGCTGTGTGAAACACTGTGATATTTTACCTCTAGATACCCTATTCTTTTCATAGGTACCGTAATTTTTTTTTGAAAGTTCAGGTTTAAAAATGCCTTTTCTTGAGATGCTCTGAATAGATGCAGGCAGAATGAGTGCTGTTTATGCTCCCTGTTTGAAGTGACCATCATTTGAATGAGACAATGAAGAAACATGGAACTATTATATGATATGCATGACACTTGAATCCTTGCATGTCCAGGTCAAATCCTATGATATTTCATTTGCTTCAGTATTGAACAAATGGTATATATAGATCCCATCTTGATTTATTAAATGCTACCTTTATATCACATGTATATGAGCTAAATATTGTTTCTGCTAAGTAGATTCTGAAATAAAGCTAGCTTCTTGTTTTGACAAATGATTTTTTTACTAGAGAAACACTCTGTGGTGGCTGAATAATGTTTGATTGTATTCTTTTTGCTACTTACTACATACAGATATTTGTGCTTTCTTTTCAGTAACATTTCTTATGAAAATAGTCGCTCAGCTAGTTACATGCAGAATGTCCTTGTTCTGACTCTTGCACCAGCAAATTACAGCTCAATTTTAAATCATAGTAGGACTCTCATGGATGCTGAGATCAATTCGGTAACTCTTTTATTTGCATTCTGGATACAAGAGATTTTTTGGCTTGTTTCATAGATTTAATGGCTGAACTACATCTACCAGCTGCAGTCCAGTTGCTTTGAACATTGCTAGTGCTATTGAGTTTGTTCTTCACTTTCCACTACAACCTTCTTTGCCAATTATCTGTACAGGTTCCTCTCCTAAAATTACTCACCTTATCCAATACTTCGCATGTTGAACAAGATTATACTCGCATAATCCATATAATTTTCTGGAAGAGGACAAGGCTTATTAATTTGTTTAAGTAGTTCATTTACTTGGGATTTTTTTTTTCCAAACAAGCCTCAGAGGGGAGAAGGGAGGTATCAAGAACCACAAAAAAATGTAGGCATGTTGTTTTTGTTTTTTTAAAAATTTGATTTATATGCCGCCCTTCTCTGGAGACTCAGGGCGGCTTACAATGCGTTAAGCAATAGCCTTCATACTTTTGTATATTTATACATAGTCAGCTTATTGCCCCCACAATCTGGGTCCTCATTTTACCTACCTTAGAAAGGATGGAAGGCTGAGTCAACCTTGAGCCTGGTGAGATTCGAACTTACAGTAATTGCAGACAGCAGATGTTAATCACAGTTAATAACACTGCTTTAGTCTGCTGAGCCACCAGGTTCTTCACTCATATACACAAAATATGTGTATTTATGTAGAATTCTGAATAAAACTTGAAGGAGAAAAACAAAAAAAGCAGTACCAAAGCAATGACTCAATTGATATCCTAACAATTTAAAGAAAAACACATCCTGAATAAAAATGAATAAAGATATACCATATGCTATTTTTCATCCAAGACTCTCTTAGGATCTAACTCTTCTTTTACTGTTTCTAGCTGAAAAATGACGTCCTTCTGGGATACCTGGATGCTGTTTTACTCTTTGGACATGCTTTGAAAGTCCTTTTGTCCAGACAAGAATCAGTTTGTCCTGTTCATTTGCTTGACCAATTCCGGAATATCACATTTCAAGGTAATTACAGGTCTTGTTTCTTTTAGATTATTATGGATGTCCTATGCAGGCCTCTTAAAATTGGCAAATGTTTTAGGACTGCAACTCTGAGGATTCTTGGTTAATTTTCTAAACGTTGCAATCCATAAATATCCATAGGGATCAAATTGGTAGTGTGTAAAATTAAGTACCAAAAATAGAGTTTATGAAGCGGTTTCTTAACATTACCTTACAAATAATGAGGATGAAACATTTTAACAATACAGGGTAAAAGAAACACTTTTTCAAAAATAATTCGATTATACTTCATTATGTTTTATTAAAACTTTTAAACATAGATAAAAAAGCACAAACTAATAAATAGTAAGCTATATCTCATTCCATTTTTATAACTGCAAGGAGATCCATTGATAATTATATCTTTCTACGATTGTTCTATGATTTGATTTTTAAATTCTCCTTAATAATTTTCCAATAGGTCATGTTAAAATAACCGTTTATCTGCCATCCAGTACAAATTGTCAAAAGCATTCTCTGCATCTAACTAATTTTATTATTATTTACTATTAGTCTAATTAATTTACTATATAGTAAATTAATGTCACTTGTTGACTGAAACTTACAGGTTAATATGATTTTTTTCCCCTTAGGTATTTTAGGTCCTCGAATCTTGGATGGATATGGAGATATTGATGTCAATTTCAGTATTCTCTTCACATCAGTCGATAACAATGAAGTGAGTACAATCTTATTGTGAAACCATACCTTTAGTAAGAATTAATGAACCGAAACCAATCACTGACTAGAAGTTCAATCACTTGGAGAAGTTAGTCATAGTTGTCCAGGTACTGAATCATGTAACGTTGCAGTATTGATGTTAAAGGGTGGTGGGTGGTGGTGGAGTTTGGGTAGGCTTCAAGTAAGCCCCATATAGAGTGAATTGTAGTAGTTCAATCAAAAGATACCCAAAAGTATGAATCACTATAAACAGAGCTCCTGATACAGAAATGTTCCAACTGGTACACAAATTAGTCCAGGTGTATATCAGAAGAGGCTATTCATCTTGCTAACTATATTAATTTTTATCCTTATATATAAGGTTATTAAGGATTATAAAGTTCTTTGCCCATGAATATGATAGATAGTTAGAATGATAGAATTCATTTTAGTGTGATTGGACACACAAGGAATTTGTCTTTGGTGCCTATGCTCTCAGTGTACATAAAAAGACAAGATACACTCATCGAGAATCACAAGGCACAACACCCAGTGACAGTCATACGGTACAATAAGCAATCAAATCATACTAAGAAACAATATCAATATAAATCGCAAGGATACAAGCAACAAAGTTACAGTCATGCAGTCACAAGTCACAATATTTGGACTTCTTAATAGCTTTGTAGGGCCCCTGGAGTTTCTTCCTTAATTATAAAATTATTTATATCTTTAACACTTTAAATACTCCTTAGTGCTTACATTTTGGGGAGAAATTTACTAGATAAAAGCCTATGTTAATTACTATTTTCATTTTAATCTGAACAAAAACATTAGACGTTACGTTAAGATAAGTACATTAACTAGCAGATGTACGTCAGGCAGGATCTTTGCCCATTATACCTGTAGAGCCAGAGATTAAATCTGCAAATTTCTGCATAGAAAGCACATTCTTTATTACTAAGCCACAGTCATCCAGACAGGCCCAAACAACAGTCCTACTCTCACCTTGGAGCAAAGCAGAATAGTATATTAAACCATAGCTTAAAATTGATGTACTATTTAGAGTAATTTGAAGCTGGTAAACATTGTTGCCTGATTAAAATGAAATGGGAAATGTAGAGTTAGTGACTGCCTGGACAAATCTCTGCAGTTTTCTTGGCGATGTTTTCAAAAGTGGCTTGCCATTGCCCCCTTCCTAGGAATTTTCTTGGTTTACTGCAATTCAAGTAAAGGAAATCAAAGGGGCTTGGTCCTTAAGCAAAAGACTCCTTTATACTTTTGACTAATAATTTATACAAGAGCTCAATATGAGATAGGTGGGATACAGAAAGGAGACTGAAAAGATCAAAGGAGGAGTCTGAGAAAATTACTTTTAATCACTAGTAAACTAGGGGAAAGAAGCCTCAGAGTGAAACCTCCTTCTCTTTTCTTCTTCCAGTTTAAACCCCTCCTGTGGTTCGACACAAATTTGAACAAAACTGTTGTGAAGACAAAGACGCCTACATTCATCTGGAAAAAACACATGCTACCTACGGATACCCTTAACAAGGGTGAGCCAATCTACCATATTTTTCGTTCCATAAGTCGTACTTCCACACACACACACACACACCCAAAAATGGTGCCGGTCCTTTGGTGGCGGCCATGGTGGCGGGTCCTTTTACAGTGCTGAACCCCGCCTCTTCTGTCTTTGTCATTGCCCACCTCTTCTGTGTCTTTTCCGCAGTGCAGGAGTCAATAGGCAGAGCTGGCACATGAGAGGACACCTATCTGTGGTCCTCTCAGGCTCCGCCTGATACTTTCTTTCTTGTTTTCCTCCTCTAAACCTAGGTGCGTCTTATGGTCAGGTGTATCTTATGGAGTGAAAAATATGATAATTCTTAAGAAAGAAATCTACAAATGGAATCAGTCATTTGCAATTGCCGTAATTCATAATGTGTGTTGAGAATGTATGTATCTGTTTGAGCCACTTCTGAACAGTATCTTGTTGAAAATGTATCAGCCCCTTTGCCTAGGTAACAGTTCCTGCATACAGCTAGTCTTTGTTTAGTGTCTGCCTCATTTAATGACCATTTGCAGTTACAACAGTGATGAGAAAGCAACTTTGCAACTAATCCTCTCATTTACAGCCTTTGCAGGTCTGTAAAGCAAAGGAAGGCGGAAGTAAGAACAGTTGCAGGTTCATTAACTGCTTTATTTAATGACCAAGTTGCCAGTCACAGTTGTGATCACTAAACAAGGACTACCTGCATTTCAAACAAGGTTATGTTCCTTACCTGCTACAGTATGCATTGCAAGCAGGAATCAATTCTTTTTGGTTTTCTTTTTTCTTTTTTGATTTTTTTTGTTGATTTTTTAAAAACATAAACATAAAATACATCTTTTCAAAATGAAGCATTGATCCGGTCATAAATTGGTACAAATCACTAACAAATCTTAATTTTCAATTAACAGAACTTAATATTTTACTCAATTATTTCCCTAAATTCTGTCTATTTAACAATGCCGTTATCCCAAAAATCCGTTACTTAAATCTTTAAATCCTAACCAAATATCATTTAATTTTTCTTTGTCTTTTTACTTAGATGAATGTATTTTAAAAATATAAATCATTACAATTATTATAAGCCTTTAAACAATATTTAACTGTTGCTCCCAATATAATCATCTTCATTGCTGTTTATCCCAACATTATCATCCTAATTTTGATTATTAATCCCAACATAATCATCTTATTTTTACCGCTAATCCTAGCACAATCATCTTTATTTTAACTGTTTATCCCAACACATCATCTTCATCTTCATCTTAATCATCATTTTTTACTGCTAATCCCAGCATATTCATATTTTTACTGTTTAACCCAGCATAATCATTTCATTTTTACTGTTAATCCCAGCATAATCCTCCTTATTTTTGCTGTCATACCCAGCATAATCATTTTTGGTTTTTTGCTGTTAAACCCAGCATAATCATTTTATTTTTGCTGTTAATCCCATCATAATCATCTTAATTTTACTGTTAATCCGAGCATAATCATCTTTTTGTTGTTACCATCTATCTATATATTACTTATTCCCAGTTAATCATATTATCATTATCTTTTTAATGACAATTTAACATCGAGACATAGTTCTTACTTCAAACACATCTTTGTATGCATTTATGAATCTCTTTTAACATAATTTATTTCTCTTATATTCTAATTCCCATCAGTATTTCAATTTTATATATCTATAACATATTCTTCTCATATTCCTATTCACTCATATTTATCTATAGGAACCTCCTTTTTATTATTACTTTCCACCTATACATTGTTTTTCCATTTTTAATCACATTGTTTTAATCTTCTTTTCTTTTTTCCAGCCGTGTATACCTTAATTCTTCATGTTCTCGCCTGCTAGCATATATTTTATTTCATTTTCAAAGTCTTCAAATTTTGTCCTCCATGTATCATTTTAGTTCTTTTTCTTACTTTTATTCTGGATAAAATGTATCAAATTCTTCCTTCTCTTGTTCCTGTGCCAAATCCTTCTCTTATTCCTGCGCCAGTTTTTAAAGTTGTTATTATTCCAATTATGAGAGTTCCGTTATAGTTTCCTTTTCTTTTCACCAAAGTCAAGCTGCCTGCAGACAAGAAGAAAAGCCTCCTCCAGAAAATCCCATGGCTATTATATGTAGAGTTCACAATTTTCCATAACAAAAAACAAGTTACAATGTTCCTTTTTGAACCAGAAGGTTCTCTCTACAATCCACAATTTCCATTAGTCATGCAAGTATCCATTTTGTTTCAATTATATAACAGTGCAATTTAATTACTCTTCTTTTTTTAATTTTAAAAATATAAAATCTTCTTCTTTTTTAAGGTCCAGCTCAAATTTTAAAACTCTATCCAGTCTTTTCACCATGTCTCAAAATTTAGTTTTTTTCAATTGGTTCTGTTCAAAAATTAGTTGTTTGTTGGGTCTTTGTCTCTTTAAAGTTACATTTTAAACTTTGCTGTACAGCCGCTGTTTTATGGCTAGGGGTCTTATGGTTAAAAATATTGCTCTAAGTATTGTTACAAACCTGGGTTGGTTGTTACTCACCCAGCTTCAAAGAGCTTCGTTTCAATCCACTTTCCTCCTGCACATCTCTTAGCTTGGTTGTCCCAGCTTCATGGCAGCCGCCATGGTGGCCCCCCCCCCGCACAGAGGGTTCCTTCTGATTTCCGAGGAACTTGCCAGTTCCTCTTGGTCGTCCGAGGCACCCCTCTTTCTTCCCCATCCCTGCAGGACAGTTCTGGTCCGAAGACCCATCGGCAGTGGTTCAGCAGCCTGCGTTTTCTCAGCGCTCATCAGAGCCCGCTATTTCCCCGACTGTCTTGCTGCAACGCCAAACTGAAAGTCCTCTTTTTGGTTTTCTGAATTACTGATTTGTTATTTTTCTCCTATAGTCTCAAACCAACTATAGATGTGCAAAACAAGTATAGATAAAATGGAAGAAACCAAGAATTGATCCAATAAGACATAATTACTTTATTGATTTCAACCAATCACAGTTAAAAACAAGGGTTTATAGTTATTTGAGAAAAAAGTCAATGAAATGTGCATCGGATAGATAATAGGATAGATAATAAAATGACTTAGCTGGCTGGGGAATTCTGGGAATTGAAGTCCTCCAGGCTTAAAGTTGCCAAGGTTGGGGACCCCCGACTTAAATATATAGATATATTCTCATAAAAATGTTTTTCTGTTTTGAATGCCAACCTCAGTTTCAAAGCAATTTATAATTAATCAAATATAAATATCAAATACAAAACATTGTGTCACCATAGAACTTTTTCAGGCATTGCAAAGATTTATTTGGTTTGACCTGTAAGTATCCCCTTTCTGCATAATCAAGAGCTCATAGCAGTTGGCTTATTCCTGGATGGAGAAATAATTTTCCTATGTTTGCCACTCTTTCCCAGGTTGAAGAAAAAAACCTGCTTATTAAATAAAGAGTTATTGCTATGGAAACACTATGGTTGACCTTGAGAAATAAGTTTGAAAGGTTAGGATGGTCACAAGACCAAATATACATTCTATGAGATCTACAAAGAGTATTTTGAACTGGAAATTAATTTTCAGATGCTCAAGATACAGGAAACAACATAAATAATGTATTTAATAACAAATGGTTAACATCTCTGGCTGGGTATATTTTATAGCTTTTCAAACTTGGAACTGATATTGTAAAACCTTTTAATGTTTTGCCCTAATTTCTAATTAAAGCCATTCCAGCATTTTATAGGATGTTAAATAATATTCTTAAAAGCTAGAATACATTTGTACACAGTATATTCTCAAAATTCTAAATGTGCCCCCATCTGGAAAGGATTATAAACCCCTCACCATAAGCAGTGCAGCTGCACCACAACAAATGATCATTTTGAGGTATGCTACTATGGAAAACAGGCAAGGCTGATAAAACACATTAACTTCTTAGCATAATTGTGAGTCATATTATCTAGTGTTAAAAGAAAAGTGATCCTGATCTACTCAATAAATTTCCCAACAGGTAAGGAATGAATGTGCAGTTTATAAAATTTTATATAGTCTTTTCTACCCTCTTAATCGCAGATGTTACAGTATCCTAGAATGGCTCTCAAAATTAGGTGTCCCAGAGGGAATGATACAAACACGTATGCTTTGACCCCCAATCCCCCCCACCTCTCTATATGTCAGCAGTAGGAGTAACTGATAGTTGACTTACAGTATTAGCTTAGTCTTCCCCAAATTACAATTCTCCAGTTGTGTTAAACTCACACATCTGGAGCCTAGCAGATTATTAAAAGGCCTTACACAGAGGACTCAATAAACAGAAAGCTATTTACCGTATATACTCGAATATAAGCCGAGTTTTTCAGCACATTTTTCAGGCTGAAAAAAGCCCCCCTCGGCTTATAATGGACTGACGAAAAAAATGCCTTTTTTCCTGCAACTGTTTTGGCTCCCGGGGTTGCAGACAGGCTTGCTAAAGCCAAAATGGAGCGTGGGGGGGGGGGTGCGGCGCCCCTCCCCCATGCCCCTTTTTGGCTCCCAGGCGGTGCAAACAGAGCGCAGCCCTCGCCATCCGGAATGAATGAACTCGGAGCGATAAATGGTGACTGGTCTGGGGAGCAGCCGGATTTTGCTCTCCATTGCGAATGCCAGATTGGCCCCCTGCAAGCTCTCATCTCTTGAGGAGCGCTCCCTGAAGTGGTGCGGGAAACTTTGGTTGGGCTCCTCGAGAGACGAGAGTTTGCAGGGGGCTGATCTGGCATCTGCAGTAGAGAGCAAAATCCGTCTGCTCCCCGAACCAGATGCTGTTTACAGCTCCGAGTCCCAAGCAGCAGGAAACAAGGGCTGCCTTGCGCCGCAAATATACCAAGGCGGAATCCTGATGCCACACTTACAGCAGAGAGAAGAAGCCGGATTTTGCTTCTTTTGACCGGTCTTCACACTTATGACTGGTCATCATTTATGCCCATTGTAGCATTCTTAACAACTGTGTCCCTCATTTCACAACTGCTTCTCTTCACCATGGTGACAAGATAGGGCAAAAACGTAAAATCTGAGGACAGTCAGTAAGTTCGAGGACTGGTCACAAGTGCGAGGACCAGTCAAAAATAACTTTTTCAGCCCTCTGAGTAGTCCATATGCACAAAAGGACTACCCAGAGGGCTGAAAAAAGTGATTTCTGACAGGTCCTCACACTTTTGACCGGTCTTCGCACTTATGACTGATCATCATTTATGCCCATTGTAGCATTCTTAACAACTGTGTAATTTACCAGTAGCCGCTGCATTTCCCACCCCTGGCTTATACTCGAGTCAATAAGTTTTCCCAGTTTTTTGTGGTAAAATTTGGTGCCTCGGCTTATATTCGGGTCAACTTATACTCAAGTATATACGGTATTTAGCTGAGGAAGTTATCAAAATTGTATCGAGGTGGGTGGGGATTTTCCAATTGTTTGTTTCACTCCTGATTCCTGTTAAACTTTAATCTTGCATGCTATAATTTCCATTAGGTATGGAAAGGTCCTCTCATTTCCCATATCAGATTTTATTGTCATCCTTATAAATATGACAGATCTATAATATTTAATGTACCCTTTCTGGGAAAAATATGGTATATCAATAAATGCCAAGATTCTGATAAATATGGGGCATTTTGGATGCAGACTGAGAACAGACTGCAAATGTTGTCCAATAGCTGATATGTAGCTTTCAAACTCTTACATAGTTTCAGTATAATACCAGTACTGTGTTTTTTTTAAATCTTGTTCAGAAAAGCATTCCCAAAGGATTTCTGCTATATATTTCCTAAGGTATAGTACCAATAAAATGTTCTATCTATAGCCAAATTAAATTGTGACATTAAGTATTGTGGCTCCATAGACTGCTGTTCTGTCTCTCATTGCACTGCTTATAGCATTTTTCTCAAAAAAGAAAAAGTTTATTTAAACAGTTATAAGATTCAGTGCAGAAAATAAAAGAAAAATCTCTCCATCAATATCCTGAAAATATAATATGTTGTTTGCTGCCTTATATAATTCATTTCTCCACTTGATCAGAAATTTACAAAACTAATATAATAATAATGCCTGCTATTTAATATTCTGATTACATCTTAAATTGGGAAGAAAATCAGGTGGGAAGGCATCCAGATTTTTCCCATTGGAATACTTATAGCCACTAGGGGGCAGCAGCATACCAGAAATATATGACCTTGCTATTCTATATTCAAAATGTGAGCTTGTAATTTTATTTAAAATGTGCTGGGAGGTATTTAACCCCCTGTCATTCAGCTTAGGGTGCAGGGCAGGCAAGATTTTTGTAACCTGCCAAGTACATGAGCATGTTAAGTGCTCTGTTTATTGTTGACCTAACATCCTGCTTTTCTGATAAGAACAGTCAGCCCAGATGTTCTGACAAGTTTGACCTTGTCACAGAATTAAGAAAATAAGGCTGATCCATAGTTGAAAAGGTAGATGATTTGGATAGATGTATCAAAGCAAAAGAAGTAAATGGCAAGAGCTGTCAAAGTAGTAATAAATGCAAAAACTTCCCAAAAGAATTTAGCATAGAATCATTATAGTGTTGATAGTGATCCATTCCTTTCCTCTTTCTCAAAACTGGAATAAGTAACTAGATGTAGGCTTTCCCTAATTGCGCAGTTGGGATTGGAGTCTTGGTTATTGGGCAAAGCAGTCGTTACGTGAGACATCACATGACCACTTCACTCAATAACCACGATCCCAGCACTGCCAGTTTCAGTTTGAAATGATGTCAAGAGTTGTTAAGTGAATGGATTCTGAGGTAACACACGCAGGGCAGTGCTGGGTTGCCCCTGGTTCGGACCAGTTCTCAAGAACCGGTAGTAAAACCGGCCAGAGGCTCCACCAACCGCCCCGGATTTCATCATCGGCGATCTGCGCATGCGCGATCCCATTGCAAACCGGTAGTAAAGGTAAGTAGAACTCACCCCTGGCTCAGGGGTGCAGAAATGGAGAGACAAGGAAAGAAAATCCAAGCAGGCTGAAAATTCAAACAGATACAGAGCTAAAATCTTTTTCTCCCTGCCTTTCCATACTGGTGGAGCAGCTCTGGGGCTGTGGGAGAAAAGGCACAGAGCTAAAATCCTTTTCTCCCTGCAGATCCATCCCTAGGAAAGAGGTCTGGGGAGAAAAGGAGTTTAGCTCCTTGTTTAGTTCTTGTTTTTTACAAACCATAGTTAAAACAAGACTGACATAATATGTGAAAAATCAACCTAGTAATCATTTAGGGTAGATAATAGTACAAAACCAAACCAAACCATTTATGACAAAATATGTATGTGGCTACAAATCCAGGAGTACTGGAGGCCAAACATTTTTTCTTTCTGATAAAGTATCAGTTTGAGAGTTTGCTTCCTAAATCTCTGATGGTGAGATATTGATGCTAATTTCTTTGAGGACTGGATTCATTACAGTACCTTCAAAACAGTGGCTCAAAAATGGTTGTTGTGTAAAATTTGCTATTTTGTTGTACACGCCATGTACAGTAATACAAGTTTATTTTGTTATACTATGATTTATCTTTTAAACTGCTTTTTAAGGATCTCGGTTTACCCATTCCTCTTTTTTTTTTAATAGGTCCCGACGTCCTGAACATAGCTGTTTTCACACTTACTGCAATTGTGGTGCTAGTTCTGATCATTGCTTTGTTCGTGCTGAGGTATGATTGTATACATTGTCCTCCTTGGGCTAAAAATAGGGAATTTATAGTCCAACACATCTGAATGACCTCAGACTGGGAAAGCCAGCATCAGCCCACAAATACCTTTAGCTTTTTTCAAGTCTTCCTTCTGCAAAAAAATTACTCCACACAAATATCTAGACTGCATAAATCCCATCACTCTTTTTCTTTATTTGGACAAGATTCAAATTTATAATTGCTACTTACTTGTCTTTTATTATTTTTCTTGTTATGATGTATAATAAAAAGAAAACAAAAGGAAAAATACAAATGCTAATCCAACATAAAGCAAGAAAAATAAATCTCAGTCAAAATAACAAAAATTATTTAATCTTTTTTTTAAAAAAATTTATTTTTTAAACAAACATACAATATATTTTCTTTGAACAGAGTATTTTGCCAGTTCACAAATTTAGACAGTATTTAGTCATTTCAATTTAAATTTACAATTTCTATATTTCCTTTTTCCCATATTCATTTCTCATCTATTTTTTAAGAACCAATATTACCCTTCATTCTCATATCTAATCTTAATTAAATTCAGTTTTTTCCTTCTATTCTATATTATACCCCTTCCCATTGTCATCTATTTGTATATCTTTCCTCACCTTGGTTAGTTATGTAATGTTACAGCTGTTTAATTCTTATGATTATAATAAATCCGCTTATTTTATAACATACATTTCCTTTGATAATACAGATCCAACATTTTAGTATAGATCAGTTAATTATATAACTATCTTTTTTTCTTTTTATATTAATAAATATTAACATGAATATTCCAGTTATTTCCATGTAATCCAATTCCTTACAAATCAATTAATTATAGCCAATTGTGCTTTCAACGTAATATACATTTGGAAGTATTTCAATTATTACAATTAATCATTTCTACTTTCTTCACATTATGGAATTAAAGAATTAAAAATATTCCAACCATTACAGTTTTCCTAGTTAACTTTAAAGTATTCTAGCTGTTACCCAAGCCACAACTTAATCCTTTCTACTTTCACCACCATATACCATTAAAGGTATTTCAATTGTTACAATTTAAACGTATTCATATTTCTTTAAAAAAATGAAATAAAAAAACCAAAGCTTATCATTATCTAAGTTTAAAAGATACAATACAAATATTCCAATTATTATTCATTTCATTTTTGCAATCATATGATTTCCCATTTTTTACTACAATTCATATTTCAATTCTAAATACATACAGCATCTTTCTCTTTCATTTCTTTTTCTCCCTTCCCATTTTTATTTTTACCTTTTTCTTTCCCCTTTTTTCTTTTGTACTTTGAAATCTTGAGCTCTGCCCTTTTGCCCTAAATTTCCCATTGTTTCCCATCTCTTTTCTCCTTTTCTTACTTCCCCATTATTTATCCCACTGTTTATCCCAGTGTAATCATTCTGTGTTTCACAAATCTGAACTCTTCCATTTTGACCTGTTGTTTCCCATCCTTTTCTTCTCTTTTTTTCTTTTCACTATAAATCCCAATGTAATCATTTAATTTTTTTGTGTTCTTTCTATTTCTCCCTTCTCTCCTTCTTTGTCTCTTTCTGCCTTTTCTGTTTTTTCCATTGTTAATCCCAATGTAATCTCTAAAAACCTCCTTTTTATTACTACTATCCATATATTCAATTAGTTTTCCAAAATTAATCTCATGGTCTTTATCTTCTTCTTTGTTTTCAGTCTCTGTGTCTTGCTTCTCCATCTTTGTTTCCTTGTCATGCTCTCTCTCAGTTTTTAGATCCTCAAGTTTCGATTCTCCATGTAGCATCAAAATTATTCCTCTTATTTCCGCTTTCCACGACAAATACATCATTTCCATCATTTCTCTAATTTCCTGCACCATTCTATTTTTTCTATATTAGTATTGTTCCAAATTTAAAAGTTCCATTTTTCCTCTTTTTTCCCCCAAAGTCAAGCCACTTGCAGACAAAGCAATCCTCCCTGAAAGTTCTCACAGCTATTATCGCTGATATAGTTCAAAGTTTTCCAAAACAAAGATTCCAAATTGCAATGCTCTTTTTTCTCCTGAAGATGTCTCCCTAGAATCCACAATCTCTTAATTGTTCAACAGAGTGTCCATTTTGTATCTATCTTTGTTAACAATCAAGCTTCTTTTTTCTTCTTTTTAACTTTAAAAATACCAAATCAGTTTTATAGTCCAGTCCAAATTAAACAATACTTTTCCCCTCTTTTTTTTTTTAGGTGTAAAGCACTTCGGTTGTAGGGCTTAATATCCAATTGTCTTTTATTTTTCTTAGTCTTCAACAAGAAAGAATCTATTTATTTTCTTTCCAATCCTTTAGCCAATTTTGGGGTTGTTTCTTCTAATTCTTAAAACTTTCCAGTTAATTTTATTCAAAAATCAATTTTATTTTCGGGTTTTTGTCCCTTTAAATTCCGCTTACATCCTCTTTTCTTCCCCCATGCCTGTTAGCCGCTAGTTTTACGCTGGGGGTTTCAGGTTTTAAAATATTTTTTGTTGCTGTTGTTATTTCACCTGTGGGTTGGCTGTCACTTACCTGGCTTCAAAAACTCCATACATTCACTGCTCCTGCTCAATACTAAGTCCAGTTGCCCCAGCTGCCTCCAGTTCTTGACAGCTGCAATGACTGCTGCCTCCATCGCCGAATCGGAGAGAGATTCTTCTGATCTTCAAGGAACTTGCCTGTTCCTCTTAGTTTTCCGAGTGCCTCTCCTTCTTCCCCGTCCCTAACAACAGTTCTGTCCGAAGACCCCTTGGCAGCGGTTCGTCAGTCTGGGTTTTTGCGGAGCTCATCAAAACCCGCTAATTCCCCAACTGTCTCACCGTGACGCTTCCAGTTGAATCCCCAAAAATTATTTAATCTTTTTAATTGCAGCTATGAATTGATTTTTAAACAATATATTAAAAATTACCCCAGAGTTATACCATCATTTTTTTCCCCATTTGTTTGATAAAGGGCTAATTCAAAGGCTCAATGTGAAAATAGGTAGTCCTCAAGTTACGACCATAATAGACCCTGTCCATTAGTGTCAGAAGTCAGAACAATGTTAAATGAATTGCTTAAAGTAACAACTAGTCATCCCTGATCTCCCCAATGCATTCTTTAAATGAATGTATGGGTTGTTAAATGAAGCTTAAGTTAAGGTTGGGTAGATCCTGGAAGGCCTTGCTCAGGCACAAGCCCACCTGCTTCAGACCTCTCAAAGTATCCCCCCAGCCTGTATGTAGGCCCACCACACAGCTGATTATCTTGCCAGCAAGAAACAATGGGGAAGGAAAACACTGGGCCTTTTTTAATTCTGGCCCTGTCCTTCCTCCTGCCAAGGTGCCCTGTCTTTCTGGGGTAAAAAAAGCCCCAGTTGCTTAGCTTTTCAGAGCTTTCTGTACCATCAGATGGCTACTGATCACCTGGCTATTGGGAGGCTGCAAAGCTCGCCTGCCTCTCTAGGCTTTGGGAAGCTGACCCTTGCATAAAAGGCAGGTTTGGGATAAGTTTTCCCAAACTTTTCCCTTGCTTAATTCCTCCCCCCCTCCTCCCCAGGAAACCACATTTCTTCAATTTTAAAAAAATTACAAAAAGCTGGGAGGAACACACTTGATGATCGCTCCCCCACCTCCCAATTAAGTGTTGAAATATCTCCTTCTGCTCTCCAAGCTCTATCCCTTTTAAATTTGATGTTGACTTCAGGATGAAGAGTGGAGGAACTGAAGTAAGCAAGGAAATAAAAACTTTCTGCAGCTTTCCCCCTTCAACTAAAGAAAAACAAAAGTCATCTCCAAAAGTTGTGCAACAAAATAGAGGATGCTGGGGCCTTGCAAGCTTTAGCTATCCATCTGACTGCCTGGGCTCTATAGCTAAAGCTTGCAAAGACCCAGCATCCTCCATTTGGACTTGTTGGTCTTTCTCCTCTCTCCCTCTCCCCTTCCCCAATTAGATGCTATATTGTATGTATGTGTAAATGTGTTAAAATGTTAACACAGCTTTATCTTCCTAAAATTCCAGATTCTAATACTTTCAGAATTGTTTCTATAATACTTTTAAATTTTCAGGAAGTACAGAAGAGCCAATCAATTGCGGCAAAAGAGATGGTCCCATATTCCATCTGAGAAGATACTACCATTGAATACTAATGAGTCAAATCATGTTAGTCTAAAGGTAGGAAGTGACAGCCATGTTTGGCAAAAGTTTCTCACCACAGAATATGAAGTAAGCTGTACATTTTTCACAATGGTACATCAGATAATATCACTCATTATAAAGTCTTCTGTTCTACAATAAGGCTAACTGCTCAGTTTATTATATGTGTATTAACAGTTTTCTCATGATTGTATAAAGCAAGTAGACATTCCCCTTTTCTGCTAGACTCTGCCCCATGTGATAGAAACAGTAACATTTATTAGTTTACAGATAGTGGCCAATATTATCATTCTTCCCCTCATTTGCAGTTTCATCCCAGCTCCCAAGTATTGCCAATCAATAAATCTTGCAAGGGAATGGGGCAGCAGGTGGCTATGGTACCTACAAGTAACCCATGCATATGCAAATATGGTCAGCATGGGCAAAATGGCAGCTACTATTGACTAGAGGGAAAGAGATGTGGCTGCAACAACTTAGATCCAGTAGGAGTAAAAACACAGCTTCTGCTGAAATGAAATGCTATGGATAGAGTTCATGCACTTCATGGCCAATGCATTATCTCATCTGAGATGAACAAGAAGGGACAGGCTATCTTTGCAACTGAGTATGACATCACACATTCCTGTCCTCAACAAATGGTTAGTGGGGAACTTCACACTGGAAAAACAGGTTGTGCGGAAGAACTGTTAATTGCAGCTTCACCTGAAATTCAAATCTAATTTTATTCTCCTCCCTTTTTCCCATTTGCTGGTTATAGCTCTTTCAGGAATTATGTATAGTTCCAAGGACAGTGAATTTCAAAGTTGCAATACTATTAATTTTATCTGTGGGACACAAAGACTATCTATTAGCTCCCTATGCTTTACACAACAGTGTTCCCCTTAGGAATTGGTATGGCTTTGATTTTGTTTAGGCATTAAGTATTGCCATCTATATTCTTCTAAGGAGCACAGTGTCTCGTGTGGTTAGGACCCTGGTTGGAGGTTAGCAAGCCCACATTTGAGATCCAAGTGGTGCTTTGGGGGCAGGGTGAGCTCTTGTCCTTTGCTCCAGCTTCTGCTGGGGACATAAAAAGAGCCCCCAGCTGGGCATCCCTGGGCAATGATGATGTCGCTGGCTAATCCATTCAACCTTGGTGCTTCTGACACGAGTGTGATGCGATCTATGTTCTTCCACAAAAACAAAAAGACCATCTTGAGACAAGAATGAGAAATAAAGGAAAAATTGCATTTATTATATAATATCACGTGACACACAAAATATCAAAATAATATTCAAGTTATGGGAAGTATTTTTGAATCTGTTCCCCTGACAACATTCCAGCAGCAGGTTATTGCATTTTAGTTCCTAGTACACATTAGGATAGGGACCTTACTATTCTAAGTAAGAATTCTAAAGGAGTCCTCTTGTTTCCCAGATTGATGAAGACAAAAGGCGGGATACTGCTCAAAGGCTGCGTCAAGGCAAATACGATAAGAAGGTATTCTTACTCCCAGTGTCTCTGTTCTACTCGCCTTCACTAAACATGATCTGATGCTCTTGTGCAAGACAGATTTCATGATGCCGCTCATATTCCCAGTTTGTTGTAAAGTTGAATGCATTAAAATATATGGAATTTTTTCCTAAAGGCTTCCTTTGCAACTTCTCAGTCCTAAATAATGAACAAAGTAGACTGCAGGTGTAAAATTTTAAAATCATTTGCTTGTTATTGATTAGCATAAATATCAATTTGTCTATAAAATATGATGTATTTGCTATTTAATCATTGTTATAAACTATTACTCTAGACATTAGTGATAGGTTGTTATGACTTTGCTATGCTTTTCTTCCAATTGCTCTCATTTTCTAGATAATAATCCTGAAGGATTTCAAACACAATGAGGGAAATTTTACAGAGAAACAGAAAATAGCTCTGAATAAGGTAAGCAGCACACTATTCTGAGGAATGCTGGAATACAACTTTTTTCATGTATTTTTATTTTTAATTTAAAATGTTGATATGATCACCCATCTTAAACAGTTCAGGATGCCTCATAAGAAAAATAAAACCAATAACTATAAAACAACCATAAAACAACAAAACAGAAAAACGATCAAACAAAAATACAAACACTGTGCCTTTAATCTTTCCTTAGGATGCCCTGCAGCAAACTTCTATTCTATTCTATTCTATTCTATTCTATTCTATTCTATTCTATT